>OY829913.1:305281693-306527404 GCA_963691935.1 Nephrotoma guestfalica | reverse complement strand
AAACTGGCTTAAAACACACATATAAAAATTCATGCCTGATATAAAACTTTTAAGGAAATTAACGAAAATTTTCCATGTATTTTTTGTTCATTTGTTTTCAGTTACACACTATTACAACTATACATACCTACATGTATAAGTTTAAGTGAAAGTTATTTTTATAACAAGGAATATATAGGAAAAATGGTAATATGTCTGTGTTTGTGTAGTATGGGTTTGAAGGTGAAGTGTTTGAATAATGGTATGACTATATGTATGATGTTAGCAAAATGTCTGGAGTTACTATATACAACAAAAACCATCACCAAAATATAACCTCGAATGACCTCGTCTCATTTTCGATGAGTAATTTTTCATGCTTTCGTGTCGCGCTGCTCTGATGTATGAACGACACTTGTGAGAGTTTCTAAACGCATTTTAACTTTATTTGAAAATACATTTTCCTTTAGAACATTTTCTTGGATTTTTCTGTCGCTCGATTATGTAAAAAGGAAATGAAGATAGAAAAATGTGAAAACTTTTCTATTTGTTAGAGTACAACACAGTGAGAGTGTGTATATTACATAAGATGCTTTTGAACTCGTTTACCTCATCACAACACATTGTGCGAGTGTAAGGTGAATAAACGAAAATCTAGAAATGATTTTCGTGTTTACACCCCAGTGGTTGGATTATTTTTGTGTAATCTAATTATGGCGCTGGGTGTTCGCTATTCAAATACGTAAGTACGTATGTGATGTGCATGTTAAACGAAAATAATGTGCAGCGATATCTGTCTGTATACCCAAAACTATAAACAGAAAAGCTCGAAGAAATGTTGAAAATAAAAAATTTTAATCGATCATAAAATAAACAGAGAGAGAGACCTGTCATAACCAAATGCTACAAATAAATTAAATTAAATTATTTATTTCTATCAAATCGAACAAAAAAAAAATTATATTATGCAGGAAAATTAATAAATTTTCCTAGACTCCTGTCATGTTTTGTAACTCGAAAAGCTAGAACTACCAGAAAAAAAGGAAAACAATAGAGAAATAAAAAGTTCAATCAAAAAACAAAACATATACAAAAATGAACGTAACACAAAAACAAAATTAAATCGAAGTCAATATCCTTTTTTGCCAAAAATACAATAATCAAAATCAAAAAGTACTGTAAAGTCTGTGGCCCACCCCAAAAAGCTCCAACAACAAATTCTCGGTCGTTTACCCCATAAGCAAGAAACGAAAATCTATATATTGCATGCAAGTCAGCAACCAAATAAACAGGATACTATCTAGTTATTGATATAGAAATATCCTATTTTCTTCGTTTTTACAATTTTTCAATATTTTGTTACATTCGTGCTTTTCGTTTTTTTTTTGTTTATGCTATGCGCTTTCTTTATGTTATATTCGAGAAAATTCCCACAGTACGAGTATCTTGATTTTCTTTTCGGTTCGGAATATGTGGGGATATTTATACTTTTTGTAGTGTATTGCGTTGAGTGTTATTCTGGAGATGGGCGCGTGTAGAAAATGGAGAAAATTGGTGGCATTTGTAAAAATTCTTAGTTAATAATATTCAAGATTTAAATTGTTGATATTTTTACTAAGTTTACACAATCAATATGGTTGTTTAGGATTTTCACATTACCTTAGTAAGTTTTTGTTACACAGTTATTCCCCAATAAATGGTTTTAGTTTTAATGGCATGATGGAAATCATCCATTCATGAAGTAACCTTATTTGTAATCATTAGGAACGCGAAATGAGTAAATTTTGAAGTATGTTAGTGTCAATTCGAGGTTCCTTCCTATTTTTGAGCTGTTAGACATCCCAATTCTTGCTGTTTTACTATTTTCTATGTGATTTGGCACTTGTTTAGTAAGCTTTTCCGTGCGTTAAGTTTTTTTTATGCGTAAGACTATTTACTGATATCCTTGACTCATAGTACTTTGATAAATTTAAATCTTGTTAAAGCGATAGGGTCGAACGTCATGAGTTTATAATCGGATATCTTTTATAGATAACCGAATCTGATCAGTTACATGTAGATTTTTCAAAACCATAGCGGTTAACGAAATAAAGAAAGTACGCCATTTTGTTCCGTCAGAGTTATCTGTTTACTTTTATAGTTTTTCACGTAGATGCTGTTCAGATTTCTCAATAGAAAAATTTCTCCAAAAATCTATTGCATTTTCATATCTAATTTGATAGTTAGTTTGGTTCAGGTGCTGCTATGTTTCTGGGAAAAGACAACAAAGTTTAGCAATATTAGTCTTCAGGAGCAAAATGCAAGAAACATTTGTTTTTGACGCCCAAGTTCTCCTTAAAATCCGGGTTTCACCAACACCAGTTAAGAAATGGCCTACTTTCGCGAATTTCGCGACTTAAAGATCTACTAAAATTCTTTAGAATCAATATTCCATCCTATAAACCAATTTCTATCAAGATGGGTACATGTGCTAGGCCCTTAATAATCCATCAAATAAATTGTTTACATATTTCTTACCATTTGGTGAGAAAAGGAACAATGTTTTTGGCATTCCTACTCTGAAGCAAGCAAGATACAGTTGAACATGTGAAAAGCATGGCATTTAAAAATTCATACAAGCAATGTTCAAATCATTGAAGTGCGCTGAATTAGCATATTTTCTCATTTATTTAACCACCAATAATCGTTGCTGTATCACATTCGGCATTAGTTTTTTCACACAATTACATATGACGTGGCACAACTTTGGTGGATTCAAATGACGGAGTAGTATTATTGGCGATCTCTCTGTTAAAAATACAGGATGGTAGAATTCCAAGTGGCTCCAAAAAATTAAGAAACTTTATTGGATAGTTGGCAGCTCAATCTCCATTACTAACTGTGTCAATAGATTTGTATTTCATTGGTGGACGTAGTTACGATTGACTTTCATTATTTATTTTATTGAATTTTTGAACTTAATTGAAATGTTTGGAAAAACTTTCTTACGACTTAACGACTGCATATGGCAAAAATCAGGCGGAACGATATGTTACATGTTATTGGTTCATTTCAAAATTTCCTGTTACATCCAGAAGCTAATTGGCATATATTTTGGCAGTAACATGGTGAAGTAAATTCAATCGCATGTTTGTCGATAGTGTGATTTTCCAAACATGTTTCTAAAGAAGAGACGCTTTCAGGCAGGTATTGAGTTCATCAAAGGGTATTGATCGTATGGAATGACTGGCGAAGTTGACAACAATCTGCTAGCAGTATAACAGCTCTCTCATTGGTCGGCGCTTTTCATGTACAATGGTATGGTTTTTATGTTGCAATTCAAATGCAATGCTAGTTTTAGAGTTAAATGTGCTATGTGTTCTCCGACTTCGCTTTTCTGTATAATTTCGGCGAGTATCAAGTTAGGAAGAAATGCTGTTCCAGTGCCTCCGGGTGCACTATAAGAAAAATCATTTCGTTACTGTTTGCTATGTATTGTATCAATGTATTGAATAGAGTTTTTGATTTTACCACTAAGAGATTTCTTTGAGTCTCTATCACGAACAATGTTTCCATGTCGTATCGATGCTGGTAACCCAAGTTGATATACAACTTTGTTATTAATGGAAATGCATGCATCCTCAAGTAATATGAGTGCTTTATTAAAAATGTCTGTTGGAATCTGAATCTCTATACAGTATTTGTTCTACGTGCTTGTCGAAGTATATCTTCAATAAGGCTTTCTTTTAGAATCGGCCTTTTCTTAATATAATTGCTAGGAGGTGCTTCTGTTAGTGTTTTGTCTCATTGTTGATCATTTTCAAGTAAGCCCAGTTTAAGAATCTTTATCTCTGAAGGTCTGACATCTTTCACAATCGGGCATTGCCAGTGCTTGAATAAATGTTGGTCATCTAATTTCATGAAGCAGCATTCTAAAATAGTAACAGTCAGTATTAATAGGATGAACATTAAAAACTCGACCCATTGCATAAGAAGCACGTATTACACTTTGAAATAATTGTACCTTGCATTCCTCCTTGAATTAATCTGTTTAAAGTGTACGTTATAATGAACAACTGTTGGATATCGCTCGTGAATGTTAAAACTCGAATTAGCCAACCAGCTGTATTACTGCTGAAGTAATTCATTTATCCAATATTTTATCCAAAAACTGCCATATAACACTCTTTGCTGATATATTTATATATGTATTTAATTGACTTTACCTGAGTTGCAGTGCCCAACATTAATATGGGCACTAAATGATTTCGATAGTAACGGTGTGTAAGGAACAATCCCGCTATTATCGACATCAAGGTGCACATTGCCCACTTTTATGGTGTCTGTAGGTCCTATACGTCATTAGGTTTTAGTCACTGGTATTGTGGGTATTCGTCGTTACCAGTTTGTGTTTCCTGATTCACATTCTAAGAATATTTTTTTGAACATTTTGCAATTTCTATGCAAGGTATGCAATGGTGTTTACTTGGGGATGGGGTATCTCAGCTGATATAACACTATTAATGTGAATTGGAGGAATTTTACCTTTGAACAAATTTAAATGTGAGCGTGAGTATGGTAGACATATTTCTTGCCATTCTATAGAATTCATCCAGCAGCGAGTTTATCCGTAAATGTAATTTTTAGTTATGAGATCCATGAGTTTTATGAGTTTCCGTTTGAACCCTCTACCTGTGAGATCATACCGAAGAGATAGTAATAGTTTAATTAGAAGTAAATCTCTAATCTTCCTAAGATCTGGAAGTCCAAATCGTTGTACAAACGTCATGCCATCCTAAGCTTTATCGTTGCATGTGTCTTGAACTTCCCGCGTATACATAGCTGGTAGGATGACCATTTTTCCAATGTCAGCAACGTTTCCATCATTTGCAGTTGCATCGCGGAAGTTAATGGCATAGTAATCGGAACGAAGGGTTTTCACGTTAAACTCATCACGTTCAAATGATATCATTCTTCTCCTTGTCAAAACAGTATTTGGTATTGAAGATCATCATACGATCTGTGTGTTTCAGTGACACGTTGCTCACTTTTATTTCGTCTATATGGATAATAATACCACCTTGATCGAAATCAGTTCCGACCATGACACCACCAACTTCGGTGATCTTTAGAGCATTGAAGGATCTTTCATGCATACCACCTTTAAATAAATTTACTCGATGATTACGGTCATGGAATAAAATTCCCAAACTTGATATTATTTGTAGTTGGGACTAACAGCACCACGTTGATTAGTCACTGTTCTTTATTGCAAATGAAGTAAATTTGTAGAAACTTTGAGTCGTGGTCAAGGAGAGGAATATGGGGCCCCAATTTATGGTAAACGTGGGCATAAAACCTCCATCATTAACAATTTGTGTTGCTGCAAACGATTTAATTTGAAAGGATGAGTTGTGTTTTCGAATGTTTCGTTGAAATTGTCTGGACTCAGTAATTCCAGAGACGTAAGTGACAAATTAACTTTATGTTGGGCTCTGAAGTTTTATATTGATTGAATATATCGTAAGTGATCGTTTTCAAAACTTCATTGTTTCAAAACTTGTTTCAGCAGCTCTAGAAGAAAACATTCTGCTTCGAACGTTTGCATGGGGCGTCTCACGTTGTTCACTTGTTTAAGCGGAAGACGTTTCGCTTCGATTGTTTTCACGCCGTGTCTCACACTGTTCAATTGTTTCAGCTACCGTTGTAGCTTTAATATTCTTCGACTGTGCTGTAACCTGCCCAGTTGATCTTTCCTTCAGTTTTAAGCAAACATGAACCATTAACTGGAAACAAAAAATGATCATTAGTTGGCACATTTATAAACTGGAAACGTAAATCTAATAAGAATGTCTATTCATTTGAAACAATATATGTGTAATACCTGGAAAATAGTAACCAACAATTATTTTACCACAATGTACCTAGATAATCGGTAATAACGGTCATTCGGCTGTACACAAATTAGTATTAGACAAAACGATTAAAAAATATTTCCACTTCGATACGTTTCACCGCGAACTGTGTCTGAAAGTGGCATTACGGAAAACAAAAAATATTCTCCAAATTAAGCCAATTTTACACGTACAATATTTTGTAGCAAAGGATATTTCTTGTAGAAGATGCGATTTTTTTAAATATAAAAGTTTTGTGCTTTTCCTCCAATGCATTCAATACATGAGCAGGATTTATATTTAGATCATTTTGATTAAGCTTCACCAGCTTGTAAACGATCATGTAAACTGTCAAATATAACGATAAATAGCTTTATCGTTATATTTGATCGTTTATATGAGTTCCATATAGATAGAAGTGGAGTAAGGAACTGTAAAATACAATTTCTTGATAGCTCTGATTAATTCGATTATGACTCTATTCTTAATGCCCTACAGCAAACCTGCTTGTCATAATGACTTTCAGAATGAACATCTTCAGTCAATAGATTTGAGGCATTTCTGGCGCCTGTGAATTACGACTCTGACACGGAATGGTATTTCGTATATTTTGCAAAAATTTTGGCACTGGGACAACACCGTTACATATTGCATGAAGAAGAAGAAGAAATTGCGTGCAATAATTATTTAAATTATAAATTTATTGAATATTATTGCTACCGTAATATGTTATTGGCATATTAAAAACCCCTTTAACGATAATTGAGTGTGTGCATTTAAGTAAAACATAAATAAAATCAGAATAAATATCAAAAGTGCGCGCCGAACTGCTGCCTTATTAAATGAAAAAGGTGAATAAGGTTTGATAATTCTGGTTTTTCATAATTTTTTTTTTGTATGCATTGCATTATGCAAATTTTTTTTAAATGCATGTCATCAAGTTAATAAAATTAAATTTAATTTTCTACATTACTTTCGCGGTTCTTATTCTGTCGCCGCTGGTAGACACGGTGTGCGCCATAAAAGATTATGACGATGATATAAGTACGTACGTATAGTATATACTCGTACATACAGTGTTTAGATATAAATAGATCACAGTTAATAATTATTTGATTTAACATTATGTAGTGTGAATAAAGTGGATGCATAGTAAAAACCACATTCGATTTTACTTAATTAAAAATTGATGCCGTACGTGTAATAAAATAATGCGGCTGGTGTAAAACTAATTTAGTTCTCGCTTCCCTTTATTTACGTGTGAGGAGCGGAGATCGTAAAATTTTAAACTGATTTATGTAAATTGGAATTTAAAAACGAAAATCTTATTAATTATCATTCATGTACGTAATGTATAATGAGAATGTAATACATTGCAATTTTGTTTTTGCAATTTGAAAAACAATAAAATTGTTCTTACAAAATAAGGAATAAATTTATAATTAAATTAATTAAGAAATCATAAATGTATTTTATTCGGTTCATATATGCGCTCAACATATATATATGTAAGTGTGGGTAAATACATGCACAATTTAAATTATTTTTGTAATTAGGTATTTTTAGATTGAATTTTTCATTAATTTTAATTACGCTATATTTTGAAATTTTATGTTATAGGAGGCGGTTTAATTAACATTTTGTTTATGAAATTTAAAATTGATGCGTAACTAATTTGTTCTTAAAGCTCTTAATTTAAACATTTTACATGCCGGTAGCATTCTGAATTTTACGAGTGTTTATAATGTGGGATAATGTGGGGCGGGTGGAGTTTTCGAATGATATATGGTAAAATTCACATTAAATTTAAATCATTTCAAACTGCGCTACACTCTGTTTCTTGAGCCCATACATTTATTTAATTAAGACTATTATAATAATTTATTAAGCTTACAAAGCTTAAAAAATGTTACAAAGATTTAAACCGGCGACTATCTAGAATTGACATAAAAATTTAATCTTAATTTTGACCCGAAGTTTAATATAATTTTCTAAATTTAGAAACGAAAATAGAATAATCAAAATTGAACCAAACACATTTATAGAATTAATACTCACCTGAACATATTTCGAATACGCCTTATTAGTTGTGCTGCGTTGTGAATCGAGACACAAACAGAATAAACATGTTGGCTTTTCTTATTTACAGTGGCAGCTTTTGTTATTTATGTTATTTATTAGAATAATTCACTTGTTTTATACATATATTTAAATTAAAAACAAGATCAATATTTAACACCATAAACGTACATAAGTAAAGTGGAATTGTGTGTAAATCTATGTCGTATGTAAATTAACCGTTTCTGTTTGCCACTATATGTCAAATTTAAAACACTTGATTGTGAAACTTACAACGACATTTTATTTAATGGCTTTGATTCAAATCTAACAATCCTGAACTTTATTTCACATTCAAATAAGAAGTTCAATAGCAAGTAATCAGAAACCGCTGAAGTTACACTAAATACAATTTGCATACTATTGTTACTATAGCCTGTTACTATAGCCCTATTAGTATTTTATATTTTCCTAAAAATAGGGGCTTTTACCCTAAAATTTTACTGATGAATAATCAGAACGCAATATTGAACAAAAACGCATAACCCAAAATTATTGAATAGCCAAATTAGAAAATAGTTGGAGTTCTTTGCATTTAATAAACATATCGAGGTGAAATGTGGCATAGTTATAAAACTTAGTAACGGATAGAAGTACCAACAAAATATTTAAAAAAATGTGTGAAAAATACACACCCTCCCCACCCTCTATCTAAAAAAGGAGGAAGAAAAAAATTATCCTAAACAAGAGGATAGCTGTAGATTTAGGTCAACTTTAGAGGACAACTAATAGACAGTACTTCAAATAACAACTTAAGCAGCTCTGCAGAATTTGTATATAAAAATTAAGAAGAAAAAATTAAGAAAATTTCCCTTTCATAAAAATACTATTAATTATAATTTTTAATCGTAGTAGGATTTCATTTTTTATTATAAGATCAAAACAAAATTTTGTCACAGAAAATACGTTTCTATTGTTTTAAACAAACGATGCTACTACTTGGTACATCATCAATTTTGTGCTTACAGTTTCTCTTCTGAACTGCAGATGGCAGTAATGTTCGATTAACGCTTCGACAAAAATGATTATACAAAAAAATAGAATCATTTATTTGATTAAACTGCTATCTACAGCCAAATATTGGAACCGGCGACATAAATTGACGTCATATAGTAAAATTGTTAATGTATCTAGGTGCACTTTCTTAGCACAGAATATATATTATGAAAGAGTAACAAACCAAAAGGAAAAATTTCATCAACAACTTGAGGGTTAGCGCAGTGTGGATGAACATTCGCGACTATGTTGTATCACTTACTCAAATTGCATAACCTTCGGGTTATTTGGTGAAGTTTTTTTTCCTGTTTCGTTACTGTTAAACAGTAGTGATTACATGAAGATGGACATGAAACTTTCACACAATTTATATCTCGGCAAGAGAGTGGTCCTGAAGATAGTGCGATATTTTTTACAATCGGTGGCGTACTAGTCACCGATCGTTTTGAAATTTTGACCGTGTATAAGTTGCATGTCCAGAACAAATCTTGTCCGGCACGTCCGGTACAAATTTATCTAAACTTAATTTTTTTAAAATTATTTGACGGGAATGAGTTAAGGAAGAAGCTTATATGAAATTAGTGGCATGCTTGAATCCGAGGGATCCGCCTCGTAAGTCAAGGGGTCCTCCTTATAAGTTGCCACACCACCCATCCAGTCGGTTTCAAACATCGGATATGAATTTTATACCAATGAGCAGGGTTTCATAAGTTGTTTGAAGGGATCGGCCCCCTGGGTCTGGTGCTCCATACAAATTAATCAAAACTATCAAGAAATTGTATTTATAATAATTTGATTGTTCGTTACTACATTTCTATCTAAAATATATGGAGCCCATATAAACGGTTTATCTCTATAAGGATGTAATCGTCAGCAATTGGGAATGGAATCACCTTAGTGAACAGAAGAGCATACTGTTGACCCTGAAATATTGTACGAACCGAATTGCGTTATCAATCAATTGAATCAATCCGGCGAAATAAATTGATTCACTCAAAAAGATATTTATTAATTTAAAATTATTTAATTTGAATTTAAAATATTTAAGCTGTTTTCTGATTTTTAAATAATTTTCTAATTATTTTATCACATAAAAATTAATATAAAAAAGCTAGCAAAAAGAATGTTTTAGGAAAACTTCATATTCCATTTTTGTCCACTATGTCCACCATTCCAATCACCAAAAGTTACATCTTCCTCAAGAAATACACGTTGTTACAAAATATTGAGCACTGCAAACCGATGAAGAGCGTGAATTACGTTTAAGTGCCAAGCATATCGGCAATCATGATCCAGAGAAATAGTTTAACACCGGCAACAACGACTTGCAAGTAATGGTGCACGAGTTGTACAAAACAGAGAACACAAAATCGTTTCGTTTGAACGCATTGCATTTCAATACGATTCCGAAGTTGATTACCATTCACATCTATTCGTTGAAATTGAACGAATGAACGAATGTTCCTATTGCAAAGCAATGAAATACAAAAACGAAAGGCACGTGCTGTTCGAATAGAAAATTGTCGTTGCCACATTTCGAATTACCATCAGACCTGATGCTTAAATAACAGTTTATTGTTTTATTATTCAAACAGATGACACAGCCACATCAAACATTTCTTGGCAAACATTCGCAAGTACAATACATGTTTCTAAACGACATCTTTTGGAGCTACCAATGTCTTCAGAAACAATTACAGGACAATGTATAAAGTGTAAGAGAAGAGCACAAATATTTACAAACTTGCTTTATGGGACAGCAATCAGGCGATACACAATAAGTAGATCATCGCATTTCTTTCAATAAAACGAGTTAATTTGATTGTTGTTTTATGTACGCAGACGCACCATCATTCTCGTTAAGCGTTACTTTGTTTTCCAGTAAGCGTATACCTCTTACTGAGAAAGAGCAAGCGTCAGTATCTATTTCCATATTTGCTTTAAAATTTCTAATAATTAATTTTATTCGCAATGCTTCGTTGTTCTTGTCGATGACTTAATAAAATCGCTGGCTTCCACATTTTGACCACATTGGCAATTATTGACTTTATTATTTTCAAATTGATTTTTATAACTTTTATTCTCATTGATATTCTACTTTGACGTAAATGTGCGTAATGCCCTGGTTTTCCACAGCGATAACAAAATAAATACCTGTTTATTTCGATAACGCGAGGAACCTCCAGAAACATATCTTTGCGCACTGTGTTGATTTCGACTGGACCAGTGACTTTGAATCTAGTGAGGAGGAAGAGTGGCATGCTTGAACTGGATTGATATACCTCACTTAATTAAAAGCTACGTCCATACCAATGATTACTCACAAGCTTTAACAATTGTTAAATTCGAGCGCGATTCAAAGTCGTAATTGTCGGACAATGATTTAATTCCGTAAATAAAATCTTGAATATTTTCAGTTTTTGGCTTTCCTCATAAAATTTATAACGTTCGGTTAACGTTCAATTATATTATTTTTGGATTCAAAATGTTCTGTTAATTTTGTTATTATATCACTGCACGTAAATTCATTAGTAGATTTTGGCGCTATTGGTGGTTTTAGGACTTTGAAAACATCACCACCTGCCATACTGATAAACATCTATATTAGTCGATCGTTTTATGATTTCGTTTAATTTAAAAGGTCCTCAAGCCACTACTTGTGTGTTGTAAAACTCTCACCTACACTAAACTGTTCAGTGGATCCAATTAATGTGAAATTTTATCAGCAGATTAAATAATTATTTCGTTATGGCCAAAATTGCTCATATCATGTTCCCAGGCAGCAAGTTGCACCATGTAGCTTAACGGTATATATATCACGGTTTCGATTCCGTTTAAGAGAAAAAAATTGATCGCAATATTTACTCTATAGTACATGCGTGTAAAGATTCCGTATTGATAACTGATTTTTATAACAGTATGATCTACAAAAGATCATAAAACAAGTCTATAATATATAAAAAATTACATTTAAAGGTTGAAAGACCTGGCGAGGCTCGGAATTTGTTAGGTTATAGCAGCCATGTTGTTTAAAGCGACAATCTGTCATTTGTTACAAATTGTTCAGTAGTGTAGGGCAAATCACCATGGAAAAGTTATAGCGTTAAAAATTTATGCAAAACATCAAATTTTGTTTTCGTAATCAGTGCTCTGTTCGAGAAACGTTCCGCGCATTATATGTTTTTATCCTTGCCACAACCGTCCTGCTGAGTAGACTATTCGGCATTTGATGACTGACCAAATTTTAGTCAACCGGTTCAAAAAATAATCAGCCAACACTCGTACGTCACCAAAACGCAAGATCTGCTGAAAACGTCGCTGCTGTGCGCAAGAGTGTATGAGGAAACCCGAGGCAATCAGTTTTTCGTCGTTCATAAGAACTTGGCGTTTCTGTGACTTTAACTTGGCGAATTTCGAGTCGGGAGTTCTACACTCATATAATCATCACTCATATAAAATCCAACTGACTCATACACTTAAGGTAAACGACCATAGACCATAGACAATGCCGTGTGTTCGCTCATTGGGCTTTGGAGCAGTTGGAATATGGTTCCAATGGGACGGCGCTTTGTACCACACAACGTATGCCATGATGAATATTCTGCACGCGCGATTTGAGGACATGGTTACCTATCGCCTTTAAGCTTTTTCTTTGGGGCCATCTTAAATCGCAGGTCTATACGAATAAATCGCAAATGCGACAGTCATCGAAAATGGGACCTCCCGAATCCGCCCCACCAAAGAAAGCCGAGGCAGATATTTGAACGACGTTATATTCCATACCTAGGCTGCGTGCCAAACTTAAGGTAAATCTTTACTACAGTAAAAATTGGTTTTAGGACAAATTTTTCGATCAGTTTATCATAGAATTTTTGAAAAATAATTGAATTTACCGAAAAATTTACTTAAAGTTGACTTTTACCTTAAGTTTGGCACGCAGCCTTAATACCATAAGATATTCTTTCAAAAAAAATTGAGTCAATATTTCACACTGTTCTTGTTTTATTTACATTTAAAAATCGAGCGTCCTTATTGAAAGATCCTTTACATAATATACAAAATAATATAAATCCTGTACTGGGCAGCATACTTTTGCCAATTCTTAATAATAGCAAGTTTGAACCTGTTAATATTGCGATGGTATAGTGAGTAGTTTGTATTAGCACGAACATTCGAAACAGCCTATTGGATTACTTCGAAGATTTTTCTTAGATTGCGATAGACGTATTTTTGTTCAGTTGCTTTAACTGTAAATGTAAACAAAGATACTGTGCAGAAATTTAGAACCATTATCGGGAGCAGATTATAGTAATTTCTTTATAATTATGCATTGCTTATCTTTTCATCATGACGTTTCCATTTGTACAAAATATGGTCGTGACTTCTAAAGAAGCATAGATTGGTAAAATGAAGCCATGAAGTCAAATATTGAACAATTGTTGAATTTATATTGTTAAACAGATTAAAGTAAAGTTTTGAAGGTCGTAGAGCTCATCTCGTTAACTCCTCTGCAAATGTTTTTATTAAAAAGGCCAAGAGTGTAAAAGAAGGGTTCTTCAATATATATGAACTGGCTTATATGTACTCGTAAGTTATGAATTTAACGAGCAATAATAAGTTACCTCTTAATTTCGAAATAAATCCTCTTAATGAAAGAATTAACAAAATAATCAGCTTTAGTACAGGCATTTCAGTAGAGTTCTAAATTTCGGTTTTATTACTGTTAAGAATTTTGTTAATTGTTACGGCTTTTCTAGCTTTAGTGAATTCAAGAGTTTGTAAATCAAATGTGGCCAAATAAGATTAGATAGGCTATAAATCTGACAGGATCCGCCGTTCCGCTTTTTGTTAAAGAGTTATGTGTACGGCTATGTTAGTTCTTTACAGTGCAAAATTATCCGTAAATGCAAATCATTAACATGCGATACACTGGAGATTTTAATTCAACACTTCAGACTTGTTGACAATAAAACCCAGTTTTCTTTCATGTACTTAGTATATAAATACCAACAAAGAGAATTATAATCTTAATAATGACGTCTAGAATTACTTTTTCATGTGAATTCAAAAAATCCAGTTCGTATACGTATTCGCAATTTTACGCGTGTTTATATTCTCATATTCACTGTCACAGAGTCACATTTGTTTATATTCTTTCGTTACAAATTTTTCTTTTATGATTTTGTCTAATTCCGAGTACCGGGGGTATTCAAATCTACGCGCTTTTGTAAGAATCGTATGAATTTTGGTGGGGCGATGTAAGCAGATATCCAATAAGGTATCGGCTAGTAGTAAATGATGAACAGATGGGGCGAAGCTTTTATCTAAGGTTGAGCTAACGTTCATATTTACACATACACACATACATTTGAGCATACCAGATTAAATTATAATAATGTAAATATAAAAGCGATACCAGCAGGTGTCTTATGCTCAATTTGTGAATCATAT
Organism: Nephrotoma guestfalica; assembly: GCA_963691935.1. NCBI lineage: Eukaryota > Metazoa > Arthropoda > Insecta > Diptera > Tipulidae > Nephrotoma > Nephrotoma guestfalica. The sequence continues at coordinate 306,512,987 of OY829913.1, read as the reverse complement.
TTAATCGCATCATGCCACATTTACGAAGAAAAATATTATATTTGAAATGAAGAAACTGAAAAAAATTATGGTATTAAGTTACATCAAATTATGCAATTGCAATTACTTCTTTTCTTCATTTTTTAAATGATAGCTTTCTTAGAAAACCAAATACAACAAGGAAATTATTCACAATGTTTTTGTATGTGATGGCAAAAATATTAGTTTTCTGTAATTTCGTGAAATTAATTTCAAGAATTTACAGCAAATTGCACTGTTGCGACATAAACACTTCTTGGTTGATGAAAACACCATGTTAATGATTTTAGATTAACTAAAATTGAAAGTGTTTTTCACCTATTTTATAATTTTAGTGTCTTATTACTCCAAAATTCGAAATCATAAAACCCAGAATAGTTATAACCACGAGCATTCTAATGGTTAATTTTTATTTGTACATTAACTTGAACTTTTAATTTACACTGTGGTTTTGATAATATGAAAGGGTTGCCAGATAATACGAAATTTTCTTCATAGAAGGTTTTAATTGTACATATGACATTATTTTATATAGATTGTTTTTATTAAAATAAATAAAGATGTCTAATATTTCATGTAGGAGTTGGAAATGTATATGCCATGTGTTCTAATCGTGCATTCGTAAATAACCAAATTAATTACCGCGATTGGATTTTTTTTGGGCTGTAGCAACTTTTTATTTAAAGACAGTTGAATATCGAAATCAATTAATGACGTTTTCAAAGTTAGACAGCAGTCAGCAATTCTGAATTATTTTGTGCAAACATACATCTTGTAACACAATGAAAGCTCAACATTTCATGAATTTAAATTAAAGTCAGATGCATTTTAACAGATTTTCAATATATATAAATTATTAAATTGTCAAATCAAGTAAATTTTATATGATAATTTAAGGTTCGAGGGCCGCCTTTTGCTTCAAAATTGTGATTTGAGTACCCATAGAGAAAGCTTCACTTTTTATACATTCAGGACCGTTAAATATATACCGCCCTGGTGTAAACAGTTTCGTGAGCCACGGGGCAGAATCAATTGTACGGTTTTTATTCTATTGTTTTAAAAACAACAGAAATTCGGTAGGTTGCTACATAATGATGAACGAATTTAATTGCTGTTTGTATAGGGTGGGCTAACTGTTTTTTTTTTTTTTCAATCGATGAATTTTAGTATCTGTTATCTGTTCTAGAAAATTACTGAGTTATCAAAAGTCAAAAAGATGCCATTTATCATCATGGAGTCGCTATCAACAAACAGCGCATTTTGATTGTCCAAATTTATTATGAAAATATCCGTTCAAAAACAACAACGTAAATTGCGTGAAAGTTTTGGTCGACATGGACGTCCTACTGAGCGTGTAATTGGCAAAATTATTGATCAGTTTGAAGAAAGTAGTTCTGTGGAAGGTCGTAGACCGTATCATCATGTTCATCAGTGGCAGCTGTTAGTGAAAGTGTTCGTAATGAACAAAGCAACCAGGCATCGTTCACAAAAACTAAACATTTCACGAACTCAAAAATGTGAGCCACCAGACCATTTAAATCGTTGTCGTTTTGTTAATTGGCTGCTTGAACGAAATATAGGTTTTCCATCAAAAATAATCTTTGGCGATGAAGCTCATTTTCATCTTAATGGGTACGTCAACAACCAAAATTGCCAAATTTGGAGATCGGAGAATCCTCATGTAATTAACGAAGCAAAAGTTCATCCTCCAAGAGTCACTGTTCTGGGTGGTTTATGGGCTGGTGGCATCATTGGGCCGTTTTTCTATAAAAACGAACAGGAAAATACTCTTACAATGAATGGGGATCGTTATCGCAACATGTTAACTGACTTTCTGTGGCCCAAATTGAATGAATTGCGTATCAACCACCTGTGGTTTCAACAAGACGGAGCGACATGCCACGCAAGTCGTGCAACAATCTATTTTTGACAACAGAATTTTCTGATTGTATTATTTCGAAACCTCTATTTACCGTTTAAAAGATTCAAATTTCGTTCTAATGATTATACATACATCGATTAGATAGTAGTCGAAGAACACGCTTTAAACGTGAATGAAGTATAATGATTTAAAATAACCAAAGCTCCAAGCTGGACTAATATTTACACCCTACATTAACAGCAAATTACCATTGTACGCTGTGTTACAATAAACTAAATAGCAAAACTCTCAGAGATTATCTCACATAATGACAAACGTTTTAAAGAGAACACAGTAAGATATCCTTCAGAAAGCTATGTATTACGATTTCATCTTTATACCTTTGTGAAGTTAGCCCAGAATTTCATCGCAGAAAAATAAAAAAATATCATCGGGTAACACTAAAACTGCAATGATATCCCAGCCCAGAATTTAATATGGTAATTTCATTCAATCTCGAAATTTTATTCTAGCCCAGCATTTTTTTTTTCAATTTTTAATTTAAAACCAAAATTAAAAATTAAGTAAAAATAATTAAAGTTTAAATTAAAGAAATTTAATTGATTTAGCACTGAGGGTCAAGCTCATTGATACTCGGTAATAACTAAAAATATTCTACAGTACATTTTTATTGTGTATCAGAGGCCAGTAACGGAACGTATTCTATTCGACACGGCATAACATTATCTAGGTCTAGTTTTAATTTCAAACCGATTTGCATGTTGCGAACCGAGCTATATAATAATTTGTGTCAGTATGGTATCGCGCCCATATAATATCCAAAGGGAAACCGAAAGCCTTCCTTCAGAGCCAAAAACTAGGATATCATAAATCATGATCAGCCGGAATCCGTCACAGTAAAACACGTAAAGCGATGGAAAACGGAAAACATTAATCAACCAACCAGCTGTTTAGTTACGAGCGCCCGTTGATGAATTAATCAAAAAAATCCAGAAAAAGGATGTTCACACTCGAGCCTGAATCTGAAAAAGTTTTCGATATTACCACTTTAATTTAATTAGGGTACTGGCCCGATTTGGGACAGTAAAAAATATTAATTCCCGCATTACGAGTTCTGGATTTAAAAACAAAATATATATTCTCATTCTGTGCGTGACCAGATATTTTTTTTGGGATACGCACGCTATTTAACGATTACCGGCTATTTATTTGAAATTACGCACATTTTGGTACAGAAATATTAGTCAAATAAAAATGCGTATAATGTACATACTAAATCCGTACACCTCTCTCAACCCTGATTCTATAAGTAAAAACTAATAATCATTAATTAATAATTTTACGGGCCTTTTTTGGAAATCAATTCTCGGTTAGGATAGTTTGTTCAAGGGTAAATTAACTTATTTTATGCAGCGATGGTTTGACGCCAACATTTTAAGTAGGTTATAGTGTTACGAATACCAAATTAGTACTTGTTTCAAGATGCACATTCAACTATAGCAGATGGCGCACTTTTTATAAGGCTATTCATAGATTTTATCCATCCAGATCAAATTTCGCTTTATTCTCCTAAAACGACATATTCGGGTAAATTTTTCATTTATTATTCCTTGGTTTAATCTGGATTGAAATGAACTGTTGTAATATTCTGTGAAAAAATTCACACAAAACCACCCGCTTTAATATAATTTAGTTTGTAAACAAAGTAGATTGCACAGTTTGCATTACCACAAAGTAGCAAAAAAGCACGTTTGACACATTGCGAATGGGTTGAGGATAATTCGCATTTTGATACTATTTTTCTTTCAGGATCCTCTGTGACGTTTGGTTAGTCGTACGTACATACTAGTATATACTCGTATGCTACAAGCAGGTAAGTTTACATTTTTGTTGGCATTATTAATGAATTACGGTGATGTTTCTACCTCAGCCGGAGTTCCTGCTAAGTTAATATATTTTTTTTTTATTTATCTTCAATCTGTTCTGGGGCCTAGGCACTCCCAACTATTTCGCGGTTCGCTTTTCCCGACCTTACATTTTCGCCATTTCCCAGCTATTTCGAGGATATACGGCTATTGGTGTAATTTTCATAGAACCATCTACGCATTGCATAGCTCTATACCAGTACTATAGGAGTTGGTCGATGAGTTCTACACTCCGACAGGGGATCATAGTTGTCTTCATTTTCATCACAGATCGTAACCTGATGATGAAAAATCCCTTCAACCGAGCTTCAACCGAAAGTTAATATCTGCATCAATTTTCCTAGACATGGTTTATTGGATAGTGGAAGATATTGAAAACCGGTGTGCATTCTGACTTCCCGTTCTTTCTCATTGACATATGTTTTCTAAATATCAAATTCCTACTTGTTGTCGCATTTATCAACTGTAACTATATTTTTGAAGGTTTAGTTAAAAAGTTATGAAGTACAGCAGTTTATTACAAGAGTTAACCTATGGTGTGTGCAGCGACAGGCTATTCATTAATTTTGATATTAATTTCATTTTGATTTATATGTTTCTTATATATCTCATTTTTTCCGAAACATACTGGGATGTTACATGAATCATCTACGTGTTAATTCACATGCTTCCTCCTCAATAGTAAACAATGTGGTTCTCAAATCTTCAATTAACAGGTACACAGGTCTGAATTTTTCTTTTCTAAACACTCGTAGTATTCTTCACAAGATTGATGAAATTAGGGAGTTAGTGTGCGGTGTAAAACTTGATATTCTCTGCTTTGTTGAGACATGGCTCCATGATCGCATTCCGGATGCTTCAATTTGTCTTTCTGGATACAATATGTTGCGATTGGACCGAAATTTGGATTCAATAAAAAAGGGAGGTGGAATCTGCGTTTTCCTGAAATCAGGCATTCGATATAAACTGGTACATGGTTATTGTGCAGCTAATTTTGAAGTAATTCTCATAGAACTATTACTCGGAGCAACTAAGGTGTTGTTGGTTGTTGCATATAGACCGCCGAATAAACGTTTCCTTGAAGATTTTGGGGCCTTCTTGCAAAATTATAGTGTTAACTATATATAATGATGTTGTACTGTGCGGTGATTTCAATTGTGACCTTAAAGCAACTAAATCGACAATGAAAAAATTTAAAAGGTTACTAACTGAATACTCTCTCACTCCCGTGAACACCGAGCCAACATTTTTCACGTCACACTCTAGTTCATTATTGGACTGTATTATTTCTAATACAGATAAAATTGTATTTCATAACCAAATCTCGGTTGGATTTAGTGATCACGATCTTCTTTACTTTTCCTATGACATTAAACATGAGAGATCTATTCCTAAAATCTCATTTCGCGACTATAATAGCATTAACTCATCAGATTTGCTTGATAAATGTAATAACTTAAACTGGAGCATGGTTTATAATTTTAACAACCCTGTTGATAAAGTAGAATACTTTACAGAACTAGTTGTAGACTTGTTTGAGGAATTTGTGCCACTAAGGACTATATCACCCAAACCTAAACAGCCGCCTTGGTTCAATGATGAGATCAGGGATACCATAAATTTCAGGGATTTTATTTTACGTCGGTGGAAGCGTACAAGAAGAATTGAACTGTACCAAGGACATAAAGCTGTACGAAATGAGAGTAACAATATTATAAAACGCACAAAGTCCAATTATTTTTCATCTATATTGCACCCATCTCTTCCTTCAAAAGTGTTTTGGAAAAATTTGAAATCTGTTGGTTCCTTTCTATCATCCAACGAAAAACCATTTACGCAATTTTCACCAAGTGAGTTCAATAATTACTTTTCTCATATCAGTGCACGTTCAGCGGGGTTACCAACCTTTGATGTTCTAATGAACTCTAGTTCGATGGAAGGTAACTTTAGTTTTAATAACATCGATATCACTGACCTTATGGATGCTTTGGATTCCGTTAAATCAAACGCTGTCGGAGTTGACGAAATACCAATTAAGTTCGTTAAACTTATTTTACCAAAGGTTGATTGCTACTTACTACATATTTTTAGTAGCCTAATAACATTTTCTATCTTTCCTGAGAAATGGAAGCAATCAATCATTATTGCCATTCCTAAGAATAAAAATCCCAAATGCTTATCTGATTTTCGCCCTATTAGTCTGCTTCCTGCTTTGTCTAAAGTTTTTGAAAAAATACTGCAATCACAAATATTAACTTACGTTGAATCGGAAAATTTACTATCAAAGTACCAGTCTGCTTACAGACGTCATTTCAGCACTAATAGTGCTTTACTACACATCAATGACGACATCCGCAGGGCCATATATAAGGGTTATCTTTGTACGCTGGTCCTTCTAGACTTTAGTAAAGCTTTCGATAAAATTGATCATTCAATTTTGGTTAGCAAACTTCGTAACAGTTTTAAATTCTCAATGTCGGCTTGTCGTTTGGTTTTGTTATATCTATCAAATCGATCACAATTGACAGGACATTAGTTATTACCGGTTCGGTCAATTGACCCTCCCTCCACGCATTTGAATAATATTTTAACAATTAATGCTGTAACCATTACAGGTTTAGGTATCAACAAATTCTATTGACTTTCGGCTAAATCAAAAAAATTAAAATTTTTAATCCAGCGCTCAAAATCATTTTGCCAATAAAACGAGGCGGAGCGGAATGAATATTTCATTCAATTTGTTAGGACTTTCACATATTATTAAACTTTTTTTACATAACGAAATATGTTTTCAGGACAAATTACCTGGCTAGATCTGCATAAGTTAAAATGGTACATGGAGTGGTTATATGTTTATTAGTAAGCTAGGATTTATATTGTTTGCACTGATTTTGTAAATGACCATTACATATGCTACATACAAATATATGCCTTAATGTACACCTTCAATATATGAATGGTGTTAAGGCAGTCCGGCAGTAGACAATTTTAAGAGATACTCCTGTGTAAGGTAAACGCTAATCTTTTTAAATAAAAGAAAAATCGAAGCTAAAACTATTTCAATATAAAACCGTTTATATTGACCGTATACATGTTGCGCAAAAAATAAAAAATGCAATTACATATGTTAAAGTCGATATTATTACATATTTTATTTCTTATTTTTATGTTAGTTTGATTGCAAATTGAATTCCTATTTTTCGTTTCTGATGTTCCTTGTGTAAAAGCTGTGTTTTTATATTACTTCGGCAAAATTGGTAATTAAATTAATCACATATTTGTTTGTTTATTTGTGCAGTGTTAAAAAAGATTTCCATCTTACAAAACTTACCGTATAAAAATAACATAACAAGCATGAACAAAAACATAAAAAATATTTTCTAGGCATGCAAATTTTTAGGTGCAAGAGTTTTGTTTAAAACATGCACAGTAGTTATGTGTTTCGCTAATTGATCTTCAAATGATTGTCTTTAGGCGTGAGATATCGGTACATTAAAATATGAGATGGACTGTTCGCAATAATTAGTACTGAGTATACAGTTTAACGGTTCATATTGAACGGTAAACAAAAGATTGTGATCAGCCTTAAATTGTTTGCCTTTCGATATCTTCATGGAAACCGCTTTCCCATTATGGGATACCAGTTTCTAGATGTTTGGACTATCTTTATGTCCCACGTAGCGTTTTGTACAAGAACTATTGAAATCAAGGTGATTTTTTTAAATCTTATGAAAATAATAAAATGTTCAGTAATTTAAAAATTGTCTCAATCGATACTGTTTGTGATAGCCGAACCACAACCCATTCTCGTCTATGTCATCAATCTAAAAATAAATAAAACGTTAATTAAGATTTATTTCTTTATAAAATGAGATTTAATTTCAATCCTTTTATTAGTATATAAAAGCCCTTTAAGAATTTGCATCTTTATCTGAAAGAAAATGATTCTGGTAATTTAATTTAATTGGCCTTCAATTTGTATCGCAGTTCTTATCTCATCCCATTCCGATTTAAATGTCCGAAAATATTAATTTCTAAGTTTGAAGGTGATTACACAGAGTGACCTTCAACCTATTTTGGTTCACAGTTCATAACAATACACAATTGACACCTTTTTAGAAGCTGCAGTAAAAAATCATGCGATCTACATGCTTTTAAATAAGTCGGTCATCAATTGTTGTAGCCAGCAGCAGAAATGTAAGAAAGTTATGGACTACAACTTGAATCCTGACATCGAAACTGGATACTTAAATTGTATTATTTTATTCACGCTTCCAATATACATTTTTTACGAAAAGTTGTAGTCAAAGATTACATTCAAAAATAAGGAATATAAAATTAACCCTAATTGATTCCGATAGGTTTATCGAGCTGTTAACAGTACAAATGTAATCGATGACAATTAGCACTGCCAATCCTTATGAAAAATTGAAAGGACTGCTACGGAGACTTTGTTAAGTGGAAAGCATCATTTCTCTAGTCAAGCTAACAAAAGAAGACATTTTCTGTAAAAACCACCACCAACTCTTTGGCAAAACTTTAGACGTTCACCAAATACTACAATACCATATTCGCAGCAATATAGCAGAATATGTGTCATTTGGGACCAAAGGGATGTGGCTTACCGCATCACGGAGTGATGCCTCATTAGGGCAACCAATTTAAGAGCAGTCTTCTATTGATTTGCTTGGACTGCATTAAGTCAATCCTAAAATCAGTACTTAGCTGGTAAAAAGTACAGTCTTCGTTTTCGTATATTATATCAATGTTCAGAAAGTTCAAATATTACATTCACATCCGAGGTCGACAAAATGTTCCAAAAGCCCATATAGCTAATGAAAATTTCAAATAGCTCCCTAACAGAGGGAGAATTCGTTTTAACCAATATATGCCTTCAAAACTAAAGATAAATTTATACCGGCAAATCTTGTTCTGTTAGACCCAGGGGAAGGATTTGTGAAATATTTGTGTTAGCAATTCAGAGTTTTTATGTCATTAACATTTGGATTTATTTCACACACTACTGCATTATGCTAAAATTTAGGCCAAACAAGAAGAAAGAAGTCATACGTCTGTCAACGATGCACTTTTGTGACTCAACGTCGGAGCCGTTCAATAAACCACATATTATACATTATACTAATAGTACTAAGGGAGGGGTCAGCGAAAACGATAAATCATATTGATATTATAGCGCCAACTACATACATCTCATAATCTCAGTCATAACTCACGGCCGAATAATTTTTATACAAGGCTTTTGTGAACGGTTGGCGATGCCCAATATCTACAGTAGATCAAATATTCCAAATTGTATAATAGGATTTTCAACACAATCAGAGATAGAGTGTATGTTAGAGAAACAAATTTGAAATAACACTTGGAACTTCAAGACCTTTAAGAGATGCTTCAGGTCTAATTGATAAGCGAACCCTAAACATTCTGTACTTTCTTCCCTAGATAATTTATAATTTCAAAGTGTGTTCATAATTAGATGACTTTGGCATTTCTAGGCCATTGGTGATGTTTTTTGAAAATAAAAATGAAATTTTTACCACTTGATAGTAATTTCAAACCGCAGGATCGCGTTTATTTTTCAAATTGCACGTTGTCCAATATTTTCCATTTTTAAATTTTCAAATCATGTGTACGACGGAAATTACAATAAATGAAATAATTTATATGCATGAAATCTTTTTTGTCGGTAGAACAAATAGAGGAATACAAAACTAGATTAACAATTTCTAGTGCCGTTAGTGATTATCAAAATCGGGCTTTACTCTCACAAACTGATCACTCCCTAACTGATGTACCAACTCTCGAGATTGAAGAATCTCTGTTTGGTAAAAACTCTCAGATGTATTGAAATCCTGGGAAGGAGACACACAATTTTTTAATTCCTTGCAAAATTAAGTTCCCAATGCTTTATGAGCAAACGCTCTAACTTAGCTTAGGTACCGCCTCTTTCAAAACATTTCTCCAGAGGCTATGAACACAAAACTTGGAACGGATATATCAATATCAACTATAATTACACTTTAAGGATTTGCAGAGAGTGTTGATTAAAACAAATATTAGCAATAACTAAGGTTTCATCGGGTAGACAAGTCTCAATACTATGACTTGAGCTACGCGGCTCGGTACTTGCGGAAAAGCTGCTATAGAGGGTTTCACCTGATTTGACTAGAGTCCAAATTTCGGAACTTTTGGATTTTGGGAACTCCACCTCTGTGACTCTTAATGATTTGATCATCTCAGTGAATATGAAGTGCCACTAGAGGTCATAAATCCATAATAACTTGCTCATTTTAAATTGCGATAGAATGGATCAGAATGGCTTATATGTACTGTAACGTCGACTAAAGTTCGCACGTTTCAAGTTTGGTAAGGTTTTGCTCCCCTGACGTAGCGGTTACGAACAAATACGTTGAACATTGAAAGCGCGGGAAAATTATATAGCATGTAGTGGTGAAGTATAGTTAAATACTTTGGTAATATTGTTAATGGGTGGGGCAAGCTTCGGTTTATAAAAAAAAAAAGACAAAAACGAATAGTATAAATAGGTTTTGCTTTTGGGGTGCACGGTAGTTAGTGGAAAGTTTTTCTGGGTTGCTTACGGAGTAATCTAAATAAAAAATAAAATTAAAAATTATTAAAATTAGTGAATTTTCATGAACATTTGTGCAAGTATAAATTAGCTGCACTCTTTTCTTATAATAAATTCAAGTTGTGTTAAATACCAAGCTAAAATTAGCAAAATTCATGGTTTTGTGCGAATTTATTTCATACCAGTGCTTATAAATAAAAATAAAATAGAATAAAAACTCATTTATGAAGTCTGATATCGGTTTGGTGTACAGTGTATGTTTCACGAACGATGGTGGGCAAACTGTTAAACTTTGCTCAACCTTTTGAAAAGTCAAAAATAAATTTAACCGGCATGTTAGTTAGTTTATATTATAAGTAAACATTATGCTAAATTATGTACAGTGAATTATTGTGTTAGTCGCAAGTTAAAATTATAGACCTATTTTATGGTTGCTGTGTGATTGTTTAATTAAGATCGTGACATAAACTGTAAAACGAAAACGAACACGCTAAAATTATATCTACTCAAGCATTTGGGTATGCAACAAAATGAGCATATCGCTGGGTTAGTAATTTACGGTACATCTAATACGGATATACCAAACAACAAAATAATACCAAGGCATCTAAAAAAAAAAAATAAAAAAAAAATAAAAAGGTGACCATTGGTTCGTCTCTTAAAAATTAATGCAATGCGAGGAGAACAATTAAAACAAGGTGCACGTAACTACGTTAAAACAACAAAAAGATAAAAATTAAAAATATGTACAACAAAATAATAATAATCGAATAACGTTTATAATAGTTTATACTAATACTAAGTTCTAATAGTATTACAAATAATAATCAGTACAAATATAAAATAAATATACAACAATAATAATTAAATGGTGCATCGACTTCAACTACTTGGATATTCGGCCGCAACCAAATTTAATTAAGGTCTTATTTACATTTTTATAATTAGAATTAAGCGTAAATATTTTTCATTTTATAATAGTCCGGTGGAGGGTTTTAGTTAAGTTAGAATTTACTTGAGTTTTTTTTTACAATTGCCAAGTTACAGTTTATACTGGACGTCCTTAGTAAATAGTATATTAAAATTTAACGGATAGAATAATTGTATAACGTTAAGTTTTTGATTTATTTTCGATTTTTCAATCATATGTTCATGGATTTATTTTCTTTTTACGATCTTATTTCAATAAAACCATTAAATAATTATATTAATTTCGAAATTCAATTTTTCATTTATTTTTTTTGGGTGTTCTGGTGTAATGATTTACTTTTCGGTTTAATAATTTTCGCTTTGCAAGTGTTCATGATGAGAAACTAAAAATTTTAATGTAGAGGTTGAGGGTAAGTGTGATTATGACATGTTAGGTAAGTTGGTCCGAGTCCTGTTATCCTTTTTCATCCTGCAAATTTTAAATTCCTGTGGTCTAGCACGCATCTTGTGATCCTCGGTAAAACCCACCCCATACCCTGAGCATAGCCGGCAGAACATGACCACGCCGGGGTTCTCACAAGATGGAATAATTAATTCGGTGACAGGTGGCATTCAATTTTTAGGAAACGAGAATTTTCCCGCGACCAACTCATGCCAGGTATACCCGTTACAGATGGCGCCCAAATTAAAAATGGCTATTATTACTTTCCTCATTTAAATTTATATCCTTACTTAAAATTTCATCTATCTAATTAGTTTTTTTAACTATATTTCGCGTTTTAGAATTCGTCTATGATCATTGGATAGATTTAAAATAACATTATTACCATTATTGTCGATTGTAGTGTTTACCGTAATTGTATCAATTATCATAGACAGTTAAGCATGTTTTGACAATGACTTCCACCATACTGGTGTTTGATTGCATTGGTTGTTAAAACGTGCTTCGTAAGTATGTGCTGCAGAAGCAACTGTATCCCGTTTTCAGTAGAATCAATTGCCAATTCATGTAACACATTCTTATCAAATATTCAAATTATAAACCGTAACAATTTCTCCCAATATTTCAAAATGTTTAATATGGTAGACTGTCTTGTTAGTAAACGGTTTAGCTCCCTCAATCCCTTTTCCTATATCCTCAGGTTACTTATAGACCAACTTAATGAATAAATACAAAAGCACGCATTCCATGATCACACATACCAACTCAACCTCTTTCATGCACATATACATATAATCAAATTTCATTATCATATTTTTTTTTCTAAAAATAAGCATCCAGAATTATTTTTCATTTTGACTAGTCCTTACATAGATTTAAAACAAAAAAAAATCATAGAGATTGGGACAGACATTTATATTCAATAGGATCGGCTTTACGGAATGTGGTTCATGAGAGCACTAAACATTCACCTTATTTCCTTACATTTGGACAAAATTACGTTAGTCACGGTTCTCAATACGAAATTCTCCGCCAGCTCCATTCCCTGGACGATCGTGATCTCAAATTAACTGCCATGGAACGATTATCTTCGATACAGCAAGATGTCATTACCAATCTACGAGAAGCTTATCAACATACCAGCAAACGATATAATTTAAGAGCCCGCCCTCGTAATTATAACGTTGGTCAAACGGTATATGTGAAGAATTACATCCAAAGCGATGCTGCAAACAAAATATCCGCTAAACTGTGCCCCAAATTTAGAAAGGCCATAGTATCTAAATGTATTGGAAAAGTGGCGTATGAGCTTCGTGACGTGCATAATAAAATAATAGGCATCTATCATGTAAACGATTTGCGTCCGTGATTACTATCATGTTACACTTAATTCAATATTTGCTCCATTTTTTTTTAAGTCGCCCGGCGTTATGATACTCATCTCATGGGTGTAGGTCGTCCCCACGATTTGTAACGTCGACTAAAGTTCGCACGTTTCAAGTTTGGTAAGGTTTTGCTCCCCTGACGTAGCGGTTACGAACAAATACGTTGAACATTGAAAGCGCGGGAAAATTATATAGCATGTAGTGGTGAAGTATAGTTAAATACTTTGGTAATATTGTTAATGGGTGGGGCAAGCTTCGGTTTATAAAAAAAAAAGACAAAAACGAATAGTATAAATAGGTTTTGCTTTTGGGGTGCACGGTAGTTAGTGGAAAGTTTTTCTGGGTTGCTTACGGAGTAATCTAAATAAAAAATAAAATTAAAAATTATTAAAATTAGTGAATTTTCATGAACATTTGTGCAAGTATAAATTAGCTGCACTCTTTTCTTATAATAAATTCAAGTTGTGTTAAATACCAAGCTAAAATTAGCAAAATTCATGGTTTTGTGCGAATTTATTTCATACCAGTGCTTATAAATAAAAATAAAATAGAATAAAAACTCATTTATGAAGTCTGATATCGGTTTGGTGAACAGTGTATGTTTCACGAACGATGGTGGGCAAACTGTTAAACTTTGCTCAACCTTTTGAAAAGTCAAAAATAAATTTAACCGGCATGTTAGTTATTTTATATTATAAGTAAACATTATGCTAAATTATATACAGTGAATTATTGTGTTAGTCGCAAGTTAAAATTATAGACCTATTTTATGGTTGCTGTGTGATTGTTTAATTAAGATTGTGACATAAACTGTAAAACGAAAACGAACACGCTAAAATTATATCTACTCAAGCATTTGGGTATGCAACAAAATGAGCATATCGCTGGGTTAGTAATTTACGGTACATCTAATACGGATATACCAAACAACAAAATAATACCAAGGCATCTAAAAAAAAAATTAAAAAAAAAATAAAAAGGTGACCATTGGTTCGTCTCTTAAAAATTAATGCAATGCGAGGAGAACAATTAAAACAAGGTGCACGTAACTACGTTAAAACAACAAAAAGATAAAAATTAAAAATATGTACAACAAAATAATAATAATCGAATAACGTTTATAATAGTTTATACTAATACTAAGTTCTAATAGTATTACAAATAATAATCAGTACAAATATAAAATAAATATACAACAATAATAATTAAATGGTGCATCGACTTCAACTACTTGGATATTCGGCCGCAACCAAATTTAATTAAGGTCTTATTTACATTTTTATAATTAGAATTAAGCGTAAATATTTTTCATTTTATAATAGTCCGGTGGAGGGTTTTAGTTAAGTTAGAATTTACTTGAGTTTTTTTTTACAATTGCCAAGTTACAGTTTATACTGGACGTCCTTAGTAAATAGTATATTAAAATTTAACGGATAGAATAATTGTATAACGTTAAGTTTTTGATTTATTTTCGATTTTTCAATCATATGTTCATGGATTTATTTTCTTTTTACGATCTTATTTCAATAAAACCATTAAATAATTATATTAATTTCGAAATTCAATTTTTCATTTATTTTTTTTGGGTGTTCTGGTGTAATGATTTACTTTTCGGTTTAATAATTTTCGCTTTGCAAGTGTTCATGATGAGAAACTAAAAATTTTAATGTAGAGGTTGAGGGTAAGTGTGATTATGACATGTTAGGTAAGTTGGTCCGAGTCCTGTTATCCTTTTTCATCCTGCAAATTTTAAATTCCTGTGGTCTAGCACGCATCTTGTGATCCTCGGTAAAACCCACCCCATACCCTGAGCATAGCCGGCAGAACATGACCACGCCGGGGTTCTCACAAGATGGAATAATTAATTCGGTGACAGGTGGCATTCAATTTTTAGGAAACGAGAATTTTCCCGCGACCAACTCATGCCAGGTATACCCGTTACAGTACCGGTGTGAAGAACTTAACGTTAAGAACGCTAAAAAAGTTGTCAGAGAAAAAATAAATTATACGAACACATAAGAAGGAGCACGTACTTATTCGCTACCAATTGAATTGCCAGAAAACACTTTACTTGATGGCCTAATTGAAGAATATTCTAGTTGTAATAAACTAGTTAGGGTGCTGGCTTTGATATTAAATATCGAATATATAAGGTTAAAATGATATTTTCGGCTACGAAACGTGGTGTAAGGTATTTTCAAACACTAAAAAAGCATGGATATTAAGTAATGAAATTCAAGTAGGGATTGACTCCTTTGGTGGTTTCACAGTTCTTAATAATAGGTTTGACGGGGATACGAAGATCTAATTTAAAAAAATATTATGCTTCCCGAAGTTTTGAACTTGATCAATTATTTTGTAATTTCAGACTCTGTAGTTTTTGGTTACTTGTTATGGTTGACAGTTCTAATTCAACCAAATTTATGAAATTATTTCCAAATTTCGGTACGTTTTCGCTTTAAGAACAAATCACTTTTAGATTTGAGATGCTCTCTGTTTCTCATCATATTATCAGATGCTGGAGTACTTTATACTTGGAAATGATCATTTAAGGATTACCATCTTTGCTGATTAAAAATCCCAAATTATGGCGTCTCATGACCAAATCGATGTTGTGCTTAATTACTTGTTGTGGTCCGATTATGCAAATATTGAAACTTATATTTTTGTTTCTTCAGTAAAACAAACTGCAATGGTTGACTTCCGAATTTGAATTTTCTGTTTGAAATATAAGTGTAAAAAATTCTAAATTTTGAATCCATTACAAAAATAAGCTAAAAAGCATAAAACATCCTGCCAAAATGAAACTTAGTTGACTTTAAACGTCTTTACAACCTTTAATGATTATATTTGTAATATTGTATCTAAAGCTCGCAAGGAGCTTTCGGATTTATTTGGATTAGTATTAAAATGCAATAATGAAAAGTAGTTATAATATTGTGTATTCCTTCTTTAATCGCATCGTGCTTAAAGGCCTATTTCCTAAATGTTTGAAACTTGCTACAATCTCACATCTTCACAAGAATTATCGCCAAATTTCAATATTTTCGGAGCTGCCCAAAGTTTTCGAAAAGCGGTTAAAGTTCGAATTGTTAATTATTTGGATAGTTTTAAATATTTTAGTATTGTCGGCTTTGAATCCATTTGATGATAGCGCAATAATTCACGCACAGTATCTGCTTTGTATTTTGGATATCACAAAAACATTTGAGATGGTAGCGCCTCCAAGTATCGATTTTTGAGGTTGCATTTCTAATTAGTTTAAATCATTTATTTAGATGAAACTGTGTCAATTGTATAAAGGCAGGTGTTCTGCATGTGTTTAAGTAGTTGGTTGACAGCACATGGATTCTTATTAAGCCCAAAATCTTAAGCAATATTTCTCAGTTGGAATGACAATTGTTCGGTCAATAGTAATTTAGTTTAACATAATATTCGGTGTTCTAGAATTAATTCATGCTTCCAGAAATAGATGATGTAGATTGATATTCATATTGGAAATATCGCACTTCCGTAATAAAAATTGCACTTCACGCTTGTATTAGAAAGTTATACTTAGTGTGGTTTCACTCCCCGTATAGAGTTTTAAAAGTATTTTATCATGCTTTGTTTGACTCTAGATTGAGGTGCGATATCTGTTGCCGCTGGTTTTTGCTCAAAAGAATGCTATTAGATTGACACATTTTAAGAACAAGTGCAACCCACCTGACCTTTATTCGAATATAACCAATTTGTTTCTGCATCTGTATCTGTTTAAAGTTATGAAAAAGTATTCTGAAATAAGCGGTAATTGTCATTTAAGTTGCATAACTTGTTCGCTGAGCATATTTCAGAGTCGTTCCAAAATTTTAAAATGTTCACTTTAACAATTATTTTCTAGTGACAGCTCCATTTTTAATATATTTGATTGAATGATTGGACTGTAGGACCAAGTACTTGACAAGTGTCCCGGATAACGCCGAGCCTATTCCTACAGTCTGTTTACACATAACAATAGGAAGGATAGGAAAGGTTTTTTTTTTTGGGACAGAACAACTCGGTTTGAGACACCTAGCGATCGAATGGCACAATACAATTCTAATCTATTAGAGGAAGGATATCGGCTTAATAGGTTTAATGGATAACGATGGTATTGGTCTTCAACAATTGCTTCTCTAAATCAGCAACCTGAAAAAAAAAATATTATTTCACGTACATCTGGAAATTTCCTGAAATTTAATTCTAAATTATTATTTTCCGACTTCCTAAATAATATAAACATTTATTAATTTAATTCTTCCGCAATTCCACAACTTATAATAGAATTTCTTGAAACCATAGTTATTTAAATTATATTAAAAATTACTCTAAAATTCATTAGTATTTAACCCTTGAATTGGCAACCACAAATTGTCTTTCAAAAAATTGAAAAAAATATTTAAAGCATCCCAAAGGCAATGACAACTACCGGATTGGTTATTTCAAATAAATTTAGCTTATTTCGCAAAAATTTCGGTGACTAATTTTGGTCACCAAAGAACATTCGTTTTATTACCAAGTATAGTTGGTAGGCCATCTCTCAACAAATGATTATCAAATTCGGTGTGCAAAGCCGAATTTGACGAAGTTTTGGGATTCGGCTATAATGAATGGAACCAGGCCGCTTCCTAACCGATAACTTTCCAATTTAGTTTGCAGAGCTGAGGTAGGATTCTAATAAAAAACGTCAGCTTGTATTGGGATTTTAACGTGCCTTTTTGATGAAGTGTAGAACTTCGATCATTTTCAATGGAACTTGACCATATCAAAAAAGAAAAAAATTGTCAAATCAGGTATTCAGAATTGGATGGCAAATTAAAAATGTATTTTAGAGAAGTTCTAGAGTTCGGCCGTGCTAGACAATTTCTTAACTAATTATGTTCGAATCTGGTATGTTGAGCTGAATCGGGATTCCATTTCTACAAAATAAATTTGAAAATAATCGGCGAAGAAATTATCCAGTACCTCCATTCACAATAGCCGAACCAAACTTGGCCTTAACCCGCTAACAGATGACCCAGTCAAATTCAGCTTCCCAAAAACAAAAATGTGTTAGAATTCCAATTCAGCTCAATTCGTATACTGCCTAAAAACAGATTACTGAGACAATTCCTCACATCTCAGTCAATCAAAAACATCAAGGTTTACGTAAGCAAATCGTTGAATAGGATTTATAACTCAAATCAATCGATATTCGCGTCTGACGTTCCCAAGCAAGTACGTCCCTGTTTCGAGAAATATTGTTGACCCAGATAAATTTTTTCATAGAAAGTAGTGCCAGCAGTAAGCAATCTAAAAATAGTCAACGTTGAAAGGCCTATCACCTCAAAATAATAGCTCCATTTTTAATAAACTGATTCAAAATAGGTATTTAAGTCTTGTAATTGTAAAATTTGAATATTTCGGTTCAAAACGTTGATTTTTTCATGTTCTACCTTAAGTAGTTGCCTACCAAATCGCGGAAGTACGGCGATAGGCCCGATTTACGTAGAACTATGTGTACATTGAGACTTTCTCTCTCGGTTTTTTCATTCCATTTTGAAAGTTTTGTCCAAATAGGGTTCATAATTATTTTAGAAATCCAGTCATTGCAGAACAAGATATCTAAAATCACGATCAAGATCACTTAGTCTGACTTCTCTTGGGTGGTGAACCTTGAAATTTCTCTTTTTCGAATCTGCCATTATTTTAGTTAGAGTGAAGTGAAATTTAATAACAGTTCTGAACTATCCGAGTCTGTGAATCCAATATTCTGTAAAGTTGGTCGCCGATTGTTGTTTGTTCAATGGGCCCTCGTCGTGGGTAAGTTCAATTGGAGGTTCATGCAAATTTGGTGTGGAGACTGAAGTATGTAAATAATTTAAAAATTGAACGTTTTGAAACCCTGAATGGCAGTTTTATTTATTTATTGACAACAAATTTCGTGCCATACCCTCTTTTGAACATAGAATCTTATTTATACAGGGTGCGAAGTTCATAATGACAGCAAAAATTTCTTCTAACTATTCTTCCTGTGTATAGATATTTTTCTGGCAATCGGGTGCAACATTCAACTGGCGAACATCTTTCAATTTCAGTATGTTTATTCATGGACGGTTTTCCGCGACTCCCAACAAGACCAGTTGAAATTACATATATTCGAAAATATAATCATTTTTATAATTTGAGTAGTTTCACCCAATCGCCCTTCTGCCCTTTATTAGACCTAATTCTATGTAAATATAGACGGAGTTGTGCCATTTTTTTGTTAGCGGGGGTTGTATTTTTTAATCTTCAAATTTTCAGAATTTGTTGAAATAACTAAATAAATGCCTAAATGTTTTACCACTTGTAAAAACGTCCAGTTTCATCCACATCGACACTTTAAAAGTAGTTCAATGTGCCTAAATTCTTATAAGCCTGCATATGTTTGGGGCTTTTTTTTACAAAACAAATGAATTTTCCGAAATTAAGTAAATTATTTAATAATCCTGTTACTTCAAAATTGCTCAGTTACTCGTCGATTCTATAATCACAAGCCATGTTGGGCTATGTCCAGATCACACAAGTACTTAATTGATTAATTGATCAAATAATTGATTTAATTTTAAGGGGAGCTTGTAAAATTTTTTAATAACAGACTCAATCAATTTAACAATGAAGCATTTAAAAAAAAAATTAAAAAAAAATTATGGAGAAAAGTCTACAACTACGGCTTGAGATATTTACAAATACATACATATAACACATGACACATTAAAACATCCAGTTGCAACTTCATGTCTTGGCACCATCGAGAATCGAACCCGGGAGCCTCGAATATCAGAGCAAGCACTCTACTTACGCAAGAACCGAGGGCGGTAAACACTAATCTAGTGCAGTCCTGAACAGAAATATAACAATTTTTCGAAATATTATAATAGCTCTAAGTAGAATGTGATTTATGTATGGTAACCCGAAAAGTTTGGCACTTTTACAATAATAAAATTTAATTAATATGAGAAAATTCGTCATCATTCAAAAATTTGTCTATAATTTATATATAGACGTAGACATCAGCAAAGTAAAATTTCCATTTGAATTATTTTTCGTACATAACTACGTAATATAATATAAAATCTATTGTATGCATTACGAGTTTATATGTAATATAGTTAGAATAGATCATATGAGCACATACTAGCAAAACAATTTGGTATCGTACACCCACCGCATCCGAAACAAAAACAATTCAAAATTAACCACCGCACCACTACCACCTATGGCGAATGCATGGTTTTAACGTCGTCTTTATAATTCAAAATGTGTATAGTACCAAACCAAAAAAAGATAAAATAAAAAGTTATTCATCCACATCCGTTTCATTACGTACATGTAACATTCGTTCAATTTTAAAAACTAAAATATCCTTTTTCTCGTCTCATGTCTTCAATATTAAAAATAGAAAAAAACACACCTACGAGTGCACCTAAACTCACCGAGTACACAAAATAGAGACTACATCTAGAATTTTACCTTCATCCGTATCCTAATGTTACCTTATATGAAATTTATTCTACATCATCATCATCAGTAACATCGCCAACGTGAACGATAGGAAAATTGTCTACTTTGGTTGTATATAGTGGTGGTGGTGGTGGATATAGAGAAAAATAATTTTCATATACACAAACACAACTAAAATATATTTGAATATCCTTTCTTCATTTCCTCCTTCCAGTCCCCTCTCGTCTTGTGTTCCATTTTAGTTTAGCTTTTTTATTTTGGCAAACTAAATAAAATACTAAAACGAAAATGTTTTAAGTTTTTAGATTTTATTGATACGAGTTTGTTGGATATGTGTAATGTATGTGCATATATCCAATAGAATTAAAAACACAGAGACGAATTTGTATTGCAATTTGTGAAATTTGCAGAATGTTATATAACTTAACCAGTCGAGTGTAAAATGAATCCATCTGGCGTCATCAAGTGGGAATAACTAAGATTAAACGATAAAAGTCTAAAATGCTGATAACTTTTGGTTTTTATATCGCAGCGCATCATGATTGAGCATAGCTCACCTGTGTTTATAGTCTTTGCGGCTTTTGAACTAAATCATTTATTTAAACAAGCGTTTTTAATTTGAACTTATTCAATCACAAAAGAACCACGTTAAAACATTTTAAAGGCGGTACGTTACGATCCAACTTCTAATAATCTTTGTGCTGTAAAATACACAAAATACGTTTAACATCAATCTCGTTAACGTACTAGGTTCAAAGCATTTAGTGCTAATAATGCATACGAAGTGAAGGAAGCGGATGTTTGCAATACGAATGTGACACTTGCAGAGCGAAGTGAGGGCTGCTTATTATCTCTAGAATACTTCTTGTCCTACTAAAAATATTTCCTTTATACCTTCAATTGTTGAAAAATTTAAACCAATCGAAAGAGGTAAAAAGTTTAAAAATTTTTACAAAAAATTGATTTTTAACTTTTTACCTTTTTATGAGGCATTTTAAAAAATTGAAACACATTTATTTTGTAATCAATTTAAACAGTAAAATTATCTAGGAAAACGTTGCTTTCAACACGAAAGTAGAAATATGTAGTTAAATTTTTTGCGCTCGTTTTGCACCCAATACGATGCCTTGGACTCACCTGACAATTAAAATGATTTAAAATTGAGTTTGAATCATTTTCAAAACTTAGGCGTAGAGTAGTTAAAACACGATACGCCCGTGCCTGCATAAACGAGCGAAAAAGTTAATTGTTTTCTTGAATTAACAACACATCGGAAAGTACTCGTTTTGCGATTTAAGATTTGAGTAAAATCACTAAGCTACTAAACATAGGTCGATCAAAAATAAAATAAAAATTTCAGTTGTAATTTTGTAGACTGTTGCAACAATTGTAATGAATGGAAGTAGTAGAAAAAACCGGTATGAAGTTTTAATCAATTATCAAAAGTGTAGCTACACAAATAATCATATTTCAAAAGTGTATTAACACAATTTAATCAAAAGTGTAGTTATACACAAAAGAAAATGTAGCAGGGTTGAATTTTTTTTATTTAATTAGAAAAATCATTTTGTAGGCACTTTAAATGTAAAAAAGATGATAAAGCAAAATATATAAAGCTTACCTAAAGGTATTTAAATATATTTTGATAAATAATGTAAAGTTAAATTATATGTCTATGCGGTCAAACGTTTTTATATTAAATCGTTGTTGTTAATAGGTAGATGCATATTGTGATATGCATCCCATTGGGCTGTGAGTACTCTAATTGATAAATAATGTTAAACACCGTTTTAACGCTACACTCTGAGAATCTTTCACCGATCTTAAAAATCTGCTCCACTTGCGATATTTAATATGAAAGTGTAGGGGTGGATTGTAGGCCATAATCAAGGAATCTTAGAGATGTCTATTCAGATATGTGAATACCCTCGGATTGTGTGTACTCTCATGGATTAATTTTGATTTCCACCATATAACGCGACCCTCGGGGAATTTCTCACCGATTTTAGAATAACGCTCCACTTGCTAAAATTATAGTGAAAATTCTAATCCATCAATTTTCCCCAAATTTTCCTCGTATTCTTAGTATGACCTAAGCTATTAGAAAAACAACCGAAAGTATTGGTTACTAGTGGAAGTTTTTGAGATATCGGCCAGAAACTGAAAATAACTTATATGGCCGCGGAAAATCAAAAAATTATAGAGAAAATTCTAATGCATCAATTTTCCCCAAATTTTCTCGGTAGTCTCAGTATGACCTAAGCTATTAGAAAAACAATCGAAAGTATTGGTTACTAGTGGAAGTTTTTGAGATATCGGCCAAAAACTGAAAATAAACTTATAAAATAATTTAAATTTTCAAAGCCATTGGTTATGAAATGGCCTAGTTTAGTCCAGCATGAACAGATCCTAGAGATTTTTCTAACTTTTGGACCCCTGATCAATACTTTTATCCAAATTTCATCGTCATTTTTTTAGAATGGCGGAAAGACGGAATATTGTTAAATTTCAAGATTTGATTTACCGAGTTCCTTTACTTCGGAGATCAATCAATTTGTCATTTTAAGGATCACATTGAATATTTTATTCCGCTGGGATGTTTTATTTAGTGAAATAGGAGATACAAAATTAATAATAAATTTCCGGTGGTAATTATATAACAAAATAAATTTTCTTTTGTGATTGTGCCGCCACTTGCGGCGAGTAGCAAAATCTCGTATTTTCCGCTGAGAAATTTCCGCTATCTTATACAGCATCTTGGAGGGAGGGGTGTAAATATTATAAGCACACCTTGACCCACTTTGTAGGTATTAAATAAATAGAGCCCCTTCCTGATTCAAACTTTTGAAGAAAGATCATTTGGACACAATTTAAAACAAACACAATTCTCGAATTTGAACGAATGTCTTATGAGCATTCAGCGGTCTCCGTAGAAATCTTTCGTTACGTCTGGCAAAAATCGTTGAAACTGGTTCATTGGCACTATGATGTTTTAATAAGGAACTTGATGTTTTGAATTTTTTAAATTCCAAAATTTGAATTGAGAATTCTACAGAATCTTAAGCAATATAATCACGACTTCCTGTTTAACTAAGCCATGAAAAATGTTTTAATTACAATATATTTTCGTTGCCAAATTAATTAATTTTATAAATTAATTAACTCCACTATATCAATTAAGAAGTATGCCTTATTGGAGGGGTACGGTCAAGTAGTGCAACTCCATTAAAAAAAGATAATCCTTATTGAGGGATATTGTCTTAATGTAGGGTTCATTGTAATGGGATGAGTTCCGGTTTATAAGACATTTTCAGCTGTAGTTTTAGCAGATTCCCGGCAACAATAAAAATTAAACGGAAATTATTATTATTACAGCACTAGCGCTGTATGCAGGGTTGTACATTTTACACGTAAAAAACGTTATCTACATTTTTATGTAGATAACGTAAATTACATAAAAATTTGTGTAATTCACATAAAATATGTAAAAACGTGACAACTCTGAAAAATAACTGAAATATAGTGTAAATGTAACAAATGTTTGTTTATAAGGGTTATACGCATCATTTAGGATTTTAGTTATCTACAATCACAAGAAGAAATTCATTTATTTATCTACACTGCCATCTGTAAACAAGATCTAAAAAACGATTACTGACATCTTTAGTTTAGTTTAGCTACATATGAGAAAGATAATAATTTTTATAGTGTAATGCGTGCCATCTATTATCAAATTGTAGCATTTTACATGGTTTCTTCGTAAATGTCAAACAGTCGAGTAAATGTCAGTAAGTAAATTTTTTCAGAAACCACCATGAACCCACCATCAGAAACCACCATGAAATTCAAAGTCGGAGGAGAAAATTTAATTCAGCATTCAACTCCGGTAGTTGCAAAGCGAGTCCAGTTTATTCCAACACCCATGAAATTGAGAGTATTCTATCTTCCACCAATAAAAAAATATTCGCATGGGCAATTAACATTCACTCAATTTAACCTTATCCTGTAGTACCGCTGTTAAAACACATTCTAAAGAAGAAAAAGGCACGAAAGTGGGAGAGAATTGCGTCTATTGGTGAAGAGGTGCTCTTTATGAGTTTGTGATGAACATCCCCCTTTAATAAACGAGAAATAGGAATGTGTTCGAAACTTAAATATTATAAACGAAAACCGGGAGACGATGCGGGTCCTTCATAGTTTCAATATGGTGAAGTTGCGTTTGTTCACACAAGCTTCTTTTTGGGAATACTTCTTCCTGGACAGTATATATACAGACTGTTGAAAATAACATGTATCGAGCACCTATTTATCCGCAATAAATTTTTCAGACAGATTTTTCTACTTATTCGTACAAGGAGGGACTACTATGTTCGGGATATTGATTTGTTGTTTCCGGCTGAGCAAGAATGCCCTCTGGGCCAATAATTTTGTTCAAGTTTTTTTGCAAGTTTTACAGGAAATTACAGTTGCTCTTGTTCAAGGTGAACAACAACCATCTACATCGACTATACCTATTGGTAAATATTTTATAGAACGATTTTTTTATCTAATGTGCTAACCAACCTTATTTTCAGTTCCCATTGTACACGATGAAGTTCAGAACACTTTACAGAATGTCTTCAACAACACAAGAAAGCTTATAACCTCAATTTTTTGTTTGTTTTATTTTCAACGTTACACAGTCAATTTTTATAATATGTGATTAAATAGTTATTAAATTATATAATAGATAGCGCGCTTGTTAGTCATTAGTTACTTTACATAATGTAAAGAATAGCTTATGTAATTTACATGTAAATTACATGTAAATAGCCGTGTAAACTACATCGTGTATTCTATGCGCCCAACAGTGGTTGTGTGTTCATCCCGATTGTTTTGAATTCAATTTGAATTATCAGGAAACTATTTTGACCCCACAATTCGAGATATATATACGGGTAGTGCAATAGTAATCTATACTATTGCAGCCGTATGCTAGGTTTTCACTGGACTAATTTTGTCATAACAAAACAAAACATGGTATGCTAGATCACTTCATACCACCGGTTTTTGTTAATTGAGAATAAAATACAATTTTCTACTCATTTTCGCCCCGATCACTCTAGTCGAATCATTTGTCGTTTCAAGCGACTAACAAAATCGGCTGTTAGTATGGAAAAGTAGCAAATTGCTATGCCAATAAGTACAATAAATACTAATTTCGAACGACTTCGATCACCTCTGTGTGATCCGTAGGGACCGAGTTAAATAATTTCAAATGCTTAAGAATTGTTGTATTACACTCAATGATATTCTCACTCGAATAAGAAAACTCAATGATGTTGAGTGACATTGAGTGTAAATGATGTTCTCTCTCGAATAACAAAAATCTCAAAGATTTTTATTGGTTTCTTATATCAAATACTCTGGTCAATCAAAAATTGGTTTCGTATATCCAATACTAATTCAGGACTACTTCGATTACCTCTGCACGATTCGTAGTGCGTTTTGTTCTAAACAAATTCATTTTATAAAATTCACTCAAAAATATTCACAAAAATTAAATATTTTCTACTTATAGAGTATAAACTTCAATTTTTGAGTGTCAATTTTAAGTACTTCTAGGTCACAGTGTATATTTGATTATTTTGGTATACACTTCACTCCGATCAAATAAGACTCATTTCAGGGAAATTTGTTTACAAGGTCCATGTTGGGGATTGTGTACCAGTTCCAAGTAGCATTTGTAATTCATTTGTATGAACGATGGCTTTCTAAAAAACCTTTTTACTATTCCTCACGTGTTGCCACCGTGTTTCGCCGGGTTGCCATGTATTGCGGCTTATCAGGATTATAATTATATATTTTTGTTTTTGGCATGCCTTGTTAACCTTTAAGCAACTCTTTGTTAATCTTCTTGTAAACTAACGTGTTACGTAATTGTTTTAAATTTTGTTTTGTGTTTTTAAAGAGACAACTCCCGATTTGAATGGAATTAAGCCATTTCGGAACCGATCTTGATAGACTTGTTTGATGATACTATTGCTCCTACTATTGGACTTCACTCTGGTCCATTGAACCAGGGATATCAGAACCGGTTTGAATGGTTTTAATAAAATCTTGTTAGGGAACCCGGGTTTTTATTTATTAGATTTTCAATTTTTCTTTTTGTTGCGTTGTAACAAACTAAGTTTCTTGATTTGTGAATTCCGCGAGTTTTACAGGATTCAAAAACTTAATTTTTATAAAGGGTTTTCCAATAAGAGGTTTCATGTTGACATTAAAAAAAACGAGTATTTTTTAAGAGAAATCAATGAATTTTTATTTCATTGTAAAGAGGAAGGTATGCCATTAACATTTGGAAACGATATCAACCAAATGGTCGACACGACTACGCTTGCAGCACCATATCCTTTTCATGAAATTTTCCATGACCAATTCGCACATTTGCGGCTGTATGTCCTCGATAACTTCACGAATTCCATCATTAAGGTCTTGAATCAGTTGTGCAGCATTGGCATAGACCTTTTCTTTCACGTGGTCTCAAAGAAAAAAGTCTTAAGATGTTAAATCACAAGATCTCGGTGGCCAATAGTGATCACCTCTTGGAAATTTTTTTTTGCAAAATTGTGATTGTTTCGTTACTTGTGTGGCACGTAGCGCCGTCTTGCTGAAAATAAACGTGGTCCACATCAATATCTTCTAATTTCGGCCATAAAAAATCATAACAGTTGCACCAGCATTATTTTCGAATAAGTAAGGTCACCGCCAGCCCAAAAACCGCACCAAACAGTGACACGTTGAGAATGGAGAGGCTTTTCAACAATCATTCTTGGATTTTCTGAGCTCCAAATGCGACAATTCTGTTTATTAACGTAGCCTCCGAGGTGAAAATGGGCCTCATCACTGAAGATGATTTTTCGATGAAAATCCGGATCATTTTGGTGCATTTGAAGGACCCAATCAGCGAAGATACGACGTTTATGGCGATCGACCGGCTTGAGTTCTTGTGTTAACTGAACTTTAAAAGCCTTAAGACCTAAGTCTTTATGAAAAATACGGTGTAGTGTCGTTTGTGGAATGTCTAATTCCAGAGATGGACGAGGAATCGACAAACCTGGGTTTCCGTCAACACTACGGGCTGCAGCAGCAATATTCTCAGTTGTTCCTCAACAGCTCAAATTTTTCCACCAGTTTCACTATTGCCAAAAGTGCTTTAGTTTTGCGAACTGTGATTGCAAAATTTTCACCATTTTTGTAGTGAATTTTAACAATTTCAATGCGTTGTGGAAGCGTGTATCGTACCATTTTTAGTAATGGCACAGTTTTTGTCAAATGTCAAAAGATGACAGCTTCAAAATTGACAACTGCCCAAATAGCAGGCTATTCAAAACCTCTTAGCAGGCTATTTAAACCCTTTATAACTCGAGAGTACTGAAAATCGGCCAATTTACGTATGTGATTCTGAAAAATAGGGCATTAGCGTTGAACAATTTGAAAGTAGCTTCTCGAAAAATAATAATTCCGTAAACACCCATATTTTTGGGTGGGTGAGAGCCGAAAATGCAGTTTCTATTGGTTTGCCCGTCATTTTTGGGTAAATGATTTCAAAACTTAAAACGGCGTATCTAGGTATACATTTCATGCAAGCCATATGCATTAGTGTGGTTTGGAGGTTTGGTTTCTTTGCTTAAATCTTGTAATGATTTATTTGAATTTTATATATATTGTTAAACTAAAAGCAATTTCCTTTATTTTTAATAAACCCAAATTGATTTTCATTTCGAAATAGACATAGATACAGCTTGGCATGTTACATCTAATTTCATTTCGCTTATTTCTGTCTTAAACAAGATAACAACTCTATGTGCACTTCACAGAGATAACAGACGACATTGAAAATTTAGAAAAAGATTTAAATTCTGTGAATCCAATTCTTCTGTTTTGTGTTAACATCGGCATTTTACATTCTGCTACAAAGATATTCATTTCTAAATAAATTTAAAACTCTTGAACATTTTTATTTTTCTTAATAAGTTTTCAAGAATGAATTTCTAATTTCATATAAAACTGGGTATATGCACTCGTATATGTAACTTATAATGTACATAAAACAATTAAATAGAATTATTGTTATTTGAATCCGTGTTTCAATCTACTCGTGTGTATATTGCACCGTGTGTACTCTCAATCTCAGTCAGTTTATGGCTATGTATGAAATTTAAAGCCGCCCTTTTCTACATGGAACGAATTCATAAGAAAATTGTCTCATGTGATATTTTATGCTGATTGAATTGAAAATGAATCAAAATTATGTATAAAAAATAAAAATAAACAATAATATTATTCATATATTTACAAATGGATAATACATACGATGTATGGTGCATATATGGATTATCCGTGTTGTTGGTGTAAAATGTGTACGTATGAAAAGCTAATCCAATTTAATTAGATACTATAGGTGGAGTTAAATTAAGTGAAAATTACTACATAAATATCGAGTTGGTGTTGTTGGCTCTCGTATAAAGCGTTTGTAATTTTCAAATGCAATTTATGTTATGAGAATTAAGTTTATGATTTGATTTTGCACTACTAATGACATTAGATCAATTAACGATTGATTTATAAATAAAATTAATTGCCCTAATTGTGTGTAACATGGGAGAGTAATATGATTTTATAGTAGTTGGTAAACTCTCGTACCGTGCCTACTAGGCGGCGTAGTTGTCATTACCCAAATTGGGTGTACGTTTTTAAAGAGACTAATTTTTTGTTAACAGTCTGTCGTCATGCATGTGACATTTGTTAATCTAATATCAAATTTCTAAAAGCGGTTCATCGAGAGACTACAAGCTGAAACACAAATGTCACTCGTATTTCGCCTGTATAGGTCGAGAAGCAGGCAACTCCATTGGCGCAACAAATGCACTATTCTGTTTCCAGTAATGGTATTTTGCTTTTATCTAACTCTTCTGTTACTATTCAAAGTAAAATAATGAATAGTAGTAATGAAAACTCTTGCTGTTTGCTCGATCGAAGTCCGAAAAATTTAATTTTCAAAATAAAATTTCGAAAATTTATCTGGACATGTGTCTGTGGTTCTGAGCAGATTAAATGTTTGTCATTTCCCTAAAGCCCAAAGGGATTAACTGATCGGGACCAAACATTAAATGTAAGTATGGAAGCTTTTTCATTTTATGAAAAATATTGTGAAAATCGGGAAAAACAACTAAGAGCAAAAAGATTCTAAAGTAAACTTTCGACATACCTGAATGTGTTTTGCTTTTTTTTAAATTTCAGCCGAATCGCCATTAAAACCCTATCAAAGTTAGGCAGTTGACGCTAGTTTACGTTAGTCGTTTGGATCCATCAAGCTTGAAAAGGTGGAGCAATGCAATCAACGGATTACTGAATTTTATAGGAAAAACTTCTAGTTCGTGAGCTCGTACAGCAATTTAGAAATTTTTGAACTCCTTCAGCAAGCTTCCGGCGTTGCAACAACATCTACTGCAACCTCAATCGAATATGTCTGCACCTATTGCTCAACCGGCACAGCCGCTCTCTGCCAAACCCGACACTTTGTCACAAAATCGCATGAAATGTTATTATCGATGTAGGAAAAAGAGTATGATGTCATTTGTTTCACGGAAACATTGCTAACAAGTTCGCTCAGTTCTGCAGAATACTTCTCGTCGGATTACTATTAGTTTTCAGACTCTATTAAATTTGCTTTCAATGGAAAGCTGATGTTGATAGTTATTGTTTACATTCCATACGGCCCTTTAGTTAAACCAGTTGGTTTAACCAAGCCAGCAGTTGCGGCTGCTGACTTCAATCATGTCTGTCTAAAGTAAAATAGCTTACTGTTGAAGATGATCTTCTGCCATTCAATGGTGATTTAACCTCAGACCTCGTGAAGAACTCAACCTGTTCACTCGGACTAAGATAGATTAACAACATCGAGAAACTGAGCAGCGATATCCTCGATCTGGTGTTTATATGAGTGAATTACATGCCACAATCTTTGCACCACTGGTCATCTAATTAATTTTTGAAAATTATTAGTAAAATTATTAATTGGGATTGACATAAATCTGGTAGTTGGACGCTTTATATAATAATGAACTTGGCAATTGAACAATTTATTCCTCTTTCGCCTGTGTTTTTTTCGGCACGCGAATCATGGGTTAATCGTCGCCTATCTGGCCTAAAAAATGAAAAAATATTAAGTGTTCTCAGATCTCAATTTAATCTTTTAAATTGTTTCTTGTATAATTCCTATATTTTTGAGTCTGAATCGAATATTAGAAACAACCCTAAATGTTCTAGAGCTATGCTGATTCAAAACAGATTCTTTGACTGTTAGTGATCCGAAAAGAATCGCTGGCTTGTTTGCAGCATTTTTCGAAAATGTGTATGTCCGTTCTTCTACATGCTCTGTTGAATGTAAATCTGAATATGAGTTGTGGCCCGGACCAAATTCACCCTCTTGGGTTAAGTGCTTGGAGAGTGGAGTATTTCCTTCAATTTGTAAATCCAGTTTCTTTTAAGCAAATTTTCAAGGGTGGACGGAGAAAGTATTAGGTAGGCAAGTAGAAACTCTGTTTGTCAAATTCATCTTTACAGAAAATATAATTGTAACAAAGATTAATTGTCGAACTATTCGCCATTACATTGCCAAATATAGGGTGGGCCAAATAAATTTTTTTTTTAAAAAAATGCAATAAAACAAAAAGTTCTCAATATTTTTTCAAATTTCTTTTATCATTGTAAAGAACAATCCTTCCGATTAATTATGGGATACTATTTCATTCATATGACTGCTTCGGCTGGCGTTGACGTATCCCATACGGTC
Organism: Nephrotoma guestfalica; assembly: GCA_963691935.1. NCBI lineage: Eukaryota > Metazoa > Arthropoda > Insecta > Diptera > Tipulidae > Nephrotoma > Nephrotoma guestfalica. Next base: position 306,481,458 of record OY829913.1, on the reverse strand, counting down.
GGTCCAATTTTTCAGCACATTTTAGATGATATGCGGCATTATGTCTTCAATGGCAATGCGAATGTTGTTCTTGAGAGCGTCAATCGTTGCTGGTTTATCGGCGTAACACTTATCTCGCGTAACACTTATCGCGACCCCAAAGATAATAGTCCAACGGCGTCAAATCACAGCTCCGAGGCGGCCAAATCACATAAGCAATTCGGCTGATAATTCGATCTTCGAAGGCAGTGCACAAAAGATCAATTGAAACGTGTGCTGTGTGGCACGAAGCGCCGTCTTGTTGAAACCAAATGTTGTTTATATCCTCCTCTTCAAGTGCCAAGAACAAAAATAGGTTATCAAGGCGTGATAGCGCTCACCATTGACAGTAACGGCGGCTCCTTGCTCATTTTCAAAGAAATATGGCCCAATGATGCCATCGGACCAAAATCCGCACGAAACAGTCACTCGTTGAGGATGCATCGGCTTCTCTACGATCAGGTGCGGGTTCTCCGTGCCCCAAATGCGACAATTCTGCTTGTTTACATTGCCGCTAAGATGGAAATGCGCCTCATCCGATGAAGATGAATTTTTTGGCAAAATCGGCATCTTCTTCAAGACGATCGCAAACTCACTCAGCGAGCCGAATACACAACCATTGTCGTTCAGCGGAAGGATAAAACTAACTTTCTCCCTAATTAGAAGTGACATAACTCTTACCATACTCAAAATAACCGCTAGTTAATAAAAAGTTAGATGGCCCACCCTACTATTGGTTTTTAAGCAAAATACTCATCGAGATATTTTTGCATATCTTCAACTTTCGTGTACCGCTGGTCTTTCAAATATGATGAAATCGAACTGAATAAGTTGTAATCAAAGGGAGCCAAGTCTAGAGAATACGCCACATGATGTTTAACTTCCAAGCCTAAGGAGAAGGTGAGTTCCTTGGTTGATTTAGCTAAATGTGGACGAGCGTTATCATGCAGTAATATCACTTTCCACCTTCCTTGGCCCGTAGATGGTTCTTTTTCCTCCAAAGCATCACTTAATTTGATCAATTGGGCCTGGTAACGTTCAGCTGTAACAGTTTAACCAGGTTCCAGGAGCTCGTAGTAAATTATTCCTTTCCAATACCACCAGACCACACAGTAACATTTTCTTTGTATGAATTTTCATTTTTGCAACTAATGTTGATGGCTGGCCTGGATCAACCCATAGTTTTCTACGTTTAGGATTATCGTAATAAATCCATTTTTTTTGTACCGAGAAAGCATATTCATGCAGATGGCAACTCTTCGATTTTTGTTTTCTTTCTGATGTTGCTTGGTGAGTAACTCATAACTGTTCTGCAAGCTCTTTTTGATTTTGACACGGATTTTCGTTTAGAGAAACTTTTAGTTCTTCAAATTATTTTACTGCACCTGGACGTGGATCGTCCGCAAAACTAAAATTCCCATCACGAAATCTTGCAATCCACTTTTTTACTGTTGAATAACTCACAGAATGTTCACTCAAAGTCGAATTAATCAATTGCATAGCTTGAGCAGCATTTCTTTTCATTTGAAAGAATAATAGAATGCAACGACGTAAATGTTGCTTATTGACATCAATCTCTTAAAATTGATACACACGGAAAGACAGTTTGTTTTATTTATTTATTTATTTATTTATTTATTTTACCAACAGTATTAATTTACATCTGGTATTTTTAAAATTAGGTTTATTTATATAAATCAAATTTGAATAAAAAAAGTTTTTAGAATTCTTTTAAATTCATCTAGCTAGAATTACAAACCGGGTCCGACATACCAAAATTAGACCCATGGAAGTGCAGATTAATCACTAAGCCTCGGTGCCTGAGTGATCTCACTGGGGCACGTATTGAAAACAAGGAAAGTAGTTGTGAACAATCAATTCGGTCCATTATAACGTCGCGCACAAACATTGCGGAAGAAATTTGTCTTCGAAAGAACAATGGTTCAATATTCAATATCAAACAACGGCCTAGATACGGCGGAAGCACATACTTAGGGGCGTTTACCTCTCGAGGAAGTCGCCTTAAGGCAAACAGCATAAATCGCTTCTGGATTGATTCTATACGGTTAGAGGAATTGATATAGTACGGATTCCAGATAATTGACGCATACTCCAAGTGCGATCGAACAAATGAAGCAAAGAGGACTTTTAGAGTATATGGATCATGAAAGTCTTTGGAGAAACGGATTAAAAACCCTAACATTGAATTAGCCTTATTAATACATCTGTCAATATGGTCCTTAAACGATAAATCCCGTGAAAACAAAACCCCTAAATCTAGAAAAGAATGAACTCGCTCTATCATAACGCCATTTAAGAATAAACTATTATCACGTCCATTACGTCCATAACGTCTTCTAGAAAAGTTCATAACTTTACATTTCGAAACGTTCAGGCGAAGCTTATTCAAGCTACACCAGTCGCAGAAAACGTTTAATTCCTGTTGTAGATTTAGCAGATCGCGATCATTTCTAATCTTACAAAAGATTTTTACATCATCAGCGTAAATCAGAAACTTACAATGTTTGAAGCACCGCTTCACATCATCTATGAATGCAATAAATAATAGAGGTCCAATGTGGCTACCTTGTGGGACGTCAGACAAAACATTGATGTCTCTAGATAAAATATTATTTAAAAAAACTTTTTGAGTTCTGTTCGTCAAATATGAAAAAATCCACTTTAAAGGAAGGGCATCACACTTGTTGAGCTGTCCCAGTTTCTTTACCAATAAAACATGATCAATTTTATCAAAAGCTTTGCTAAAATCAGTAAACACTACCTCAACACCATCACCACCTTCTAATGCTAGCGTCAAAAAATTTGTAAACAAAGCAAGATTTGTCACAGTTGACCGTCCGGGGTAAAACCCATGCTGGTTTACTGAGATGGAATTTTTAATTAAGAAAAAGATGCGGTCCTTGACCATCGATTCAAATAATTTAGGAATAGCCGATAAGATAGAAATACCGCGGTAATTTTCGATATCCGTTCTCCGTCCACTCTTGAAAATTGGTTTAATGAAACTGGATTTCCAAATTGAAGGGAAAACCCCTCTTTTCAAACTCAAATTGAAGATGTTCGTCAGCGGATGAACTAAGACCGAAGCACACTTTTTCAACACAAGCGGGTGAATTTTGTCCGGGCCACAACTCATATTCACATTTACATTCAAAAGAGCGTGCAGAACGTCATCGGTAGTAAATTGAAATTGAATGTTTGGATTATTATTAAAAACAAGATAGTCATTCCCTCCCGAAGACGGGACATACACATTTTCTAAAAATGCTGCAAACATGTCAGTGAGAATTTGTGGATCACTAGCCGTCAAAGAATTGAAAGACATTTGCGAGGGTATACCTCTACAATTCCGTTTCGAATCAACATAACTCCAGAAACATTTAGGGTTGTTTCTAATATTCGATTCGATCTCGACAATATATAAATTATACAAGAAACGATTTAAAATTTTAAATTGAGATCTGAGAGCGCTAAATATTTCATAATTTACGGCGGATGGGTTTAATTTATATTTTTTATGAGCTTTAGATTTCCGATTTTTTAATCCTGAGAGGCGACGATTAAACCATGGCTCGCGCATCGACGAAACTACAGGTGAACGGGGAATAAATTGTTCAATTGCCAAGTTCATTATTTTATAAAACTGATCAATATAAGCGTCTAAACTACCCGTTATATATTGATCCCAATTAATATTGTCCAGAAACTCATTTAAAGCATTATAATTTCCCTTATTAAAATTGAAAGACTCACTAGAATTAAAATTTACGTTAACATTAACACAATTTTCAAATATTAATTGGATATGTAGTGGTATGTGAAAAATACTTGAAGAACCGCCGAGATCATTACAAGCAATGATTGTGCCATGTACTTCTACTGGAACGAACACCAGATCGAGGATATTGCTGCACTGGTTCTCGATGTTATTAATCTGTCTTAGCCCGAGTGAACAGATTGAGTCCATCACCAGATCTGAAGTTAGATCACCATTGAATGGCAGAAGTTCATCATCTACTGTAAGCCATTTTATTTTCGGTAAGTTAAGATCTCCCAAAATCATCACACAATCAAAATCAGGAGATGCAGCTGCTAGTTGGTTTGAGAAAAATAAAGATAGCTCACCATATATATTAACTGAGGATCCGTATGGTATGTAAACAGCAACTATCAACACCAGCTTTCCATTGAAAGCAAGTTTAACAGCCAAAATTTCCAACTCGTTACTCCCAAGGTCAATAATATCCGCACGTATATCTTTCGTGACCGCTAGCAGAACTCCGCCACCTCTCGCTGTCGATTCAAGATCCGTATAACGATCGCGTCTGAAAACATAGTAGTCTGGAGGGAAGTACTCTGCAGAATTGTGCGAGCTTGTTAGCCATGTTTCCGTGATGCAGATGACATCATATTCATTTTCCAACACTGATAGGTACGTTTCACGCGTTTTTGATCGTATTCCGCTAGCGTTGTGATAATAAATAGACAATGTGTTGGTTTCATCTGAGAGTGGCAGTGTCAGTTGAGCGATAGGTGCAGACAGCGGCATCGGATTTGAAGAGGGTATAAAATCAGTTGAGGTCGCAGTAGATATTGTTACAACGTCGTTAGAGCTGAGCGTGGGACTAAAAAATTATTATTCATTGATTTCCGACGTGAATTTAAAAATTCTTTAATCAACACTCCAGAAGGCCACGCCGATGAATCCAGCATTTGGTTAAATTTGCTTACAGGAATACCGATTTTAAATGATACATAATCATCATTTAATTGATACATAATTGTAAATGGCTCAAACTTATCAGGATGTGTTGAAGTGTATTTTAATGCAACCAACTTCAGTGCCGAGTTTCTACTTGCACACCTAGTATATCGAAAATTACCGCGCTATTTTTAGGCTGTTTATCGGCTATTCCTAAATTATTTGAATCGGTGGTCAAGTAACTTTTGCTTAATTAAAAATTACATCTCTGTAAACCAGCATGGGTTTTACCCCGGACGGTCAACTGCGAGAAATCTTGTTGTGTTATCAAATTTCTTGAGTTTAGCATTATAACGTGGATATACTGTTGACGTAGTGTTTACTGATTTCAGTAAAGCAATACGATAAAATTGAGCATGGCCTACTTGTAAAGTAATTGGAATAGCCCAAGTGTGAGGTCCCTCCAAGTTGATCTTGTCATATTTGACTAACCGAACTTAAAAAGTTTTTTAAATAACATTTTATCGAGATTTCTTCCATCTATCATTTATTTAGGGGGTTTAATCCGTTTCTTCACAGATTGTCATGATCCGTATACTCTAGAAGTCCTCTTCGTTTCATTTGTTAGTTTACTTTTGGAATAGGCCTCAATTATCTTTAATTCGTACTATAACAGTTTCTGTAGCCGTATAGGATCTGTCATTTGCCTTAAGGCGACTCGCAGAAGAGATAAACGCGTATGTGCTACCGCCGTATTTAGGCCGTTGTTTGCTATTGAACATTGAACCATTATTCGTCCGTAGACTAACTAGCGAATTTTTCGTGCGTGACATTATAATGGGGCCGAATTGATTGTTCTCAACTTCTATACTTGTATTCAATACTTGCTCGTATGCGATCACACAGATACCGAGGCTTTGTAATCGATCTGCACTTCCATGGGTCGAAGCCGGTATGTCGGACCGATTTTTAATTCAAGTCGTGTATTTAATAATGTTTCTGCCGTGTTCGATTTTAACTTGACTAGAGGCGAATTTAAAAGGCTTATAAAAATGTTACTATATACAAATACCAGCTGTACAATAATACTGTTGGCTAAATTAATAAACATACAAATATTTCTTAATTACCCAAACGTCCCCTCCCAAATAGCCCAATTTCACGATGGCAGTCAAACTAGAAACTAAATTTTTTATTAATTCTAAGAATGATTTAATTTAAAAATTCTACACCAAATCTACATAATACGAGATATGTGTACAACATACGTATATACCTTTTGTTGTTGCAAAACACAAAACTACAAATCTAATGACTTGAAATTGCAATTTATCGAACCAAATGCTAATTTACATTTTAAAATAATTTAAGAATTGCTGCGGAGATCACATAGTCGTATATATCTGTAAGCAACGTATTCAGAGGGATCGTGAATTTTTTACCTCTTTCTGTCGTTTTAATTTAATTCCGTGTACGTATAAATTAGCTACATGAGGTGGAAATAATAAATATAATAAACAGAACACGGAGGCTATTATATGGATTTGCACATAAAGGTATATATAGGTGTCGAACTATGTGTACGAGTATGTCTGTTGCATTCATTAATTTATTAATTAGGCTAAGGCAAAAATAAATGTTATTTTGATTAGAACTAACCAAGTATTTTGTGTGTCACGTTTGAGAGATGACCTCGCATGTTGCCGCAATTTGTATGTTTTTGTCTGCTGCATATGTAAATCCATAATTAGTTTTAACACACGTTCGTACATTACTACATATACATACATACGTTCATTAACACCATATACTCTCATATCAATTTAAATAAATTATTGTTTATTAAATCATTTATTAAAATTAATTCAATTATATTTTATCATATGTACGATGTAACTCAATAAAAAATATTTCAGAACACTTTAAGAACGAAAACCGCGCGGCTGCCACCAACCACGAAAAAATATCAAAAAAAAATCGCAAACGCACGTAATCCATGCACACATATATCACAAGTCGAGACCAATACATCGGCAATTTTAATTAATAAAATTTAGATGTTAACTTAAATTTTTGGTAAATATCTTCCTGATGCAATAAATTTTAAGTGAAATTGCGTTCGTTTTTCTTTAAGTCTTCTTACCTTCTTAACTCATTCTTTGGTTTCGTTATTATTTTTAACATTTTTTTTTGTTAAATTATGCCAACGATAATAAAGTGAAATAACTGAAATTATTACTGCTGCTCTCTTATATGCATGTGAGATATCATCTTTTAATAAAATCTACCGCAAAGGTAATTCGCTTACTTTTCTTAGTGTTTTCTTTCTACTTATTTTGATTTATAAAATAAAGGTAAAAAATAAGATTTAGTGCGTTTATTGATTTATGGCCTTTGAATATTCATAAAAAAAAGGTTTCTACTTTAAATGGTAATTTGTATTTGAATGTAATGCGCTTATTATTTGGACTATCTGAGTCGCTGCTAACTGTGCATATCGGTATATGTGTGTATGGAATAAGATTGATTATGGCCACCTCTAATTCTAAGAAGTAGATTTTAAGAGGGCCTTAGTTAATTTTCTCAAGTATACGCCTTAAATGTGTGCCCACCACCAAAACTATATAGGAAGATCGAGTTCAAAAGCATAATGTGAACTTTTACGAGCGTAATCCCCATATTTTATATAAACGAAATTTATTTTGTTTGGGTAATAAACAATCAACGCGATCAGCGATAAGATAATTGGTCCATTATGTCTTTAAAAACAATCGTAAAACAGCCAATTCGATGACAGTTCCCCAATAATTTTTTTGCTTCTCTTATATAAATTTAATTCCATTTTCATTTTATCCTGAAAATCAATCGATTATTTTGTTTTGCTACACATCTCGTTCCTTCTTGTGCGCTCGCACAGTTACATTATTTGCCATAAGATTTATATTACATGGGAAATGTAGATAAGAAAACATATTTAAATAAATATACGGTGTAAGACGAGAGCAAGATGCGATGAAAATAAAAACAGTAATTTGACATGAATAGTTGGTTTGTCAAACCGTTGAATACAAATGTCAATCAAATCAGTGCGCGATCAGATCGCAGAGGACATATTAAAAGATTTCAGATTACGATAAGACATATTTCAGTATTATTATAAAAGTAATGATAACATTTTTTTGTGTACTGTGGGCGCTGTGTTATTACCATTTGTACTACGGTGATAAATAATTTACGGACACTTAAAATAATTGCCGGATGCAATGCAATACTCTAACATGATGAAACATTATTTATTCACCCTCCCATTGGGTGTGCTATCAAATGGCGAATTCGGGATTGCTATACCGGTTGCAATGGCAGCAGTTTGGAATTTATTAGCTTTGATACACAGTTTTAAAGGTTATCAGGAACGAGTCAAACGTGCACTATATGATTAGAAAGAAATTCAATAAGAAAAATTTTCACTATTCAGGACGTCGTTTATATAGAAAAAGTGTTCACTATGTATATCCCTAGAACACCCTAATGTTAGGATCATCTTTATGAAAATAAATTGAAAATAAAGTATTGTAAATTTTTCCAAAGTAAAATTTTCATAGATAGTAGATCTTATCATTTCTCTTAAGAAAATTGGTCGCGAACGACTCACTAAAGCATGCTTTCAATATTCGATCATCATGGATTCAGTAAAAATTTGTTTTTAGTCATCAAGACAATCAGCGTTTATGAAAAAAAATCTCTAACACTATAACTATCTTTGTACCCGGAAATTTCACAAAAATGCGGGAAAATCAAGAATTTCCATTAAAAGCTTGTACAAACAATTGTTTATTTTTTGACCGACCTATCAAACGATGTGTCACATGATCGTAGTATAGACTTATAAAAATTTAACTGCATCCAGCGTCATAATGGTTGTTTTTAGTATAAATGTACTTTAACTAAATTTGTGGCATTCTTCAAGACACCCTCAACGATATGTGACTCGTATATATTCCATAATAAATTATTAATAAGCAACCAGCTCCAAAATGTTGGATTTGTGTACTAAGGAGCTTATCACATAATTGTTGCTTTTTCCAAGACCGTTTGACGCCACACGATTATATTGAGATTAGCAGTAAGTAAATGCCTCCAGCACCAAAATAGTAATTTTCACTACTAATGTGCTTCAACTAAATTTGTGGCTTTCTTTGATACCTTTTCAATGGCATACGAGCGACCAATTATAAAGGGTGTTTTTTTAAGAGGTTGCCGATTTTTTTTTTTGAATAAAACACATATAAAATTATGAAATGACCAAAATTTTTTTTTATTTGGTAGATAATTTTTTGGCATTTAACATTTAAACACAATTTCTGGCATATGGCTACCACGACTATTTTTCACAAATGTCATTCTGGAGGTCCAATTTTCCAGCACTTTTTCAAGCATTTGAGGGCGTATGTCAGCAATGACACGTTGAATATTGGTTTCCAAAGCGTCAATCGATTGAGGTTTATCCACATAAACCAATGACTTCACGTATCCCCACAAAAAGTAATCGAGTGGCGTCAAATCGCACGAACGCGGAGGCCAATTCACCGGACCATTTCTCGAAATAATGTTGTCGTTGAAAGTTTCTTTCAATAAGTCGATTGTTTTACGTGCTGTATGGCAAGTGGCACCATCTTGTTGAAACCACATTTCATTCATATCCATATCTTCAAGATTTGACAACAAAAACTCATTTAACATGGTTCTGTATCGATTTCCATTCACGGTAACGCGTCGTCCTTCCTCATTTTTAAAGAAATATGGACCGATGATCCCACCAGCCCATAGACCGCACCAAACAGTACATTTATCAGGATGCATTGGTAATTCTAGAACGGCGTGTGGATTATCTTTGCTCCAAATGCGACAATTTTGTTTGTTGACGTATCCATTTAACCAAAAATGCGCCTCATCACTGAAGAGAATTTTACGGTAAAAAAATGAATCTTCGTTCAATTGATTTAACGACCAATCACTGAATTCACGGCGCAAACGATGGTCGTGTGGCTTTAATTTTTGCACCAATTGAATTTTGTATGGCACCAAACCCAAATCTTTACGTAAAATTTTCCATAAAGTCGATGGACAAAGTCCAATTTGCTGAGCACGACGACGAATCGATAAATTGTCGTTTTCTTCGACACTGGCCTCAACGACAGCAATATTTTCTTCTGTACGAACTCTTCTCATTCTTGTCGGTGGCCTGGCATCCAAAAGAGTGAATGTAGACCGAAATTTGGTAATTACGTTCTTTATGGTGGTCTCTGACGGACGATTATGTGCACCATAAAATTCACGAAGTGCTCTATAAACATTTTTAATTGAACACTGATTTTGAAAATAAATTTCCACGATTTGAAAACGTTGTTCTGGAGTTAACCTATTCATAATGATTTGCCAAACAATACTGAGTAGAAATGCCACTTTGAGCTGTCAAAACAACTGTCATAAAATAAAACGACATCTATCGGAAAAACAAACCTCCTAAAAAAACACCCGTTATATTGGTTAAACGGCAAAACGATGAATTATTGAATAAAATTGGTGTTAAGATAATCTTGCTTCGTCGAAAGTCTTCAAACTATAGGTCATATGATTATATCAGAATGGCAAAAACTTAATTTGCTATCAGCGCTACAATTGTAGGTTGGAGCATTTAAGCTACTTCACTTAAATTTGTGACCATTGATATTTAAGATACTTGTATCTTTAATACGTGAATAATAATAATAACACTAAATAGCTGATAAGAAAATTGTTGCATTATCCACGCCCTTTCAATTATTATGCCATATGATTTATAGGCAATTAGCAAAAATGTAGCTGCTTCCAGTGCCGTAGTGGTAGTTCGTAGTTCTAAGGTGCCTCAGCTGAATTTACGGGATTCCTCAAAACCGCTCCAATGGAATGCAATCCGAATTTTTTTACAATAAACAGTAATTAGCTAGCAGCGCCAAAACGGTGGATTTTAGAACTAAGGCGCTATAACAAACGTATGTTCCTTTTTCCTTTGAACTTTCGATCTGCATGATTATATTAGAATGAGGAAATGTAACTGCTTTTAGCAGTTTTACGATTGTTTTCAAGAACTTATCAATGATATGCAGACTTATCGTATGATAATGAATAGTTAGCTACTTTCGCAAAAACGGTGGATTTGTGAACTATAGGTGCGATAACAAAATTGTGTTTTTTTGCATGACATTTTAAACGATATGCGACGAGAGTATGCAACACGAGTGGATTGGAATAATGTAAAACAATATTGGGCGTTTTTTGGGATGATTTCGTATGGCTGGCACTCGACCCTCTTCAGGGTCGTGCGGTTCTAAAATCTTTCAATTCTTCAAAATAAACAATAACGGTAAACAAATTCAAATCGGGCAAGCCATTCTTGTTATTCGGTACAGACATCTAGGCTGATGGACCCATACTATTTTCTTGCCATTTGGAATAAAACACCTTCAAAACACCTTCCTCCTTTTATTTTTTAAAATTTTAAACACGCGAATCAGGTTTTAGGCACAAGGTCATATAACTGTATTGCTGCACGTTTCACTGGATCCAGTGCAGTATAAGTTTCTTAATACAAGGGAAGCCAGCTTACGAAAACAGTGATCGGAAACGAAATTAGAATCAAATTTTTCATATGAAATTTTAATTGATCCGGATCAAGGGCATATAGTAAAATGCAAATACAAATACACATTAAAGTTATTTGCCACTTAATCAGGATCTAGGCCCACCTTTTGTTGCTACCTTTTCATAATAGCTCTCAACGCTGGTTAAGTTAAAAATGTAATATAGAATTAATGTAATTACGGTATAAGATAAAATCAAATTGCTATCTAATCAATGGCATATCCAGCGGATTCTAACCTGAAAAGGCAAACCTGAAATGTTAAAAAACACTTTTAATCAATGCATCATATTGCTGCTATTATTATTGATCTTTAAACATCGATAAATAGTTATGTATTGTATATGGTACACTTGACATTATTTACGTTACTTGCAATTTTTTACAGTACTTTACCATTATTTACGTAGAGAATGAAAATAATTATGTTTTACACCAATATGGACAACACAAATTTTAAGCTCACTTTGGTATGATCCGCGCTTGTAGAGCAGAGATAAATTCATAATAATTCTAATTTAATAATGCCGGATCATAATGTGATTAATGGGAAAATAATTTGAAGCTTTAATAAATCATTCTTGGTATATCCTTGAGATATGTGGGTGGATGTCTCAGGATTTTAAAAACAACATATCCAAACCGCTAATCTCTTATTCTGATGATTCGTGGTTTAACCATATACAACTTGGAGGCTCCTGTCTTATTGGTTTATTCGAGATTGGTCAGGAGATGTGAACATTTCAATGTGGGTGTCGACTTATTATGATATTGGCAGAATATCACGCTGATATTCCAGCCAATTCTGGTTCACATTTAAAACTGATCTTAGTCATTTAGTAATGTTGACATAGCAATCAAAAATTAGTTTTGTAGATTTTCTCAGGCAATAGAGGTTAAGTACAGTCTGAATATTAATACATTTATTAGTACACACTGCTTCAGCCTATTAATAAGCAATGGTGGCGCGATATTTTCCATACTAACACAACTAGTTACCTCACATAGAATAAACCATTTCCACCTTAAAGCTGTATTCATTGTTTATGTTGACTCATTTAGCTCATTCAACATTTATTAAATTGGATATTGGTTTTAAATTTATTTTACTTGACTTATACAAAATTTTACATTATTAACTTGATACGTTTAAAATTTAATAAGAGTTTAAAATTGAACAGAATAAAATTAGACGCCAAAAGTTGGACATTGGTCCTCCGAGCCATTAAAAAGAATCGGCTCATATCGCATCAACCAAAATACCAGCAAACAAAGCAGTGCATACCAAACATCAATCCGCAAATGCAACAGTCAGACCAGTATTAATAATACAAAGAAGGTCAAAAGAATACAAAAAATATTAACGACATGCGTCAACGCCTATACGGATCATCCTTGCCATTAACACCAACGCCAGATGCCGCAAAAACTAGTACGCATCAATCAACAAACATACTCACAGCTAATCATTCGATATATCAAGAGCTGAGTCAAACTTCTTTCCTATCAGCAAAGTCAACTAGCAAAATTCAGTCAACACTTAAAACAACATGACATTCGCGTGCATATAAAAAAATCCACGTGCTTGAAGCCAAACTAACAAACAATAACAAATCCGGATGATGATGCAGATCATAAACCTACAAGAAAAAATTTGCGTGGGAGCTTCTGAAGGACAAAAAGTAAATTTAAAGTGTTTCGTGGAACAATAATACGAAAACTTTAACATCGAATACGGTAGAACCTAAATTAGTGACGTTTTACAATGCAAACTAAAAACATTTGAAATTCATTTATCACGAGTATAACTCTAACATTTTTTTGGCGAGTACAACACACATGCAAACAGTTATTTCATAATAACAAAGAACTTAATAACAAGCACAAAATGAACTAACTTAAAACATTACCGACCAAACGGACGTGAACCGATACAACTATGACCCACTGTCAGAATGCAAAACACATGGACCGATCCGCCTTCCATGCCAGTATAGGGGTTGGAAAGGAGCTATGCAATGTGCAGATGGTGATAAAATTGGAACTAACCGTACGTGCTCAACTTGGCAGACGACTGCGAAAGATAAGGACGTGAAAATCGAACTGCGAAAGAGTTTGGAGTGATTCGGCGCTAGAACAGGTGACAAAGATTAAATAATAAAAAAAAAACTCAAAAGCCGGTTGAATCGTAAAAGGTTACGTGCGTCACCTATAATCTACTGAACACTTTTGGTAAACTAGTATCACGGAATTCGCTGCGGCGATCTAAAGCTTACTCGCCACAACCAACGGGGTTTATACCCCATAAAGAATACATACATTAGAATTGAAACATGAAGTCCATTCATTATCTTCGTCTTATTAACAAAATTGAATAACGAGTCACAACGTGTTTGTAAAACTTCTTCAGGAATTTCACGAGAGAAACCAATTATTGGAATTCCTAGAAAAGCGTTTTCAATCTTTAGAATTATTCTGTAATTGCAGATCAATACCAACCAAACAAAAATCTTATTACTTTATCAAGCGCATACCAGAACATGCTGTCATAGCAGCAACACAATCTGTCACGTAAATTTCATTCTATAACTTTGCAGCACCAATTTTGTTGACGCAAAGTTACATATCAAGATTTTGTGTAGATATTTGGTAAAATTACTTACCGTATTTACGTACAGTCGAAACAAATAGTTTGTCTAAAGACCATAAATTTGCGTGTGCTGTAAAATCATAAAATCGAAACATGGTTTCATGCTAGTCTCATGGTCTCATGGCTTATAAAACATGAGCAAGTCCGAATAAAATTGTAATGAAATATGCCATTGCACATATTGTGTAGAAATTGTCTCAATAAAAGCTAAACGACAACAAGTTGTAAAAGTAAAACAAACTTTTTTACTTGTATGGGTAAATTCCCTATACCTTGCTGCACCTAACAAATCAGGAACAACAGATAATAATAAACATCAGTCCTAGATTTTCATCACTGCTCTAGTTTTGATGACTATTATAAACCACTTCTTGATAAAAACTTATCAACTTACCTTCGATACTCCCGAACTAATTGATTGTTTAATAGGAGCCGATATTTGCGGTAACTTATTGTTAGCATGGCTAAAGAAAGATCCGCACATATTTGGATCGCTTAAAGGCTAGAACCAGGGTGAATAAGCAATTAAAACGCTTTTAAGAAGCAGAAAAACTACATCCTGAAATAAACCTAACCTAAGCCGGAAGAGATGAAAACTAAAAATGCATCCCAGTTTAACCAAAGAAGAACTCTAATCTTCATTAAAGGCAATAATAAGAGTTGCACAGATGGCAGCCTTTGAAATAGAATTTAAAAAAATTAAAACCAAATCAAAATTTACTAAAAGTCAGTACACTCATACCATTAACCCCATTCATCAGCGGGAGTTATCATGGAAAGCAACAGCGGTATGCAGTACTTGTAGTGATTGCAGTATAAAATTCGTTAGAGATTACAAACAACTACTAAAGCGGGCTTAGCAACAGTAAGCTGAAACTAAGAACAAGAGCACAAAAATGGGAACTGAGTGGCATTTCGATTGCAAGACTTCGTGCTCAAGAAGAGGCGTGATTGTTCGCTGGGCCACTAGATGAAGACTGATTTTAAGGTTCGACACATTTTGTGATAGTGCATCCTAATCAGTATGTTTAAAATTCTCATCCAGTATTGCTGGCGAGGCCAGCCAGTAAAAAGCCCAGATGCAGAACATTAACAACAACGAGGTTCATCTAAAGGCATTAATGAGAAGCCGATCGTCAATAATTGACAAAATAATAAGTGTTTCAAGACCTAAGGTCAATAATTAATAACAGCAGCCCTTCCTCCACTTAATTTGAATGTTAAAGTTTAAACGGCAAAACCACACCAATCACTGCAGCTCCGGATTATCTTAACTCGCATCACCATTCACATTCACCAAAGCGGATATTGGTTTTATACAAATTTTTACATAATCTAAAAATGAAGTTATAAATGTAAAACTTATGAGGATATTTCCAAAGCAGGGAAAGATAAGGTACACTCCAATTCAGACGTGTATAGATTCTGTATTCCAAAGGACATCGAGACGTGCTATATTCCGTTTGCATTAAAAGTTTGTGATCTTTTCATGCAAGATAGTACGCCAACTATAAAAAGTCGTACTTCGTTTGCAAAATAAGCTGGCTAATGAAAAAATCTAGCAAGCACTGTGCGATACATATTGGAAAGCATGTCCCACCTTAAAATAACAAATGTAATCTCACTGACATTTAGAGTAATTTTGACTCAATATCAACATGTTGTCATTTAGCCTATAACAATGAAAACGTCGCCCATGTATACGATTTAAGCATTTCATTTCTTGTCTTTTAAATCAATTCCTAACAAATTCTAATAAACATTCACAATACAACGCTACCAAAGTTTATTCAACTCGGCTATGCCTAAAAAACGCGAAATTTATATAAAAAAAATTCAAGTGCTATTCAATACACGCATAAACGCAGCTATATCTTTCCAACTTATATACTTAAAAAATACTATATACAGACATAAGTAGTTTCAAGCCAAGCCACAAACGAACAAAATCCTAGGCAACAACTACACCAAATTCATTACGTAACTAAAAACTATTTAATATTCGCAACGAAAAAATTCGCAAAATTTCTTGCGCTAGTATTTTTTGCATAAGTTTGTTCATATTTATTGGTTTCGTTTCTTATTTTACATTTTTGCGTTTTGCGTTGTTGCGTCTCGTGTGTGTAGATGAAAAAGATTTCGCGAATTTTGCGTTTTTTTGTCATCCACACGAGCTACAGTAGTATGTGTTATGTGCGAATTTGAAATAGCTAAAAATTAAAGAACCGAAAAAAAAATATTTGCAAACATTTTTTTGTTGGTAGTTTGTATTTGTAATTTGTATTGTATCTACTATTATAGTTTAATTATACACAATAATTTGTCTGACCTTGGCGGTATTGAAGATAATAATGTGTACGCATACTGGATAAATATCTGATTATGCTAATCTTTTGTTTGAGTTTCGTTTAGCAGCATTTCTATTGTTAGCTGGATTTTAGTTTATTTTGCGTTAGGAAATTCTAATAGGCACCTCACATGATCTATATAATATTGTCAACAGATCTTTGTCGATCACTAATATTGACGAAATTACATATTGGTTTTACATCAAAATCTATATTTACACAAATGTTTCATTCACGAGAAAGATAGATTTGAACGGATAACATTTTATTTCTTAGTACTGGCAGTTACTACTAAAGCTCGACCAAACTTTCGTTTGGCTGTCATTTATACGTTAGCGAAATACTTATCGCCCACATTACTTAGATATTTTATTGAATACTACAGATGATGATCGTTAAAACGAGATTGGTGAATTTTGAAACAGAACAAGAACGTTATGGTAGTTATTGAGTTAAGTTTTGTTTTAAGGTTTTTAGTTAAATTGCGTATGTACCCTAATCAAATATACTATTAAGTGTCATTATTTAATTAGCAGTTTGGTTTCAGAACCGCTTACTTATATCACCCGGGAATACCAAAAACGGTACCCACAATGCCAAATAGTACATTGACTGATCGAGGAATAATAGCACCCATGAAGGTTGTTTCAGTTATGCAGTGATATGCCTATGTTCGAAACTTTAGTCTGCAAAGCACGTTATCAATACAAGTAGCTGAAGATATGTAAATCCTAGTCGATTAAGAAAGGGGAATATTCCTAAGCCATTATTAGACAGCGTATTTATAATATTATCCACAGCTGTATTTTGTACTAAGAAATCTATATTGAAAACACCAAACCACACAGTGGTGGACGCTTCGGCCTTTGAACCGGTAGGTGTTGGGTTCAAATAGAAGCAAAATGCAGAAGAGATTTTTTATTATCTGATCACGATCGGTGATAATAAATAAACTCAAATATGGCCTCCATGAAGTGCACAATTTCAGGGGCAATGTGAAAGCGAACCACGAAAATGTTTGAAGTGTTTTGGCCCCAGAACAGACTGCAAAGATTAAAAATAAACAAACCAGTACGAATTTTGATACAAGAGTATGGACATTTTGTTACGGTTACGTTACTCGGTTACGTAATTTAAAAAAAATTTGTTGTATTTTGTTATAACTTTATGAAATAATAAAATGAAGAATTCGTTGGCAATAATTTAAACAATTTTTGTGAATTGATTTTAATAAATACCTTGAAAGCTCTGAAACTACAAAAAGTATATTTCTCTCTCTCTTTGTCTCTCTAGTCTGCCATCCTTGCCTAGACGTCATTGGTCCATATCAATGTGGCCAATTCATTAATTATGGTTGTCGCTATATATGCGGTATAGGGATCCGATTTGGTTTACTTCAACGTGATTATCAATTTCATCGATTCCGCTGTGTTACCTGTATTACGATTCGAACGTTCAGCTTATCATTGTAGGTTATTTTAATTTGCCGGATATGCACTGGATAGATGTTGATGGTATCTTTACACCATCTTATCACCATCAATTACAAACTACTTTGTCTAGCACACCAACAACTCAACTAAATCGTACTAGCAACAGCCGCGGTACATTTCTAGACCTGATGGTTTCTTCATGTATGGATTTCGCTGGTTGCTCTAGCATTCACTATACACCAATAATAAGATAAACCATTATCTAGTTTTTATTTTAGTTTCAAAAACGCTAACTAACTATGCATGTTTGAACGAATTTCTCAGAAATAAACATTGAAACTTTACTCAACGTGACCGGAACTTAAATGAAATAGTTTTAACGTTTAACACCATACTCAGAAATAGTATCGAAAGACACGTTCCGTGTTTGTATGTAGTAATTGAATAGTGCGAATTGAGAACGAGTTGATATAGTGTCCTACAGACTACTGGTATTTAATAAATAGCAGGAAAAAGTAGCTGATTTTACATCTCCAATGACGTATCAGTGTTCAGTCTCTGACGCCTTTGAAGAACTGGGAGTTCACAGATTCTTATTAAGTATTGCGCGCAAACTTTAGGTAGTCTGATTATTCGTATTCAATGAAAGTCTACGTATATGTCTTTTTCCTTAGCCCTGGAAAGTTTGGTGGGTTCAACCAATTTTTAAAGCAGACAGAAGGAATGAGAAAAATAATTATTGACTAATAGCCATTACTCCCGTCATATCAACACTTTTTGAATCAATGGTTCATAAAGTATTACGTTTCCACAATAAACCAATCATATGTTCGGCACGAAATGACGTTGTTGATACAAATTTTGCGAAGACATTCAACAAGACTTGTCACTCAAATCTTATCAGTAAGTTGAGTCATTTGGTGTGCCAATACGTTCCCATAGAATGGTTGCACTCTTACGTTGCAGACCGTCGGCAAATTGTAAAACTTTTGGGTCAATCTTCCCAAGATTTTTGCGTAACATAGGTATACCAAACACAGGGTAGTCACTTAGGCCCTTTAATATTTTCATTATTTACCAACGATGTCCTGCTTTAAACTCGCGAGTTCCTTTCTTTAGCCAATGCCATGATAAATTTAACAGTAAAGGTGCGAGTACATCTCCTACACGTTCCATACGTTCCATACGTATACCCGGCCCATACGTACTCGCGGTTGATATTGTCATATGCCTGTTATATAAGTCTTTATATAGTTGAATATGGTTTTATTATACTGTCAGCATTTTTCCAAAACTATCCTAATGGCGAAATACTGCGGTCAGTGGTCGATAGGTTGGGATGAAAAGGATATTGATAGTTGCCAATGATGTTTTCAGCGAGGGGGTGAGTCTGGCAAATGCAACGTTCGCCAACACATTGTAGGCAGTGTTCAATAGAGCTATGCTTTGCTTGTTTTCACATTTTTGACGGTCGCCTTACTTGCGTAGCGAACATTTGACAACTCTCCGGCAGCTCTTCTTGAACCCAAACAGGGGCGATGGAGTTGTACAGATTTTATGCAAGAGTAGCCCTTCCTATCTATATCAGTTCTGCTTGAATTTCGTCGATATTGGATACCTTTTCATTTTTCAATCTACTGGTAGCTGCGTCTATTTCCTCCACTTGAAATATTCGATAAAGCCTATTCACCTGATGGAGCAATTGCTCTAATGGGGGTCACTTCGTCATTCAGATTTAGCAGATTTTGGAAGTAGGTTTGCCATACTGAGCGAACATCGGCCATTCCCGTCTTTGATGGCAGTACCTTTTGGGTGGAAGTCTTTAGTGATGTTCCTGGCGTTTGAAACACAGTCCTTTGAATTTTTTTGTTCCGCTTGATCTAGATCTCATAAGTTCGAGCTTCATTTGCCCGAGGTATTTGGTGGTAGCTTTCCTAGCACGGATACATTCTGCTAGAGTGCTTCTAGTGTTGTGTAGTAAGCTTGTTATGTGTGTGGGTCACGTACTGGTAAACAAATTTAAGGCATGCAGTCTGCTAACCTGGGGAAAGTACGCGGATTTGGTATTGCGTTTAGGGCGTCAATGACTCGCCGTGACATGTAGTGTCCATTACTATTAATAGAGTTTCCTTTGCTTGACTTCTTTACACCGCCTGGTTCATTTAGAGTTACCCAGAGAGCACTGCAGTCATACCTCCTGACTTTAGGACTTCGCTCTCCAACAGTATCATTGTAAAAAGGAAAATATTGTCAATTTGTCTGCAAAACGAATCTGTGGTTAGACTCAACTTTAACATTTTTGAACTCAGTTTCAGCCCATATTCAACAAATATTTGCAGCTTTTATTCTTAAATTACAAAATTGATACTTTTAATTAAATTAAATTTAATTTAAATTTTATTGGAGCTGTTTCGACCAAACTTCATATAAAAACAAAATGTTAATACAACAGAATCTGCGTTAAACTATCTGCGTTAAAATTGTATGAAAATCAACAACCACATTTTCTCCAATTTTGGAGGCCTGCGAAAATTTCATTTCACGTCAGCTGCGTACTAGCCTTTAGTATCAAATGCTTGTGCTAAAAAATGTTTATCATACGATTCGTTTACAAGACAATAAAATATATTGATCACCCATAATAAATAGGATGCGATACCTCAGCCAGGAAATAAGTTTAAACTCCCTGATGAAATCAGAATGATCAAAAATAACTACCGATGCCGTTCTCTAAAGCGTTATGGAATTAGAGATATAACTTAGCTTGTGGTAATGAACCAGAAATGGGTGAGGTAGACTACGCAATATAATCTACGCCTTGGTCGACACGTAGTTGTAGACAACATTAACAGCCGTGGAAATGACATTAGAATTGGAGCCGTATATCTCGACTCACGCTGACCTAAACTGTGGAGGCTTAATAAAGTAATTTAAATTAGTTGGAAGTCCAATGGAAGTTAAAATATCGTGATAAAAATTTACGAATTGAGATCAAAATATTAAGTATGTGTGTGTGATGAAACATATTCATATTAAAATTTCATCTCGACTTTCGGAAGGAATCTATTTGTGCTAAGAACAATTTCCACATCACATTATGTCAACTGGGTATGTGTAATAATTCACTGGATGTGACGTGCTTTGTTCCTCCTCATTGCTATTAGTGAGCTTTTAAGCCACGGGGACGAAACTAAAAGTACAGAGTAAATGTGACGTTCTTTGTTTTCCCTCATTGCTTTTCGTCAGCTGGAATCTGGAGTATATGGCTTACAAACATCTATTTGCGGAATGGGTATACATGATACACGGTGTAACTATAGAGGACTTTAACGTTTATTTGTAAGATGAACCTGAAATAGAATGGAATGACAATTAATTATTACCATTAGTTGGGTGAAATTTTATTTATAGCTTTAAGTTGAAACAATTATCCGGATTGGTCTCGAACTTTAAAAGCGAACTATTAAAAGCGGCGTTATAAATTGCTCCGAACACCAAATTAAATTCCAATTTAAAAAAATCCCATTAAACTTGTGGTTATAGTGACTGTATGCTTAACCTGAACAACATTCACATCCTACACGGTTAGATTTAAAAAAACAATCGCCGTTAGACTTAACGTTGTAGTGAGAAAAATGCTCTACCTGGATAATACGTAAAATTTCACCACAAAACCATTCAAAGCTTTAAGCTTTCTCGAAATATTTATAGTCCAATTCAACTACATTTTTTTTGTAGTTTGACCAAATTTCAGATGATGTCAACAAAATATGTATGATTCGAATTTTTGCTACCATTTTAATAGAAATGCCACTGTGAATTCCAAACAAACATTTTTGTTTGTTATGCGACTTTTTTGCTTGTCAGATTTGTCCGTTTAAATTTCAGACGAACTAATTTGATGTTAGTTCTCTCCAGTTGTTCATAGATGACACAATGAAAGTTTTGTCTGATGTATAATTAAAAATTGTCAAATAAATTAAAAAAATTCAATTTTCATAATATTTCTAATCAGCGATTGATACATTTCATGCAGATTTGGTATATGGACATTAGAGAAATCTCTCATTAACTGGTATGAACTAATCATTAATTTAGTTAATCGGGATTTTAACAAAATTGGTTCAGACAGTCATAAATTAACCCTTAATGCCGTGTGCCTAACTCTGTCACATTTTTCTAAGTTTCCGACTAACTAAATTGATGATTAGTTCCAGTTATTGAGAGATTTCGCTAATGTCCATATACCAAATGTGCATGTAATTTAACTCTAAACTGAAAATTAAGTTCAAATTTCTAGTTTATCGCTAGCTCACCGTTAAGAGCTTGTGCTATCTATGAACAACTGGTATGAACTAACCATGATCTTAGACAAACTATTCAACGTCAGGCAGAAGGTATACAAATTGTAATACGATGTGACTGATAACAATTTTTTCATCACACAATCACTACTGGCGTAGATTACACGTAGCTCTCGACGTTGTTGATTACGAGTTTTCTACGTTGTCTACGAGTAGTCGATATGATCACGGAAATATTAAATAAATTTAAAATACTAGGTACGAGTATAAAGTACATATTCAATCCGGATAATTACCGGTAAAAGGCTATTATCTTTTTTAAACGTGTGGTGACGGTTCAATTCACATACGATTTAAACATAAATCTTAATTAAATTGCAATACAAATTATTTAATAGCATGGATTTTCTAAGTGACGCAGATAAATTAAAATGAAAATATGCTTATGTAAATTTCATTATACACGTTCAATTATATAGCGCTAACATAGAATGTTTTTTTCTTAATTGCAATTTTAATTAGACACCCACCATCGGATGAATAATATTTTTCGCATAACAATTGCATTATTCGATTGCATTGGGAACGAAATGTGCGGTATCCGGCACAGTACAAAATCAATATTGCACTAACGTATAATGGCCTTATGCATGCATTTATTTATGTCGTCCTCGTTTTATAGAACGAAAGACGTTGTCGTCGTCAATGCAAACCCCACAATCTATCATTGAAAATTTAATATTGAATTTTCTATAGAAATTAAATATCCCGTTAATAATTTATCATTGTCATATACGGTTGGACTCGCAGAAAAATTCAAAAGCAACAACAGTTTATATGTACATTGCGTTTATGAACTACTCGTGCACTACCTAGGCTAATATTTTTTCAATTTTCTTTTTAATAAAATTCGATTTTCATTAATTTTTTACGCGAATTGGACTGGAGTTGGTGTATGACTTAGTTTCCAATGCAGTTTAATATTTTATGAGGATGCATTTTATGTAATTAGCCCATATACTACTTAGTTCTGTATTTTAACTTCAGGTAATCGAAGTTTTTAAATTATTGATGAATTTTAATTTTTTATGTTGCGAAACCTTGTACTCGTATTTGGTGGTTTCGTGCATGAAAAAGTTAAATTAAGGGTAATAAAAGAGTGCGTTACGAACGGACGCCGTGGTTACTTTGTATTCCTATCAAACTTTCTATCAAACTTTTATATAAACTGTATAGACTAATGCGGTCTTTGGATTTAAACGTTATTTATATACAAAATTTTGGCAAAATTCTATAAATAAACATTTTATGTTATTCTTGTGCCTGCGTTCTCTAAGACAACTTCTTGTGTGTTAGTTTCGCATTTGCGCGAATTTAAAAAATACGAATCATTCGCAAAAAAAATTACACTAATAACAATCGAAAATATTACCACTAAGCAAAACGCAAAAAAAACGTTGCTTATAAATTATAAGAATAAGAATACTAATAATAAATATAAATAAAGAATAAAATAAGAAAAAAACAATCGGCTTAGCTGTGTGTTAATGTATAAAACTTTCTTGTTTGTTGAACGCAGGTCATTGGACCGCCTCGCACACTAAAGTTCTATGGACGAATTTGATGTTTTTTTTTTGCGTGCGGAAACAGTGCGAATATAAATAACCAAACACAAAAAATATATGTTGGAAATATACACACACACAAAATATACGCTTGATAGATTCTATGGTAATTTTTCGCAAACACTAATATGGATTAGATAGTTTTTGGCAAAGGCGCGAATATATTTCAAGTATAGGCGCGAATATATGTTAATATTACCTAGTGGCCTTATATGGTTTAAACTATTACCTGGCTTACCGCAATTTCTGTGAATTTGCCTTATTTTTGATTCCTCGGCGGCATAGCAGCTGCACGATTCAGCTAAGTCTGTTTGCTCATCAGAGTTTAAATTAAGTCTCAAATAACTGCTTCGGGAAACGGTTATACTAACAGTTAGATCAAACTACCTAAAATTTATCACACTAAATTACCAAAAGCCCATCTAAAATCTGCTACTATGAAGAAATGTGTGAACTTTGTAAAGAATAACGTGTACTTCTGCAGCGGTAAAATTGGCCTCTGAAATACAAAAAATTTAAAAGTTTAATAAAAATTTGTGTTATTGAGGTTAAGCGTACGATAAAAACGTTGACTGCTGTTAATTTGGTTCTGAATAACTTTGTTTTAATTTTAGGTGTTGCTAGCTTCTAACAAGTGTTCTTTACACTTATCAATTAAAACATTATTCTGCCTATTTTGCGCCGTTATGGGAATTAGGTTCTAAAAATTTATCTCTAATCTATGCCAAGAAAGTAATACTCTTACTTTCGTAATATTAAATTCTGAACTACGTCTTAGCCTTTGATTTTGATCTGTTTTACACCCTATTTCGATATCATTAGTCTTCGATTAGATTGTCGCGGAAACTAGGCACATGGTTAGACATGTACTGCACTCAACACTTTATATGTTGGCTCGCTCTGCACCTGTTTGGTAAAATTTTCTAAATTTATTAACATTTAAAAACCATTATGTAACAGGTCCGGGACTAGTTAATTATTTTGAGATGAATAAAGTTTCCAAATATTGCCTTTTTAATTAGTGGTAAACACACTAAACCACTCCAACTAATACTTTTCTCCAAAAAATTGATTTTCTCTGTGAGCTTTTTCAGTTAAAACTTCTAAATCTTTCTAATTAGATTCAGCTTGTCGTCTAGGTCGACATATTTTAGAGATTTCAAAATACTAACAAGCGCTTTACTACTATGTATGTTAACGAAAACTGCAAACCCGGTAAACTAAAGTTGTCTGACGTCTTCGGTCGTTCCTATACACATTTGGCTAGATTATTTTGAGGAAAGCTTAGTTAATTTCTGATAAAATCTTAATGAACTAACGCAAGCTTATCTCGGAAATATGTGTTGGCTATATTTTCGAGATATTCTTTCTTAATTATAGTTATTGCAATCTATGGTAGTGAAAACTTAAGTGGCGTCGGCCATTTGTGAATATTTCAAAAATTTGAACGCCGCACGCACCAGCTTACAATTTTTTTATTAGCAACGACCCTAGTAAATACAAGTCAAAATCCGTTTTAAACTTTATTAAATTCTGAATTTATATTCTTTAACAATCAAATAAATGTCGTCGTTTCCAATTTCACAGACACGCTATTACATGGAATGAATAAAATCCCATCATCATGTTCAGTTCCCAATCCAAATTTTAAAATCTAAGGAAGCGAAAAAAGCCGATAACAAGAAATTTGAATATCTCCGATCACAACTTTTACTAAATGCCGCATGGGTTACCAATATTTTTAAAGCATCCATTTCAGCACTGAAATGCGCCGATGGTGCTTTGATGGTAGATCCATATTTGCAGGCCGATCTACTAACAAATGCCTACACATCGAATTTGACCTTAGTTTTGTCCCCGATCGAGTTATGCCCCCGTCAATTCCGTATTGTGATTCTAAAATGGACATTATCAGCATCTCGGAGGAAGCCACCGGACCCGACGGAATTCCATTTCGAATATTAAAGGAGTTTACCAGTCAGTGAGTTGGCTCCAATATTAACTGAAAATGTTTTCCTTCCCTATACCAAAAATACCAGAATGCTTGGAAGGGTGCGATGGTACAGCCAGTCCTGAAACGGGTTGTGATAAAACTGACCCTTCAAACTACCGGTCAATATCAATTGCATTAATCAACATCTAGTGAAGTATTTTGATATTAATAAAATAATTCCAGATAAACAGTATGCGGGTTTTGTGATAGTTGCTCCACGGCCCATTTCTTGATGTATGCTACAAAATAATGGAATCTCGTTTTGGATTTATCCAAGGATTTTGACAAAATTTTGCATGAGAATCTCATTTGCAAATTTGTGGCACACGGGTTCGATTCGATGACCACCAAGTTAATAAACAGTTTTTTCAAAGACCGAAAAATCAATATTGTTTTAAACCGAAGATTATTAACGACACACTCCCCAAATGCCGAAGTCCTTCAGATATCAGTTTTGTCACCGACCTTGTTTTTGTTATACATTACTGATTTGCTGGATAGCACTGTCTACTTTATTGCACTCTTCTATTTCATTCGAGGCAAAACCTGCTCCAAGTATGCACCTTCTCTTAAAAGAAGTCACAATGAATACCCTTTTGTGGTAAAATACCAGGTACACGTGGATTGTGATTTAATTTGACTGTTTGGTGTTCAGATTACCAACAATTAAAAATGACATGAAAACCATCCGTATAATGCACAACCCCGACTACTAAAGATCTAGAGAGCCTTTAACACTGCAGAGCTGTTGCTTGTTATCAATGCGTGTCAATGAACATAGGTTTACGGTGTAGCTACCGAAAGCTCGAACTCAAGAAGCAAAGCGCTAATTTATTTATCGAACATCCAAGAAGTGATATTCGCTTAATGGTTTCGAATTTCCGTAGGACTATAAAATGCATAAATTTAAGGCAGCTGTCAAACTTTATTTGAAGGATTTCGCTCGAGTACGAAATGATCAAGTCTGCACATCTGAAACAGAGAACAAGGGAATGCAAGGCTGAAAACCGTTCGAGTACATATTGCCCGATCCAAATATAAACTGCATGCTTATTGGAATTACATGCCAACGTTCAAAGTGCAAATTTATCATCGTGCTGATTACTAAACTATTATTGCCAAACGCTAATCACAAATGTCTGCAAATTTATTTTATCCTAATCGATTCAATATGGTTAGTGCCTACAATAAAGTGTTGCTACACTGAATTTAAAAAAATGCCAGCCGATGGCTATAAAGCTGTAGTTAGAGCGGATAAAACACCTGTCGGCCAATACGAAAGACAGTACAATACACCGAAGAATTTATCTCGCGTGATAAAATCATTCATCGCCGAAGTGACCACTCTTCCACGATTTAGTAAAAATGGTCATACTTTCGTACGTTCACAGTCCATGACCGTCCATGATACACACAAGATGTAATGCCATATATTCTCTAGTTTTGTTTATTACATTCAAATGCAATCCTACGTGAGATGAAATAAAAGGATTTTTTTTAACTGGACAATCATCCTCCATCTTTAATGGAAAATGGTAAAATGCCATATGCATGCAAGTCATCTCTGCAGAAATGTGATACATGGCTCATGTGGCTTACGCACAACAATTCTTCACACATCAATTTCGAGTATTGCAATTCAGTGAAATCGATCAAGTAGCAGTTTTTGGAGTGAGAGTTAATTCAACTGCGACCAATCTGAACTAGAACTCTACATTAGTAACAAAGAAGCAGGACGGCGCATTTTATCATTTCCAATTCATGAACGATATACACCCAACAGTTGCTCAATTTTTAGTGCACCTTGAAATTGGATAAGGCGTATATCTCACAATAGAAAATACACGAACAAGCGCATTGTCACCACCGCTAATAACGTTAACTGCATTTTTCTCATTGTGCGGAGACAATACGGTTGCAGCATGCTTTTATTTGCGGCAACTGTTAATCAATGTACATGAACAGACATCCTTCGAAGAATTGAGAACAGTAAGCCGTCAAGTATGTGCAAGCTCGCCAAGCATTAAAACTTCTGTACATTGGATGTACATTGGAACACCACTAGCTGATGCATCGAATGCTGCTCATCCACAGCAAATGCGCACGTTATATGCACTCATATTGACAAAGTGCTTCTCACCCAATCAAAAAGATCTTTGGAAAAAATTTCAATGGGAAATGAGTGAAGACATTCTACACTATTTGCGTGCAATGAATTTCATTCAGTTCGCACGAACCATACATGGTTCAATTGGGAATGGCTGCACCAAATCGATCTTTAAATGACATTTTCGATCGTAATTTGCAATGAAAAAGACATATTGATGTCGAAGAGTTGGGTACATCTATTCAAACAAACCTTTCGGAATTGGTTCCAGAACAACGCATAACATATAATATAAATACATGGTCCGGAGGCACAGACAAATGGAAATCACATCATCGGAAATTGTGGCACCTTTGAATGTTGGCCAAACAGCGCACCAACAAGCAATGTCAACTTATGATATGGAACAAATGTACTATGGCGCACATTGGAAATGTTTCATCACACACTAAAAGGTTTGGGAGGAAACGTACAGCTCTTCTGTGATGTACTCATTTTATTGTCTGGTGATTTTCGAAAAACTCGATCAGTTATATCACGTTCAACATCCGCTGATAAACTTAATGCATGTGTCAAAACATCAATTTTATAGCGACACGAACATAAATTGACCTTGAATTTTTGGATAATATAGCAATGAGAAAATGGTAATCGATAAATTCACACGTATCAAATTTTAACATTCAAAATTGGCGGGGCTATCGTTTTTCTCCGAAACATCAATTCACTACAAAATTGAAACCACCAGGCTTTCAGTGAAAAAGCTGATGAACAATATCATTGAAGCTCCAATTTTAAATTGACAATTTATAGAAGATGGACTGTTACCACGTATCTAAATAATTTCAACAGATACGCCAATCGAATTCAAACGATTGTAATTTCCAATGTGACTCGCATTTGCAATTGCCATCAACAAAGCACAGGAACGATCGCTACAAGTGTGTGGACTAAATTTGGAAAATTCATTGATTTATTCGAAAATTCGTACCCCAAAAGAACTTCATTAAATACAGTTAAAACACAAACACTTTCTTTCTTGAAGTGGCATTGTAACGTATACCGGGTACTCGTACTAAATATATTAGTCGCGGGCAACAGCGTACGTAGCTTCGCAACTAACAAAAGTATCACTTAAGCCGAAGCAATTATCAAGTTAATCAAATTATTGTGTGCCTATTTTCTAAACCAAACCTTAACACCCTGGAACTCAGGGGACATCAAAAATCGATCACCTCCACGACGTGGAAGCGTAACGAGATCATCAATTTTCAATGTTTAATAATCATAAATTGTCCAAACAACCTGTAGAGTACACGCAATTGTGAACGCAATTTGTATTTGACACTGAGAAACTTTACAATTGTCGGGTACTTGCTTGTGTCGGGTACTATGCATTTGCTTCCTAAATAATCTGATTACCACTTCCTATCCTTATAACATTAACAATAAAACGCTTATTTCACGAGTTCCATGGTTCTCAAAATTTCAAGGCCTAGTTCAAACTCATTTCAACTCATTTTTTTTTTAAAAACTAAACAGCGAACTTGATATATTTCTTATACACAACAGATACACACATGTACGCATACAACTGTGAATATCCCGAATGTGCAAACGTATGTTCTTCAAACTGGAAATTAAATAGCTTAGACACACAAAATTTACAAATTTGGAGGGTAAGAATTTTGATCAAGAAATAACACAAAAACTTGTTTCCCTGGGTTAGAATAGTAATTTGGTAATCTCTATCGCTAACGCATTTTTATGTGGCGCGCGAATTTCAATATTTTTTATCGTTTTTCCTTTTTGTGTATTTCTTGGGTTGTCTTGTGAACATGCGGTAATTTTATTTTGGCAAAGTTTATTTTTGGTATTACGTAATGAAATTCGTTACAAACTCTAAACTAAAATATATCGACAAAATGTGATCTGATATACATAGAACGATATCTATTATACAAATAATATGTTGGGCGGCTCCAAAAATGTCCAGACTATTAAGTAATAAGATTTTTTTGATAAAATTGTTTTTGTGATGATGGATTTCAACGCGATCCGGTAGCGGGAACAGAGGATTTCAAACAATCCGAGTATAATAATTTAATGATGCGGTTAAAATTGGATTAGTGATTATATAAAATAAAATTGTCGTTAATTTAGAATAGCCTTGAAAATAACCTCGAGCCACACGCATCTCGAATATTTAACCCTGGTTTGTTATAAATTTACCAGTTATGCACAGGTGGTACCGAAATGACATCCAATTTAGATCTTATCGGTATTAAATTTAAACGTTGCAGAGGCTTAATCCAGATTTCGCCGTTAAATTTAGAACTACAAAATATATGAACTATGCTACCATTTTGAATCACGGATCCGCAGGTACCTCGCACTTTTTGTAACATTTTCGGTATTTATATTCATATGCACAACAATTCGGCGAAATGATTTTTAATTGTGTAGCCTATCTACACTACACGTGCTATGTACATACGTTTCGCCAAATCGAATACACAACTACTGTGCACACATACAAAACTTTAAATTTACAAATTTATGTTTTAAACGAACGTTAGAGCACAACAAAAAAATATTATTGTTTTAGATAATAAATTACGTTGCATGTCGCATGCAACCATCCAGATTAGCGCATCAAAATTAGTTAATTTTAGGAACATTCAATGTTTTTTGTACTCGGTATTCATAAAAAATGTAAGGAAAGTATTTTGTGACTGCATTGAAATGCATATTCGTAATATTGTTATCGATAGTTAGTTTACATGTATGACGTAAATGTGTGCATCGCATCGCACGTGCAATAAGAACTCATTATTATATTAAATTCGTGCCGCCTTGTGAGGCTGACTAATTATGTAAAATATTTTCCCATCACCATGATCGTACCTAAAATGTTGTATGTACGGTTTCCATACATTTTAGTACATTATACGCGAAAAGTTCATGACCCAAGCGATTTTCATTTTGCCAAAGTGGAATAACGAAAACAGAAATTACATGACAATTTTAATCACTTGACTTTTTCTATCTGTCTTATGCAATAATTTACATTTTTTTTATTGCCACAAAATTACATATATTTCAAGTGAAACATAGATCTTCTCGATTTGTGTGTTTGTTGCCTTTCCATTTGGATGACATTTTCAAATGGGACATCATCAGTTTTCTATCAGCGCAAATAATTTTTTCTTATACTCGTACATAATTTTAATAAACGTACAGTAGTTTTATTTGGTTTGGAAATTTGTGTTACAAAAAAAAAATGTTAGATTCTACCGCATAGTTACAAGTTGTAATGTTATTTATGAGTTTTATGTTTAAAAATAATTGGAGAACCGTTAAATAATGTTGTTCTCTGTTGAATTTTTAAATTATGGAGATTTTCACAGTACGCACACTGTCATTATTTGAAAATATTTATATTCGGACGTATAATACATACCTCTTCTTGTCACATTAATTCTTGAATATCCAAGAGATGTATGTGTATGCTGTTTTTAATATTCGATGTCAATAAAATACTAAGATTAAACAGTAAGGACGACATACCGAAGGTTCGTCCATATGTTAGAAAAATGGTTTTTGCTCTGGGAATGAAAATGAATCGTAAGTTATTTCTGAAGACTTCCAACAGTTAACGTATATCAGTTTTAATTATTTCCATCGAAGCACACCAAGAAAAACTAAATTTGAATATTTATCATTTATTTTAAGAATCATCCGGCTTTTCAGACAAAATATTATTTTTAATGACATTTCACAATGTTTACGACTTTTTTAAGTCAGTGAAAACAAAGAGAACATCCCTCTTCCTTACCCCAGGGTAGTGGCGTAAAGATACACAACCCTTGCAAAAATGAGGACTTCCTTAAGTTTTTTCTTGGCAGAGAATTTCCAGATGTTTTTTGATTTGATGACATAATTCGCCAAACCGATAAGTTCTTGTGTTGTACCATAGGTACAAAGCAAGAGTTGATTTATTGCAGTTTGATCGTTGCAATCTGATGAGTAGATCAATTTTTTATCAGTACGAAACCAAACTGCCAAGCAGAAACTTAAGGAAGCTCTCATTTTTGTAAGGGTTGTGGATCTTTACGCAAGTACCCTGGGGTTAAAAATGGGTGGGAGTGAATTTTTATACTTTTTTTAGTAGATATATTGGTGGGTAAATGGTCCCTTTGTTCTCACTGACTTAAAAAAATTCATAAACATTGTGAAATGTCATTAAAAATAAAAGCCGAAAAAGTTCTTAAAATAACTAAATTAATACAAACGAATTTAAAAACTTCTTAACTATTT
This sequence comes from Nephrotoma guestfalica, assembly GCA_963691935.1. Taxonomy (NCBI): domain Eukaryota; kingdom Metazoa; phylum Arthropoda; class Insecta; order Diptera; family Tipulidae; genus Nephrotoma; species Nephrotoma guestfalica. The sequence continues at coordinate 306,449,258 of OY829913.1, read as the reverse complement.
TTCATTTAGTTTAAATAATGTAGCCCAGACCAAAATTGTTTTTAGCATAATTAAAGTTAAAACAATAAAACGTGATTGTGCTCGAGAGTTCTATTCTCGCAAGTTAACAACCACTCCACCAATGAAAAAAAATGTCAAGGCAAAACTAATCATAACAAAATGCCTGTGTAACACAAAGCTCAGCAAGACCAGATTAGTTAACTCACTAGCCAAATTAACAAGTAACAAGAATATTTAGAAGCACTTACTAAAACCATTCGGGAACGAGAAGCCGAAATCGGGCAACAAGTGCTCAGAAAATGACAATATGGTGCTGAAATGAAACCGCCCGGACCGAAAGAAATTGAAATACACAGAATGAAGGGAAGCATAAATCAAGTGAAATGCCGAATTAAGCGGCAGAGCGAAACTTCAATACTGAGCAGCTAGAACGTGCTTGAACAAGGAAATGGATGACGATTCGTCACATGGATGGAAGTAAGCATCCCAAAAGATGTAATTAGAAAAAAGAAAACAGAAAAACCACACAACAAACAAGTTGAGGAAGCTGAAATCAAAAATAATGTTAGATTACGTTTGCTCTCATAAAATAAACTGGGAGAAGAAGTAAAGAAATAATCCAATGAATGCGGTGCCAACACAATGGACACATGGCCAGAAATAGTGCTAATAAATACAGATTAACGCATGCACCAAAGACCACAAGCCGCATACCAGTGCTGGACACCAAAAACGGACACTCCTTGAGAAGACAATGATAATACCATATATGTGGAAATAAGATCAGCTGCCAAAACACCAGCAGATAATACCGCTCTTCCGAAAAAGATATAAGAAGAAAATCAGGTCAGCCAATTTTCTTTCGACTTTATCAATGTACTGCAACTTAATACTAAACGTACATTCATTAGAATAGGTTTTCGTACCTCAATAAAATATATTAAAGAAACTACAAAAAAGAATACGGCCATCTTCAATTTCATTTTCCCATTATGCTCCAATTAAAAAAATTGGAACTAAACACCCTAAACTGTAGCTCTATTTTAGATAATATCAATAGAGCAAAACTTGATTCGCTCGTACAGAAATATAAACCCGACATTCTCTGGCACCAGACACCAGACTACGAAATGCGAACAAGATACATACGAGGGTATAACATATGTAATTCGAACCGACAAGACCTATAACCGAGTAGGAACCGCCATAGTAATAAAACCAAATGTAATAAAAAATCTTAGGAGAATAGAGTGCATCCCTAGAAATCAGCAAAACCGACTTTGGTACAGTTCCAATAGTTTCAATATGCGTACCAGCCAACATCTACTTCTCCCAACTCCAGAAAGGCCCAGACACTAATAAAATGGTTTAATTTAATTCACATTGCTCCGAAACATCCACTTTATATGCTGTGGTTCATTCCTATATCATTTTCTGATCTCAAATAACTGAGAATTTGAAAAACGCTGAGATTGATCAAATAAAAAATAAAATTACAAACGAAATATATACCACTTGCGAATTGTTCGAAACAATAATTACGCCACCCATCCTCCTCTGCTCAATAGACTGTTCAAAGAGAGACACAAGCTGAAAGGTACCGGTTATAGAGAACAAAATATGAAAATCCATCTTCTAACAAAATTCGAAAGAACAATAGAAGCCATCAAACCGGGGCAAATCGCATTTAAAGAAATCAACAGCGTAATAGGTACAAAGCGCGCCCTAAGCTAAAAATTCAAAATTAACCGACAACATCGTACTAGTTGGTCCCAAACGGTTTCCCTAACCATGTTTACAGTAAGCAAGTTAGCGAGTTCCTCTACCGACAAAAATAAATTCCTCACTAATCTCCAAGACTTAGAAGACATAATTAGAAACTTGAACGACAAAAAATCATCAGGCCCAGATGACATAAATAATTGTATTATCAAGAAGCCCACATATGGCGGCTTCTGTCAACATCAAAGCACTAACAATAGTAAAAAAAAAATAAAAAATAGTTTAAACAATTACTACTTCCCACTGAAGTGGAAAGAGGCAACAATAGTTTCCAACTGCTAAGCACGCAAAAGCAGAAACCCTAAATGACTGTAAACCTATTAGCATGCCATATATCCTAGGCGACATTCTCGAACAAATTATACAATTGAATCTAAACCCGCGCCCTTATGGAAATCCACCAATCATCAGAGATTACCAATTTGGTTTCAAATCTGGCCGCTACACCACTGACTGACGCACTGTACTGACGGCCTGTTTTTTTAGGTATTAAAAAACCTTCGATTTTTTATGGCTGGATGGTCTCTTCTAAACGCTAAACAATATCAGAATCGCGGAAGTTAAAGAAATTTACTTCAAAAAATGAACAGCATCAGTTGCAGTCCACGAAACAAATTCCCCCAACAATAGGTCAAATTCCTTAATGGGATGTAGCGCCAGTAAAATAAATAAATATTTTAACTGGGTGGGTGTAACTATGTAACTATAAATATTACAAAATACGGATTTGTATTGTGGTACAAGGTTCGTCGAAATAAACTCACATTTAAAAGAAAACTTAAACCGCTACTTGTACCTTTTAATAACAACCTCATATTAAAGTCGAGAGAAGTTTTTGACCCACAAAACACAAAGTTTTATTTAAAGAGAGATGTCGAATACAGAGGATAATCTAACTTATTTGGTTTACCTCTAAAGCTCCTATAAGATTGAAGTTGACAATTGGTCTCTAGCTATATACAGATGGTTTATTCCTTAACCAGACCCGGTTAAATATTCGCAGTTTTTTAAATTGAGGAAAAGACCACCGTCTTCGGAGTTAGATGAAATGATTTGTTAAGCAGCCTAGCAAGGTAATTGTGGCAGTTCTTTAATTAAATTGTTGGAATGCAATCAGGTCCAATTGTTTTTTTTTTGGGTATCTTCGCATATTACGGCTGTTGTTCATTCGGATTATTTGCTGAAGTTTTTGGGGATGCCCAAGAACTCGTGTTTGGGATTTTAGAGCCACAAGTTTCACAATTTTGACGTTGAGGCTTAAAACCAAAACAAAAAATATCTCGAGTAAGGTAAATACAGTTTTAATGGAAATATCGGGAAGTTGCAGAATTCCATCAAACGTTTGAAGCAGCTATTTGACGTGTCGCAATCGCACCGCATTTACATACAAGAGACATATATGCAGATTTGTGAACTTCTGAATAGAAAAAAACTTTCATAATACGAATTAGCAGATTAATAAATTCTAGCTCGGTGGCGGTTTAACCAAAGAAATGCTTGCATTCATTATGGCATGTTAAAAAACTAAACAATTTTCTTTTTTGTCATCGTCGATGTCTCCCAATTATATACCTCTTATCTTTGTTGCCAAGGAGCTGAGCTACGATTGAATTATCGATGTTGTCATTGTAAATACAAGCGTCACACTCATGAAACACATACGTTTTAAATTCTCCTAATTTGTCTGGCCAGTATCCTTTACGAAATTATGCAATTCCGATTGAATGCATTTTTTTTATTCGAACAAAGCTCAATTTCCCGTATAGCTAAATTATGAGCTCGCATTTGAACTAAGGGTTGATCTTATAATTTAAAATTAAATTACTTGTTCCATTATAAAATATTTAATGACATAAAGTAGAAATTATAACTTAATGTTCTTTATATCGATTACCACGCCTACATAGGCATAATCGCTAGTAAAATTTACTTGGAAAAATTAATGAAATCTACGTAAGTGATGACCAGAGGCTTGTCTATCAAAATGAAATAAACTCACGTAAGCTGCGCCCAAGGAAGCTACGCGGGTGTAAACGACACTTCAGGCTTTAGGCATTCAAATCGATATAAAGAACGATAAAGGAGCAACAACACAAAACTTATAAAATTATAAAAAAACTGTTCTATACTCACCGTACAATTTTTAGTGATTGTGAGGGGCGGAATCATAAAATACGATCGGCAAATTTAAACGGATTCAAAAATATTTACAAACATTATATGAATTATTTTTAATGAATTTGGTAAACAATTTTTCCACAGTGTCAATAAAAGCGTATACACAAATAGAGGCAGGTTAACACGTTCTAAATAAGACGAATAAGTTTTTTCCAGGCGGAAATGAAGAAATCGGGCCTTTTGAAGTTAAGATTGTTTAGGCAATGAAAACCTATAAAGAAAGCGATTTTGGTCACATATGGTGTTTTGCATTTGAAATAATTATGATAAAAATAAAATTTAGGGTCAAACGCAGATAACGGATTAATATTCCATTACTCTACATAGGTGCATAGTACATTTTTCTACCGCAACCTACATACATACGTATAAAAACCACATACATTATAATATGCATATATTATATTCTTATCATAATCAAATTATCTTAAATTATCAATTTCTTGTTCTACAAAATAAACAAAATAAAAATGAATTCATAATAAAAGTAAAAACAAACCGCTAAATACAAAAATAAACAAAAGCAAAAAATGTTTATAAGTAAAAACAAACATTGAATTGAAGACGAAGTAAAAGTTTATTTATAAAAAGCTAAATTACTTATCAAATCGATAAAATCTTAATAAAAATAATGTAAGACAATCAAAAGTAATCAGTATTTTTTGTTTTTGTTATTATTGCTTAAAAAAAAGGGAATTAATACTTAGCATTTGTGCTTAGCTCGAATGATTCTGTAATGGATTTTTACTGTACAGAAAAGAATTTCAATTGGCTCTACATTATGACGATAACAAATAAATAAAACTCCGAACGAAATTATTCACATACAAGACAGATATAAGATCTTGTGATAATGATAATAAGAATTGGTGTAATAATTAAATATTCTAAGCCGCAACTAAGTTGAATTGATTTTATAAATAATGTGTACTGCAAACTCGTACATTCTGTAACGTATGACCTCTTTCGTTGGTACAGCTATATGACGAAAGCGATTAAATCGGGTAGCCGTCAGTCCGAGGGTGGGTCATCGACCCAAAATAATTTTAATTGTAAGCGTTCCAAATATCAAAAGCTTTCTATACAAATAAAAATTAATAACTACAGAATGCGGTCCAAAAACTCGAATGTGTGTGCACCTCAAGCTTTCGTTCCCTGTTTGATGGTATTTAATGATCATATTCCGAGTACGAGTAATTTAAAATTCCAATATACTGGTAGTTCTCACGAGGGCAAAAATTTAGAATCCCAAAACCAACGGGTTTGATGCTAAAAATATTAGGTGGTGGAGAAGCAGTATTCCACGTAACATGGAAGTGAAGTTCTTAATTTTCAATTTTAACAGAAATTTAACAAAATTATTTAACAAACTTCTGAGTACCATTTAAATTAAATAAAAATTCGCTAAATTTCAAAAATTCACAACAAATCAATTACGAATTCAAATAGCTACATATAAATCAAATTTGTAAAAAATATGTTAAAAAATTACCCATAAGCTATTACCAGAAGTTTTCTATATGCAAACCGATTATGAACAAAACTGCGTAAGATATTGCTAAATCCTTTGTGAATAGTTTATATTGGCCAAACCGAATTTAAAATTTGACGAGTCGTATTTGCTCTGCGTTGGCTATATTGCAGAACTTAGCCAAAAATTAAATCTAGAATTCTCATACTTCAAACCAAATTTTTATCAAAATTGCTTAAACATTTGGCAAGCTTAATTTAGAAAGTTACATTTAGAATGGCCTATAGTCCCCGTTTTACAGGAACTAACTGCGTTCACCAAATCGGTTATGAAAGGGACGAGTTTTGTTTAGTATGGCACCTGTTAGCCATAGTCCAGGTTTTTCCTATAAAATTTGTTTACTGTCCTCTTACCTGCTTACAAAATCACGTCTTTACTATTTTCAGAATTTTACAAAAAAATCAATTTCTAATCCATATGCCAACACCAAAATTGAACCTTATAAATCTGTTGGCAGAATTTGAGAACTTTACACACAAATCAATTTAAAAATGAATATCAGTCCCATTATACAAACTGAATTTTATTACAAACAATTTGAAAAATGGAGGTATAATTGTTGTAGGCAAAACCTAAACCAACCAGATTTGTGGTAAAAATTGTCTTTTTAAATAAAATGTCATTATTCCTGTCAACCCTTGTTAAAAATTTAATCTTCATTGCGTAAACAGAAAAAGCTGCTACGGAAGCTGCCACTTCTGGTACGCAGATATCCACCAACTTTTGCATACCTCTTCAGTTTTATGGAAAAAGCTTTAGTATGAAGTTTTATTCCGAATAGTCAAATCGACTGGTCTGTAGAGATGCCGAATTTTAGTGAAATAAAATATTTTTTAGCAAAACTCGTCATTTTCGACATTTAATGTCTGAACTAATTTACAATAATTTTATTTTAATCGTTTTTTCTTAAATTCTTTATACTTTTCAAATATTTGCAAAAAACGAAATCCTGCCACTTCCGGTGGACGGATTTCGGTCTAAAAAGCACTGGGATCTTTCAATTTAAGTTTCATCTCGATCAATCAATCCATATGGGCTGCACAGGGATCAAATTTCTACTGAAAAACAAGTTTTTGACACAAATCGTAATTTCTGCTCAAATGTTGTAAAAAGGATCAGGACTGGTATTGTTGCAAAATTAATTTAGAATCAGGTTCGGTTAGTTCATTACCATTTTTCTCGTAAATTCTATACTTTTCAGAATATTTGCAACCGGAAAAGCTCCTATCGAGGCTGAAAGTGACAGCGTGGACCTATTTCAGGCAAAATTAAATGACAACTCCCAATTTTTAAGTATGAAAAGTTCAAGTATGAAGTTGTATCCCGATGACTTATTTCGTCTGGGCTCTAGAGAGGACACATACATTTACTCAGCAAGGGTACCTCCTAACCGAAAAATGTTTACAATTAGATTGTTAATTAAACCTAAAAAAAATATTTCTGAATTTATTAAATTCGTTGCTGTCACTGGTGACCCAGCATCGCGTTGAAAGATGTGTATGATACAACATACCTTTATGGCCTTAATACCACACATTTAATATTACAATTACAGGATTTTAATGACATTTTGAAATATGAACGTTAAATACAGAATTTTAAAATTCGTGATTTTGGCAAGTAAAGAATAAATTTGAATATTGTCGTTAGATAAACAAGGAATCGTTGAGGATTCTCTATCAATAATACATTTACTTATAAAAAAATGAAGCCCACCACTGAACCCTCAAGTATGCTGACAGTAACAGGAAATAACCTAGAATGCGAGTTTAAAAAACTGTTGGGAGCATTAGGAACATTCAGAAAGACAGGGAGCACAATTCCCTATCATCATAATCATCAAATAATTGATTTTGGGAGTGATTTTGATTTTTTACTACTATCTCAAAAGCTTTCGAAGTGGATCTTAAAATCTAATATTATTAAATATTCGAAAAAGCAAAACGAAATTGCTAGCCTAATTAAAATGAGCTTGATACTGCTACCATTATTTTCATTCGAAGAACTAAAATATGTATGACAATCATTAATGAAATTGATTGAAATATCAAGAGATAGTTCTAAGAAAAAGACCTCTATTATAGACGGGATTCAAACAGGATTTAAAATAATAATGGTAAAAATATGAATAAAGCAATAGAAGAGAATTGGCAATAGAGAAAAAATCACGAAAACTGTAGCTAATTGGCTTCGACACACAATAAATTGAAAAAGAGAAAATTCTTTGAAAAAAATAACACAACTACTCGTATTACAAAAAAATAAAAGGGTCAGGACGCGCTTCCGACGGTTGGGATAACAAAGGTGTTTCAGTGGTATGAATAGAGAAATTCTAATAAATTCGAGGTAATTGAAATTTCTGAAGGCTATTCAAATTAAAATCACTTTCAGTGAATTATCGCATTGACTAACTACATGACTAAATAAAGCTCATAAATGTTAAATGGATTTTTTAAATTTATATTTAGAGAGACAATTTAAGCAAACGGAATATACTAATGTATGAAATAATCACCTATTTATTTTAAAAATAATAATAATTTTTTACAATTAACTTTCGCTTTAATTCTAATCTTCTATATGACTAAAAAGCTTATACTGCTACTAGCTAAACCTAAATGTGATCAATTCCATAACTCAAATGGCCAATTGTTTCATCGTTACAGTATTAGGTTTTAAAGCATAAATTTCAGATCAACAGTTGCAAAACAGGCGTCTTAAAAGTCTAAACTAAATCAAAACACGTATAACAACAAGGTCATACGATATAAAAACAGATGCTAAAACGGTACCCCAAATTTAAAAAAATCGATATAAATAAAAAAAAATGATCTAAACGTCATCTCGTAAATTGACTTTTTCCGACATCAAAATGTTTATAATTTTAAAATTCGCGTGGACCCGCAACATTAAAACGACCAAGATTCAGATCTTATCTTAAACATATTTTTATTTTTATTTATTTATTTTTAATTTTAACATTAATTTTTATATATAAAAATCATTAAACTGAGAATGACTACTAGGGGATTTAATGTCCTTTAAAAGTTCGTCATTCACAGTTTTATGTACAAAACTTATGTACAAATATATAACAATTAATATAATTTAATTTAATTAATTAAGAATGAATGGCATTATAAATCACAAATAATTTTTAACTGATGGCAACAGATGAGATTTTATAATTCGTTTAAACAAAAAATTATGTACAGCGCTCTTAATATTTCCAGGTAAATTAATATAAATGTACGGCCCAATAAATGTTAATGATTTTCTGCCAAATTCCGTTCTAATTTGGGGGCACTTCAACTGACTAGAATTTCTGGTTGAATAGCCTTGATCTAGAAATTCGAATTGGATAGTCGAAATTAATGATGGGATGTGTAGAGACTTAAACATCTAGATCGACACATACATCTCAAAAATTGCTTTAATTGGGAGAATGCCTATAGCAATAGTTCGATCGAGCTCCACAGTAGGAAATATGTGAGGCAGTTTATACATTGCTTTACAGCACCTATTTTGTAAAATCTGCAATTTATTCAGTTTCTCTTTAACAGCTGAACCAAAGGTAGAAGAAGCTTATGAGAATCGGGTATGAATAAATGAGAAATAATTTTTAAACACATCTACTGGAACAAAATCAGCTAGTTTTCTAATCAACCAAATAAATGGGCAAACTTTAATACAAATAGAATTAATATGATCCTCCCACGTCATATGCTTGTCGAATATTACTCCAAGGTACTTGAATTTGTCCACACGCTCTATGGTGCAATTTGCTACTTGAAGTGGTGGTAAATCAATGTGTTGCAGGCGTGGGGACCAAACGTACAAAAGTAAAATAATATCATCCCTCATATGTGACATTGTTATCTGACAATCTCTGGATTCACAGAACAAGGCCGTATCGTCAGCAAACATTCTAACATGACCCGTGAGCGGTAAATTGGCCATATCATTTACGTAGATTAGAAATAATAGAGGGCCAAGGACACTCCCTTGAGGAATACCACAGTTCACACCTAAAGTGGAGCTTTTTACACCATTTAGAATCACAAACTGCTTTCGATTACTAAGGTAGCTTGCTAACAGTTTGTATGATAGGCCACGGAAGCCATAAATTTGTAATTTTTGAAGAAGTAAACTGTGATCTATACAATCAAAAGCTTTACGAAGATCAAGAAATAAGCCACAGATATAGTTTTGCCTGTCAAAATTACGATAGATCAAGTCAGTAATGTCTGTTAAGGCCAAATCTGTACCAGAAGATTGTCGAAATCCATACCGACGAGAATAGAAAAAATTAGATTTATTCAGGAAGTCGAGCATTCGGTTAGCAATAATTTTTTCTAAAATTTTGTCAAATACCGATAAAACTGAAATTGGACGATAATTATTAACTAGTTTAGAATTTCCAGACTTAAAGATAGGTGTCACTTTAGCAATTTTAAGACAATCGGGGTAAACACCGGTTTCCAAAACCACATTAAATAGATCGGCTAGTAATTGTGGAAAAAATGGCAAATAATTCATCAGAACCACATTACGAATGTTATCATAACCCTTTGGATTACTGAGATTTGAAATTAAATTCGATATTTCGCTGCAGGAAGTGGGCGAAAAGAACCACGAATTAATACTACACACCATAGTATGAAATTTATTTAAATCTTCTGAGCCTTGACTAGAACTACTTGCTGATACAGAAGAATCAACAGAATTAACAAAACTGCGATTAAATATATTAACAATAGCAATTGGGTTATGATACTCAACATCATTACAAATAACGGAGTGGATCCTATTATTAGAGTTATTTACCATGAACTGATTTAACTATTTCCAGATTTCTTTTTGGCTCAAATTATTAAATAAATTGTCAATATAATGCTTCTTTGCAAAATATTTTCCGTTTTTGATCTTCCTATTTAGCAAATCTAATTTATGTTTTAGTTCTAAATTAGTACTGTTCCTTGTAAAACGTTCCAACATCCGGTTTTTAAGTTTAATTAAATCCCAGAGATCAAGAGTCATCCAAGAACAAACACTTGCATTTTTCATTGTTATATGTACGTCCTTCAATACGGAAAACTGTAGAACAAGTTTATTATAAATATGAAAAATCCGTTCTAGAGTAGACTCAGGAATATTAAAACAAAGCTTCGTAATCAAACGAGGTGTGCGCAAGAACGAAATTGAATTTTATATAGGTTGGCCTACAAATTGATTTATGGTTGTATGGTACTGAGAAAATAAATTTCTTTTTTAGTATCGATATTTAAATTTTCAAATCCCCCTAAAATTTATTGGCCGGTTTGTTTCTTTGATAAATTTAAGTCCCGAAATTTTGTGTAATTTTTAATTTTTTGGTGTAAAATTTACTGGTACTGTTTATATATGTAAAATTAATTAACATATTTTTTAGTTTTCATTATTGTTGATCTAAATCTTGCATATTATAATAAACTAATAACCACTTATCTTGGACACACTATTCATTTCATGATTTGCCATCAAAGTCATTGTCAAAGTCATTGCGGCGTAAAAACAAATAAACTGATTGTTTGGCGTAATTGATTTGTGTGTTTCAAAAAAACGTTAAACTTTGAAACCTCACCCATAGACAAACTAAACATTTTATTTGGATAATCATGTGTTAATCCCCCAATTATACATCTAAGTTCAAGTTAAAGAAATAATTAGGTCAATTGGTAATATTTTATGGTCAAAAACTGAATTTTACTAAACATCGTTTTTGACAACTTGAGTACCATACAGCCTTAAAATTTAGGAATTAATACATGATTAGCCTTGTAATGACGTAGGAAATGTAAAATTTCGGTTTTTATCGATTGTAAAATTGCGTCAAACGATAAATTTATTGGTTTTTACGCCGCAATGACGAATATTGTTGGAAACTTCCTGTCACTAGATGTCAAATTGCGAAATAAAAAGTGTGTCCAAGATAAGTGGTTATTAATTTATTATAATATGCAATGTTTAAATCAGCAATAACGAAAAATAATAAATTTATCAATTAAGCTTACCCATATAAAATATCTAAGTAAAGTTTAACAAGCAAATTATCCGAAATTACGGTACTCAAACTTAATAAAGACACAAACCAGTACATGCATTTAGGGGTATTTAAATATCGATACTAAAAAATACATTCGGTTTTCTCAGTATCTTTCATACAGCCTTAATTTAAAAGTTGATTTTCAATATGCATGCCACATTTGTTTTATAATATTTTTTTTTGTTATAGTAATCTTGGCCTACTCGGCGTAAAAGCTTTTATTCTACATAACGTGAAAAACTGGTTGATCGAACTGGTCAAATCCATTTTACCGAACTTCTTTGGAATAATGTGAAAAACGGGTGCGACAACATGATATTAGAACAAAAGCCGATGTAAAATCTAAATTAATCAAAGATTGGTACCATATTACGTCAGAAGATACAGGAAAACTTTTGCATTCAATGTAGAATAGCAGATCATAGTTCAGAAAGGGTGAACTATGAACCGTATGTTTTTTTGATGTATTTATTTTCTTTGACTACGATTTGTTATATTTTTGTTGAGTAAATGAATTAATTTTTAAATTTATTTTTTAATTTTTCAAATGTGATATTGTTAGTTAATAAACAGAAGAAAATCAAATACCATAGATGGTAATGTGTAAAAATAATAGGGTGTATGTTTTTTTTTGGGGTTGTGTATATTATATATTAAAATATATTATTTGTTTTAACTATTCAATAATAAAATACGAAATTCAAATTCAATGATTTGCCGAAATTTAATTAGTTGATTCTGTGCATCACAAATTATATAATCAATTAAATGAATTTATTAAATATTTGGGAATTTTAAATAACATGTTTCGCTAAAACATTAAAAATAATTGATAAAGTTTTTCTTAAGGTAAATTTGTCATCAAACATCAACAATCAACATTGTTTGATTTCAATAGCAAAATCATAGAATTAACATTTGTTAGCAGTCCAAAGAGATGGTCGAATATTTCAACTAAAATATTTTAACCTTTTAGTCGAACGCAGACTGCCAAAGCCAAACTCTTGATATTTTTTGTCTGATTTAATAATCTAATATTTAATTTAAAAAAACAATATTTAAGAAATTATTTGGTATTTCTTTAGAATTTTTTTTTTTTTTTATATATTTATTTATTACAACTGATTTACAAATCATCTAGTAATTTATCTTTCATAATTTATATTCTTGTTTGGAGGGTTGTAGCCCTTTGGCTAGTCCCCTTTACAATTTTATTATATTTTTAGTCGATCCTGATTGGATCTAGTAGATCATGCGGTTTCTTCCTTCGCAGCCGTCTTACTAGGTTTGAATCATCCAACATACGACGTATCTCAGCATTTTGGTGTAGACTAATACGTTGCATGTGTTTTCTCGCGTGTTTGCTTATTTCTTCACTAACGAAATCCATCTTCAGATCTCTATGGAGGTTGTCATTTCTTATGTACCACGGTGCATTAACTATTCCACGAAGGACTTTGCTTTGGAATGACTGGATGATATTGACATTGGTTTTCTTTGTACAGCCCCAGAGCTGAATAGCGTAAGTCCACACAGGTTTTAGGATTTGCCGGTATAGTAGCAATTTATTATGTAGAGTTAGCTCAGAATTTCTTCCTAAGAGCCAATCCATCTTTCTGTATTTGATGTTTAACTCTTCTTTTTTCTTTTTCACATGCTCTTTCCATTTTAGTTTCGCGTCTAGAGTCATGCCTAGATATTTTGCCGTATTTGCATAGGGAATTTGCTGGGAGTTCAGTTCTACTGGTATCCAGTTGACCTTCTTGTTGGTAAAGTTTACGTGGACAGATTTTGTTTCATTAAGTTTTATTCGCCATCTCTTGGTCCAGGTACTGACAATATTAGTAGCTCTTTGCAATTTGCTTGTAGATTCTTCTATGCAATTAGCAACTGCTAAGATGGCCGTATCATCCGCAAACGTCGCTATGTTAGTATCCTCTATCGTTGGCAGGTCCGAGGTGTATAGAACATATAAAGTTGGTCCCAGAACGCTACCTTGTGGTACCCCTGCTGATATTTTGTTTATTTCTGAGTATTCGCCATCTAATTTAACTCGAAAGTGTCGGTTAGATATGTAAGATTTTAGAATTTCATAAAACTGCTTTGGTAAGTCTCTTTGTAATTTATATTCCAAACCTTTATGCCATACTCTGTCAAAGGCCTGTGCTACATCCAAGAAGACGCTTGAACATACTTTCTTTTTTTTCAAGTACGTCTTCAATTATGTTTGTAATTCGGTGTACTTGTTCTATTGTTGAATGATTTTCTCTGAAGCCAAATTGATGTGGAGGAACAAGATTTCTTTCTGCTATTATTGGTTTTAGTCTCTTTAGGAGTAGTTTCTCGAATAATTTTGAAATTATTGGGAGTAAGGAAATCGGCCTATACGAATTTTTGTCATTAAGTGGTTTGTTTGGTTTAGGTATCATAATTACTTCTGCTACTTTCCATTGACTTGAAACGTGTTTAAGTCTGAACACTGCATTAATTATTTGGAGTAGTTTACGCAGACCTTTTTCAGGAAGAGCTTTTACTATTTGTCCTGTAATTAAGTCATATCCTGGAGATTTCTTTGTATTTAGGTTGAGATTGATTTCCTCTTTTAATTCTTGTAGTGTGACAGGAGATATATTGCAGTTATCCATTTTATATACTGGTGGTATGTTTTCCTCTGCAGTTTGTCTAGGTAGTGGCTGAAACGTGTTCTCGAGGTGGGTTGCAAACAACGAAGCTTTTTGCTTTGCACTTATAGCCCATGTACCATCCTCATTTTTACTGGTGGAATTTGTAGTTTAGGTCGTTTTAAACTTTTTGTCGCTCTCCAAAGGGAGTACTCGGTATCTTTTTCCCCAGTAAGGCCACTCAAGTATTTATTAATGGATTCGTTTTTGATTTCTTTAATTAGCAACTTTAGTTTATTGGATAAAAAATTAAGAGTTGTTTTATATTCTGGCGCTCGACTTCTTTGCCAGGCCTTTCTTGCTTTTCGTTTTGCTGCAACCAGTTCCCTAACTTCTAGAGGATAAGTAGCATTTCGGCGCATTTCCTTTGTACTTGAGGGGGTACTACTCCACGCCGCTTCTTGTATACTGTTGTTGAGTTGTTCTAGTTCTTCTTCTAGCTCTATCGGGTTTTTAATTGGCACCTGAAGATCAATATTATCCTCAATAAGTTTCTGGAATTTCTCCCAGCAGGTTTTTTTGTTCGTTAGCGAAGGTGGACTAGTTTTTTTAATAATCGTTGCACTGATTGTCATAATAACAGGCGTATGATCCGACATAATCCCCTCGCTGCTTTCTAGGTATATGTAGTTTTCGTCTATACCTTTGGTGATAAAGAAGTCAATGATATCGGGTATTTTGTTTCTATCCGTAGGAAAATAAGTTGGTTGATCTCCAGAATGAAAATCGCAATTGCATAGTCTTCCTGCTGCAAACAGCTCTCTTCCTTTTTTAGAGGTTACTCTTGATCCCCAGTAGGTGTTTTTTGCATTAAAATCACCTCCGATTATGAAACTTGATCCAAGTGATTTAAATAACGTGCAATAGTCTTGTTTAATTAAATTATATCTTGGGGGCAATATATTGACGATACTCTATATTCTTTGTTGTTATTTATAAATACTTTTAAGGTGACTACTTGCATAAATTCCTCTTCAATTTTAAGATCTATAAAGTGTTTGATGTTTTCTTTTATAACCACCGACGATCCTCCCCTTGCCCTTCCTGCTGGATGAATGGCGTGGTAGCAATTGTATCCATATATTTTAAGATATGAAGTTGAAGTAAAATGGGTTTCCGATACTAGGCATATATCTATTTTTTCAGTATTTAGGAAAATTTCTAATTCTGGAATATGTTGCATTAGCCCATTTGCATTCCAGGTTACTATTATTAATGTTTTATTTGTTGTTGTTTGCATCATTTTAATAGAGCATGGATTTCATTTCATTTAGAGAGTCTTGCTTATCTAACCTGTTGCTTAGAGCTTGAAGGCATTTCTCTTGTTTAGCTAGACGAATGTTAAGAGCTTCCATGCTTCTTAGTATCTTTTTGAGCACTGCTGTACCTTCAGTAGTGTGCTCCGAAATAATTGGTTTTGTCATGACTACTTGCGAGTACAGTTTTGGTTTTGGTTCTCCCGTTTTACTAGCATGAGGTTTAGGTTCCTCTTTGGTGGAAGTTTGATAATTTTTTACCGATACTCCTGGACTTTGTTTTCGCGTTTTATTTCTTATTCGTTGTAGCTCCTTAGCTATTTCACATCCCCGGTAGTTTGCGGGATGTGACTTATTGCAATTGACACATTTTGCAGCAATATTTTTACTAACCGGGCATGCCTGGGCATGATGCTTTCCGGCACATTTCACGCATCTAATTTCTCTTTGGCAATATTTTTGCGTATGATTAAAACCTTGACATTTTTTGCACTGCGGTATTAATCCGTTATGATTTTTCAATGGCTCTATTTTAACTCTCATGCTAAGTATTGCCTTGATATTATACACATCTTCCACTTTTTGTTTGTTATTAAAAGTGAGCATAAATAGTGGAAGCCCTCTTTTGTTAACTTGAACTCCTTGTTCAGTTTCGATTTTTTCTTTCTTAATAATGTTTACGGCATTTTCTATTTGATAACCCTTTTGCTTGAGATCCTCAATAATTTCCTCTTTTGCACAGGTTGGGTGAAGACCTCTAGTCATAACTTTAATTGGGCGATCATTCTTATCCTCATAGGTAAACCACTGATGCCCCTCGGAATTAAGCTTTGTAGCCAAAGCTCTATAAGTTTCAGAGTCTACAACATTAATTTTCCAGACGCCGTTGTTTAGAGATACGAGTTTGTACTCGGCTATCGTAATCGATTTCATAATCGATTGTATAGTGGAGAAATTTGATATCCCGACGACATTTATTGGTGGAGGTGATTTTTCTTTCGGTTTAGCTGGTTGTTGTTCTAGAGCTAGTTGTTTCTTGATGATTAACTGATTTCTGGCAACCTCTTTTGAAGTTGATGGTAAAGTCTCCGCCATTTCTGGTGAGTGTTGCGCTTTCCTTTTCTTACTTAGTCTTTTATTCCGGTTCAACATCCAATTTGTTTCTCTTTCTAATTCTTCTTCATCCGTATGGAATGAATTAATGCCATCATCGACTGTTGGGCTAGGTGTCGTCCCAAGTTCTGCACGTGTTTCAACTGCTTTTTTGAGTTCTTCATTTTCTTTCTTTAAAATTGTAAATTCTTCTTTCAATTTAGCGGTAAATTCTTTTATTTCTCTTAGTTGTTCACGGAGTTCGGCATTTTCCTTCTCGTACTGAAATATATTTCCAGTTGAAGATCTTGGTGATCTTGATAATTTGGAACTTCGTCCAAATGGGTTAAACAATGATTGGCTCACCCCAGAATCTGTTGGGCCTGCCTCCGAAGAGTGTGGATTTGGCAGCATATCTGCTGCTGTACCACCTGGGGTATTACATTCCGTATTTGTTGTATCATTGTTTGTTTTAGCCAATTTATACCACTGGCATTTGGTCCCCGGTAGCACTTTGCTACTGTCGAAGCAGCACCCGCCCCCCGCGACTAGGACGCGGCTACCTTGGTGTTACCTAGGTGTACACAGAGACAACCGAAGCCCTCTGAGTACCCTAGCCTGAGGGGCTCTTTAGAAATGATATGCAAAACGTTTAATAAAATATTAAAAAATTAAGTTAAAGCATCTAATTTAAATTAAATAAATCGGTCAAATACATTCAATGGCTAAAAATCAATCCTCGACTTTAAATGAAGTTGATAGATATTTGTTTTTGTGATAGTTAGTTTCAATTGTTTGTTTCCTACCAATTTGTATAAAAATTGGGAGGAAACGACACTGACCAATTGAGCCAGTCGCCTTTTTAATTTTAAATGGAAATTGAAAATTTTAATGAATTATTTATTAATCCGACAACAATTGATTAGTTCGTAATCCAATGACTTCCACTACTTATACAACTATTAAAAGTACATACGTAGGTACAGTACTGGTATATTTGTATGTTAAAAGTATGGCAAACATTAGCGGGCTGAGCACTTTTCCTATATTTCACTGAACTATTTTCCACACGTCAATACTCGTGTCCGGTTGTTATAAGAGGAGATATGATTTTCTTTTGGTATTATTCGATATTTTGTAAATGTCTCAACATTTTATGTACTCTGCAGATCAGATTATGCAAAAAAAAAATTCGAATCGTTCCAAATATAGTGAATCGGTGATCAAAATGTAATTAGTTATTTGTACAATTTAAATAAACGGGCACATGTATTTGACAATACAATTTTTTTATATTATTATTATTATTATTACATTGAATTAATTAATTTTTTTATGTTTAACATTTATTTATTTATGTACATTTTGTTGTTCATCTATATATTGATAAAATTAAAACATGAGAAAACTTTTTTTTAAGAACAATAATATAAATAAATAAGAATCGAATTACAATTCAAATTAATTTGACATATTTATTTGACACAAAATGAAAAACCAATTGAATTGAATAGTAGAAAATAACAAAAAGAAAACCAAAAGAAAAGTTAAACACAAAGCAGAATAAAAAATAAAAAAAAATTATTGATATCAAAAGGATTTTCCCGCAGATAATAAGTTGAACTTGTGTTTTTTATGTTGTTGGTTGCGCTTGTTTGCTAGTTTGACCAGAAAAATAACATTTACTACATACATATACCTACATATATAACATAAATAAATAACAGAAATAAATAAGCGCGCGATTGATACAATATTCTCGAAGTACGATAAAATATCGATTTGTGGTTTTAGTATTTAGATTTTAACAATTTTGCTCTATACTCGTACAGTCGTATATTTATCTGTAAGTATTAAGTTCTTATTAAAATTTATAGATAAATTAATTCCAATTCAAACGGCGCTGTAAGGTGTCAATGTGCAATAAAGTAGAAAATATATCAATTTTCATCGAACACGTTTTATAAGTAAACCTCCTTATTGACGTCTTTCTTTATGTTTTGGATTATATTAGGTCGTGCGAGACATGCCCTCGATATAAATTGTTCGATGCTTAGCAATGTAATCTTTTCGGTCAGAATCATTTCAGATTGACCTTAGGTATTTACACATTTGGTATTGAGATACTAATTTTAATAATTTTTTCAAAGTAATTTGACAAAATTAACAAAACGGTAATCATCCGATTTCGTATTAGGATTAAATATAGAACTAAACACAATGAGTCATTGACTACAAATATCATATTACTTAATGTTACTGCTACTTTGCTCTTGAATGCAACTTAAGAGCATCATTAATTGATATTTCACCTATAGAGCTTGAAAAAATATTCACATCTCTACAAATAAACCGCGACATTTCCATATTATCAACCAATTTAATCTCATTAAAATGAATACAAACACTTCCATCTGATTTTTATGTCGCTATCAAATATATTATCATCTTTATTTATAAAAATTAATTTTATTTTCAACACTTTAACCGAAAATATTGTAATAATAAAGAAAAATTGAAAGAGCGCGAAAGAGACCAACAATTCTTTCTTATTAACACTCATATTAAGTCATTCCAATTATCATCATTATTGTGCGAAAAAATAAAAAAATAAAAAATAAAAATCTCAAAAACCGAAGAAATTAGTACTGCTGCGATGATATTAAGTTTAAGAACTTTTATCGTTATGCTCGTATGTACCACATAACACAAAACAACTTCAAAAGACGACGGTTTTCTTAAAATGAAGAAAAATTTATGTGTAAGAATATAACAATAAAAAATCATGAAACGAATTATCTTAATGTTTAATTTAAAAGATGAAAGTAAATGCGTTCATTCAAAATGATGCATCAATAATTGGTTTTTCTTTATTTATTTTTGTTGTTGTTATATGCCTAACAAAACCGCTGTGTACATAAGTGAAAAAGTACTGTACATAAATAAATTATGTTTAGGCTTTGTGTTATTTTATGATCTTTTAATAATTGGATTCTGCCTAGTGGCTATATTTTCGTCGAGACGCATTCGAAACTTTATTTATCTGGTGGTGGGCTTTCAAATGCTTAATTCATGGTGTACCACACGTTTTTATATATAACGACCTTAAACATATAGGTGTAGTCGGTTATAATGGCTCAGCCATTCTTCATATGTTTCACAACTACTTGGCAGGAGAGTCAGCCTTCATATAGAATAAATAAATATAAAATTATCTTAAAAGCTACCGCACTCTTTTAAACAATTAGAGTACAGCGCCGCTTCTATGGTATCTCATCCAATGTGCAAATTTTTTATCTGTAATATTTACACCGAAAAGGCATTGACGAATTCCTAATTATTATATAGCAAATCAAGATTCATGTCATTGTTAAGTTTGCCATCCACTACACTTAGTATAACAACAATAATTTTAATTTTTCATAAATGTTTTTGCTGACATTATTTTCTAAGATTTAAGAAAGTAGGAGAATATTGGTCATGGGAAAAAATTACTACCAACCGACGTTTACTCCCGAGTCACATACGATATCTTTTCTAAGACTTCATTTTAGTATAAATATTAAGTTTTTCACCGGCACTTGTAATGCTGCGCCGGCACTTGTAACACAACCCAATGAAAATGGCACCAGAATTTATTACAAATTTGTTACACAAAGCTACATCATATTGGTGTGGTACTGGAATTTTTTACAAATTAATTACAATATTTTGGAAAAGTCCAACCTCCAAGAAACTACTCCTAAAGGGTGCATTCCTTTAAGCACCATATTTGTCATTAGGCCCCGGTTTTCGGATTTCTGCAAATAGTCGTATTTATTGTATCGTACTGGGAGTGATACTGGATTTTTTTAAATTTATTAATTAAAATATATCGGCATATTACAACTCGCAGAAAACTACTCCAAAGGGGAGCCGCTCGTTTGAACCTAAGGGGAGCATCTCTTTAAAACCCGTGTTTCTCTGTATGTAAACTCGCATTAAATTTAACAGCCCACAATCAAATTTAAAGAAATAGCCGATTGTACAAGGTATGAGTACCCCGAATTTATTAAAAAAATGAATTACTTTTCTGTAGAAGAAATTGGTACACCTGAAATTATTAGAATAGCCCACACCCACAAACATTGATAATAATGCAGAGAATTACCTTCAAACAGGTACCTTCATTTTAAAATAAATTCGAGAGAACCCATTTTTGTACTACATAATAATTTAATATACGAGTATGTTTAATTTTTGTGGGTCGTGGCAATTGAAATAAATTCGGCGGAACCAATTTGTTGTACAGGAAGGTAATTCGACGCATTATGATCGATTTTTAGGGATGTCTGCTATTGTTATAAATTCATGAGTGCTGACTTCTTGTGCAGGAAGTTAGTTCGATGCATTATGAACAATTGTGGATTTGGGCTGTTTTAATAAATTCATCGATATCAATTTTTTGTGCAGGAAGTTAGTTTGATGCATTATCCTTGATTTTGCTTGGTGCGGGCTATTTTAATAAATTCGAGGATGCCCATTTCTTGTGCGGGAAAATAATATTTATTGAGTTTTGTGAGTGTGTACTGTTGTAATAAATTCAGCGGTTTCAATTTTTTTTACAGCATTGCAATTTGATGCATTTTTATTTATTTTGGTGGGTGTGTACTGTTGTAATAAATTCATGGGTAGCAATTTCTTGTACAGGAAGGTACCTTGATGTATTATTCCCGATTTCTGTTGGTGGAGGATGTTGTGATAAATTATTAAATTTGAGTTTGGCACGATTAATTTGAAGCTAGTCTATATTGGCTTTACAGAGAAATATGGATTTTAAAGATTTCACTCCTTAGTGGTAGTTTTTTTTTAAGAAAGACCTTTAAAGGGTTGCTCTCCTTTGAAAAAGGTTGAACTATGCCGATATATTGTATAATTAATTTGTAAAAAAGTTCCAGTGTCACCCCCAGTACCATAAAATAATTATTTGCAGAAATCCGAAAAACGTGGTCTGACGAAAAATATGATTGGTAAAGGATTGTACCTCTTAGGGTAAGTTGTTTGGGGTTAAAATATGCTAATATATTGAATTCCAGTACCAGTACGATACAATAAATATTAATAGAAATACGAAAAGTGTGGTGTAACTCCGTCCAATGCCGGGACCTGTAAAAAAATTTGTAATTGATTTCTAGTACCATTTTCGTCGGATTGTATTACAAGTGCTGGACAGCTAGGGTTATTTATTAAAGGGTGATTTTTTTGTGGTTAGGATTTTCATGCATTAGTATTTGACAGATCACGCGGGATTTCAGACAAGGTGTCAAAGAGAAAGATGCTCAGTATGCTTTGACATTTCATAATGAATAGACTTACTAACGAGCAACGCTTGCAAATAATTGAATTATATTACAAAAATCAGTGTTCGGTTCGAAAAGTGTTTCGCGATTTACGTCCGATTTATGGTCTACTGCTCATTTCTGGTTGAATGGCTACGTAAATAAGCAAAATTGCCGCATTTGGAGTGAAGAGCAACCAGAAGCCGTTCAAGAACTGCCCATGCATCCCGAAAAATGCACTGTTTGGTGTGGTTTGTACGCTGGTGGAATCATTGGACCGTATTTTTTCAAAGATGCTGTTGGACGCAACGTTACGGTGAATGGCGATCGCTATCGTTCGATGCTAACAAACTTTTTGTTGCCAAAAATGGAAGAACTGAACTTAGTTGACATGTGGTTTCAACAAGATGGCGCTACATGCCACACAGCTCGCGATTCTATGGCCATTTTGAGGGAAAACTTCGGAGAACAATTCATCTCAAGAAATGGCCCGGTAAGTTGGGCACCAAGATCATGCGATTTGACGCCTTTAGACTATTTTTTGTGGGGCTACGTCAAGTCTAAAGTCTACAGAAATAAGCCAGCAACTATTCCAGTTTTGGAAGACAACATTTCCGAAGAAATTCGGGCTATTCCGGCCGAAATGCTCGAAAAAGTTGCCCAAAATTGGACTTTCCGAATGGACCACCTAAGACGCAGCCGCGGTCAACATTTAAATGAAATTATCTTCAAAAAGTAAATGTCATGGACCAATCTAACGTTTCAAATAAAGAACCGATGAGATTTTGCAAATTTTATGCGTTTTTTTTTAAAAAAAAGTTCTCAAGCTCTTAAAAAATCACCCGTTATTATCAATAAGTTTTTTTTGAAGAGGAATTTTTATATTGCTTTGTACTTTTCATTGAAAATTCGTTTAAAAAACAATTTTGTATGCAAATTATTTGATTTTTGTAATTAGATACCTAGTAACCCATATACTTCAGTCCCTATAGGAGGTGAAATGATTCATTATTTATTTATGTTTGTTCTATGATTGTTTCTTCAATTACATTGATACACATTATTCACTACTAGCAGTAATTAATCATTATTTACTATTAAGAGATTATTCATATTAAATAGGTTTTTGATTTAGTAAATCTAATTGTCTTTTCTCTTATTCCCTGAGACCTGGCCGAAGTGAATAAAACTTCAATCTGTGCAAGTAAAATTCGCACCATCTAACAGGCCAATTAGATATCAGTGGAACTGAACTTTCAGCAAATTCCCTCCCAGCAAACGCGGTAAAATATCTAGGCATAGTTACTCTAACTACTCTGAGTTAACTTTACATAATAAATTGCGACTATACCGGAAAATTCTATTCAGCTCCGGCAAAGAAGGCAGCTGTACAAAGAAAATTAATTTTATTATCATCAAGTCTAACGTGGAATAGTTAATTCACCATGGTACATAGGAAATGACAACCTCCATATAAACCTCAAAATGGATTTCATCAGTAAAGAAACAAACAAACACGCCGTTTAGATGCTGAGAAGTGATGCTAGAACCTGATCTACTGGATCCAATCTGGATTGGATAAAAATATAATAAAACTCTAAGTGGGACCAATCAAAGGGTTACAACCCGCCAAACGTGAATTAAAATTATGCAAGATAAATTAAAAGATTTCGTGCCGAAACCCGCGTAGATTACTTTGCGTAATCTGTCTCGCCAATCCCTGACATAAACACTTGTGGCGGAAACTCCAACGGCACTTTCAAGAGTCTTAATTTTTAATCCTATACATTTCATGTCAGAAAATGCGTGAAATCGGAAATATTTTCGAACCTAGAAAAACCATCTTGAACCTTGTAACGCAGCGTGGTACACCACTGCGTTACAATATTTACTAGAATACCATTCCAGTAGGATGTAAACGTAATCGATTATTGATAGGTATGAGAACCATAATATTTTGCATATCTGTATTGGTGTTGATAAAAATTTTGTGATCGAGATATTTTTATTTGAGAGATGGTTAGTCAGTTTCTAAAATTTAAATCGTTTTGTGTAACTACTCGAACCGTTGGGTATTTAAAATGTGTTTGTGCAATTTTAATTTTTGCGTCGGATAATAATATTAAAACATAATAAACGAGTGATCATAAAAGTAAATGCAAGGGCTTTGTAATTATCGATCATTAATTATCTATTTGGGGGGTTTTGATATACGGGTTACAGTACTCATATCGTATAGTGGTAAATTCACAGATTCGCAGTGAATAAAATGATATATGCTAACAGTTAATGGGCTTAAATTATTATGTGTGCTATTACTTAGTAAATAAGATTTACAATATGTAATAAGTGAATCTTTTAAGCTTACTTGTTAAAGATTAAGAACTTTCTGAACATGTGGTCTCAAGGTTGGTCTCAACAGTTATCTGAGACAGATATTTCTTTTCCAAGTGACTGTTGAGCTCAAAATGTGATTTGACTAAACATAACTGAGTCATACCAGATAATATTGAAATGATCAAGTCGTAAACTGATCGAGAATACTTGATGAATGTGAAATATTGTGATGCGGCTAATGGGCGTTATATTAATTCTTAAATTAGCGCATTAATCTTAGTTTAACCATAAATTAACCGTAAATGGTCAGGACGTTACGATAGTGTGGTTAAATGAAAATTTTATCGGCAGTGTGAAGTTTCTGACAAATTGACAAAAAAAAACCTTATAACAGTCAAAAAGTGTTAAAGAAAATGTTACACTTTAAATTAAGAATACTTCAATTTTTAAAAATAATTCAAATAAATAATAATAAATCAAAAATAAAAATTATATAATTACTCGTATGTGTTGAATTACAAAAAATCGAAAAATTAGAAAAATTCAACTATTCGAAGGCCATTGACAAGGCACCGTAGAGATGTCTAAGTAAATCGAAGTATGCAATCGTATAGTACTGACCCTATTAAATCTTTTGTAGAAGCCAACGTATTTATGCGACCGGTCAAAGCATACATTTTCTATATTGAAATCATAAATAATCGAAACATTATAAAAATTCAACCATTCGAATTCATCATCCATGTTGAATTTTTATAATTTTTCGATTATTTATGATTCCAACATAGAAAACTTACGCTTCGACGGGTCGCATAATTATGTTAGCCTCATACAAAAGATCTAACAGGGTCAGTATTACACGATAGCATACTTAGATTCTAAGTAAATCTCTACGATGCTTTCGAATCGCCATAGAATGTGTAAAATTCTACTATAGCAAAATATTAAAATTTAAAAAAACCTATGACTGCATAAATAAGTGAGCTCCTAGAAATCATCAAGAATGGCTATGGCACATGGTTATGGCTAAATTAATTTGGTATTGTGGACTTATTATTTTAACAATTTATTTCGTTTTGCATAACACGTTTTTTTTTGATGGTGTAGATTTACAATTTTTGGGCTGCTGTAAAGTTTTTTGTCATTTTTAGTTTGTCAGAAACTTCACTATAGTAACTTTATCACGAACCGATTAATGCACTTATACTAATTAATAATTTACAGTGAATTGTTCAAACCGAAAGAGTCGAGGACTCTAAAAGACGAAATTACTAATAAACTAAAGATAAATCCATACGATCGACAAAAATCTATTTAAATATTATAAAAGTTTAAACCTAATAAACCGTTAATAATATTTATTGTAAAGCAGCGTGAATTTTAATATCAATTAATAAACAAATTCCAAGTAAGTGCAAGTACTCAGCTTTAATAATGTGATACTCGTACCAAAATTGTTTAAATTATCTTTCGAATGTTGTAATTAAATTGGGATGAATAATCGTGTACTCGTACACGCATCAAAATTCATCAATCAACATGCAACAAGCTGCTCAACAATTGCGCGCCATGGCAGGTACAGTTCATTAATGTCAGTGTCTTCATCAGGCTATTTTCGTTTTAATTAATGATCTTTATTTCTGTATTCCCTGTACTCCGCGGTTTACCAAGATCGGTTCAACCTTTGCAAAGTCCACCCCTTTACTCCTGAGTCCTAGCCACGCTCAAAATAACCGCGGATATACAATGAATCGGTAATTAAAATATTCTGAAAACGATACCACGTTCTGAGGGTTCATCTTCTGATGAAAATTTTATACGATCTACAAAAGTTTCGTTACAACCTTTACAACACATTTTTTGGATACTTTTCCACATTCAATAGCCGAAAGAGTTCTATTCCAGTTGCTCCGCCAGATACAGCAAATCGGTCGGCCTGAAGGTTACAAAATTTCATTTGACATTTGAGAACCACGGAGAGGACAATAATATTGAATGGAATTCTGAGAAAATCTTCTATTAAAATTATCAATCATGATATCTGATCTAGGTGAAAATTGTCAATTCCAAACTGAAGTTTCAAAAATACCCGATATTTTTACATTGAAAGTATTTATTTAAAAAATTCAAATAATGTAATGTTTGTCAGGAAAGGAGTAATCTAAGAAAATAATCAACCAACGAACCCGCTATTAAATCATAATCACATAATCAGCTCAAATCTTCTCTCGAAGTACCAAAAATACGGTGCGAGCAAATCACTGCACTTATCCAGCTTTATAAAGCCTTTTTATGGTTAAATCTCCGACAATATACATACAAAATCACTTCGGCAAACCAGTGAGTCCTACTTTTTATCCCGTCATAGCCCGGGATCGTCATTTAAAACAAAGATGTACCGGTGAAATCAACTATGCAGTTTCTTCTGCTCCGTACCATACTCGTAATTTTATATCTATAGCTTTCAGACGCAGTTTCTACACAAGCAATCACTTAACCCGTATTAAATATGTCTGCACATTTGTGTGGTGCTGCTCTTGACTAGAATAGAGAAACAAACAATCACGCACCGTCTTTAAGGGAATTTGTCCAATTGGAAAGCAAATCTAAAAAAACTTATTGGAATTTTATTTACTTCGAAGCACCCGTCGTAAACTCCTTTCAGTTTTATCTCTCCGTTATATTTAGAATTTACGACCTAAGAATAAACCTACCTCACTCTGCACACATAGGTTCAAACACAAAAAGTTCAAAATTATAAAATTTAGTCCCAAATGTTATTTAGTACTGAGCTTCAACCCAAGGCTTTGCAAGGAATTTTAAATTTTCATACACATTTTATATTCAAAATATTAAAAAAATTTCAAGGAGAAAAGCCAACAACTACGAATTGGGATTACAAAACCAAACTACTGAACAATACACGTTAGAATCATCCAGCTTCAATTTGGCTGTAGGATCATAAATAGAGCAAGCACTCTACCCACCACTATGTCTTGCAAATCGTAATTTTGCGAAGCAAAGGCTATTACGATTTTTTTTGAGTTTTTGAATATTGAATATTAGTGCTTCAAATGCAGTAACCTAACATATTCCATCAATGTAGATAGAAAATGAAATAAAAACTGATTCAAATTTTTGTTAAAAATTCACCACGCAACAAATGCGTAGAATTTTAAAAGTAACACTACGAAAAGTTGTTCCAGATTTTAAATCTAAAAAATTATACAAAAACCTAAACGATTTATAGTGTTTCCGCAGGTAGTTAGTTATCTTGGTTGAAAACACTGATTATTTTGGTAACACCTCTTTGACCCCGTTATATTTTATAAAACAGTTTAGCCGAACGTGTTTGTCTTGAAAATAAGCTTGAGCTAAACTTTAAATTGTTTTTGTAACGAGATGCTACATATGCACTTTGTGGGAGTATATCTAGAGCAGAGAGAATTTAATCAAATAGTTTAGTTGACAAAGACACTTTTAACTGTGTAATCCGGTGTAGCCGTTCAAGATATGCCCTGACTATTTCAGGCTTACTTCTGCTGATCCACCCGGATACAAATTCTAGCACTTCTGAAATTAAATTGAGATGAATTATTTCAATAAGTACATTCGTCACCAAAAATTCCTGCACCGGCGATATAAGATCGTTTTCACATTTTCATTCATACAACATAGTGTTCAGTCGCCAGTAGGTGTGAAAAGATTCATAAGGACGACGGTTGCTGTTCCCTACATGCCATATAGTTTATTTTTCTTCATCATAATACAACGGTCATAAATGCTGATTACCAAATGAAAGAAAATGAAAGAAAAATAATAAGTTTATTCACAGTTGGGGGGATATTCGTATTTATGTTCGTATTATTATTGTCTTCTTATCCACATGGTTTTTTGTTGCTTGTGTACTTATATCATAATTTTATTGCAATCTTTCAGATAAAAATAAAATAAAACAATTTTCTTTTGAAATTCGTTTTTTGTTTATACAGAAGTAACGCAATTTTTGTTAATGATGACAAATTTAATTTATTTAAATACGATTTTAAATTAATGTGAGAACCATTTAACTTGGCACCAGTTACGCAGAGCTAACTGATTATTATTAAAATTTTACATATTTAAACACAAAGCCATTAAATATAAATCTTATTATTTCTTGCTATTATAAACACTATTCCGCTCTATTAACGCATATTTGCCCGTATATTAAATCATAATCAAACCATTTCAACCATTTCCATGCAGTGCCTCATGTTACGTTACCTTACTATTAAAATTCTTGAATATAAAATATTTCACATCAAAATAGAAATAAACATTAAATATATAAGAGAACAACATAAAAAACGAATTACTTGATAAAAAATGTAATAAAAAGTTGAAACTTCCTATCTTAAAAAGTGTATAATGATTACGCAAAAACCAAGAGGCAGCAAAAAAATGCCAGCAGAATAAAATGAAGATATATCGCTTCAACAATTAAAAAACACTTATAAATTAAAACGACATTAATCAGATATGTGTTATTTCGCTTTTGTAATTCGTATCTGATTTAGATTATTTTTGACATATCGTGACGATGGACATGGAGTACATTTCCACAATCTCAGTAGAAAATTCAAATGACTATTAATTTTTTCCCATCACCTTCAGCATCAAATAGACAACAAATATTTTATATCTGAATTCTAAATTAAATGGTTTATGATTTGAGGCAAGCCATTCCAGGTTGAAAGTCAAAATTGGCCTCGTGCGTAGAAAAGAATATTGTTAAAACAAATAAATTTTGAGCGGATTTTTAATCAATTTGGTCCAATTCTATGTTTTGAAAACAAAGCTATGATGCTGGAGGATAGATTTGTTCTACTCGACATTGGGCATATCTACAACGCAGCTCAATAAATCTACCCGCCCAAGCAAAATTCGAAGGTCAATTGAATCATACTTGGGACATTTCCCGGACCCAAATAAACACGAAGAGAATAAGAAAAAAATATCAACCGCCGTAAACATCCAATGTATTACAATATCAAGCCGAACTAGACATTGAATCGTATAACAACGCTAAAAAATGTAAGCATTTTAGCAATTTTGCTGTACAACGGAAACCAATAATTTACTACGAAACGCGAAAGTATAACCAACAACATGTTCATATGACATTTGTGTTCAGTATTCATTGACATTTCACCATGAATAGACTTAAGCGAGAACAACGTTTACAAATTGTGGAAATTTGTGCTCTTCGACCATTTTATGGTGTTCATAATCGTCCTACTGAACGCACTACTCGCGAAACAATCAATAAATTTCGAACCACTTTTCCATTATTGGATATTCATCAACCGACTAGAGTGCGTGCAAGTCGATCTTTTGTGCATATTGCTGCTGTAGCTGAAAGTGTACGTGAAGACCGCAATCAATCAATTCGTCGCCATTCTCAAGCTGTGGGTCTCTCGTATGGCACATTGTGGTGTGGAGGCATACAAAATACAGCTTGTTCAAGAATTGAAGCCGGTTGACCTTCCTTTGCGTCAACGATCGATTTATTGAAAGAAAGTTTTAATGAGAACATATCAAGAAACGGACCCGTGAATTGGCCTACAAGATCTTGTTTTCTAACGCCGTTAGATTACTTTTTATGGGGGTATCTGAAATCACTTGTTTATATCGATAAACCACAATCGATTCCTGCATTAGAAGCGAACATAATACGCGTAATTGCCGAAATATCGTCCGAAATGCTTGAATCAGTGCACGAAAATTGGACCCATAGGATGGATCTTCTAAGGATCAGTCGCGGACAACATTTGAAAGAAATTATTTTCAAATATTTAATGTCATAAACCGAACTTACGTCACGAATACAATTTTTGATTATTAAATTGATTTTAATGCATTTTATTTCAAAAAAACTTCCGGAAGCTCTTATTGGATCACCCTTTACATGTACGAGGCGGAAAGTCACACATATAAATTCAAACAACCCCAAATTGATATTCCAAAAACGTGTATTAAATTATGAACCAGTAAAAAATAAAATATTGACCAACCAATCAGAAATGACAACCAACCGTCAATTCTGGTAGATGTTCGTTCAAACAATTTAACTAGAAAATTAATATGGAGGTCAGAAGCTCATCAGCCAATTAAAAAAATGCAAATTAATCATCTAGCAAACCATTCTTGTTTAGAAGCGGGGTTAGTTGAATTTATTTCAGATAATATATAGTAAGATTACTTCCTAAATGTACTGGAGTTATTCATCTAGCTGCAATTTAAATAGTAGGCAAACAAATTCTTCAAACTAATTCAACTCAAACTAAATTTGCAAACAAAAATTAAATCATAGACAACCAACAATTTAAAACAAACATAAAACCAACCTAAAGACATAAATCAAGCAAATACCCCAATTAACTTACCAAAATCAAGCTAACCAAGACGTTAAATCAACAAATCTAGTTTATAAGAAAATAAGGCCAGATTCTCAACAACTAGTTATTAAACTCAAAACCAACCAAAATTCCCACTCTTTAATCAAAGCTAACTATAAGAGTAAACCATAACCAACTACGTAAACCACCAACCTGTATTAAACACAAATTCAATTTTTAAACACAGAACGAACAGAAAACCAATCATTAAATCAAACAAATGAGAGCAGCGTCCCAACTGTAGAAAATAAGCGGCATCAGAACCCAGACCCTTTCATAGAAATCCATACAAAGCCAGACTTAGAAGCAGAACAAATCCAATTCGCCAATATACTCATTCACTTGAGGCCACGGGAAAGAGTATTTAATCTGAGACTAAAGGCATTGTTGGTTGATCTAACAGTAAATAATAATAAGTAAACGTAAGCGAAGTATCGCTTACGACTACTTAACGAATACCAAAAGAGAGGACTTCCCCATGCTTACATTTTGTTTACGCCTTCAAGATGATGATAAATTTAAGGTAGCTAAAATAATTTAGCTAGTGTGACACATAATCCAACAATGCACGAAATTGTACCATATGCATGGTAATTGAACCTTTAGAAATTCTTGAAAAAATTCTAGCAGTTACAGTTCCAATTGGATATTCTCTTTGTCGTTTAACTCTGCCGATTTCGGCTCAAATATGAAACAAAACGATGGACAATATAGTTACGTGGTTCTACACAACAAGTATTTATTCCATAAATGAAATGCTCACATCAAAGTGGAAATTTCTATACGTCATTACGTCTAGAATTAGTAATATCTACCAAGAATATGACTGCTGTTAATGTTGTTGTTGAATGAAATTGCTAAATTATCTATCGATGCCAATTACGTCAGCGCTTCTGAAGAAATATTATTCGTGGTGGTACATTTATATCAACAACAATGAATCGTTTTCGAAGTAGGACATGAGCAAATTTTCTAAACCTGATCAACATCAAATTTAATTCATTTATTGAACTGAACATCTTAACCACAAATTGGAATTTTGTTTTATGTTCCTGTATCGCGATAAGAATAAATAGCTTGTTCATTGGGTAATTTTATCCATGCACCGTAAAATTCGTAAAATTTTGGGAACCGCAGTGTAGAACTTCGCTGATAAAACCAAAGGAGTTATAGGGCGATAAACGAGAATCAATGGCTGAATACCAAGATGTTCGATACGGTTTTCCGAAGAATTCTTACACCGGGGCTCTTTCACTTTTTGGACAAACGATTGTTCTAAATGAATGATCTATATACATATTTATTTGACAGTGAGTCTGTAATGATTGAATCAAAGTGACAATGTTTTTGAGTTTTATATTTTCATTATTTTGGCGCCCTTTTGAGCTGCACCTCAGGCTATTGCCGCATTAGCTCGCAATCTATGCTTGGCTTCAACTAAATCAAGTAGATGTGACACCTCATCCTTATCTCTATACACAAATTTTGAATAATTCTGTGTATTCCCTCGGGAAATGAACTGGATTAGAGATAGGTGGAAATAAAATTATAGCTCGCAAGTTCACATTGGTTTGAACTATCAATAACTTTTTACCTTCGAGTGCTTCAACCTCATGAACCGGGCGCAACAAGTTTTGCTTACATGAGTACCGAGGCAGCCTTCCATCGCAACTGGCTGTCTCCAATGAGTCGTGAGCATATGGATCTTGATTTTTCGAACCGCAATGGCGCGACTACATCATACAATATCGCTCTTCACGATATCGACACAATTCATACCAGCACGCATTTTCGCTTTTCAAAAGCTGCTCCATCTTATTGGTTCAGTAGGTTCTGGCAAGATATTTTTTTTTACCAAACATTGATGAGCTTCATTCGTGGTTGTTGACAAAACGTACTTGAATTTGCATCCACACTCGAAAGGAATTGCTGCGACATTGACAAGGAGGATACACAAATTACAAACGGCTTGAAGCTTCCTATTTCTGTAGTTGACACCGCTGTTTCGAACGACAAACAAACATAGAAATAAGCAGAAACATTAAGAGAAGCTCCGCCTATCATCATGCATGAAATCAAAAAGATAGTTTTTGTAAAACTCTGCTCGTGATGCCAAGAGGAAGTCCATTGTTGCAAAGTTTCACACAATATTCCCTAACTTCAAACATGAGAAACAAAGGACAAATTAAATTCATCCAATGGTTTACTTGACATTGGAACCGGGAGTTTGCCACCAATTTGATAAATTACCTGAGGAACATATATGAATTCCAACAGGTATGATGCCAAAAGATAATATCGCCCAAAGTATTTTTGATCAGAATCTAGAATAGCTATACATCGATGAATTGGTAAAAGGTGTCATTTTATAAAAGATAAACAAGGAAACTCTAGAGTTGAGCAAAACGCTTTCTGGAGACATACGGATATTATTGTAGTTCCGACTCCATCATCCATAAAGATCCCAGAGACATTAGGCATTCCCTCTACACGTCTTAGCTCTGAAAATTGGCGCAATTGTGATAATTAATTGATACTTAACCCCAAAGAAAGGACCCAGGAACACCAAACTACTTGGAATAAACAATTGGTTGTAGAGGCCTTTCAAAATTGAAATAAGATATTTGAAAAAAAACCTTTGAACGCATCTTCATCAAAGATATTTCTCCATTTTTTAGTTTTGGCATACACGACCATCCTAGGACGGGCTCTACTAGTGGTATATGTGATAAAATAATAAAATGTAGTCAAATATTGCCGTGATGACTGAAACACCATTTGGGTCCTTGCTATCGAATCAGGTAGATTACTTGAATGGTAAACTTTTTTAACGATTGGTGAAAGGTCGGTCTTTGCATCCTGTCCCTATCGGAATTCAAACAAGGTACCTCCTGATCCAACGTCAAAGCTTTATCCACTGTGTTGTTTGGCTGGGCATTAAACATGTTGTAATCTAGAACATACAGTTGCTTTTCAATTTTATTAAAATGTTTGTAAGATTTCATAATTCCAAATAAAACAGAGCAAGAAAATAACAGCCCTTATGACACAATCAGCTATGAAATAATAGAGTTTTATGTACACCCGATTATTTGGAATTAAAATAAGTACTAAATACCGCCCGATAGGCCAATGGACCATTTCCGTCCTCCACAATGTGTTCCTAACTTCTTAGAAATGGGTCAGCCAATTTTTTATATCTATATGCAACTGTAACATACGGTTCAATATTTACTGTAAGTCTGCATACAGCTCTTATCACACAATTAACGCTTTTACGAGTTTTATTTTTCCGATAAAGCCATGAGGAATGGTAAATTGTGTTTAAATATTCCATTTCCGTTTCCTTAACAAAACACAAAATATTCATACACAATATACAAAAACAAGAAGATGCTCTTATACATTTTTAATAAACAATTAAATAATTTATTAACATAAAGTAGTTACATATTTGAGGGAATCGTCTGGTATGCGAGAACGAAAGCTTTTATATATATTTTTGTGAACTAAATTAAACTTTAGTCGTGTATTTTTCCTTAGAAAGGACAAATAAAGGACGAATATTTTTTTTTTTCAAATGTTTTTCTGCAGTGTGCTTTTCTCTCGCACACACACACACACACAATATGTACAAAGAAAATATATTTTCAGTTTTTATAATTTTTTTTTTTTCATATTTAGGTTGCAGATGCATTTTCATCGCACTGTTCTCATTTCATTTAGTATTAGTTATATACAAAAGCTACAAACAAAATTTGTTCTTTGTTATAATACCTTATGAGACTATTCAACTCCCATTCATACAATCCACCCATCTATCCATCCATAAACATAAAAATAAAATTTTATTTTCGTATTTCGTTTCTCAGTTTTTCTTTTTTTTTACCACCCACAAAATGCACATTCACTGAAAAAGAAAAAAAATATTTTAGAAATTCTAATAGTTTTCGTTGCTGTTGTTGCTGCCGTTATTATTATATGTATTTTTATGTTCATCTCCTTTTCGTTGTAAATACAACATCTTTATATACAACGTACGTATACACAGCATAAACTGAAGAACACTGTAATATGCTCGAAGGCATAAAATAACCAAGAACACACCATCAAATAACATTAAACTAAATTTGTTGCCGTTGTTGTATTTTCCAAAGGAGAGTTACCATCTGAAATTAATATATGTGAGCACCACCATCGTACACGTACGAAAATGGATTTTTATTTTTTGGAAAATAAAATCCATAACCCAAGCACAAAAACTGCACATAATTTTACAAGTGGGAGACATTTATTTTGACGTCACACTGTCTTGATGAATGGGGTGAACAAGTGATGGACGACAAGGAAAATTTTCATAAATGAATTTCATGAGAAACGGAAAATATGGCGATGAAACGAAATGAGGAAAAACGTTTTTGTTTTGTCTTTTAATACGTAATCCATGACCTAGCTCAATCGAATTTTTGTAGAATCTTACAGTTGAAAGCATAAAATACTAACCAACATAAATTTATATCGTAATTTAGATCCACTAACACAGCAGCAATTAAAAGAAACCGAGTGAATGCTTTATTCGGCTTAAATTATATTTCACTAATCCATCATCATTATCCTTATAAACTTGTATATATTGAGGAGACCACCTCCTAGTCCTCTAATATTTTTAAATTTCCCCTTTTTATTTATAGCATAAATTAACCAATTTTCTATTTCACTCAGATTCTCTTTAAAGAAATTAGGTCAAGAGTTACAAATCGATTTTCGTTTGTTATGCCCGACCTAGTTTAACAGCGAATACAAATCTTAAAGGTTGATCAAATTATATGAAACTATTGGGGATGACAACTTTTACTTTACTCCAGCGGGCCTCGTCAAAATAGTGAGACACCTGGAGAGGCGCTAAAATTAAACGAACAAGCGACGCAGAGCTTACCGCTGTGGCATTTATAAATTTTGAACACATTAGAAATTTCAGACAATTTAACTCCATTCAAAAAGAAACAGGAAATCTATTGTAGATTGATTATAAATTAATGAATCTCTCGGCCAAACATAAGTCTTACTTGGTCACAAGAGTAAGGATATTGCCTTTATTAAAAAGTCCCTTCCTCCGTACTCATTCCAGAAATGGTTTATCACAGCTATCATGTCGGTGCACTGCCCATAAAATATGTTTTATAGCCCGATTAACCTTGTGTAGGATTATGATTATGGATGAACCCCATGTAATATATACAAACATTTCAGGATTTTATGTGGTCTCTTGATGTAACTCGATTTCAACCAGAATCGAAATTACTATTGATAAGTGTTGATAAGTGCGTAATGGAAACTGATACTTTGCTTACTTATTTACTGGTAGCACTACATTCCATGTAGCGATTTGGCCGCCTTAACGATAGACACGATGACGTTGTACTACCCATTGACTAGGGTTTTCTTCGTGAAGACCTACTTTTACGGGTGCCGACTTCAGGTCCTGCTTGGTGGTTCGGCTTTGCGTGCAGAACGTGTCCTAGCTATCCCAGTCTAGATGATTTTATGAATCCCATTGTCATTACTGAAAATAAATTCCTCCATATTTATCTTTTTGCAGTGATGATATATTAAGTTTTAGCTTCATTAATTTGAAGGACAATTTGATGGACTGTGTAACGTGCCATACTGCTGATGTTATTTCAAAGATCTTCGAAAGTTTGGCTTCAGTTTTTACAGTACTTTGATTCTCTTGGTACATTGATATCGAGTGTTCTACACTACGCTATCGTATACCTGTTGAATGTGTACAAAGTGACTTAATACAGTGAATGTTTAGTCGCTTTTAATATATCTATTTGAATTAAGTTCACACTGGAAGTAAGTTGTCCAAGCTGCACTCACTATATATCGATTGCTTCCACTACGTTGACCAGAACCTTATAATCCTTGTTTAACAAAGGTATTCCGTGGTATAATAGTGATTACACTTTTAATTAATTCGGCCGATTCGATTTCCTCATTAAACCATACAGATAATACAAGTTCGTATAGCCGGTTGAACCGTTGATTGCCACCGTTTTTGACATTTTCCAAAATTTCATCTTCACCAGGAGTCTTGTTGCTTTTAATTTTTGATATTACGTTGTGTACTTCATCGCACGATGGAGGAGGTGGAGGGGTCATTCCAGTGTTGATGTCAAACTGGTCCGTGGGATATAATTGTTTGGTAGCAGAGTGGCGTTAAACGCAATAATCTCACCTATTTGTTTGAAACAGATTATAGATTTTTGAATTATATTGCAAATCCCCACTTTTAGCTGTGGAAAACTGTAAGTTAGCGAGCTCAAATTGAAATACATATAATAGAACAAATCAAAAAAAGTGAGAGGGTGAATATAACACTTGACTTTCTTTTACGAAAAATGTACACAGATCTCGTATATACCACCATTAATTTCTAAATCGAAAAATTGAACCTACCAGATTATTGATAAAATCTTGTTTAATAAAAAATTATTAAAAAGCATTATTCCTGATTAAATTTCAGAAAACAACAAGGTCAACACTTGTTAAAATTTTTATCTTCATTGCAAAAATTGAAGAAGCTTTAGTATGCAGTTTTATTCCGAATAGCCAATTCAGGCTCATAAATTACCGAGGATCCCAAAATACAGAGGCCAAAACCTTAACAGCCGACCTTTGCGTTTTTGGTCGCCTCGGACGCCTTTAACCGGCTGCTGTGCACTCACCTGATTGATGATTCGATTCCGGAGTATAGTGATGGATCTATATTTCATCTATTATCACATATCGATGCAAAAAATCCTTTTTATTTAAATATTTATTTATACTGAAATAAGTCTAAAAGTTTGACTTAAAAAGATTTATGTGAAAATACAAAATAAATCCGCTATGGTTTTGAAAATTAAAAATATAAAATTAATGTTACAACTTACCGGGCAAGTGGTTAAAGCTTGGGGCCTTGGACTGAGAGGTACCGGGTTCGAATCCGACCAGAGGCTGGATCCAACGGTAACGCTAATAAACACAACTAAGACCCTCTGTTGGAGTGCAGACTTCAGCGTCGATCCATCGTCCATGTCAGTGTACAGGTTGTAACTGTGTTCTGGGCTAGGGGGGGGGGCACTGGCTAATTAATACTCTAGTTTTAAATTTATCTTAAGTAAAACAATAAATCAATCAACTAGCTAATTTTATTGAAACTCTTACACATCATCTTCACTGGTTCGTTATCGCTATAGTTGATTCTGTGTCTATCTAAGTGGTGGAAGTCATGATCTCTTAGTTGTATACTAAGGGCCTTTATTTTAATTGAATTTAGTACATTTAGTGCGACGATTAAGCCAATAAATGTACTTTCTAGGAATTCACGCATATTTTCTAGCGTTGCCAAGTTGTATGTCTTACATCAAGTTAAATTTGGTGGTTGTCGCTGTACGTTTACGTGGTGTGGTAAATCATGGTCATAAACCCATCCGTCTTTTCAGGTCAAGTATAGCTTAGGTATTCCCTTCTTTTGAATTTTCTCAACACTTTAAATATATTCTTCGTATAGAACGGACACCACACATTTACAGCACATTCGAGCTGGCATCGAACTTATAAGCACAATACAGGATCTTAATTGTCTCCAAATCAAAAATGTCAGCGGTCCAACGTTTTATTAAACCGAGCAGGAGGGTCGGTTTATAGTAATGCACGGCAGCACTGAAAGTAACCACTTTCAATTACTAGGTTCAATTACTATCTGAAGAAGTAAACCATTTATCTTATAGTCTTGTCTATCAGGGTCGGTGAAATGATAGAGATTTGCAATTTCAATGTTTAGACTCAACGAATTAAACTCGCACCACCATAGTGTAGTTGTGGTTTATTGACATCGTCGACTGATTCGATGGCTTTGAGGATTTTGAGGTTTTCTCCAATAACAAGATTTTGGAACGCTTTATCACTTCAGTAATAACATTAACTTAACTAACTTACTCAAATAAGATTTGAACTGGGCTACGGACTGCTAGAAAATCCGAACTTGAAAATGTGTTCCAAAATTTCGTAGTGGCTGACGGAGTTGAAAGCCTTAGCAAATATAGATCTAATATTTCTGTAGCAAGAAACATTATTTCTAGGTCCAGTTTTGAAAATAGGCATCACCCTAGTTATTTTCCACTTTTGTGGAAAAGTTGCCAATTTTAATGAAAATCTTAGAGGAATTACCAAATTTTCAAAATTTTTAAAAAATAAAGCAGAAGTACCATCAGGACCACATCCTTTTCCGAGTCCTACCAATGCTCACTGGATATGTTCAGGCTTGAGATGTGGTGTAAATTTGAATGTACAATATTCACTAGCAATTGGGTTTTTATAATTATCATTGTCCCTCTTTATTACGGTTAAGCAGCTTCAAACAGGTCTCTGAATCATCAATGCGTTGATGTGAGCAAGCGCGGCACCCACTTGAACAGAGCTCTTTCATGGACAAATGTTCAAGAAAAATAGTGTTTACACTGCCTTTTGATAACCTTAATGGGTCAGCTACTCCACGCAACTTCACTTTACGGTCTTTGTGCACTTTTATTTTATCTTTTAAGGAATAACTGCCGAATTCGAGTCACCAGAGTCCTTGTGCGGCTACGTTTAAACCCATCAACTCAACGTTTGATGGTTGTTTTCGAAGGATCAGAGTCCCTTTAACACTTATCAAGCCATTGCTTTACTTTAACGGTAATTTTTCCCATATAAAAGAATGTTTAATTAACAAATGAAATTCATTTTTTCCATTGTTTTGAAAATAACTAAAGTAGTGTTGCTAACTGAATGCGCAGTTCTCCTTAAACCTCTCTCCTGGTCTCCTTCTGACGAACTGGCTCGGTTCTGTAACGGCCTCTAGTCTGCATTCGTCACTAAATATAACCTGTAAATTTAAAATTCTCTTTAATTTCGGATTTTTTACTTTAATTTTTTAAAATATATAATGAGTGCTTAAAAATTCGATTTTCCCTCTTCCAGTCGTCTATTGTCCAGTGCTTATGAAGTTTAGCCCAAATAAGACGTTTTTCCGTATTTTTTCAGTGAGTCTGGGCAATGTCATTGTTATATCTTTATCACTTCTTCACTAAGGTGTTTTTGTAGCTCACTCGTCGTTGCTCTGCGCTTTTCTAAGCCTTTTGCATAATTTTCCGGTTTGTTATGGGCGTGGTCTTCCTGATGCCCTTACAGTTTCTTCTCTTGGTCTCATGGAATGTACCCCCAGATTGAAGAATCTTTGCCAAATTACTTACTGATGAGCAAGAAACTTTTTCCATTTTTGCGATCTCGCGATATGAATGGTTTTTGTTCTTAATCCGATAGCATGTTTATTTTTCACTGCTTAGCGTACTTTTTTCGACCCATTTTGGAAAATAAATGTCTCACTGTGGACTTTCCAAACAAATCCACACACACACTTTAATTTAAACACAAGTTTTTTAACTAAATGATAAAAATCACTTAACTTAGATTTTTTCTTACTTTAGTTCAGTGACAAAATTTCTAAAAACACATTGTCATACCGCGCGTCGTTTTTAGTAACTTTACAGGTAATAATTTTATTGCGACCTTTTAAGATGTCGTCAAATAATCTTAAAACAATAACAGATGTGATCCTAAATGCATTTTATTACTTTGAAATATTTTAAAATATAAAATAATAGCAGAAATTAGGAATTTACAAAATACTAATAGTGTCCATAATTCAATGAACAGGGACTGTATATTCAGAAGTAATTAAATCAGATCAAAATGATGCGTTAAACATGGTAAATAGTAAATTAATTCATATTCGAGATCGTCTAAAGTGATTAAAATTAATTGAAAATTGTAATGCATTAAAGTTTGGATTAAACGGAAGAATCAGATTTAACCGATTCATCTTTACAACCAAGCATTTGTACAAATTCTGATTACACAGGAGAAAATAATAAATCAACAACAATCAATTCACAAGTGCCTGTAAATTTAAGCAGCATAGTGATCACAAATTTACCGTTACAAAATTTGCATTGAAGGCTACCAATTGGAAAATTCTTTAAATACGCGACAGAATATTTTTGCGAAATTTAAATCAAACCCAGTCGTTGCTTCCTCCTTAGTTTGCAAATATACAAATACGTTTATGGCAGCTCCAAATCAAAATTATTTTATGTCGTCTTCAAAAGTGAACCCCTATAATGCCAAACCCAAATGTTATTTTAACGAATGCCAATAAAATCGTGTATGTGTAAGCTACGGCATTTAGCGTTAATGAAGTAAAATTGGTAAGGGACTTTTGTTCATCAAGGTATCGCGTGCCATTGATATTGGGATTTTATTCAATGACACGAAAATACAATATGGTCGACATTAAAGGAAGAATTAAAGAAATGATTTCAAGATCGACGATCCGTTTTGGATATGCGAAGATAGTTAGCAATCGAAAGCGATATTTATAGAATTTAACTGGAAATGATGACTTTTCATTGTAGGCTGAGTGTTCCATAACTGGACTAAAAAATGGAAATTGTGATAAAACCTGGAATAAAAATTCAGAATGTGTTGGTAAAGCAATCCAAGCTAGTAATAGTTTTAAAGTTAAATTCGTCAAAAAACGTCAGGAAAATATTCAATGACCATTTTTACAAGAGATGTCCTATTCCTCAAAGTCTTATATTTTGTTTCGGTTGTGGCACGTTTATATCCGCATTGTTTAAAGTGTCGAATTAATTCGAGAAACTTGCAGAGGGGGGTAAGAAATCTCCATGGTTACTGGTTCATGGCACTTCCTTAATTAAATTATTTTCTAAGTTGTTTCTGTCCCGTTGTAGTTACGGGAGACTGTAAATTGGTAAAGATTTTGGTTAGCTTGTTCTCGTAAGTTGGATAAATAATTATCGCTGGTTGTCAATTATATGGGTAGGGGAAATGGTCAATCACTCATAATAATGAAGGTTTATTTCAGGAAATTTACCAATTACAATTTTTTTAGGATTTTGATTGCTGATTATTTATATCCAGAAAACAAAAATTACTGTGCCGTCTTGTGCTTTTCTAACTATTGACTACTTAGGTATCGGTAACCGTATCCCTGCTTAGTCTTGGCCGTACATTCTAATCAATCAATCAATCAATCAAAATACGTCTATCTGTATGAATGAAATAAAGAAGCATAATGATAAAAATAAAGTTTATTTGCTTCCCACCGTTAGTAATGCTCAACGTCCCCAAATTGTTCGCTGGAAAAAATTCGTAATATAGGCCCAACAGGACCAACATCATCGAACAACTTCAATGTCTATTCGCAGCAAACACATTTGGATTACAGATACCTTAAGACATCTTTATATGTAGATGATGAATCTTTGGCATGAGTCATTTGGAGTGGTCGTAACTAATTTTAATTGCATCGATTAATTGGTAACTGTTGCATATCTAAAGCTTGAAACGCGTCTCAGTGTAACAATAAAATTAATTATAAGTTCAGACAACGTATAGAATCTGCTATCATGTGTGTGCACATAAAGGTGTGAACAAAATTAATTATATTTAATGTAACGATATATTCTAAAACCAAAATTAATGTGTTCTATGTTGTTACTAATGCTAATTCATTTTAAATTGTTTTATATCCAGAAGTAATTTAATATTCCTAAAATATTTAACTATTTTTCTTCTTTACGTATCTGTTCCAGACATAGGAACTAATACGTTTGGTACACATATAAACATTTTATAAACTGTATAATTTATAGTACTAATTCAATCTGTATATACCATATGTACGGGTAGGTACTCTATATAAAGGTATATACATATGCAACATGTACATAAATATGATTATAATGAAGTAATAAATCTTCAATTTATTTATGTACGAAACATAATTTACAACAAATCTACATTTAATTATACTTGGTACGACTGCTACGAGGTAGGGTACTCCCCCCCGTATGCGTATCCACAAATTAATGTTGATAATTTAATTAAGGCTTAATTAATAGGTGCAATTAATAACACTATCTATAATGATTAAATTAAATTAATTAAATTAAATTAAAATAATTGCAATAATCTAAATAATAATAACAATAATAATAAAAACAATAATTATAATATATTAAGAAAGCAAATTAAATTAAAAAGTAAAAACAAAACAAAAATGCCGATGTCTTTAGATCTGCGGAGGAAAGCAAAGACGAAGAAAACGTATATAAAAAAAGTCATCATTAATTCCAACTACAAATTATTTAATTCATTTAACTAAATTGTTTGAGTTCTTTAAATAGTTTTTCATTTGATTTGTTTGTAGTTTTCGTTCATGGTGTGTCTGTGTATTTTTTGTTTTTGTTATACGAGTATATAGACTTAATTTATTATGTAAAGTCTTACGAGTTTTAATTAACTTTGTATAACAGTTATAATAAATCTCTTTTAAAGTGCATAAACATTATATAGTGAGCGCATGCACATATATGAATATCGGGATGAATTTTTGCAAAAATTTGTATTTACGTTTTATGTTGGCAATTTAACCAAATAGGTACACAAATGATTTAACAGATCCCCTTAAAACCCTTAAACTCTTATTGGTGATGATTGGCTATTTTGCGTATCCAGGCAGTAACCAAATCATTAATTAATTAAAAGATAAGATTGAAAAGGTTCCAAAATAATTAATCCAGCATTTCTCATAAAACAATTTGCACCACTCTGACTTTTACTTTAACACTCCAACCAAATAATAAACCGCCAAACATAAAACAAGGCAGCCCAACACTTTACAATAACAGCCTTGCGTTTGTTGAAATACAATTTCTTGGTGGATGGTTGGGAAGGAAAGACTAGGCAAAAATATGTTTCAAGTTCGCTTAGATTTAAGCTTAGTTTAACAAAAATGTCACAAATACGTCGATAGCAAATAAACGCATGCATCCTGTTCTATTCACATTTTGATTTGCCTAATCATAAAATTTGACATTTTGTGTTGTGAATTTTTGACAGATGTTTACATTGGAAGTGTTGTAAATTTACATAACAATAGGATAAGTGTTTCGTGTTAATATGGTGCATAGTGTTTAAGTGTAATAAAAACGATTTAAATACACAATCGAGCTTGTTGAAAATTATTGCCTCAAATATACTCTGCACTGCTGGTCGTTGATGTTGTTGTTATAGAAGTGAATGTCTGGATCTTCTATAGGCTTCTCGAACTGGTAATTTAATTAATTATACAATTGTAAATTTATTATGAGCTGTTTTCAATGTTACAACTCTTAAAATGCACTCAGGCCCATTTATTTATTTATTACTGGGTTGTTCTGAGGCGCTTCGTGCCCGTGTACTCCCAGCAAAGTGTAATTAAATATTTTTTAAATAGATCGCATTTAAGATTACAAAATCGTAAAAAACTGTAATTATTTGTTTCAACAATATTTATTAAAAATTAAACTACAGGATTTCTTTAAAAACAACATTTCGAGAAAATTGACGGCCATCGTTGAGAAGCTTTCCCTGCTGTGGATTATCTTCGATTCTTATTTTCACTTGGTGAGAATCTCTTGAGCGGGAA
The DNA here is from genome assembly GCA_963691935.1 of Nephrotoma guestfalica. Classification (NCBI taxonomy): domain Eukaryota; kingdom Metazoa; phylum Arthropoda; class Insecta; order Diptera; family Tipulidae; genus Nephrotoma; species Nephrotoma guestfalica. The sequence goes on along the minus strand of OY829913.1, from coordinate 306,404,976 downwards.
AGCGCGACATATAATTGCCCATGGAAAAACACTGCCGTTTGAAGATAAATTCCCACGTTATTAAAAGACTGGCCTTGCATCTTGTTTATTGTCATTGCGTATACCGGAATTATTGGAAACTGTCGTCGTCGCGAAACAAATAGTAAATTGGTCTCAGAAGGTGCCAAATCAATTCGAGGTAATAAAGTTTCGCGATAGCTCTTCAACAATTAAACGCGTTCCATTGCACATACATTTCTTAGGATTTAGCTTTCGCAGAAGCATTATAACAGCCTTTTTCTAAAGTAATACGTAAGGGGTCATGCCGGATGGATTTTGTTCATTGAGGAATTCAACGAGAAAGTTGAGTGCATCGTTAGGATCCTCGCTTACTAACGCAGATTCGCTGTAGTAAACTTCTGCATCACCATGATTCAAGTCGATTATTCTTCGATTCATTTCAAGCGTCTGAGCATTCGTTGGAGCACAGATAACTCTTTTTGAGAGTTCATCTGTTGACATTTGCTTAATATTATTAAAATGACACTGATTAGATGTTGACTTGTGATCATTTCGGTCGGAATTTGAATTGTGTCCTCCTCATAAATGCCAGGTGTTGCAGGCAAAGTTCCTGATCCGACTTGCAGAAGCCATTCATTGTGCTCGTGTTGACCTTCGCTGCGCATCTTGGTGGTCAAAGAAAGTTGTTCAAACTGGTTCCATAGAGGGCTTGATTTAATGAAGTATTCGATGATTTCAGTGCGCGTTCCTCTTTGAACGACTAGTAGCGTATGACGAAAATCACAGCTTAACATTGCAGCGGAGACCATTCTTAGGAAGCATTGTAATTTCGAAGAAAACAATGAGAGCAGCCTCACGCAAAACTGCAGCTACTGGTGATGTCATTCGCATTGACGAGATTGAATTATCATGAAATGGCACCGGAAGTTTAAATCCACTATGAATCGTGCGTCCTCCCTTAAGTACAGTGGCTGCTATTCCGGTTGTTGCAAATGGCAGCATAATTTTTCCTTCACCTCGAAAGTTTGCCATTAAAGTTGTGTATAAGATGGTCTTGCCTGAGCCACTGGTACCATCGATAAAAAAGAACTTAAATTGTGCGTGATTATTTTGCAGCAATCATAATTTTGATGTATGCCGCAAGCTGGGCTTCATTCAGCTTTCCAATTTGTTCGACTGCCAGTCGTGCTTCTTCTTCTTGATCATAAATTTGATTTTCTTCGGGTGGGTTACCGCCTGAAACAGGCAAACCAACTGAACCGCATGACATTCCGTGCTGTTTGAAACCAAAAGTGTGGTGTGTGACCAACTATGCAGAGGCATAGTTCATTCTCCTTAATTATAAATCTAACTAGGTAGCTGTTGAAGTTACCGTGTCCAGTAATGAATTATGATAAGCAGTTATTTAGTGAAATTATTGTGTTGAGTCTCATCCTTACATTTGGAACATTCATACACTTCTTTCGTTCTCCTAATATGGGAATTCTTGTCCATCGTCTCATCAGTTTTGATGATGATGTTCCCTGTCATAGTCGGGCGTTCCTTCTTAATATTGGTGATAATTGCACTCTGTTTTAATTTGATATCTATCAGCATAACTCCTGCAATATTGTTTAATGCGAGCTTGGGGGTAGTCCTACAGCAACCTGTTATTTTCAACAGGACATGCCTTGGTACACCTGCTAATGTCCTTATGAGGTGTAAATTTAACTTATCCACCCAGCGTGCGCTTGCGTATGTTAGTACAGGCTCAATTACTCCCTTATATAAGATAGCAGCGTACGGTTATTAAGACCCAAACCTCGTGCGAGATTCTTGCAATGGTACGTAAGACTTTTTTGGCCTTTTCAGCGATAGTTTTAACAGGACTTGTTAAAGTGATGCAACCAAGATGCTCAACAATACTAACGCCTAGATATTTGACAGTTTTATTCTCACATTATTTAATTTTACAATAGGTGGTTTTTTATTAACATCATTTCTGTTTACCGGGTGATAGAGCTAGTTTATTTTTCATGCACCATTCCCACATGCGATTTAGTACCAACTGAGTTTTATTTTCAAGATCTTGGCTGGAGTGCCCATATATGATTATAGCGTTATCGTCAACATAAGCAATTTCGTCTTCCCCGCTGCAGAAACACGATGTTCCAAATATTGGGGCCAATGATTGCACCTTGTGGGCATCCTTTTGTTAACGTTTTCTGAATTTTTTCATGACAGTCCTCCTTTATCGCTATTCGATCTTTCAAATAATCTAGTATTATTTTATAAATATTTTTGGAAGGGCCAATAGTTTTCAGGTGATTCATGATACAAGGCCACCCGAAATTGTTTGGCTGAGTAGGCATCTGGTCCATAACTAATTTTTCTAGTAATTTGCCCGTAAGGGTAGGGTCAGCTTCGTTTATATCTCCTCCTTTCCTGATTACACCAACTTTACCTGTTTTTCCGATTTGCGGAAGCACACCCAGCTCTAAACACTTATTAATCAAACCAACAAACATCTACTCTCAATAATGGGCCAAATTGTTTTCAGCACTTTTGTTTCGATAAGGTCAGGTCCAGGTGTCTTGCCATTTTTCATACTCAGCAGTGCTAATTCAACCTCATATTCACTGAACGGCGGAGCATTTACAGTCGCAGGTGCCTGCTGTATCATTATTATTATATTCATTTGCTCTTCTGTATCATTTGCAGGATCATCGTCAGGTAGCAGGGAGTTTAATAGCAGTTGGTTTGTTTCTTGCCATGTTGTTGTTCCAGGAGCTATAGAATTGAGCTTAATGACTCCGATTATTTAATTTTACCCGCCTGGTATTTATAAATAAATCCCCATGGCTCACTACAACCCTGTAAAAGGAGACACATTTCTCAAAGTTTTTTGTTTTTTGAACGCAACTCAACGAAAATACGAGTTTCTTAGTTGCCTGTACGTCTGTTTCATAATTTCCTTTAACTCTGTGTGTCTAGTGTTTTGGAATTCTTTCCGACTTCATTGCACTTCTTTACGTTTTTTGTTAAGGCTAGGAGTCCACCATGCAATCTGTCGTTTGGAGCTCTTTTGCATTGGTATCGCAATTTCACAGGCTTTGATTATGCTGTTGGTTACTATAGTAGCTACAATTCGCCAGTTTTCCACTAGATGCGTTTCTGTGATCATTACATGTCCAACTTGTATCGACACTCCAACTTCTAATTTGGTTTGACAGCCCACTGGTCACTTAGGTGAGATCAATACTTGACTCGCCATTGTGGCAGTATGTACTATCTTGTCTTTCCTTATTTAGCAAGTGCAGTCTATGGCTAGATATAAAATCTTTAACTTCAAGACCGCGATCATTAGTTGTGGGGTCAAACCAGAGAGCTAACCTGGCGTTAAAATTACCACATATTCTTTGCAGATATACTCGTACGGTTCTGTTTCATATACTAGGCTAGTAAGCAGTAAGTAGAAAGAAAATAGATACTTACAATGTAGAAAATACCTGCTAAAGTTCTCACTGAATTGGGTGAGTTTCGTGGCCGTAATATTGTTATTGTGAATACTATTTGCAGATTTGTAATCCATATCTGTGCTAGTTGCAACAATTGCCCTTGTTGACAGTTCTCCTATTCTAACATTTGCCGAGTACGGTTCTTGCATACATACCACATCAATTATATGTGAGTCAACTGTCTCCCTTACTTCACTTCCAACCGCAATCGCATCTTGCATGTTTATATGCATTATTGCAATTTCTTGCATACTCAAATTTCTTGGCTGTATATTAACCATAATTAATTCGGTTCATGAGTGCCGTTATAGCTCCTAAGTACGCAGGGCATGCAGCTATGCCCCACTTCGGAACATTGGCCAAAAACTACAGAATCTGACTTGCAGTGTTTTGTAACAGTTTTTTGCGCGTGTCCGGCTCAACCTCAATGACTCAATGTCCCGTGTCTTGGTCTCTAGGACCAGTTTTAAAACATGTTGTTTACACTTCAGGTAGATTTTGTTTAACATAAGCGCTGGAAGCTCTTCTTGCTTCAGTTCCCTACTAACATCATACATGATCATTCTAGGTGATTTCTTAGCCGTGATACTAGTTTCAAGCTCAGCGTTGCTAGTTATTGCATTTAAATTAGATTCTTTTGCCACTTCGATGATTACGCCACTTTGCTTATTCTCCTTTATCTTCTTAATTGTTATTTACGGCTCGGCCGGCTTTACTAGTTCGTTTAGTTCGTTTTGTCCTTAACTTCATTGCTACTGCCAAATTTGGAAGCGTCTTTGGTTTAACATTAATATATGGCATTTTTTGATTTTCCGTCTGTTTGGACGGAGTCTTAGCAGTTACCCTCAGGCCCAGGGTGAATATGAATAGCTCCAAGTAACCATTGACTAGGTTACTAGTCAATTGTACTATTGTTGTTGTGCTATTACCTGCTGTTCGAGTTGGCATGTTCTTATGCCAACAATATTTAAACCATTATCACACCAGACCTCCTCTGGTGTTCTACGTCTCGATAAGAATCGCTTTGGAGCTGCTATAAATGCATCAGTAGTGTAATTGCTAACAATTTTCAAATGTACATCTTTAATTGATAAACGCGCGAATACAACAATGTTCCCCTTTTCTACCGGTGCTTTTATGTTAACTAGGTACTGTTGGTCTGATGTAGTCTAGATCACTATTGCAACGAGCTGGCGGTCAATCTCCCATTTTTTGTTCGTATTTCATGAAGCATGTAGAGCACGCTTTGATACATTTTTTATAGTATGGTGAGCTCCATCCAGTACATTTGTCTTATGAGGCTTGTGAATTACCCGCGTGTAATATGCTTCTTTCTAATTATTAAATCGTTGATTCGGCGATTTTTTGGTATTATTATAGGAAGTTTGGTTGTGCAGTTAATTGGAGAATTTCTCTTCCGAGGAACGGCTTATCGAACTACCAAATCGTAAGACATACACCATAATTTAAATCAGGAAGCATAATTTTCGGAAGTTTTAGTCACTTTGTCTTCTAGCAGAGAGGAAATAATTCCGTTAGAATGTTGTCAAAATGTTGACTTTCTTGTCGAACGGTCATTTGTTTTTTATTTTTCACGTTTTAAAATTTTAAATTCGTATTTTGTTGCATAGAACACCTATATATAGTTTTGTGGTATCGTGCATGCGAATTATTTGATTACACTTACTGTCTGGTTTAACAACAAAGGGTTGCAACCCAAAAAACACCAAACATTAAAGCTCTGGTACTGAAAGAGCCGTTTTGAGTTTGAGGCGACGCTTATAAAAGTCATCAAGGCGCTGCCAACGACAGGAGGATTAACTTCTCGGGATGAAAAAGTCGTCACGATTTCGAATTTACATTATAAACTGCACACTTCGTTATAAATGAGTTGATCTGCTCCAAAGTGGGTGTACAGCGTACACAATTTCTGTAAATAAATAAATAAATATTAATAAGACAAAGCTAGTGTTTGAATTTGACTGCATGACCAATAACGTTCATTTTCTCCTAGCCATTCTGGACCTTTCCACAAATGATGAAGTTTTGATATGGTTTGGAGCTTTCTTCCTCTAGAAATTTGCTTTACTGGATTTTATTTAACTTCAACCATCAGATAGCCAGTGTAAAACAATCGTCGAATATGTTCACGCAAAGATCTCCATATTTTCAAATTCAATCCTCAGTACAAAATTTCACCACCTGCACAATACGACCGCCCCAGAAAGCTCTAGAAATAGAGTATGCTATACCGTTAGCTACTTCCGAAGCATCACTAAATGATATAATCTGAAGAGATCTCGGAATTTTCAAGGTAGTTAAGTATCTTGGGATTTGGTCTCTGCGAGATGATATATATATATTGCCATAAACAGTCTTCAATGCCTTGGATTCGAATGCTTAAATTTTTCAGTTGATTTACAAAGCATTCTTAGTGCTAAATAAGGAGCACAAGCTGTACCATATGCAACGATGTTGAGTTTAAGCCCTCTGATTGGTTCACAGGGAAAATCGCGCCATAATATTAACTGATAATCTGCATCCATTGAGTTTACTCGAATTTGCCGGTACATCTTTTCGATGATCACTACGACAGCAATTATTGGTTTTCGAAACCTCAACACAATAGTCATTAAATTTCGTTGTAAATTTCCCCCAATTTGGAGGACATCGTTTAATGAAACTGATGAACTGCTTTCACAAAGATACGTCTGTCTGCGGAAGGTCGATTAGTTTATCAGCCCTCTTAAGTTCTAGATTCTGTTTTTTCGACACCCGGTTTGACATTTTGGTAAGTTTTAAGAAGTTCTCGCAAAAATAAATATGGGATCAGTATTTCTGTTAAACGGTTGGCTGATTTGACAATGCGAGTGGCTTCTTTAACTTTTCGGCCAATTTATAACATAGTATGTAAGTCCTCTATGATCGTGGTAATTGCCGCAATTAGATTCAACTTGACTTAAACTTAAAATGAAACTATGGTTATTAAATAAAATGTACTATTGACCCAAAACATCTCAAATAATTCGAATAGGAACAGATTTTCTAGTCGTGAAAACCACCTCTATTCGTTGACGTTCTAACTATTTCTTGTCGAAATTTTTTAATCGGATTTTCCGAGAACTGGCGTACCTGACTATAGCTCATCGGCTTCTTCAAATGGTTTTGATAAGAGACGAGAATATTTTAATAAGATCTGAATGTTTTTATGTTTAAGCACATCGTCATCCTGATTAATTTAACACTTAATCATGATCACTGTGCTATACAAGAAAATGTGATAACAAATACTTTAGCCTCGTCAAGTTTGCATCTGAAATCCATCGGTCGAGAACCAGCAGATGATTTTGCCTTCTCAAAAATATTTTAAGATTTAGTCTCCTTAATAATCTAAGCGTAACGCTTACTGGAAAATGAAGTGGATTAATTAACAACTAAATTTAGCTTTTGTAGATAGCACCAATAAAAATTTAAAAATTAATTTTATGCGTGTGCAGATGCATAGTATCGATCCACTGTGTTTAGTTAAGTTTTTAGCAAAAAATGTGTGGATTATGCAATGGGTTATACAGCTCACTTACACAACAATGTTTTATTTTCTTTGTATCGAATATTCTCATACTCGTGACTATTGATGAAAACAATAACATTTACGGTAAATAAAGATGTGTAAATGTATTTACAACCCATTTAAATTGCATAACCCATGCATTTTTCCTTGAAAATTTTTCCTCTGTTTCGTTACTCTTTATAACAGTAGATACTTTTTGGTTAAATATAGAAAACACACACAAACACAATTTATCTTAAATTTTCACAAATTAAACTGAAAAGGTTAACGCAATCGTAGAGATATACATATGCTGTCGTTATCGATGATAACGGTACCTGAGATACAAAATATGCATGTAAAAATCAGTAGTGCGTAAGCTAATGGTCGGTTCTGACCTACGAAATGATTTACTTTTAAAAATATTTAGTAAATAAATTAGCAAATGTAAAAATAGTTATAATCAATTAATGGTACAGACAAAAAATATAGAAGAAGGTAATTTAAGTGATGATGTGCTTAGTGAAAAGTGAATTAGATAGTAAAAAGAAGGAAACACATTTGTTCTATGAGCTGTTATCCACTGTGTATTCGCGTTTGTAGTTGTATAGAGAAGCAGGGGCAGTTTGACAGAATAAAAACTAAAGGACAATTTAACAAGTTAACGGTTTGTTTTTATTTGTTTTATTTTATCCTACTACTTACATTAAATACATAAAGCCCATAAAATGTGAGCGGCAATTTGCTCACTTAAATGATTCAAACAGAATGCAACTTAACCTCTTACGTATTCGCAGATTGAGGTGTAATTGCTGAAATCAGCAAGTGTCAAATGTACGAATTCGTTCATATCGTTTATAATTTTCATGTCAGTATTTTGTTTTCTAAATCATTATAAAAATTTCAATTTAATTTTTGGTAAATAACAAGACAGCTTTGATGTGATGCTTTCAAGCATACACTCTACACCTTCGGTTGTTTTCCAAACACCAATTTATTTCAGATTTACTGATTTATTTCTAGCCATCTTGAATAAGTCGGCTAAGTTATTTCAATCCATTGCATCAAAAACAAAACGCAATTTTCATAACATGAAGCTTTTGCTTTTCGTCAAATTGATCTGAACACTCATTGAAAATTCAAACAAAGCTAACTCTGATAATTACCAGAGCAACAAGGTTGTGTTCTTGATTTAGTTGTGCTGAACAAAAGTTGTGAAACAAAAATGAAACTTTATAAATTTTCCAAGGCATACTTAGCGAACGAATCAAAATTTATTCGACAAACAAAAGACCAAATTTTTAAAATATTAAGGTGGATTTACAAAACTGCGAAAACAGAATGAAATGGAAACATTTCCCTCCATAGCATGCCATTATACCTCATTCAGCAGAGCTGGGAGCTGGCTATGATTCGATAGACTTATTAATCACATATCCGCGGCAAATATTGTTTATCGAAACGTCATTTGAGGTTGACTGACAAAAAATAACAAATTTCACAGAAAACTATTTTTGCGTCTACGCGGTGTGATTTCAAACTGAAATTAATATAAAGTCACAAATAATCAAGACTTCAGTTATGCACGAATCAGTTGTAATGTGTTGATATTACATAGATATTTTTTAATTTAAAACTTAGTATTGACGCAAAAAGTTTAACTAAATCGAGATAATAGCGAGAGGATAGGAAGGGTCTGTTAGCTAAGATTATTAGAGACAGTATCAATTGTGTGAAACTAAATCCAGAAAAGTCAATGAACCTGTCGTTAGGTAAAGTTATTTTGATGGGTGGTAATATATTTGTGTTCAAAGCTTTACATAGCACTTATTTCTATAGTTACTCCAGCATATCCATAAAGAAACAAATTATTGACACATTAAACATTTTTTGAATTTACTTTTCAGCAATAAAACTACTTGTGTCAGATTCGCAGAGGAAGATAAAAAAATTAGCAATTTTTCCATTATAAGCAAGATTCTCGCGAAAAACCATTTAATTTTATTTTATCTTTTATGTCATCAAAACGGTTAAATTTTTTAGAAAAAACGTAATAAAATGAAAAGTTGTAAATGTTAGTATAAATATAAAAAAAAATTAATCATTAGCGTGGTTGCGCTAGAAACTAATTCAAATCTTTATTCAATTATTTATCCATCGACTACATACGATTTTAAAATTCAAGGAAACTGGAAGCTTTTTAGATGAAACTAAAATAGAAAAAAGCTCCACAAAAAATTGATATTAATCTTTGTCAAAGTCAAGATTTTTGTGTTGCAGTACTTGTTGTTTGTGCTTTCTCTAATCCTACATAGGAGAACTGATATAAACGAAAATGTTTCTTATAGTTTCTGGACTTGTTTTTCAGTCAGACATGACTGCACAAAATATAAAATCGGAAAATTGCTTATTTTGATAAATTGAACTTGATAAAAAACTTTAACTCAACTTGCTGGTTACAAAAAAAAATTGTTTTGACGGTATATTGAATTATATTTGGGGGCCGTGTTTGGAACGAGTTTTGGAAAACTATTTGGATTTTTATTTTTATGGCTTTTTAATTACACCTCTTTGGCGTAGTAATATGATGTACTTTGTGTTGTATCGTGCAAAAATGCATTCATAATAGTGATCGACTGTGATTACTGCTTTGACACGTGAATCCGAAGATACCAGATTGGAACCAGGGAGGAGCTTTAATGAGCTAATACATATTGGACATTGGGCTGACATTGGCTTTTTAACCGCTGGCTGATTTAGTCAATATATTATAGGAACCGAAGTTTGATTTAGTAGCTGACGTAATCTTTCCCGATATTATGAAGGAACTAAAAAAAATACTTGAAATTGTCCGCCGTCACATTAATATCCAGAACCTCGTCGCTAACGTTCGGAGTTAATTTTAGGAAGAGCAATGGGAAGGACACAGTTTCAAACATCATCATTCAACTTAATTTTCATCTTAGTTCAAATAAAACAAACACCTAGATTATTTTATAGTGAGATTAAAATAGGCCGATCTTTAAAATTAAATTTGCTAGCTAATACGAAAGAAAAACACCTCGGGATCATCCGGAGGCTGTCCTGAATCGTCAGGCTAAAAACTCAAAACGGAATATAAGTTTTAATGTTTATGGTGCAAACTGGCTTACAAAAATCAGCTGATTACCATGTACATATATTCTATATCCTTTCAATGAACGATATTTTTCTGTAGTAGAGGTGATATGACCATCCATTTCATAACGAGGGTTGATGGTGGAGTTAATACTTTTGTTCAAAAAAATGTTCAAATTATTATTTTTTAATTTGTATACGTCATACCCGGAATAGGTTGAATATTTGCTTCTGTATAATATTGTTGTTTTACTGTGGTGGTTTTTGGCACACAATTTTAACACTAATATTTTTGCTATTAAATTGAATTTTCATATAATTTTTTTTACTGAGACTTGGATCTCAAAAGTAGATGATTATTCTTCAAGTCTAGATCGTTATTCATTCCATGCTGATTGTAATGACATTTATCGATCTGGTAGGTGAGTTTGTAAGATCCTCATTAATAATTTGTGATAATTTCTCAGTAAGCCTTCCATCAGCTGCTTTGATTATATTCAAATGTTAAAGCTTGTTTCGTATTAGTCTAAAATTTAATTTTTGCTCTTTCGCCATTTTCTTCAATTATTCTGCTTAGCGATATAAATCTGGACGTCTTGAAGGATTCGCGCATTTGAATATTATTTATTATTTTTTCGTTATTTGGGTTGGAGTCCTTTCTTACCAATGTGATTAGACCGCGCTGTTTTTGCAGAACCCATTTTCAATTCAGTGTATTCAACCGTGTATTCAACCTGAAAATCGTAGTTTATTTGTGACCGATCATACTACTGTTCACTTAAATTTAAAGTTGACCAAGAGAACAAGAAGAGATCGTAAATATGAACCGGGTTTTGATACAAAAATAGATTACTCTGAATTTTGTTATGATCTCTACTCTAGTAGCTGGAATAAAGTTCTCTTTTCGAATTGTCCTAACGTTGCTTATTCATTTTTTTACTACGATTTACTTAGCTCAGTTTCAAATTTTCTCCAACTTTTTGACTTGCTAGAGTGCTCAAACATACAGAACAGCTTAGTGCTAGATGACAATGCATTTTTTTAAAACAAGTAAGAGGCAGCTACACATATAACTTCAAAACGGAGTTGTAAATAAGAAATTAAATATCGATTCAGCCAAGTAATTTGGTTTTGCCTGGGTATAGTAGTCTAAATTTTTTCCTTTTTCAATTAATGAAACTGAAATAGTGTCAGCAGCTAAAGAATTGAAAAGCTCTGTAGTTATTTTTAGTAGTAACCGTATCCTAGAATTGTTTTAACTTTTGTTGGCAAAGGTTTCCAGATAAATTAGAAATTGGCATTGATAAACCAGTTCATAAGAAGGATGCATATTTAAATTTTAACAACCACAGCCCAATTTCATTGATAAATACTTTCGTAAAGATTTTATGTTTTAAAAACTTAAAAAAACTTAGATTTTTGAATTTATCCCTATTTATTAATATTAAAAATGTTTTAATCACACACTATTGTTGGATGAGCTATCACATATACATAGCTAGATGTCACTTTTAAATCTTATCTTAAAAATCGCTTTCAAACTGTTTGCATAAACAAAAACATAGCAATAAAATGTTTCCCTCCAATCCCTTCAGGCTCTCTTTTAGGGCTAATATTTTTCTTGATATACTGTAAGTGGATTTTTAATCATAACTTGCATGGTAAACTTGTTAATTTCTCCAGCGCAGATATGAATTTGTTAAAATGTGCCATTAAAGATAACATGAGAGTGCTGAAGAAATGGTGGTACATACATGACAAGGTTCTGAGGTGTTTGGATTTACACTTGGAATTTCAGTATGAATTGTATCATTCGCGTTCCTTGCTCACCCATTGAAAGCTTAAACTCATTGAAATATTTCGATTTGAACTTGAACCCTCAACTAAATTTTAAAGTACATTTGGCATGAGTCACGTTTGCACATCTTCAACTTTCGTGGACCGCTGGTCTTTCAAATATGATGATATCGATCTGAATAAGTGGTAATCAGAAGAAGCCAAGTCTGGAGAATACGCAATATCATTTTACGCCTTCCTTGGTCCGTACATAGTTTTTTCTCCAGAGCATCACTTAATTTGATTAGTTTGGTCTGGTAGCGTTCAGCTGTAACAGTTTGACCGGGTTCCAGAAGCTCGTAGTCCTGACTCCTTTACAATCCCACCAGACACACATTAAAACTTTCTTGGCATGAATATTCACTTTTGCAACTGATGTTGACATTTAGGATTATCGTACAAAATCTACTTTTCATCACGCGTAATGATTTCGTGCAAAAAATCTTTCTTTTGCAAATTCATGCGGATGTCAACTCTTCGCTTTTTGTTTTCTTCGGTTAGTTTATGAGGAACCCATTTTTCTTCCTTTTGTATTTTCCAAGTGATATTGCTTGGTGAGTTGTTGTTCTGCAAGCTCTTTCTGTGTTTGACACAGCTTGTAAATGACTAAAACTTGTGTCATAAAAACGGCAATGACTAAGCTACGTATACCCAAAATACCCAAAAAGGTGTGCGATTTGGATGCATTGCAGTATATTTTAATGCAACTAACTTCAGAGCCGAGTTTCTACTTGCACACCTAATAATTGTCAAATATTGAACCTTGATTACTATCCAAAATGGAGTCCTTAGAATTATGAATAAATTACTAACGTCTCAGCCATCCTTCTTAATGTTCATGAATTTAAAATTTTCATGCCTGCGCTCATTACATTTTAAAAAATCTTTATAAAATTAAAATTCCACAACCAAATAAAGAACATTTTAAGAAATTTTTCTTTTGAGCTGCGCGGAGCTTATGTAGAGTTTGGTTGTTTACAATTAGCGATATTGAAACTTTTTTCAAGCTGTACTTGTATTTGATAAATAAAAGTGTTTGTATAAGATGTGTCAGTGTTTAGTACACAACAATCTAAATTCAAATTTTGTCTACCTGAGGTGGTTGTAAATCGAATTGACAAACTTAGACACCGTCTATTGATACAATTTCGATTCTGGTGTTTATCGATAAATCATCAGAATGATCAAAATGTTGCTCCAATAACCTCATCAGACTGGCTTACTCTATAAACTATAAACACATTCCCTCCAATTAGCTTAGCCAGATTGGATTTCACCCCGATCTCATTAAACCGACCGTTATGAAATTGTGTCTAATATCAGGATCCATCCTAAATCATGAATTGTTAAAATTATTCGTCATCGATATAATGAAAAGAAGATAGAAAATTTGCAAAATTTCATTTCCATAACCTGAAAACTGGTAAAGTGTTTTAGAATTATGTGAAGTTCGATGTCAATAATTTTGTGATGTATGAAAACAGAAATTGATTTCTTAATTCTTTTGTTAATTACATACGGAAAGAACCAAAATATTATTCTAAATCTATCTAAGGAACAAGTGCCTTGAACTTCCACTTAATAAAATCACTTATACTTAATTCAATTTGTTCAATGGGCCGTACAGTGTTTTGCAATTAAACGCGTAAAAAATAATTGTTTACAATTTTTACGTAAATAATGTAAATAATGATTAATTACGGTAAAAAATTGTATACATGTATAAAATACTACTGTGGACAAAAAGTAGTAAGAGTTTTGAATTTAAATTTTGCGCGGAAAACCATTCGTCAAAATATTTTTTTTTTCTATGTTGGTATGACTGTCAGTGACATCTGTGCCAAATGTCACATCAAAATAATCATTAGTGTTTAGTATACACTTGTCTCTCTGAAGTACAAAAGTGCATTCGGAGATTTTTACAATGAGTGAAATTATTCAACAAAGAAGTTCCATTAAATTTTGTGTGCGGAATCAATTTTGTGGTGCCGAAAGGTTCAGGATGTTGCAAAAGGCCTTCGGTGATAATTGTATGTCGCGAGCAAGTGTTTTTGATTGGTACAAATTGTTCAAAGAGGGTCGAGAACGTGTTGACGACGAACCACGTCTAGGTCGGCCATCAACATCAACTGATGATCGACACGTTAATAAAATCAAGGAATTGGTGCTCGAGAATCGACGATTAACAGTCAGAGACCTTACTGGCATCGTTGAAATATCGGAAGAATCCGTGAAAACCATTTTGAAAGATCATTTGGGCCTAAGAAAAGTGAAAGCACGATTGATTGACGTCTGTGAAATAATTCTTTCCTACTACCAGGATGTCATGAAACGTATTATAACTGGCGATGAGTCTTGGATCTATACTTACGACCCGGAAACAGACAATCAATCGGCCGAATATCGTGCCAAAGGTGAGCCGAAGCCGAAAAAACCACGTCAAAGCTAGTCAAAAATCAAGGTGATGTTGACAATTGTCTTCGATTATCGAGGTGTGGTGCACTCCGAATTCCTTCCGACCGGCCAAACGGTCAACAAGGAGTACTATTTGAGTGATATGCGTCATTTGCGCGAAGCTATTCGTAAAATGAGGCCGGAATTATGGGTCGACAACTCTTGGTTTTTGCACCACGATAATGCACCTTCTCATACTGCATTGGTTTTACGTGATTTTTTCGAAAAAAATTCCACCCATATCGTTCCGCAACCACTGTATTTGCCTGATTTAGCTCCGTGTGACTTCTGGCTGTTCAGCAAACTCAAACGACGTATCCGGGGAAACCGTTTTGAGTCAATTGAAGACATTCAACGTGAATCGCTACGCGCATTGGAGGCTATTCCGGAAATTGACTTTAACAACTGGTTCGAGGATCGGGAAAAACGTTGACACAAGTGTATTGAGGCCGGGGGGGTTAATTTGAGGGGAACGAAATAGATTTGGAGAAATAAATAAAGAATTTTAAAATTATGAACAAATTCTTACTATTATTTGTCCACAGTATTATATAAAATTAGCGACATCTGCGAAAAAATTCTTAAATTAGTAAAATAATTTAAAATACATTATTTTCTAGTAGATAATACAACCATTACAAGCAGCTACATCTATTGATATTTTTAATTTAATATATTATAGAATATTTTGTGGGCTTGCTAATTAATGACTCTACTACAATAATTTAATTTATAAATATTCATTGGAATCAATGTTTTTAATAAATATCAATGCACTTTTCTGTAACGTTGCATACTATATTATTTACTTGATATTTGAATAAGGAAAGATATACTAATAACAGATCCATCTATGATTCAAAGGAAGAAATATATTGTTTATAGCTCAGATAATCACCTTAGGCGGCAACATGGGGCCAAATAGTTATTACGTGGACGGTGGACTAGTTATTTTAAAATTTCGATGTACTCTTACTTTAAAAAATAATATTTTAGTATCGAAAATTAGTATATCAAACGAAACACATTTGGCTCAATTCATTAGGCAGATTGCCTGATATGGCGATTGATTTTGGTATAACGCTGGATGATTTAAATATGAATCACCCAATTAGATTTTTAGCGTGTTTCTGTTTACTATTTTAACACTAAATGCGAATTCGAAAAGCCAGAATCTACGAGTATTGATATGCAAAGGAAATTCGAATTTTAGCCAACAGTATTATCGACTAGATAACGTAGTTTATATTATTTTACTAATTTAAGTATTTTCATGCAGATGTCGCTAATTAATTAAAATTTTCACATTTATTACGCCATGTAACGCAAAAAATTTGGCGTAATTAATACAAATATTTACGTGTAAATATTAGCGTAATTAGTGTAACGTAATTAATCTGCATAACACTGGTCGTAATCGATAACTCGTAACTCAATCAAACTCACTCCAAGCACACATCTGAGAGCCATGGTCAATTGAATTGACATAGTAAGTTCGGTGTTCTTTTGGCAAAAATATTGACATTTCCGGTGGATTTTTATTGTTAAATTTGTGGTGATAGCTCGTATTATCGGCATTTTTGCGGTTGTGTTCTTTAGACGCTAAAATCAGTGTTGATAGTTACAATAAAAGCTGCTGTAAGTATACAGCTTTGGTGACCCAATTATAAACAACAGTTGTCAGCAATGCTAGATGTGGAATCAAGTTCTTGAAACTCTAACAAAACTGATCTAGTTTCAAAATCACTTTTTCCATCGTTACTTTAAATGAATGAATCTTATTTCACTTTAAATTCAGATAATTGAAATGATTTTTGGGACTGTACGTCAAGAACGTGTGGTATACGATCCCCGAACCCAGCTAATAGTAGTATTTTAATACTACGACTTGGTGTTAAGTATTTTCTTGTAACTAGTCAACTCGGATATTACTAAAGCAATATTATCCGAATGGATTAATTTACCGGCTCCTAAGTCTTAGAAAAAGCTAAAATTTTATTATCAGAGCTTTGCAAATGTACATTTTTGGCACTGGTAACTAATTAATGATTTATTTTGGATTACATAAAAAAGTACTGTTGGGGCGCTGATGGTAGATACAACTATTTTTCATTTGAGTATAATCATGTGGAAGAACTCGGAAGCAACAATTTTCTTTACAATCCATTTATTTCACAAATCCAGCTTCTTAGATGGAAAATTACTCGATTGGTATAGAATTCTTAGAAAAGTTGTTCTTAATATTCACAAATTTGAAGCAAATCAAATGTGTTAATTTGGCGCTCCATTGTGAATCATGGAAAACCATTTAAACTGGCCTGGTTTTCCCGGTAAAAACCAATTTATACATAATCAAGAATTTTACAGATTTTTGCAAAATCAGTCGTTTTGCAACCAATTTGAGATGTTTCCAACTTTCCCCGTGATTTTGCGGGAATGCCAATTTTTGGACTGACGTTCAAAGTGCCTCGTGCAGTTTAGACCCATTAGCGCTAAAAAAACTATTAGATACGGTGGTATGGTACAAACACACTTGCGACATTTTTAATGTAGCCCAAAATTGTTATTTGCTTCTAAAATAACATGAAATCGCTTTTCATAATCCGTATCATTTATCACATGTTCAACGTTGGATACCTTAATTTCCCAGATTTTCCTTTATTATAGTATACAAGACGAAAATGCAATATAAGAAAGACTCTAACAAGAAAATTCATCTATCAATGTCATTTTAGTTGGTTTTCATGAAAAATGTGCACTTTAATTTTATATATTTTGATATATACAATTTTGGAACAACACCCCCACCACTACCACCACTAAAAGCAACAAAATGAAAAACATAAAATGAAAATGCATAGAAATAGATTTTCGGATGAAAAATGGGAAAAAATACCAAATTCATTTTATAAATATGGTGAAAATTTATAAATTGCATCTTATACACACCACATCATATTATATACCAACAAAAGTGCTGCAGATAAAATGCAGCAGAACAACAAAAAACGCATCCATTTCTCTCTGATGTCTTAATAATAATAAAATTCATAGCACAAAATAAAAGATTAATGAAAATTGATATTCGAAACTATTAATTATTATTGTTGTATATGTATGTGTCTAAGTACAGAGATAAATTATATATTATTTCATGCAGATCTTCTAATTATACACATGAAAATAATCAAAAAAAAAAAAAAAAATCTATCAATTAAGTGCTAGAATGGGCGTCATACGAAACCACGGTTGTTAACAAGATTCAAATAATTCAAAAATAAAAATTAAGTCGAGCCGGGCATTTTTGCTGAAGTCGAACGATTCACCATAATACAAATTAACTAAAAATATTGTACGTTGCACTTAAATAATCCTAAAGGGTTATTCCGCATGTTATAAACGTCTTTTTAGCGATGAAGTAACAAAAACTTTACAGATTTGCTTAAGTTTTTTGTTTTTTGTTTTTTTTTATTTTATTTTTGTTCACCTCAATTAACCATCTTAAATACAGTATTAAAAACTGAAATGAAATGAAAAATAAGAAAATGTATTAAATAAAAAAGCAAAAAAATTGTTAAGGAAATTTATTTATTTATTTTTTAGTACGAAGACGAACACAACATGGCAAACAGTACGTACACAAAAAAAAAAAAAAAAATAGGAATATAAAATATGAAAATAGTTTAGCATAATTTATGATCCAGAACCGTTGGGAATAAGTTTTTTTTTGCTTTTTGGTTCTCGTTGCATTATTTGCTATCTTATTGTGTGCGCTGGTTCTCTTTACGTTTTGTTGTGATAAAAATGCATTTACTGATATGTATATAATACAACTACCATACGTATACATATTACAACATAGTTGGAAATCATTTTTTTTTTATTTTTTACCATTTTCACGAATTGAGATTAATTATTGTAATTTTATATGTCAGAATATAAACAGTTACGATGGTAATTAATACCCTGAAGCTGAAGTAATAAGATTTTTTTAAATGCGTAAATAGGACTACGTTTTATTATTTCTTAAGATGTACACTGATACACAGTGCACGTGATTTATTGTTCGATGGAATGTTTCACCTTTAAGTAATATTCACGGGCGTTCTAGCAGTCTTGTTCTATTCTATTCCAGATATCACAATATGGAACCTGACCTCAATCACGAACAATAAATCGTAATGCAACCTTTAGAGCACAAACAATGTCAAAATGGTCACGGCGAGTGGCTTGCGGAGAGCCAAATTTCTAATATAGTACTCGCCCTACCGAGAAATTTACTGTGCGTTCAATCCATACCCAATAAATTTTGAAAAGCGGCATTAGTCTCATCAATTGGTTGAATTTCTAAATCTCTCCTTATCTAATACATCTAATGTAAAAATGCTTTTTAATTTCATTAGTTTCCGTTAGCGTTAGCCAAATAAAGGGTGTTTTTTAGAGGTTCACAATTTTAAATTAAAATAGAACAGAGAAAAACATGTTGAATTTCAGTGAAACTAGCTTTATTGGCTAGATAATTGGCCGCCGTGGCTACTTGGCGTAATCAGGATGTCCAATTTTTCATCACTCTTCGCATCAGTTGTCTGATGTAGACAACGTCAGACAATTCAATCGTCTCTGGTTTATTCGCGTAGACAAGTGACTTAACATATCCCCAAAGAAAATAATGTAGTGGAGTTAGATCACACGATCTCGGTGGCCACCGAGTAAATTGTAATGTGTAGTAAATTGTATCCCACATATCAAGAAGATTTATGCCAGCCAATTAAGGTACAAAACAGTTAGAAATCATGTCTCTATACCATTCATCATTGACTATAATATTTCGCCCATCATCGTTTTTAAAGACATATGAACCAATGATACCGCCGACCCATAAAGCTCATCAAACAGTAATATTCTCTAGATGTAATGGTGTTTCAGCAAAGGTTGTGGATTATCTTCACTCCAAATCCGATAATCCTGTATATTAACGTACTGATTCAACCAAATGTAAGCTTCATCGGTGAACAAAATTTTGTTTGGAAAACCAACATCAATATCATTTTGTGTTTCAGCCCATTAGCTGAATTGGAGACGTGTGCGATAGGTCGGATGGCTTTAATTCCTGCACAAGATGAATTTTGTAAGCACGTAAACCAAGATCCTTGGATATTGTAAAATTTTCCATAAATGGATGGACACATCTTCAGTTGCTGAGAACGAAGTCAAATTGATTGATTTGGTTCCTTCACAATGCTATGCTGTAGGCAGCGTCTATCGCTTGTTCGGTACGCACTGTTTGACGTCTTACTGGATGAGTATTATCATTTAGAGTTCACGTGGTATGAAACCGATCCATAGTTAACCGAATTACCCGCTCTGATGAACGATTATGACGACCGTAAAATGTATGTAAAATTCAACAATTTTTGGTAAACCAAACTAATGACAAAACAAATGTCAGCTGTCAAATCGGTTGTCAAACAAAACAGTGTTGCCAACTTAAAGATGTGAACCGAAAAAAACCTCTCTTTACAAAGGTTAGAAGTGTAACATGATGCCAGATAGCGCAAGATGATGGATCAATCCTTCCAAATTTTTACGAATTCTTTCGAACCAAATAAGTTTAAAAAAAAATTCACCGAAAGATCATTTAAAAGATTTGTTTCGCTCAATCGCTTTCTGGCATTCCAAAACTCCTTCACCAACTTTTTCCCAGTATCGTTCAATCCGTGCAAAATTAAGCAAAATAAATCAGGTTCTCACTGACCCACTCTTTAGAAGAATTTTGTACTAATCAAAATCGCCTTTTGTTACTTGAAAAGCCCCATACCTTATTTTATGAAATTTTTGTCAAAGATTTGATAATTTACTCGGGCTCCATCGATGTCCCTTTCAACCAATTTTTAGTCCCGGACACCAATTTTTATCAAAATCGGTGGAGTCGGATAAAGTTTTTAAAAGAAATCTGGACTTGGATCCAGATATGATCTCTAAACGAATTATCTCTGAAACCTGACTTATTGTAATTAGTTGTTGGTCCTCGAACAACAACTAAAATATTAAAGTTACATTGGATGCCCTTTAACTATATTTTCTAGAAATCCGGATAAATATCAATCACTTTCTGACTCTCGAAAATTCTTTTCACCAATTTTTATCGAATCCGTTCGACCGGAGGACAATTAAAAAAATTGGTACCCAACCCCCAATTAAAAGACTAAGGGTCCCATTAAACGAATTTGTTTTAAGTTTTAAGGCATCTCAATTGCTTACTGGTACTCGAAAACATTCACAAAATCTGGACACATTGCAATCGATTTCTTTAGCAATATTCTGGTATTTCTCGAAAAAGGCGAATTAGTTGCGTAAGTTTTACGTACAGTATGCGAGGCCTAGTTTATATTAACGTCTTCGCAAACGGTACGTATAAACGAAAAGAAAAGTCGTGAAAACGAACACTTCGTCACAAGAGAAATGAAAGTATTTTGCAAGATTTGTACATGTGTTGGTGGTAATAATTGTCTTCGCAAATTCCGCAAATTCGCAATGTCGTTTAGCGTGGAGTTAACGAACGGTTAAAACTGGTGCATGCGAACACATTTCATTTAACTTTTTCTGCGCAGGATTTATTATCGTGTTAGATTCATTTTTTATGGATAAGTACTTTGTCAAAAACTAAAAAAAAAATTCCTTTCCAAAGCTATTTATTTAAAAAAAAATTGTAAATATTTAATAAAATTATTAAACTAAAGTCCAATTGAACCCAGTTGTTAAGTTTTTAAGAATTCTGTAAGAATATTGAGAATAGCTCAGAACAGAAGTTGAGTTGCTTTAATGGATCTAATTGATATAATAATAAAGAAACTAAATCGAAAAGTTTGTCGGAAAATTACGTGGAAATGATAGCGTTGGGATAACAGTCAAGTGATTTTCCAAAACGGATAGTATAGGGGCGTCCTTATTCGTTATCGTTAATCGTTTATCTAAACTAAAACTACTCAAACCAATAGAATCGATTTGATTTTCGAAAACGAAACAGGAAACTTTTTCTCTCCTTTTGGAAATGGCTCTTGACTCATTTGCTTGTGTCTTGGGCTATCATTTGCAAATAGTGGAATTTTCCGACAAACCTACGATATCCAGAATTTATCAAAATAAATTGTATTCAAACCAATAAAATCGAAATCATTTACCAGTTTGGGAATGACAGCTGCCTTATAGGCATTTTTCGACAAACTCCAGGATATCCGGAATTTATTTAAACTAGAACTACTATACCGACCGAATTGACGTAATTTACCAGAACCAAATTAAAAATTATCCCATTTTATCCAAATGTCCTTTCTCATATCGTAATGTAATAATAATTTTCGCATAGTGGCTTTGTACACAAATTTTCCATACCCAGCATTTAGAGATATTGACACAGCTAGTATTACCTTCTGTAAAACTACGGAAAAATGAAAATTTTCCGCCTATTTTGAAGAATACATTTCTTGAGTTTCTTTTCTAGTTCTCACTCAAAATTCTTACAAGAATTTTTTTAACAGTGTATTTTCTAATACATTTTAATTTATGTTATTTTGGACATATTTCACTGCCATAATTATTGCTAGAAATCGCGCTACACTATTATAATCATAACATTTGGAGGATTGGACAAATAAGAAAATGTTAAAAATTTATTGGTATTTATATGGCTGACTCCTGGTTTGGCAACTTGACACTTTGGTATAAAACATGCTCATAGGGTAGTCTTTTGATTTTCCTACGATTCAAATTGTTTATTGCTTGCTAATTATATGACCTAATGTATCGAAAACTAGTCATTTTTCTACAATTTTCCCGCAAACGGGCCGAAATTGATCCCAGCCCACCGACGAGTCGTCCTTCAGTTTGCTCGAAAGCATTTGGATTGGACAGAAGAACAATGGAAAACAGTCCTGTTCTCTGACGAGTGCAGGATATGTGTACATGGCAACGATGGGCGAGGAAGAGTTACTGGAGGCAACGACCGATTTTGTGTTCATCTTCGGAGCGAATACTGGCCGCCTTTTGCCAGGTTTGTTGGTGAAAACTTCTTGTTCATGCAGGGTAATGCGAGATCGCATACGGCTGTTATGGGACAAGCTGACAAAAAGGTTCGAGCCAGAGATATTGCTCCAACGAGTCTGCTGGAGTTGCAACAGGCGATCGCAGAGAACAATATTTGGTGAAAACTTTGGTAAAATCAACGAAACAACGAATGGAAGCTGTCATTTGGGATAAGGGGGGATAATTCTTATTAATAAAAATATTTTTTGCTGATTTCCATGTTTTTATTCAATTTTTACCACTAATTTTCATGCTGACAAATTCACATAAAATGTGTGCTTCAGGTGCTGGCCCCAAAAATCACTTTGTTGGCAGTATAAGTACTAAAAAGTTACCACTGCATAGGTGGTGAAATAGGCTTTAAATCTGCATTCAAGAAAAATAATCAAACATTAGATTTTTTGATATTTTTGAACTTTTGTTGAAATTTGATCAATGTGCGAATTTTTTGCACCCAAATTAATGAAAATTTCTGTATGAAGTCAGATCACCTTCTCGAAGTTGTCTTCTAACTTTCGATCGACTGACTTCGACTTCAGAGCCACTGTCCCTGTTGAACCGCATTTAAACGACGATTTCGCAACGAAATGACAAGAAAACGGTCATCACGTTGTGTTGTAACCCAAGTCGACCAGATCCTCGTCGCTGTCTGTAGCCGCCAGTTTCTTGATATCTCTGCCACACTCGACAAACGGAGAATCGGGCCAAATTTAATTGTCGAGCCACTTCACTTTGGATCTATCCCTCATCAATTAGTGTAACCGCTTGAGCGGCTACCTCTAGTGAGGTATTCATTTTATTGTTTCGAACAAAGACGTAATCGGTAGAAGACTATTCAGGGTAAACGTTGATATGCGAATGGTGATAATTTCCATAAAACGTACCCTTTTATACCGGCCACCAGTACCACAACCGGTGCTAGCTGGAACGAGCGTTTTCGGGTGGTTGTGTTCTATTGTTGTTATTGTCCTGGGTTTGACAAGACAATACACACTCGTGGTATCATGGAATAGGTGATGAAATGAACTTTAACTTGACACTGTTTGATTCAAAAAACATTTTGATTCGCGAGAAAATTAAGGATAAAAGAAAAACTGCAACTGTGCGATTTTTCTCTTCTCTAGGGTACTTGAAATTTTTTAATTTTTGCCTTAATTTTAGATTTCGTTTAAGCAACCTTTAGGGGCGCAAATTACAACTACATTTACTAGATTATGCCCACAAACTTTGTTAGTTTTATTGTTAGGTTTAACCGTGAATGAACTTTTGTTTGGTTTTGGACTTCATAAATATGGGAAAACGTCAATTTTAATGGAAAATCAATAACGATTGTGGCGTAGAAAATTTCGATTTTCTATGCCATAATCTATCTCGCGTAGAGAGCACAATCCTTAAATACTGCATCTTCAATTTGCATTTGGCAGCATGAAATTCTCTCACTGTCAATACGAATTTGATTGCTTGAGCTTTGGTTAGAATATTCAAGTACCCTGTTATGCGATCTACAATAGTTTACGACTTGGTTAATATAGGAAACTTACTTTGTTCTTGTTGTTGGTTTTGTTGAGGCCCATGCTATGGTTTGCTAGTTTTATTACTTTCCCATATTCTAGCGAAAAATCTGCTCTTTGTTTGTTAACTCAGCATCGACACAAGTGTTCGAGATCAACATTTTTCTGGTTTTCTTCAAACCTACATTTTTTTCTTTAACTAGCGATTTTGATGCTAAATTGTATGAACTTGTTTCTAATGCAGATGTTACAGAATAGCAAATATTTGTGCAAATTATAAATAAAAATTCTCTCCTGACCGGTAGCAGCCCCATTTTTAGGGTCGATTCTCGATCGTTTTAACGTAAACCCTTCTATTTTTATTTTATTTTACTGTCTTTACTTAGGCAAACAACTTATAAATTTAATTAATTTTTGAAGTGCGAACAGAATGCAAATTCTAAAAATAGAAGGAATCGATCCGAACACCATCTCGCTTTTTTCTGGTGTGAGTATCCCATTCTTCCTAGGTTTCATTATTGCAGATTTGGTTTTCACTTTTATAACCGAGCAAAACATTAAGCTGTTAATTACACCTGTAAAGGTGATACATAAATTGTATGGACCTAAACACCCTGCAGAAAATGAAATGGCTTTAATGAGAACCTAAAGTGGAGGGGTGTCAATAATAGGGCAGAACTCCAGGTCCTGCACATTTATTCACTGTATAAAACCAGTTGTTGTATATGCAAGTTCAGTTTGAAGGTCAATGCTAAAATTAATTTATGAAAAATGTTATACCAGGTTTGATTTGCAGTTTGAATATTTATCAAAGTCCCTTTGTTATATACATTTTATGAGCCACATGAATATTACAAATTGAGCATCGATTTCTCTTTCCGTTGTATACATTTTTAAAAAAAAGTTAAATAAAACAAAAAGTTCTCAATATTTTTTCAAATTTATTTTTTCATTGTAAAGAACAATCCTTCCGATTAATTATGGAATACTATTTCATTCACATGACTGCTTCGGCTGGCGTTGACGTACCCCATACGGTCGGTCCAATTTTTCAGCACATTTTCGATGGTATGCGGCATTATGTCTTCAATCGCAATGCGAATGTTGTTCTTGAGAGCGTCAATCGTTGCTGGTTTATCGGCGTAACACTTATCTTTGAAGGCACCCCAAAGATAATAATCCAACGGCATCAAATCCGAGGCGGCCAAATCACGTAAGCATTTCGGCTGATAATTCGATATTCGAAGACAGTGCGCAAAAGATCAATTGAAACGTGTTCTGTGTGGCACGGAGCGCCGTCTTGTTGAAACCAAATGTTGCCTATGTCCTCCTCTTCAAGTGCCGAGAACAAAAAATCGTTTATCATGGCGAGGTAGCGCTCACCATTGACAGTAACGGCAGCTCCTTGCTCATTTTCAAAGAAAAATGACGCAATGATGCCACCGGACCAAAATTCGCACCAAACAGTCACTCGTTGAGGATGCATCGGCTTCTCTTCGATCACGTGTGGTTCTCCGTGCCCCAAATGCGACAATTCTGCTTGTTTACATAGCCGTCATGATGGTAATGCGCCTCATTCGATAAGATGATTATTTTTGCCAAAATCGGCATCTTCTTCAAGTCGATCGCAAAGCCACTCAGCGAATCAAAAACGCAATAGGTGGTCTCTTTGCTTCAATTCCTGAACCAATTGAACTTTATACGGTGTCATACCAAGGTCTTTATGCAGAATTCGTCGCAAAGTTGTGCGTGAAATGTGCAATTCTTGAGCACGATGACGAGTTGGCGTTCCCGGCGACTCACGTACATTCTCGGCTACAGCATCAACATTTTCGGGTGTACGCTTGGTTGGTTGCTTGGTTCGTGTTGGTTTATTAATTAGCAAGTCTCTTTCTTTCACTTTATTCTCAAAATAACGCACATATGGAGCTCCCGGCGCTTCGTTTCTTCCGAAAACCGCACGCAATTTTCGCACACATTCTGCAACATTACCATAATTTTTGAAGTAATGTTTCAATATTTCCCAGCGTTGTTCAAACGAATACACAACCATTTTCGTTCAGCGGAAGGATAAATCTAACTTTCTGTCAAATCAGAAGTGACATAACCCTCACCATACTCAAAATTACCGCTAGTTAAAAAAAAAAATAGATGGCCCACCCTGTATATTAAATTCCACTTTTCTGTGAATGCAAATCTCACCTTGTCATAGTAAATAATAAATTAGTTAGTCGTAATTACTCTTTACATACTTGGAATACGTTGCAATATTTTACATGATTTGTATTAACCTTTCAAAATGTTTATCAAAGAGTATCCAATCAGTAATCTTGAATTTTTTGGAAATATATATTGCATATATCCTCAATTCGGGAGACGTCCAAATGAAATAAAGATTAAATATAATGATAGTAACTCGTCCTAAATTCTGCATCTAATCCACGACAAAAATGAATGGATTTTTAATCTTTCTAATGTATAACGAAAGCTTCATTAGTATAAGATTACTTTACAAAATTATCCTTTATGTACAAAATGGGGACATTCGTTTATTTCATGTTGCACTCAAACCGCACCAAACTGACTTATCAGCGTTTAAAATCAACAAGAATTTCCACATTTCAGTCTGAAACCGTATTTGGTAATAAAGTATTGTATGTATTTGAGAAAATTGTCATCAGACATGAACGAAGTTGAACAAAGGAAAACTCGGTCAAGGATATTAAAATGAACCAACATTTTATTTTATCAAAATATAATCGTAAAACATTATTCTCATTTCCATTATTTCCATTGGCTTTATATGTCCTAAAAAGCATACCCATAAATAAATTTTTAAGTGGCGTGCATACACGATGGGTACCAAATTTATTATGTACCTTTAAAAAATTTTGTGTAATTAAAAATTGGTTGTAATCTTGGCTAGACTAAAATTAACAAAAAATAATAATTTCAGTATAATAGGTTTAATAATACATCTGGCAAAAAATCCTTCGTTAAGGGGATTTAGGTTATTTCTTTGTAAAGTTTATTTTTTGAATTAATCACAAAAAAAAAATTTAATTCAACTTCGTATAGACGGAAATTGCAAACAGAACGTTCCAAAATAATTGATACGATAAATTAAAAGTAGAATGATCTCAATTTTTCTTTTGATGTATGCGAAACAAAATAAAACAATTTCGTTTTTCTATTCTTTTGTTTTCTTTATAAAATGATAATGACTGTAGATAAGGAACAAGGATGATATGTATATATAGGGGAGGAGAGATTTCTGTAGAACTTGGTATGAGAATATACAAAATGTAAGAAGAGATATATTGAAAAATAGAAAGCTTGAAATTGAAAAAGCTTGCTCCTAGACAAGTAAAACGATATTAATACTCATAATAAATGAAATAGAAACGATTCCTTTATAATATTGTTCATGGATCAGCTTCTGCGATATCTCTATCGGTAACTAAGATTTTATGATAATTTTTAGATAAGCTTCAGGTGTCAAAATTGAATTAAATTGTAGATACCTGAAAATTCAAGTTGTTCTGTTTCCTGTTCCTTTAGTCATTGCGCGTTATTTTAATGAAGTTTTGTTTAAGCAGCGTCTTAAACACAAAAAAGGGACCAACCGTACTTCTTCTTTTTAATTAAAACGTAAAATTATTTCTTACGGTGTCGAAATCTCGATTAATTTGATTTTTGTTTTGTTCTTATTTCGCGAGACATTTTCTTAACTGTTTATTAACGTACCACTCGTAAACATTGACTCCTAAACTTCTAAAGGTCCGTATGCCGCTGCTGGGGCTAAGATAAATTTTTTATACAAATTGTATGTAAAATTTAGCAAGCTTAAATAATCGGTAGGGTGATGACTTCTAAAAATTTTGTTTATTTATTCTCATTAAATACAAAGATAAATTTTGACAAACGATTTTTATCTAGATTTTGTTGAGTAGTTTCTTCAAGTGATGAAGGTCATGGGCTCGAGACACTTTTAGTCAATAATTTAAAAAGTACAAAGTTACAATACATATATTACGTATGGCTATGAACAAAATCAATAAAAATTGCTATAAGTTATAATTTTCATACATAGATGACGCTTTTAAATTTTGATCGTCGTTGGTGCATGTATTTGGGCGAATTGAAAAATATCTAATGCATCGTAATAATGGTGGTTGGTCTGGCGTGGGGTGGTACTGTAGCTTTAATTTTTTTAATACTTAGTTTCGGTTTATAAATGTATATTTTACGTATAATCCCATCGGACCGACACAAGGCTTCTCAACTTTAACGGAATATGGTGAAATTTGGTCGATGCATGGAAGCGATCTTAATATTTTTTTAGACGAATTTGTGGAAAATTTACGAAGCAGTACTTTGCTATATTTCACATCGTACTAGATCGGATCATAAAACTTTTATTGAATCAATTTCTGCAATGAGGCCATTTAGGGCGAAAGAACGAAGCAGCTTTTGTTAAATATATAGAAGCTTACAAATGAATATGACAGCCATCGGGTATCATCGTCTAAAAATAAAAGTAACCTTTGGTTAGGGGCGAAAAACTAAAATAATAACTTAGAAGAATATTATATATCTCTGAAAGCGTTCAAATGGCGGTGTCAGAAGTAGAAGGGTAATTAACATGCAAATTCTGTACTTCTTGACTAAGTACACAAAACTATACGCAATGCTATCATTGGTCAACGTTTGATCTTTTAACTTAAGTAGGCAATACTGGTAGTGAGATTGCTAAATGTTTGATAACTTGATTTTGACTTAACAAGTTAACGCTATTTGACTTAGCGAATTATATTTAATTCACCGAAATGTTTGATGATCCTAAAAAATCCAAATAGAGAAGTTCGATTGCAAAGTTTGATTAGTAGACTGACATGTATATAATTATTTTATATACATGTCAGTCATGAAATATAGTTTTAAATATGTAGTTTACAATATTTGAGTCCAGTAGAAATTTCTTTTAAATTTTTTAATATCTTCTCGACTCTTAAATGCACTGAACTAGGAGGACCGTGTACCTGACGATTCAAATCCTGTACTAGTGGGTTCGTAGCATAAAGTTTATATTCCATTTGTTGGACTGTCGACCCCAAACTGATGAGTTAAATAAATTTTGCAACCTTCAACACGGATATTACATTAAAAATTGAATTTTGATTCAGAGATATATTTTTATGCACGCAATTTTGGGAATGAGATGAATCTAGATCAAACTGAAAATACGCATTACTTGGAATTATGTTGCAGAGCATTAACAGTAGTTTCAAGTGTCCGAAATTTTGTGCCAGGTACGATATTGTGCACAACTTTTATGTGTTGAATGCCAACCATTGTAAAAATACTTGGGACAATTATTGTCCTTGTGGTCCTATGTGGTACAATCCGCATATTCCGATGAATCCTTCCTTTTCTCTTTTGTTATTGGAGACCACACAAAATCCAAAGATTTTCTAAACAATCTAAGAGTCTACAACAGCGCGCTTTTCAAATGAATTCGTGTGGAGCAAATCATTTTATTGAAGGCTCAATCATGCTAACCGTTAGAATACAGCGACGAATCTACCATCGTATCAGTTCTTTATTACCCACTAATGTGCTTAAATTTTTACAAGTTAATTTTATAGCCGATTATGCTGAACAATCTAACGGTTTCATTAATCTGGTTACGTTAATCTCTATGTTAACAGCTGATAATGAAAGTAATAATTATAAGCGCTGGCCAAAGATCGATAGCAGCTCACTCAGGACGGTACAATGCGTCAACAACCAAAAAGATAGCAGTGTTATTGGTCGACCAGGAATTGATTGATTGATTGATTGATTGATTTTGAATGTACGACCAAGTTCTTAGGCTTGAGTTCCCGGATGACGCCGGGTCCACCGTACACCCTTTTTTACACATAACAAAACCGAAGGATTGGATAGGTTAGTTAAGTGGGACAGAATCGGCCCGGTTACAGACACCTAGGTATAGCCGATAGTTAGTAACACAAAGACAACACAATTCTAATCTACTAGATGAAGGATAAAGGCTTAATAGGTTAATGGATAACGATGGTATTGGTCTTCAACAATTGCTTCTTTAAAACGGCAACCTAAGAACAAATATTATTATTTCACAAGCATCTGGAATTTTTCTGAAATTTAATTCTATTAATACTTTTCGGCTTCCTAACCAAAATTGGTTGACTCGACCCCTTACAGACACCTATGTAAAGTCGTTAGTAATAAAATGACAACACAATTCTAAACTACACAATCAGCAATTACAATGAAGCATTAATTCACAAGCATCTGTAAATTTCCTGAAATTTAATTCTAAATTCATATTTTCCGGCTTCCTAAATAATTGAAACATTTATTAATTTAATCATTCTGCAATTCCACAACTTACAGTAGAATTTCCTGAAACCAAAGTTATTTGAACTATATTCAATATAACTCTAAAATTCATTAGTATTTAACCGTTGAATTGGGCGAACACGAAATAGCAAAAAAAAAACAGATTAACTAGATTAACTACCGGAATTCAAATATCCCTTAAAATATCCATCCATTAAAATATCCTAAATAATTTAGAATTCGCAAAAATTTCGTATGTTTACTAAAAAATTTTTATAAAACTGATGAATTTTTCCCGACGCCCATCCTTTTTCACAAGGAAACAAATACTTTTATCACTACTTTTGCACTAGTTCTGGAACTTCTTCTACGTTTGCTGGGGATATATCACATACGATTAATCTCAGACATGACACATGCGACTCGTCTATGACTTGTCACCTCGTATTAGACTTGTCATAAACGATTCATCTCAGACTGGTAACAAACGTAAATTAGTAATTAGTGTGTCGTCAATGGCTTTCCTGCTGGAAGGTAATATTTAAGTAAAGGCAACATAATAGTTCGAATCATCGAATAAATCAAAATTCAATATAACCGACAAAATCGGAACTAATTATCGGTTATTCTTCCGTCTGATAATATTGAAAATTTAACGTATACTGATCTGAAGACAAGGATGTTGGAGCTGTACGGGTAGAAATATTTTAATGCAGCCGAAAAACCAATTTCGAAATTTTTATATTGACTGGCCGATTTGACATGGATTTTTTACCTCGTTTCTAATGTCGTTGCGTAATGTCCAGAAACCATTATGTACCTAATTTAATTGATCTGTTATGTTTTAACCAATTCTCAATAAATTTTGTTTTGTTCAGATTTGGCCATCGGATGCCATAACTATGGTTTACTATTCGGTAACATTCAACCAAATGGAATATGTTCACGATCACTTTGAATCGATTGGTGGTATTGATGTTAAAGTTCTGTGTGATTTAGTCGTAGATGAACAAGTACAGAAAATTCTTGGAAAATTCCATTCGAATGTACGATCTGGTCGAGAATTATATGCAAATATTACAATACACATTGTTCCTGCCATCGGTCCAAGTGGCCGTCAGTCCAACAAGGAAAATTCAACACGCGAGAAATTACAACAAATAGCAAGGAAATTCAAAAATGGGTTCAAATTTTTGATTTATGTATTTGTGGTAAGGCTGTCTGAACGCTGGAAATTTTAGCCGAAACAAAATTGGTTCCGTTCAATGTTTCAGAATTGGATATGTGCATGCAAATGTTTAAACACTTGTGCTAAAATGTGTCTAAACTATATCGAGATTTACTAATTGCCACCATCAAATATTGGCCAATTCTATGAATCTATGGTCTGTTGTTATTTATTAGGTAGATGATGAATGCCTTCGTGATAGAAATTTGGTGGTTTCGAAGAACCGCTGGTCTTTCAAATATGATGACATCGATCTGAATAAGTGGTAATCAGATGACTTCGTCTGGAGTCCGAAGAATGCGCCCAATCCTGTAAAACTTTCCAGCATAAGGAGAAGATGAGTTCCTGGGTGGATTTTGCTGTATGTGAACGAGCGTTGCTTTGCAGAAATATCATCTTCAGCCTTCCTCCAGAGTATCATTTATTTGATCAATTGAGCCTGGTAACGTTCAGCTGTAACAGTTTGAACAGGTTCTAGAAGCTCGTAGTAAATGACTTCTTTCCAATCCCACCAGACACACAGTAACACTTTCTTGGCAAGAATAATCATTTTTGCTACAATTAATTTTGATGGCTGGCCTGGGTCAACCCACGGTTTCTGCGTTTAGTTTCTGCTTTTTGTTTTTTTTCGGTTAGTTTATGAAGTGTTATTGGTCGACCAGGAATGTGATAAAATTATGCCCTGCAAGACACTTATATTTTGTCGCGGAGATTATTTCTATAATTTAGCAGTGTACAGTGTTTAACCTGCTATAAATGTTCCAAATCAGAATACGAAAATATCTTTATTCAATTCAGTTTCTTTTGAATAAATCCCCATTTGCATCGCTACCGTGTGTTTTTCAACCAATTTTAGTTTCAGCCAGAGCATATGATATTTATGCGAACCCATCAAAACAGCTAAAGTGGAAAACTTTATTGACTTAAAGGACGCTTTGCAGCAAAACTTACATCCACAAAACCTAGGCAGAATGATAATTATTCGTTCTACATTTACAGGAAGTCTGCAATATTTGAACGCACATAAGATGCATTTTGTTATATACGAAAAAATGGCCGACCGCATTTATTTATTACCATCACCACGAATCAGAATTCGCATGACAGGAATGACTTGATTCCTCTCGTGAATCTTCATACAAAAGAGAGATTATTTGGTGCAGTTCGCTGCTTCATGTATCTCGCTGCTAGATCTCCCAACGAAATGAATAAGTTATCGGACCCTGAAGTCGACTCTGCTCTTCAGTAAATTTTCTAAGGTCACTTGGTTCGCGGTTTCTCTAGCTTATGGAATGCAAACTCACCTAGCATGAAAGATAGTCGGGGCTCAAAAAAGTTTTTTCCATAGATTAGGTTTTGAAAAAAAATTTGTTTCACAAAATTTGGCATCAATGAAACTTCATACTTAAGCTTATTCCATAAATTGGGAGATTCTTTCGAAATTCGGTAGAAATTTGTGTATCGGAAAAAAGTTTAGTAGTGACAAAAACGACAAAGAACTAAAAGATTCAAATAAATTTAGAGATTTTATTTTCAATAAGCGTTGACTTAGCTGGTTTTCTGAAATTTAAGCAGGAATAATGATTTTTGATTATAAGAGGTTTTTACCAAAAGTCCGGCAAGTTTAATTTTTTGGTTTAGAAATAATGAGTGCATTCGAAATCAATGTACGTATGCATTCGTGGCAAAATGAACTTGTGTGTTGGCCAGAACATATTCACCACTCCATTTTTATAGGTTTAAAGTTTTAATAAAATTATAATTAGTATTATAGTAAGGCATCTACAAATCAAATTGGTTTAATGTCGACCACTCGGAAGAACTTTTAAGCTTATCGTATCTTTTCAGAACCATTTGAGAAATTTGGGCTGCTTGTAATAGATCATGTGTGCTTTTGTGAAAGGTCTGGAAACTGTGAGGAATATTATTATTTCTTACAATTTTGTTGCTATTGAGGATTCAGGCATATAGCCGATCGTTTCCGAGTTGTTACATAAATTAATTTTTTGTAAGCTTGTACCCAAAAGCTAAATACGATCATATTCATTATTTTGCTTGGTATTGAAACCCTGGGAAAATGCAATCAACCACACAAATTTTTTTACGTTCTTTTCTATTCCATAATTGTTTTTAACATTATTTCGAATCCGCACTTACATTGGCAAGTTACCGAAATCATTTCATTTTTCATTCAATTCTACATACATTTTCTCATTTTTCCATTTTCACATTGTTCATTTTCTTATACCTACCTACGTACCTACCTACCTACATACAAATGCTAGAGCTTTTTTCGTCGCCGTATATACTCTCTTATCATCGTCGCAAGTCTTATAACAATCTGTAAGTCTAACACAAAATACAATTTTTTCTCGTTGCACCAAATGGCAAGTCATGGAAAAAATAAATAAAATAAAAAAATTTGTTGCAAATTTCATGAAATATTTTCCGTTTTTTTTTTTTTTGGTGTGTCTCATTTCAATTTTTCTAAGAGCACGTCATTCATTTTCCCGTAGGAACGATAAATTGCAGTTGGTTTATTTCGAAGAAAACAAAGAAAATATCATTTTGTTATTTTTCTATTTTCTAACGATTTTTTGTGTAAGCTATGCTGCTGCTGCTGCTGCTACTGCTCGTCATTGTTGTATTTTTGCTAGTTTATGTGTCTTATTTTCCACTGTGCAATTTTGGAAAAATAAATAAAGCAAGCAAAAAAAAAAAAAACTAAATAATAAAAATTATAGTGACAAAATGCCAAGTTTTTATGAGACGAAAAAAATATATTGCTACAGATAATAATGATTTGAGGGTGGCACACAATGCATATAGGTATTCCATCCTGTGTCACCTCTAGCTTTCTGTTTAGAATGCGCTCTCATTTAAAATTTAAATTAATATCCTAAAAATGCAAAACATAGTAAAAAGTGTTTCGTATTTAATTAATGATTAACCTAAATTCTTATTATTGTATAAAAAGCACCAAAAAAAAAAAAATATTGATTCTAAAATATTTATGAGCCAAGATAATATTCTTTGCACTACCGCTCCTCGTCTCTAATACTCTCGGGGATATTCCGAAAATTCATTTGGTATATCATAGTATTTGATCTGGAATTTTAACGTATCTACGAGTGCACGAGTACGTACGTTTATGCACTAGAATATACGAAACGAACAATTGCAATGGTAAACAGATCAATAAAATATAAATTTATTTGCAGCTTTTTTTTTTATTAAGATCCACATTAACCCAGAAAACTGGAAATATGGATTTTATATAAAATTTTATGGCTTGTAATTTAGCTAGATATGACAATATAAATATGGACTTTTATTTTATGTGCAGTGGTTTGGGGGTGACTGGCAGCCTTATTCTTAACATGACACATACGCTTAAGCTGTCACCAAAATACGCTTATGCCGATATTGTATGTGTGTATTTGTTTGCACAGTTCGAAAGATTCGCGTACAGACGAATTCCCAATAAATCAAAAACGACGAGTCTACGAAAAAATGCAATATTTTTTTGTTATAAACAATATCACAATTATGCTTATGTTTTGTGTTGTTACATTCCATTGCCCTTTGCTCTGCAGTTACCTTCTTATATATTTAAGAGCATAAATAAGACACTGATTTATAATAGGTTTATTCAATAATTCTTCATATACTATATTTTTAAACATTTTTTGTGTTTCACAAGAAATTAAACTAAGGCAAAAAACATCAACAATATAATAAGTAATGGTAAACATACGTCTTATATACACATATATGAAAGATGCATTTGAGAGATAAGAGCCCCACAATAGCAAACAGAAACATAACACATTTTATTTTATTTTTTGTAAGCGCACTGCATCGGGTAGTATGTAAAATGGGATTTATTACATGTACACAGTTTATGTGGTATTCAAAGAGAGCATCTTAGATGAAGATCATTATATTCATCTTAACAAATTGCCTATGATGTATGAACGCTTGTCCCAAAAGTAGTATGCTAGGTAGTAGGCTTCAGTGAACTAGAATCTTATAATATTTCATAATCTGCAATTATGTTAAAAGTTAGGTAAGATCCTACTTATTGCATCCCATTGAAATGAAGCACATCTACCTGCGGCACGCTGCGATGTTGACTAAGGCGGAAAATTCTCTTACTCATGCGCGAACAATGCAATAATACAATTCAATTTTATTTCCCTCCATACCGCACTGTAAGTCGGATGCAAAATTTCGTTCCGATATTTTTTCCTTGTTCAAATATAAAACTCAGGTCACTGTTGAATCCAAAATTGAAAAACAAAATCATCTTCTGTAATTGAAAATCACTGTTCCTGCATAAATTTCAAAAAACCAACAAGGCCATTCCGTGTTGAAAATTTAATCTTTATTTAAAAAAGATTAAGTATATGCAGTTTCATTCCGATTAGTCAATTCACCTGGACTGTAGAGACTCGTAAACGCCATATACTTTTCAAAATATTTGCAACAACGAAAAAACCTGAACAAAGGAGCTGGACGATGATATTGTAATGTGTGTGTCAAAGCTCATGGAAGTCGTGCAACAATTAAAGGAAGAAGGCGAGGAGGTTTCCCACTCGATGGTTATGACAAAGATTTTAATGTTTTTGCCAGCTAAACATAACCATTTTCATAATGCGTGGGAATCAACAGCACGGATATTCAAACTATGATAAATTTGGGTGCGCGATTAATGGCAGAGGACATTCGATTAAAATCGCAGCGTCAGTTCAAAAGCTCAATTTTTCGAAGAAGAATTCCAATTCGAGAAACGATCATTCATCGGGAAGAAAAGGCAAGGGCGGCAATAGCAAGCCAGAAAACAATTGTTTTCGTTGTGGCGAGAGTGGTAGAAGAAGAACAATTCGGACAACAAGAAAAAGAAAAATTTTTTATGGACTCGGGAGCTAGTGGCCAAATTTATTGTCCACGTGAATGGTTCGAGAACTTTGTAGAAGTATCGACATATACAGGGTGACTGACACGAAGTATTACCAAAACAAAACGCCACAGAATTTTTATTTTTTGATGAATTTTATTGAATCATATTAAAAAATGTTCACAAATATTTAAGTTTTCGTATTGCATTAGCAGTTTTTGATTTGGCCACCCTTAGCCGCTATTATGGCCTTGAAACGGCCGACAAAGCTATTGCATGCAGCACGAAAGTGGCTCTGCGGTATTTTGGCCCATTCCCGGCGAAACGCTTGCTTGATATGATCGACACTTTGGTATTTTTTTGTCCCAACCTTGCTCATCAAAATACCCCAATCCGAGAAATCTAGCGGATTTGCATCCGGTGAATTTGGTGGCCATTGGGCAGTGGAAATGAACCGCGGAACGTTGTTTCTCAGTCAATCTTGATTGACGCGCGCTTTATGACTCGGCGCCGAGTCCTGTTGAAATGTCCAGGCTCTGCGGCCGAAATATTTTTGTGCCCAAGGTTTCAACGTTTCAACGTTTTTCAACGTTTGATGCCACGGTCCAAAAAACCAGCGGTGAACGACTTTCGGTTGTTACGGCGGGCCAAACCATTATCATCGGCGGCCTTTGGTTTCGAGTGGCAAGCCGTTGGTCCAAACTTTCAGTAGAACGGCCGGGCAAGTAAATCCGGTCGTTTTGCTTGTTCACATATTGCTCAATAACGAACGGTGACTCATCGGAGAAAACCAAATTACTAATAACTTCTAAGCTCTTTCCACTCTAACTCTTTTTGAGCATCGGTGAGGCCATGCGTTTTATGGAATTTCAAGGCCTTTAGTCTAAGATGATCTTGCAATATGTGCTGCATCCATTCGAGCAAAATGTTTGTCTCACGAGCCATTTTTCTGCCGCTACGGCGCGGATTCCGAGCCAATTTGACCCTCACCTTCCGAATGATATCCGGCGATGATGCAGTGCGTTTCGGTCCACCATTATGGCGTTCTGCAATGCTGCCAGTATCAGATGTTTTAACTGGTTAACAATCTGCAGCTGCAGTTTTCCAGCCAAATATAGAGCAATCACACTATTACGCTTGAATTCCATTGCGGATAACTTTTTTTCTGAATATTTTCCACTAAAATGCTTTTGCAAGCTTGTAAACAATGGAATGTACTGTCATTAGTGTAAATTTGAGCGCTCTGTCAACATGTCGCAACACTTCGTGCCAGTCACCCGGTATACCCGTAGTAATTGGTGGAGAGATCATGGCTCGAGTAACAGCGATATCAACATTCTTGCGTTCAACTGTGAAAACTGAATGTGCCGGAAATTAATTTGAATTGATTTTCGTTGCGAAAGGCCTTAGAACGTGACTATCGATTGCAATCGAATAGGAAACACTGCGAATACTGAAGTATGGAAACATTTAAGTAGTGAGAGTTCGGCGCGACAGGCTGTTTCAATTTCTGTTTAAAATTGAGATTGATTATTGCCTTTGACCTTCACATCAAACATAGACGTGTATGTTTTAATTCCCTTTGTAAAATAAATTTAATTTTCAAACATCCAGATGACACAGAAGGTAATTTCATGTTTTGAATTAATTGAGCTGCGCACCTTATAACAAATGAGCTTGCATCATAAAATGTGGTGCGCGGGTCACCAAATTGCTTTGTGCTCCTATACAATTGAACTATATGTTCGCAAATAAATAAATA
This sequence comes from Nephrotoma guestfalica, assembly GCA_963691935.1. NCBI lineage: Eukaryota > Metazoa > Arthropoda > Insecta > Diptera > Tipulidae > Nephrotoma > Nephrotoma guestfalica. The sequence continues at coordinate 306,366,673 of OY829913.1, read as the reverse complement.
AAATTGAGGACTAATCAGAGGTTGATGAGGCCACTGCCAATGTGGTGGTCATGAAGAGTTAACTTCATGCATTGCATCAAGGATCCAAGTTAGAAAACTCCATGAAGAGGGCAATGTAAAAGGATTCGATTACTTTGAATGCGGTTCGAGTTACTTTTTACTTTTAAAAGACGTTTTTTATATTTTCGAAATTCGGTAATGCTACTACAGCAGGAGAAGGGACACCGCAAGTGCACAGTTCGATCTGAAAACGGAATAAAGTTCGTCAATGCGGAATTGGAAAAGTGTTTTATTCATATGGGCATTGAGCATCAGTGAACTGTAACATATTCTAAGTGAAAGTCGACAGAAGTAGGATCCTCAGGCAGTCAAGTTACGACAATCATTCGAAGTCGAGTCGGGTGTGGAAGTAATTAGAAGATAAGAAGATCGACAAAAACACGAACGTGACAGACGATTAATCAGATGTAAACGGTGCTGTAAAAACGCCGCGCAACCAATTGAACGCGGTGCAATGTATGATCTGAATAAGAGGAATAAGAGCAACGTTGGTAATCAACGAAAAGCCCAGGACAAACGAGCAAGCAATTGGATAGGATGGTCACAAGGAATGACAGCAGGTAATTAACGAAGAGTACGCTTATTCACTTATTAAAATTTGTACGTGGAACTTGGTCAATCCACAAAAAGACCAAAATGTGATTGGAAGTATTCTTATATGCAAGGCACGATTGGTAGTGTAGACTAGCAGGATTAGTAGGTTAGTTTTATATCGGTTCGAGTAATTTGGCGCTTGCGGAATCCAAACGAATGGGGTTGCAGCAGTTCCACCTAAAGACAGATTTTCTACACGGTATCCACGAGCACGTACAGAATGAAAAAAACATCGCACTGCTATAACAAAAAGTTTACAGTGAATCGGATTCATGTATTTTTGTGTGCAATGGGAAGATTGGAATTTTGGTAATATTGAGGCGGACGGAGAAATAAATGTTCAGTATCGTGGGGCGTCCTTTAGCTTGATGTATTTAGCCGTGACGACCAGACATCATTTTTGCTGCTGGCCATGCATGCCGATAGTTGGAGAAACAAGCGGCAGCACGTATGAATGCGGTAAAACGCATTTTGAAATACATAAATGGGACAACGGACATGAGAATTCACCGCATATTATGCTGCAGGCATCAAAACCAGGCAGTTGATGTCCGGGTATGTTTTCATGTTTGGCAACGGAATTGTCAGTTGGGCCTCAGAATACCATAAGTCAGTGGCGTTATTGATAAAAGAGTACGAATACTTGGTGGTGGCGTACGCGATAAAGGAACTGGTGTTTCATTCCCATTTTTCTTTTAGATAATCAAAAAATCCAAAATAGCCATAATCATTATCCGACAGAGGTATGAAGAGAACCCTAGTACCTTAAATTTTCGGGAAGTCTCTCGTATAAAGAATGAACAGATCATGTACTTGTACACTGCCTTGTGGTATACTTGCTGAAATCTTTTTAGTTCAGAGTACTCGTTTTCAAGTTTGACTCTAAATTGTCAATCGGCGATGTAGGATTTAAAAATTTGGTGAAATGTCCTAGGCAAGTCTCGATGCTGTTTAAACTCAAGCTCTTGGTGCCAAACCAAGGCCAAAGCTTGAGCTACACTTAAGATAATACAGGAGCATATCTTGTTATTCTCTAGGGCATCCTCGATGACATCCGTTATTCTGTGCGAATTTGTTCAACTGTAGAGTGATTTTCTCTAAACCAAAATTGCTGCGGTGGAATTAAATATCTCTTATTATAGGTTTGAGACTATGGAGTAGCAGTTTTCAAATATTGTTGTACGAGCGGAAGTAGTGATATCGGTATATAAGATTTTTATCGTTTGCTGGTTTACCTTTTATGAATCATAATTATTTACGCCATCCTGCATTGACGTGGAACATAATTCAATCTGAAGGCTGCTTTAATTATTTGAACTAATCAAAACCTTCATCGGGAATGGGTTTCACAATTTGCCTAATAATTAAATCATAAACTGGAGTTCTTCTGATGTAAGCTCATTCGTGGCTTCTTGTATATCTAGTAGCTTATATACAGCTTCTAGACAACGTTCATGTTTTCCTAGGCGTGCATTTATCGATTCTATACTTCGGAATACCATTTCAAGTGGATTTTATTTAGTAAACGTTGCGTTATTTGAGAATAGGATCTCCTCCTTGGTGCTACGGGCTGTGGTTGTAGGGACACTCTAGTATAGTTGGAATCCTTTTTCTTATAATGTGAGTGTTTTGGGTCGATTGGCGGATTTTATTTCTCAATCACTTTAGTTGACTCAATGTTGTCCTTTACAATTTATACACGTTGATGGTTCGTTTCGGGTAACTGGGCAGACTTTCGCATTGTGTGGTCTGGTACATTTCACGCACCTAACATCTCGCTCACAATATGTGTGAGTGTGGTTAAAGACTTCGATGTGGTTCAATTTTAACCATCATATTGAGAATTGCTTTGCTATTAAATTTATTTTCAATTGTTTCGCTTCTATTGAATGTGAGTTCTTTTAATGATCTAGCTTCCTCGACTATTTTCAATTTTCTCCCGTTTAAGGATGTTGACTGTATCTTCAATTTGCAATTCTTTCATTTTGAGGTCTTCTATTATATCCTCCTTCTAGATGGATGGATGGAGACTTTTAGCCATAACCCTAATGTCCCGGTTATTTTTATCTTCATAGATATACCACTCTTTGCCTTTTTTAGTAAGCTTTGCGACTAAAGCTCTATATGCTCCACTATTCTGTAGTCGTTTGCGGGCACCGATTTCATTAAAGCTTGATTATTCATGGTGCCTTTGTCTTTATTGCAACCTTGCGTTGCGTTGTCCTTGTTGCTGGTGTTGTTGATGTAAAGGCACTGGTTCAGTAGTTTCTTTGAATTTTGCTTGCGAATTCTGATGTTTGTTGTATCCGCGTTAGAACAAACAATTGTGCTGATTTTTTTAAATAGCTAGTACGAGGAGTTTCCAGAACTTCTGTCAATCTGGTAGTTTACAGCTCCTCGTTTTTCTATGACTTAGCGATTTCATTGCTTAGGTGGTGATGCCATTTTTCCTGTGTAGTTCAACACTTTCGTTTTCCTGAGTCGCGGACTCTCTTTGTCTAGGTGGTGATTTAGATATTTTTCAACTTCGATTTAATGGGCATTGTAATGGTTTATTCACCGCAGAATCCATTGAGCCGGTCCGATAAAAATGCCTTTCTGTTGTAAACTCATTGCCAGACCTTAAACGTTATTGAAGCCGCTACCAATCTAACCCGTGAATTTAGCAGTGGCTCAGTAGAGACAACATTTCTCGGTCCCAGAGTTCTCTGCCGCCAGTGGTTCATTACCAGACAGCACCACGTGTAGGTCAGGTTGGCATTTCAGCTGGTATATTGACCTTCTAGACCGACGCCCCTTATCCCCAATGTGTTATTACACGAAGAAATAAATGAAAATAGCGCAGTGATCGTGGGATATTGGTGAAACTAGGTCCTCTCTAAAAATTGAATCATAAAAAACTAGTTCCGCGATTATTAGAAAATTATTCATAATTTATTACCGCGTGTTGTTGTTGTTAACTGTTAAATGTTACTGCCTTTTACACTTAACAAATAATAACCAATTCGGAGTCGATACTTGTGGGAAACTAATATTGATGAAAAGCAGAAAATGTTATATAGTAAAATAAAATTGTAAAAAAGCCTAACCAGTTATTAAAATGCAATTTTCCGTTCTCATCTCATCATCATCGTTTAAATTAAACACACCACAAAAAATTGATAAAGTAATCACCACAACAAACAACGTATTTCCTGATAGTTTTTATTTTCATCTATACGTACACAGATAGGCCATACGATGTACCAATCTAAATTTTATGTTCAAACAGCTATCATCCACTAATAATTATTATCCAAGTATCTATCTGTGTGCACAATAGAGAAATGCTTTCGTGTCGTGATTAATTCTTTCTCATTTTCCTCATCACATTTTTCATGTTGCGCGTCTCAAATAATTTTTCACAGTCAAAGTACAGTGTTTCAATTCTGCTACATTATACAAGAACATTTTGTATAGTACAGCCATATATGCTTAAAGCGTCATGTATAACATTTTGTTGTAAATTGATTTCTAAGGATTTAAATCGAATTAGATTTGTTGAATGCATTTCTGTTATGTACCATGCAGAAATTGAGTGTTGTAACCGAAATGACCCGCAAAATTGGTCTAATGCATTTTGTTACGTTTTAAAATATATATAAAGTAATTTTGTTCTTAGATGCTGCATAGACATGGTGTAATATACGTATCTAGGTACGAGCACAAAAAAGAAATTTTATTATTGTTGTTTGGTGATCAATTTGTCTATGAAAGATGCATTATTAAAAAATAAAAATAAACCGAAAGAAAACAGAAACGAATTGATTTATGCGATTTTTGTATTTTCAACATTCTCGCTCGCAACACTGTGGTTTATATACATTTATATCTTATCTTATATACATTTGAGTGTGAGATTAAACAAATCAGCGCGGAAAGCTTTGAGTCAGAGCAAACGTAAAATAAATTTCATGCACACAATTTGCTTCAACTAAAATGAAATGATTTTAATGGACAATGTGAAGTTTTTCATAATTGACAGGGATTTTTCGTTTACCTTTTCTTAACACCAATAATTCAAAACTTTGTCCTTTAGCGCAATGAACTGCTGCGCCATACACATATCGATCTTCTATTTACATTCCATTGTTTAGTTGAATGCGTCATATTACAAAAGTACACCAACAAAAAAAAAATAAGGTTTGTAAGACATGACCTACCCCAAAAGTAAAATTATTGTATCCATACCCCACCCTCCCAAAACGGAGAAGGTTACGAGAACAAATTATAAAGAAGAAACACCGAATGATGAACAAAAAAGTTTTGTTTGTTTTGTATATTTGGGGGAACGAAATACAAAAAAACGATGAATGAAATGCTTTTTATACACACCACCGACGTAGACATGTTTTGTTCGCTTTCTTACATTGTACTTTTACATATTAACATTTTTTCATTCCTTAAAGTTTCATCTTCAGTATGATGTGCAAATATGTGAAATTTTTCATTGAGTGTTAAAACGTGTAAGTTCAAAAAGCTTTTAGTTAACTATACATACACTTTTGAAGTGTGACGAAAAAATTGGTTCTAACAGCTCATTTATCATTGATACACATATTTTCGTAAGTACACTTATTTTGTGCACGATAATAATGATAACCAATGTGTGAAGTTTATCTATAAAATTTCAAAACTATTAAAACATAAGACAATTAAAAATCTACTTGGTCTTTGAAGCTACAGACAATATTTTGTTATTTATTCTTTAATAAGTTGACATGCTAAATAGTTGCTTCTTGTGATCTAGTTTGCGTTGCGGGCTAACAACCCAGCTTGCAAAGAACGAGTTGTTTGGAATCAGTAACAAGGCCATTGAACACAGATTAATCCAGACTATATTTTACAACTTGAAACATGAACTTTTGTGCTAGAATCGCATGGAGGGCCTTCATAAGCTCTTTCAATAAGCTTTTGATAGTCCATTAAGTTCTAATTACCGACGCCTGGAACTATTTGTCAAGAGTAGTCAACATCATTTACACTTTTTCATTTGTGTAGGGGAAACACGGGCCATACAAATTCACCGCAAGTAGTGCGGTACATTTTCATTAATTTGAACTTTATTATAGCTTACTTAGGCCTACGTACCCATCTCCAGGATTATTAGCATTAAAATACATTTTTACATGGGCAACATAAGAAAAATGGCCTGGCCAGAAGCACTCCACAAGTTTTAAAATTTGTTTAATATTATATCGGATCGGATTACTTTTCAGTTTACTAAATGTTAAAAAAACTTTAATGTAACTATTTCAAGTTTATGATATTTTGGTCCCGGGGTTACAATTGATCTACATGAAAAGCGCAACACTTCGATCGGTTGAATTCCAACAATTTTTACTTTTTAAAGTCGTTTCATTATGAATTATTTCAGTTTTTTTAACTAAATTGTAACAATTGCTTATCATGAAACTGAGGTCGAGTAGCCATGCAGAAGAGGGAAGGAGCTTTCGAGCCTACATAAAATCTATGCAGTGCAAAATAGAGGAAATTTGTCAGCGGAAAATAAAAGATTACGCTACTCGCCTCAAGTGGCATCACTGTCACATAAGAGGAAATTTTTTATTCATTTTGTTTGCACCTTTTTTCACACAATATAACAGCCCAGCGGAATAAAATATTTTACCATAAAATGATAAATTGATTGATCTCCGAAGAAAAGGAGCTCGGTACATGAAATTTTGAAATTAACAATATTCCAATTTTCCGCCATTTCCTAGCAAATTATTATGAAATTTGGATAGTAGTATTGGTTAGGGATTTTAAAGTGAATTTTGAAGAAAATTCAAAGATCTGTTTATTTATGCAAAACAATTTCGTTCATGTGGCTCACTCGGCTCGCCTTACAATAAGTCATCCAGTGAGTCCAGTTTTTATGAACTTTTTCGATGGTTTCGGCGCCTATTTCGCGAATAACTATCGCAATCTTATTTTTTAAAGCTGGAATTGTATCTGGGTGTATTGTATCCGCATAACATCTGTCTTTAACGAAATCCCATAGAAACATGTCCAACGGCGTCAAATCGCAGTTCCGAGGCCAAATGACATCTCCAAAACGGCTGATTATTCCGTTTTCAAAATTGGCGCGAAAGAGATCGATTGTCGGCCGATTTGTATGGTATGTGGCGCCATCTTGTTGAAACCAAAGGTTGTTCACATTCACAGCGTCGATTTGATGCCATAAAGAGCTGCTCAGCATGGTTCTGTAATGGTCACCATTGATGGTAACTGCGTTTCCAGCAGCGTTTTCAAAAAAAATGGGCCAACTATGCCAGCACTGCAAAATCCACACCCAACGGTCACTATTGGTGACTGCGTTGGCTTTTCTACGACTACGTGTGGCTGTTTCGAACCCCAAATCCGACTGTTCTGCTTGTTTAGATAGCCCCGAGATGGAGATGCGCTTCATCTGAAAATATGATTTTCGACCAAAATCAGCTGAAGTCCTATGGCCCACGCAGAGATCTGATATCAAACCAGTCATTTGTTTCCAGCTGCTGAGTCATCTGGATCTAGTAGGCGAAGAAACCGAGGTCTTTGTGCAAAATTATCCTAAGGCTTGTGCGAATGGTGGCCAGTTACTGCGATCGGTATCGAGTTGAAGATAGATTCTGTCCCACACTATGAACAACAGTCGCAATATTATTGGGCGTGCACACTGTCTGAGCCCGAGGACCACTTCTATCATCCAACAGCAAGCTTTTTTCACGAAATTTCTTCATCAATTTCACGACCTATATTTCTTATCAAAATTCACATGGTATCGGCTACACAACACTGACTTTGAAAATAAGGTTTCAATATTTGGAAACGCTCCTTAAGCGAAAACATGATTATTTCGTGACGCGGAATATCAGACTGACGAACTGTCAAAATTTCAAGGGAATCGTTCTAAAAAGTGTTGCTATAGCCTATGATTTAAAAACAAACCAATAGATGGTCCACCCTGTATATTATGTATATGCAATGCTAATTTACTGACATTTTCAAAAAATTACCCTGCATTCAAAATGCGAGTATTTAATGATATTACATAAGATTTTGAAAAGAATTCAAATACATTTTCCTACGCGGTGGTTTTCTCAGGCATTACCTAAAATTTCGGCCACTGTCTTGAAGAAGTGCAGCCCATCGGAAGAGCTGGAAAGCGGGATCATGCCAGTTGTATGTAACGATTTTCAATAAAAAGTTTACTAAGAAATTTTCTTCTATGGCGGTTTTCACAAGGATTGGCCGCGAATTCGGCCACTATCCTGAATGTAGTGGAGGCTATCTGGAATTCAAAAAATGTAGCCATATTTCTATACGAGGTCATTTCTTCTATCGGTACTTCTTGTTGGATTTGAGAATCAATTGATTACTTTCATCCACTTCTTTGACTTTTTTAAATTGAGTTTTGTCTTCGTCTTTGTGAATTACTTTTGGTTCTACTGACCTAGTGCAATCGAATAACACATCTCTAGATTGAAATATTGTTTCTTTTACTGGATTCCAAAGTCTACACGAATTTGCTGCATATCCCACAAAATTAAATTTTTGATGTCCTTGAATCTTGGCATGCGCTCTAGTTTCAAAAATATGAAGTCACGACTGCATGTTAGTGCAGGTGTCTTATTTATAGTTCTGATTGAACTTCTGTTTAAGAGATGCAGCTTTACGAACGGCTTCTCCCCACTTGTTCTTTTCTAAATTAGACTCGTTTAAAAAAACATTTGGCTTTTTAAAAAGCTTTCTGTTAAGTCGCACTGCCTTTCCGATAAGTTGAGGCATGTGAAGTGTTGTGTAATCAAACCAATTTGACTCAACTGCAGGTATATAGCTTTGAATCACAGTCGCTGTTTCTCGTTTTTTCCTTATCGAATACATCATCCAAGAATATAATTAGATATTGCTTATTGTCTCATAGTTGGAGTAATTAGCCCGCAGACATCGGTATGAACAAATCATAATTAACAACATTAACACAAGTTTTTATTAAATTTTGTGTAATTAAATGGCTAACGGTAGCAGTTAAAGCGCTTCTTCATGAGCTTTGGTTTTTAGCTTTACCTCATAGAATGCGGCTTCAGTATTCGTACCTAACAACACGGTTTTACTGGTTGCTTAAAATGGTACTTTATCATGACTCATCCTCCAGATGATAAATCAATCTGTGACGAACATATATGCCGTAATGTTTTCACGGTGTACTTAACGCCGACAGAATGCCGACAATGTCGAAAAGCACTGTCTCTGTCAGCAATCAGCAAATGCGTTTGATTACTTAGTTAATGGAACTATTTCAAAATTGAACACTTCATTCTTATGTCACATTTGAAAATTTGCAAAGATTCTATATTTCAGTGGCGCGTTTAATAAGCATTGTACGCCCGCTAGATATTTCAGGCAATATAACTCCATTGGAAAAGAAACATGTAAAATAATCGTCGATTGATTGTCAATCGGTTAATCTCTAGGCCACATGTAAAAATTAGCAGAAAAAAAATCTAAATCACTCGTATATTAAAAACACAGCAAGCAAAATAATAGGCTTTACGGAACTTATCGTGTGGCCGGTGGCCGTCATGTCTATTTCATCCCCATGGTGCACCAGTAGAACTTTAAATTTGGGAATGAAGGTGGATACAGTATTAGTTTCGAAGATGCACGTGACGCACGGCACATTGCACAGGGAATTTCCTTTATAGCCGGATTTAGCCTAATACATTTAGCTATACGATTTTCGATAAAGGAAACTAAAGGATATTACACAGCGATATTTGATTTGGTCCGATAAAGGATGTTGCTCGATTTCGACCAGAATTGAAATAATGAACTCCTAAAGAACAGCGGGATACAGAAAATTATTTGGTTACGCAAACTTAATTCCATTGGCGATTGTGTTTAGCTTGATACTGCAAAGGTGCTGGATCGGTCCACACCGATCTACCGAGTGCTATGTAAATCAGGTGTGCTGGTGATTCTACCGATGTTTGCTAATTTACCGAGTGATATATATATATAGGGTTTTCCAACAGGAATGATATGATTTTTAAGTGACGTTTCGGCCATTTATTTTTTGTTTCATTGTATTCAGTAATGTTTACAATTTCATCATGGTGAGATATACGCAAAATAATGCAAACATTGCTGCCATCCAGGCAGGTGTTGCTGAAGACCGCAATTTGTCGATTCCAAGACGTTCTCAAGAATTGGGACTGTCTCAAATCACAACCTGGCAGATTTTAAGAAAGGATTTGGGTTTGCATCCGTATAAAATTGTTCTCACTCAAGAACTGAAGCCTTGGACCACCGTAAACGTCGTGAATTTGCTGATTTTGCCTTGGAACAACTTGAAAAAGATAACGATTTTTTTAAGAAAATCATCTTCTCCGATGAGGCTCACTTTCGTCTGAGTGGTGCGATAAATAAACAAAACTATCGATTCTGGTGCGAAGAAAATCCACAAATTATTCATGAAAAACCATTACATTCACCTAAATTGATAGTTTGGTGTGGTCTGGTGGAATCATCGGTCCGTATTTGTTTCGAAATGAAGCTGGTATTACCGTTACTGTCAATGGAGATCGGTATAGATCGATGATAACCAAATTTGTATTGCCGAAATTGGAAGAAGTTGGTCTTGACAACATTTGGTTCCAACAAGTCCACACAGCAAGTGCAACAATTGAATTATTGCGAGAAAAGTTTGGAGATTCCATTATTTCAAGAAATTGTGATATTGAATGGCCTCCAAGAAGTTGTGATTTAACACCATTAGACTATTTCTTGTGAGGTTATTTGAAGTCATTGGTCTTTAGCAATAAACCAAACTCTCTTCAAGCTTTGCTAGTCAATATTGAACGTGCTATTCATGACATACGATTTGATTTAGTAGAAAAAGTGCTCGAAAATAGGGTTCATCGAATTCGTTCCTGCAGAAGAAGTCGTGGAGACCATTTGAATGACGTTTTATTCAGAACTTAATTGTATCGATTGTCACATTAAATAAAAAACATTTCAATTTCCTTAACAATTAGTGTTTTTTTAAAGAAATCATATCACTCTTATTGGAAAACCCTATACAAGGAGTAATTTTAGAACCAACTTTAACGAGTGCGCGAAAACTTATGTTTGCCCAAATATGGCCGACATATATTAACTATGTACCAATATTGAATACATCGGTTTAACAAAGGGCCGATCAAAACAATAGACGGAACTTGAAAAAATTTTTGGACCACCTTGGATTATAAACATTAATTAGATGCTAATACACTTCAGTAACTTCAAATGATACACTCAGACGAATGCACTCACTTTAGAATCATTAGATATTAATCCTGGCCAGTAAAAGCATAATAATATTCTGACATTCCCAAAAAATATTGTACACGAAAGTTTTAATTTCGATTACCGGAGGTAAATGGGGCTGGTGAATTTTATAAGCCGATATTTCTGTTTTTTGTAGATTTTTTTTTGTAGATAGATGGCAGTTGAATTTTAGTGAACGTCGGATTACGCTTAGGTAATAATTTTGAATCCTGCATCAAAATATCTATCTTTCTCGACTTCAGAAAATCGCTTAGTCTCATCATAGCATAATCGATTCATGAGGTTAGTAGCCAAACTATACATTTTATTTCAGCCGAGATAACGTCATTTCTCAAATTTATGATTAAAATGTTCTAATCGGATTGCGGATGCTGTTGAAAGCTAATTAGGTCAACGAATACAGTTAGAACTGTAAAGATACGAGTACGTATATACCGGTTACGAATATATCCGGTTCTGAAATCCTACGTATTGTTTTGGATATATCTTAAAATATTTTAAACGTACAAATCTCAACTATTTGGTTTGTAAACTTAAATTTTAACATCCAAGTTTATTAAAAAGCTTCAAAGTGAGCTGTAAAACTATAGATGATTACCTCGTATTGAAAAACTGATAGGAAAAACCAAATAAAAATATATATTCTACATTATCTACGAAATTTCTACACACTCGACATTGTCTACGCATAAACCAATTCCCTACACTATTTCCAACACTAACAGGTAGACAATACGCGTAGACGCGCAGCACTGGAGTCTAGCTAAGATGTTTCTTGAACTCGAAAATTTCTAGATCAACGATCTTCTTTCCACTTGATTTTTACAAAAAAAACAGTCATGTTCAGTGTGGTTTGACTTTTTGCAAAATTTACATGGTGCACGTTGACTATATGTGGTACTCTTATTCGGACAGAAACGAGCAAGTTGATTAACATTACATTCCAAACACTTTTACTCTGCTGCTTCTGCTAACAATCTTGCGGTAACCTTTGTCATTGTTCGTTCGGTCACTAGATTGTGTCGATTTTCAAGCTGTGACGAAACGTTTATATTTATATGGCAACGTTGCTTAAATCGCAAACGTGCTCGTCGTAATTATTAATTTTTGTGCCATTTTTAGATTTTCCTTTATCTTATTCATCTGGCTTAATGGTTTTGCCATTCGTATACTCGAGAAATTCAAGAGTTTTTTTAGGATTTCAGACGAATAACAAACGTGACAAAGTCCCAATAAAACACTACAGTCAGAATACGTAACTTATTCGTAGGTGACAACCATCAATCAGATTGTGAAGATACTTTAATTTTTCAACATCTATTACTTGCGTATTATAAATTATTAAGAATTTCTGGAATTACGAAATTTCCAGAGCTAATCTCAGAGATGTTAGACGCGTACAACTCTACCAAATGGGCAGTGGTTTCAGACTCGGTAATATGTTAAATAAGCAAGTGTAGAATAATCCAATTATTTATTTCTACCGTCAATCCTCGTAATAGTAGAATGGGAGTAAGATGGTGATTTGTCCAAATACACTAAACAGAACATTAAGCCATTAACCAATTCGCGTAGACATTTCCTGAAGCGGCCCCAGAAATTTATAAATTATCTGTTGCATTCAAAAAGATCTTCCTGGCAAAGACGATTTTATTTGAAATATGTAAATACAAATACCATTTACATCTACAAAAGTACTATAAAATCAATTTTAAAGTTTTTAATTTTTAAATGTTGTTTAAATTTTTGTTCTAATTTCTTTCGATGATTTTATTTTAGGGGGCACTAAATACAAAATCCTTTTCGGGTTGAAAAGACTTCTGCCTATGTTATAATGTGTTGGTGTTATTTGGGCTGAGAAAAAAAAAACAAAACTCAAAAAAGAACTCGGTGTTATAATTTAATTCATTTAAGTTAAGACTATGCCTTGAAATGTTTTCATGTATGCATAATTCAATATTTTGTTGGTAAGCCCTTGTTTTTGGTCACCGCCAGAAGCCTCTTAGGCATGGGTTCTACTAAATTTCGACATACAGAAGGATCAATTTTGGCCCATTCCTCCTTGAGAATACGTTTCAGCTGTTCTTTATTCGAAATCACGTGCTTTTTTAATTTATTTTCTAAAACAGCCCACAAATGTTCAATTGCTCAGCGCTATGCACTAAATTTTGCTTTAAAATGTTCAAATATTTCGTTTGATCCATGATGCCATCAATAATGCATAATTTTCCTGGGCCAGCAGCTGACATACACCCCACACCATCACCGAACCACTACCATGTTTAACAGTAGCTTGTAAGTTTTTTTTTCGTAGTTCTTCGTTTGGTTGTCTCCATATATAACATTGGCCATCTGATCGGAATGAATTAAATTTACTTTCGTCTGAATAAATTAGTTTGTTAAAAAATTCAAAATTTGCACTTTTATATGTTTTTGCAAATTGTAAACGTTTTTTGCGGTTTCGCTTACTAATGAAATGTTTTTTACGAGTACTAATCTTATCGTTTCTGGGTTTACACTTTTTCCCAGCTCCATGGAAACTTGTTTGGTAAGCTTCGGAGCACTAAGTTTCGGATCCTTTTTAATTTGGTGGACGATCCATCGCTCATCTGCTGACGAAAATATTTTGGGTCTACCAGATTTTGGTTTATTTTCCAGAGATTTCGATAAATTAATTCGTCGAATTATGTCATGAACCGTTGAGTGTGGCCTATTTATTATTTTTGCTATTTCTCTAACAGATTTATGGTCGTTGTAGTATTTAATAACCAGTTCTCTAACTTCTACAGATGTTTGGCCACGTTGTCTTCCCATATTTGTTTTACTAGTAAAAATGCAACTGCTCGGCGTTGATATCACAATATGACTAAATATTTTCTTCGAATTGTAGATACATATTTTCATTGCATGTTGATTTTGGGGATTTCCCCTTTTTGTTTTATCAAAATTGCCATGAACATAGTAGGTATTGTCATCTGTCCGAGTTATGTTTTGAGTTTTTTTTTACTTTTTTTATATTATTGATTTTTTTGTTATAATGAAATTAAATTTTGTTTTTTATTTTGGTGTTTTTGTAAATGAATAGAGCTTTTAAACAAAGTATTGGACTTTTTAAAAAAGCTTCTATTTTACTATTGTTTGTGATAAAGAATTAAATGGTAGTCCGACTTTATTTTTGATCCACTGTACGTACCCCGAAAAGTTTTATCAATTAATCTAGTAGTCTTGGAAACCGTAGAATTGAATTAGAATGATGTTAGCAAACTGAATACACAATAGAAAATAAATAATGTCAACGAAAAGGTGAAAGAGGAAGAGAAGTTAAATTTGAAATCGACATCTGAAAATAGTGATGGTAAGTCTACTAGCTAAGGCCAAAGTTAACATTTGACGCATGACTAAAATGTCAAAAATTTAAGTTTACAATTTTTGGTGCGGTCTTACTTTTGATTGGAACACAGCCTAACACACGTTTGGCTGCATAAATATGCAACAGCAAGCGCAGTTGCATAATAAAATTGCACCTTTTAAATTTTAATTGCATAAATCACCACATACGAGTATTTATTACAATTTACAATGTGTTACGAATTTATTCCATATGTGCATATACAACATAGGTCTTAATTAATAACTTTTCAACTAATGCCATTATTCTAACATAAATATTATGTCTTATATACATAATCATAATACATACAAATGCAATTATTGTTATAGCGCATAGTTGCGGTCAATTCAAAAAATAATAATTCATTGCTTTTGTAAATTTTATGAAAAATTTCTGTATAATTTTCCGAATCCATTAAAATATTTAAATTAATTGGAAAATAATATAACCAATTATTTATTATTTCGAATAAAATTCTTATAGGTATAAACTGTTGTGTAATTAATTATAAGGAAAATGTATATTTTGAAATGTGTACCACCGTACGTACGTTGTGTCGTACATATTAAAGAGAAATAAAAATTGGCAAGAAAATACCACCCACATCGAAACGAAATCGATCACCAAGTCACTTTGTGTTTTAAATACACGAATTTAATTAATTAGTGGCTCATTTATTTGTTGTGATAATTTAATTACAATATTTACTAAATTATTTTTCCAAAAGTGATCGATGGTACGTATATTATGCCATATTGTGGTACAGTAATAAATCGCGAACGTAAAATATTCAATCTTATATTTTTTAAGATCGTGTGTGCCCTGTTCTGTTTATATGCAGCACAAAGCCACCAACAACATACCAATCATAATGTACGTATGTATGTTAAGTTCAAAAAGAAAAACTAAAATAACCTTTAACATTGAAACATATAGATGATCTCAACTTGAAGAGATCATCATCGTCATCGTGATTTTGGTCGGGACTTGTTTTTTATGCATACATTTCCACATTCTGCTGCAGTACGATTTTCTATTGTATAATTTTAACTTGAATGTTTTATTTATTTATTTCTTATAAGTTCTTATTTTTTTTTATTACTATTATTATAATCTGTGTAATATCATGGAAATAGACTAGTTCATGATAATAATATAGTTTTTTTATTTTATTTTTAAAAAATATATAAAATTAGTTGAAATATTACATAAAATAAATTTGTTTGATCGATTAATCTTTCTAAATAAAAATCTTTATTTTTATTTGTATCCTGGAGGTATTTTAAGTCTTGCATTCTACATCTATATAGAAAGCCTCTTATGTGGTCTATTGAAATTGCAACGTCACTTTTATATGAGTTTTCCCCCCCTTTTACGATCGTTGCTTTTCCGACATAAAAAACATACATAAATAAATAACTGTCATATAAAAATTCCATTTATCTGCTAAGCTCTTAAATTGGGTTTTGTTAATCAGAAGTGATTTTCTCGATTAATCGCGTTGAAACTATATTCGTAGTAGGTGTGTCATTGTGTAAGATAAAGTTTATGATGTGGATTAACATAACGGGGTCGGATAACATCTACCGTTTTTCAACTGCACCTTTCTTAGCTTTTGTATGTATAACTGCTCGTCGGTATACAGCTGCGGCCAAAAAATAGCAGTGGTAGTACTAACAGTATATATTTACAAATAAGTTTACAAATATCTCTAGAACGAATTAAAATAACAAAACGTTAATTACTGTTCCATGTTCTTTTTCTAATTCTAAATAATAAAGATTTACTAACTGCATTTATATACAACTTGAAGGAGGCAGAAAAATAGCAGCATCACCAATTTTCAATATTTCAAAACACTTTTCATATTAAAATTTTCTTGATCGTCTTAGCTTTAAATTAATATTTTGTAGCATATCCCTTGTTACTAATAACCGCTTGACAACGGTTCCTCATAGAACGCACAAGTGATTGGCTCTATAGGTATTGAACGCCATGCTTGTTCAACCACCTTCCATAGCTGAGTTTTGTTAGTAGGCTTCGCTTTCGAAACAGTTGCTTTAACATCAGCCCATAAATTCTCAATCGGGTTGAGATCAGGTGACGGCGCAGGCCACCTCATAACTCGAATTTTGTTTTCATCAAACCATTTTCTCGCAATTTTGCTGGTAAGTTTCGGATCATTGACCTGTTGAAACATGAAGCGCAGTGGCATTTCCTCTTTTGCATAAGACAACATTACAGTTTGTAGGATACTGACATAAGCGTTTGCATCCATATTTTGTTTAATCCAAAATATTGGTCCTACTCCGTCATATGAGAAACAGGCCCATATCATTATATTGCATCCGCCATGTTTTACGGCTGCAAGTGTGTTTCTGGGATGAATTTCAGTATTAGGTGGTCGCCTGATATATCTTCTTGCTCCAGAATTACCGTATAATACAATTTTATTCTCATCCAACCACAGGATATTGTACCATTTTTTCGATTGGCCATTCCTTGTGTTCAAAAGCGAATTTTTTACGTTCGTATGGTACTTTTCTGGGTTGGCGGGCATTTAAATTATGATTTTTTAGATATCTTCTGATAGTACGAATACTAGCGAGTACGTTTAGAGCTTTTTTAATGACCGTTGCTGGTGCAAAAGGATCACTTTTAGAGTATCGTACTATTCGGCTTACCCATTTAGGAAACAACACATGTTTCCGACCTCGAGTTTCGGGCTTTTCTTTGTACGCTTTAGCATTCGAAATCATTTTGGCAGAGCAACCGATGATATTTTGAATAACGGCATATGGTTTTCCTTGATGAAGCAGTCTAAATATTAGATTGCGTCTCTCCGTAGTACAATGCTTACTACGGCCCACTATTGTGCCAATGACAATTTTTTTGACATTAATAATAGAAATTTTGTTCTTCTTGGAGTGCACTGCTATTATTTTGGCCGCAACTGTATGTCGGTCTAACAGTAGACTGTTATTTATATGTTGCTGAATATGCCGAATGGCTTTGTTATGTCCTAAACATTATCACTTCCAATTTCAAAATTGTAAATTGCAATCGTCATCATTTTCTTGGATAAAAACTGAATGCACCATATAAAACATTCCGTGGTTGACTTAGGATTAAACACCACAGTTGAAAGGCACTCAGATACTTGACAAGCCGTTGACCAGACTGTCATAAGACGCATTGCACACCAAGTGAGTTCATTATCCGAATTATCAAACATGGGTTCAACATTTTAAATAAACTTCACACAATTCCGAATAATAGACGACGTTACCGTTCATTACCGTGCTTACGTAACCATATTATTCCATCACATATTTATTATTTTATTAGAATTGTACAGGTCCATCCAACTCTCATATCTCACTATAAGTGAGTGTTGCTTAAAATGAGATGGCGGTTGAAGTTAACAAAAATTGTTACTGTAATAATTAAACAAACAAATAAATAAACTTAACAAATAAAGAAAACTAGCATTTCTTTTACAAACTAACCATGGACAGGTCTAAACGTTAGTATACAGATGGAAAAGGTTTGCTCTTGAAAAAAATCTTGAAGGTCAACCCTCGTTGAAAATTTAATCTTTAAATTAATTGAAACTTTTAATACTTTGTCGCAATTTTCAAATTCGTTGCAAAAATTGAAAAACTTCCCATGAAAGCTGCCACTTCCGGTGGATGGATTAAGAATAGTCAATCTGCCTGGATTCCTATCAAAACTCGTCATTTCCGATAAAATAAAATAGAAGTTCAGATAGAACTGACTTTGTTTGAAACTTAATTTACAATCTTTTGGTTTTTAATCGTTTCGCTTAAGGGCTGATTTCGTAATTTATGGTAAAAGCTTATAGGTATGGAGTTTCATCTGAATCAATCAATTCGTCTAGGCTGTACAGGAGACGAATTTTTATGTAACAACAGTTTTTTTTTGTCAAAATTCGTTCATTGCCGCTTAAATTATGGGAAACTAGTCTGGGTTTATATTGTTTCAAAATTAATTTAGAATCTTTTAGTTTTCAATCGTGTTTCTGGTAAATGATTTATTTTTCAAATTATTTGCAAAAAAAGCTCCTATGGAAGCTGCCAGTTTCGGAAATCGACCAAAATCCATTGGGATCTCTCAATTTATGGGAAAAGTTTAAATTAAAAATAAAATTTTTCATGGAAAAATTTTAAATATGGTTTAGCCCTGATATGGACTGCACACACGCACAAAGATTTTCTTAAGCACCACTTTTATTTACTTTGGTGACATAGCGAATGGTAAATCTGCAAAAATCTCGAAGGTAAAAACGATTCTGTTTCGATTGGTTGCTATTGCTCTTGCACCTTAGATAGTTGACCTACCAAATTTCATAATTTTCATCTCGAAAATTCAAAAATAAAGAACATTGTTTGCATTGATTTTCATGTTAACGCGACAATCGCGGTTGGTACAAGCTCTACAAATACTGGGAAGCCATTTATTGGCTGGCTTTGACTTTCGTGTCGGCCAGTAATTTTTTTATATTGTAAGATTTAAATTCTTATTGTTAAAATTTTTAATTATGTCTAATTCATTAATAAGAATAAGTGATTCAATATTGTCAATGATGCGACCTAGTCAGCCTAAGATAATTTGAATTCCGAAGATGTTAATTAGAAGACGAAGAGGAGGTTCAATTTTGTTACGAGATGTTGTATTACTCTTTTGTTCGATGGACAGTTTTCGTAAAGCTTCGATAACTTCAGTTACCAAGATACAAAACATACAATGGTTTAAATTGAATTTGCGGTTTACAAGGAAATTAGAAGAAATTTACCTTACATTTGTAATTTATTAAGGGCTGCTCGTTCTGTTTTAAATGAGCTTAAAGCTCAAAATAAGACGTGCGATTTTTAGCCGCTAGAATATTAGCCGCTGATACGATTAGGTCCATTGCAGTATCACACACTTACTTTTAGAGTAGAATAGCACTGACGCACATTATGCAGATGGCCCCCGGATCATTTAGAAGGGCATTTCACAGACATATAATTCCACGTAGTGCTAGGCGGATACAAATCAAATGAAGAACTGTTTCTTCCTCATTTACATTCTCGCAGTTAAGTCAAGAAGTAGTAAGTAGAAGAAGAGACAGAGAGTTTGCTCGCGTGTTTACATTTAATAAAAGCCATATGTCCTCGTTTAATAAAATTAAAAGGATGCTGTTTATTACAGACCCATAATTAATTATATTTATCTTATTAAAAGCGCTAAAGATCATGCCATCTTTAGATGACCAGGAATTCTCTCGCAGCTAAACGGTGGGTTTACTCAAAAGAGCCATATGCGTATATCTCAAAAATGCTCTACTCCAATTTATAAGTGTGTGAAGTTATTCCTGTCTTTCATCCCAGACAAATAAAAAATGTTCATCAGACAATACAAGTTGGGATATAACTTGTATTGTCTGATGAACATTTTTTATATTAATCCTAGAAATTTTTTTATTTAAAATGGACCATCCCAGGATGCTTTAGCGCCAGTCTCAACATACTGATCGTCATGTGAATTTTATTTTGGATAGCGAGACATGATGCCGCGTTGAAATCAGAAGAGATCGGTTACGACACTCGTGGTTCCCGGGAACCATTAATTTAAATCAATAATCGATTCATAAACTGAGTGGGCTATTCAAATAAGGGCCTATTGTGCCAATCTCAATATAAGGCTTGTCTTCTTATCATTTTATCATAGATATTACAAGAATAAACACTTTAGATTAAGTATTATCTTGGTTTGTGTAATTTTAAAATTTTCTGGGAAGAATTTAAAAATCCTGGATGGGATATAACTCGTATTGCCTGATGAACATTTTTTATTTTTCTGGGATGGAATACTAGGATAACTTCACACACTTCAATTTATGTGCACACCAGTAACAACAACTAACGGTCTTAAAGAGCTATATGATCAAAACAAAATTTTGTTAAGAAATCAATGAATGATAAAACCAAGTGATAAAAAAAAATCTCCCGTCCATTTCTATTTATTATTTGATTTAATTGTAATACAGTATATTTAACCGAACATTTTTTGGCTTAAACATGAACAATTATATCATGCAAGTGATGACCATTTTCTGCTTCATACAATCGTGCTCTTTCTACCACATTTTCTAAAACTTTTCTCAAAATTTCAGGTGTCATGACTGGGATTCTATTTTGACAGTTGTGTTTTAGTTTCGGTGTGGTGGCTGGTTTTTAACGTACACTTCTTTTTTCAAATAAGCACAATACCTACTTTCCGAAATTATAGGCTCGCCAAAGTTATCTCGTAACATGAAAATGTTTCGTGGCAGAGCCATTGTGTCCCTTGCAATATGAGATGTAGTTTAACCTTTTTGGAACAGCTCTGGACGATTTTGCATAGATCGAATTAACAAATTTTCAAACATTATCCGATATTGAGTATTTTCAAAGAAATGTGGGCCGAAGATATTTTCAGACGATACTCCGCACGACACAGTATACTTAAATGCGCATAATTGTTGATGATGAATTGATCTTGAGTTTTTTGTTGCCCAAAATCTACAATTTTGCTTATTTACGAAGCGTATGTGATGTAATTCGGGATTTTCAAACATTGAAGACCAAGTATTTAAACAATTTGTGAATTTGCATCAACATGGTACCAACCTCCAAGCAAGTCTATAAGAGGTATCGTCCGTCAACTTAACCAGTAACTTATGAAGTTCTCAAATTAAACAGGTTATGATAGGTTCGGAGTCGCATCCAAGGCCTACTTGAGGCAATCAAAATTAAAAATAATTTTTTGAAATACTTGGATATCGCAGCAATTAGGAAGTGAATTGGCAACAATATTATGAATTCCGGAGCGTCTAGGTGAAAGGTCGGAAAATCACGACAAAAACAGCAAAATAATCCGTTTCCAACGTGTTACTTCTTCGCTTCGTAAATCCCAAATGACCGTGTAAGAGAAAGAACACTGCGTTATGATAATAAGCATAGAAAACAATCATGATGCGCGATGATGATCATCATCATATCAACAACAAATCATGATGATCGCGAAAGCATGATTGATATTTAACTTATCATTTAGAATTGAACTGTAATTTATTTTTTCATGAGAAACAAAACAAAACTCTTAAAACAATTTTTCGTTTTGTTTTCTTACACAAATTTTCTTTTACTTGTTTTTTCCCGTATTTTGTTTTTGTTGTTGTTATTTTGTTATTTTTTAATATTTTAATTAAATTTAATCGATTGATGGTAATAAATCAAATTGAAAATTAATAAGATTTTATGTTTGTGATTGTGGTTATTAGCAATGTAATTTTTCAGTGTTTTGTTTTCCTGCGAGACTTGCAGATATATTTTTTCGGTTCTAATTGAAAATGATTGATTTATGTTGAGTTATGTAGTGAATATATGTAAATTATTATTATCCCATATGTATGTATTTTCTTATTGAATTTTCCTTGCGCATTTCATTTTATACATACGAGTAAAGAGTCAAAATGAATGTAAATTGTAAGATTCTCAGCTAAACTATTATATGGAAATTGCTTTGTGCAAGTATCGTCGTTGTCTTGAAATTGAAAAGAAAAATTAATGAAAAGAAATTATTCAAAAAATTAGTCAAATGTGATTACGGAAATGAATATTGATGTGATAGATTACCTTTGTGTTTAGCGTGGACCGAAGTAGCAATATACGGCCAATTCTCTATTTTTAATTAATAGTAGCTGAAGGCCATCGGTAAGAGGTTACCTTTTAATGTAAGCGATAGAGCTAAGTGGCGAAGACCTAAAATACTCTGAATTTGTCACCTGCAACATTTTATTGGTTATTTCACATCCTGGGATGGGGTTATTGCGCTGTTGTGATTTGAAACAGAGTATGATTTTCTATTTATTTACAAAATATTAATACTTTTAATTTACTTTTACTTTAATGCAACCATTTACAGAACTAACATTTTTCCATAAAGCTACTAAAGATCCCCAATTTTTAGTTTTGTTCAATTCTTTTTGAACAAGTTATTTTTTTAATACGATTTCATAGACACGAGAAGCTGACCGTCGTACCACTGATCAATCGTCCTGCAATTATACAAAAGGACAAAATATCTTGATCAAAAAGAGCGGTGTACAGCATCAATTAATGTACGTAAAAATAGAAGATAGTAATATTTTTCTAAATTAAATTTAAAAAAATAATTATTATAGAACAACGGAAAGATAATATTTAGAATTTGAAAGTAAATTGTAAAGATATAACCACTACAGTAACGCAGTAACAATCATCATTACTCAGCGATACAAAGATCTCAAAATTGTCTTAAAAATCATTTTACTAGATGCATAATCCTAGCTGATAAAGTGGTTTACTTTCACAGATTTTTCTAAAGCAAACACAATACTTTGTTTTATATAGTACAAAGTATTGTGTTTGCTCGATACTGGTAATCTGAATTTTTAAATAGCTAATTACTGACAGCGCTAGTATTATCGTAGATTCTTCTCGTGAAACGGCACAGATGAATTATACAACTAGAAGCTAGTTCGTCAGAAATTTCGTTAAAAGTTGTGGCCGATGTTTTTAATTCAAACGTTTCATTTCTTATAAGACTACCACAAATGATGCACTTACGAGCAGGAACAGAAAAAAGAACTCAATCGCTTTAAAATAAAATAACCACCAACATCTTCTCGAAAATTTCAAATCCGTATGAAATAGAAACCATTTCATTTTAAAACAAAAGCATTGTGAGTTTTTTCATGAAAATAACTTAGTTATATGACCAAGGCGCTTTTTCTCTCCAGGTTGTGTCCGATTTCTGAAATAAATTATTGTCCCTTGATCATTTTAACATTACTAGAATAATTTACTCTTCCTATGTAGGCACTATTCTTATAGTTCTTGGGAATCAGGAAATGAGGTTCTAGCTTATCATAAAAATCTCTTTTTTTGCCTATATTAGGTGAAAAAATTGATGTTAATTTTTAAGGTATGTTTCAATTTGAGGTTAATTCCAAATTGGCCGCCATTTATATTTTTTGTACTAGAGTGCCATATTTCATTTGACATATGACAAGCAAAAATATTCCGGTAATCGCTTATGGAAATCGCGTATTTATTGTTAAAAATAATTTTAAATTTGATTTCGTACAGAATATGGAAGAAGATTGATTGTCCGTCAATTGTATGGCCATTCGAAATTTTTTTTGCAAAATTTGTGGGAAACGATGGTTCGGTATGTTGGGTGTTCATAGTGATTACATATTCCACCAACCACTTTATTGAAAATTTTGCACAAAGATCTTTATTTAAAGGGATTTAAGAATCAAATAACTCAAAAAATAAAGCTTCCGACTGTGGATTACGCCGTTAATTAGCTAGCTACGCTAATACCGTCTAGATCTTGCAATCCCACATCCTAAATTTTTTCACATGGGGCTCTGCACCATATATGATGGTAAACCATGAAATTTTTAAAAGCTGAATTTAAATGTGGCCGTACCAATTGGAGATACGATGAACTTTCGGTTCTGTAACCACTGACGATAAAATTGCTCAAATTCACCAAATGGTGGTATACATCCCACGAATTGAAGCTAGAGCAATAGAAGTCGCTTTGAATACGTCCAAAGAACGTGTTTATCACATACTGATCCATCATTTAGGAATGATGTCCGTGCATTGGGTGTTGCGTTTGCTCACTTTGGACTAGAAACGTGTTGAAATGAACATTTGAAACGCTCCGTTGGCGCGATTTAGGCGCAAAATCAGAGTTTAAGCATCGGCTAATCACTGTTAATGAAACTTGGATACCCCATTATACTACCGAATCAAAAATACAGTCAAAACAGTGACTGCCAGAGTGGAATCGGCTCCAAAATAGGTAAAGGCGTTCCTTCGGCTGGGCAAGTGACGATGACTAAATTTAGTCCCAAGCGAATTTTTTTCTTCCCTAAGCCAAAAGTTGTGCTTTTACGATAGAGATTTTAGAAAATGTATTTAAATTCTTTCCCCAATGGCCTATGTTCATGCAATTACCAGAACAGTATCTCTAGAATATTTGTCATGATGACGGTTGTAGAGAATGCAAATACTTTTGAATTTTTTAAAATTTCACCCCGTCATCCTTTATCATCGAAAACAGAATATTATGGTTTTGATCAAATCCGGTGCTTTTTGTAAGCTTTGTGTGGATGGTTTACTCGTCTTTATTAATTGCTTTGCCCAGTTTCTGCTGTAAGTAAAGCTTTCATTCGTGTACAGTTTCATTGATGCATCCGATCCAATGAACTATTCAGTTATGAAATAGTAAGGCGCTAGACCACAACTAGTATTTGAACAATATTTGAGTTCTTTAATTTCTGAAATTTTAGTACAAAATTTGGAATATTTTTGGATTTGTGTTGCTTTTTATGCAAATATTAAAAGAAATTTGAACAATTTGTTAGGCGTTCACTAATACTCTTAAGTAAAACAACTTTAAAATCATTACTAAATTATCCAAAACTCAAGTTGTTAATTATAATTACAAAAGAGGCATCTGAAGAAGAATAGTGGCAAAACTATTCGGTATTCGATATATCGATATTGCAAGCAGTATTTCGAATCCAATAATGTTTCCGATAAATTTATGGAACCATTTTTAAATCAGGAGATTGATTTTTAATCTCAAACTAGCGTCCAATACTTGAAACATTCATTAAGGTATTTAAGAAATTATTCTTTCCTTCTCAACGAATTAATGTCTTGCAGAGCATCTGGCCATAAGTTAAGTTACTGGAAAATTATATTACAGATACCGAACAAATGTTAAGGACGGTTTCGAGTCAAAGAATTTTAAAATTCGTTGAATTTTATTTTATTTTTATTATTACAACTTGCGATTACAACTTGAGAGTCGCATAATCCTCATATCGCGAATAATTACTGGCAAGGACAACGAAAACTGAACAGGAAACATAGGCAGGAGTCTAATCCATATCAGATGAAGGAAGACGAGTTTAGGGGTATTTTCGGTTCGCTATGGTTCTCGTCGTAAAGTTAATTGAAGAATTGCAAACTTTACATAACGCAAAACAAGGAACTTCAAGTGGGATTACATTGAATGACTTGGAGGAACAAATTCTTTTTCATGTAAAATGTTTGGTAGCCTTTAATTTTTATGCGACCGGTTCCTACCAAAACCAAATAAGAAGCATTCATCCATCGAAGAAGTCGCAGTTTGTCATAATTTTTTAATATTAAATGGGTAGGAAGACGAGCAACAAACGACCACATCTAGTACAAGAAGTGAACACAGATTTATTTGAAGCAATCCTTACCTCGGAGCAGGTCGTCAAGTTCGCCAAAGAACTATTAATAATATTTTATTAAAATAAAACAATTTTTTTAAATTATCACAATTTATTGCTCGTCTTTATAAATAGTCCTCAATTGCGTCTAGTTGCGTCGCTTATTTCTTTTAAACGAGCCATGGACTCTCTATGCCGGCGTTGACTTTCGCGGCTTTACTCCTTTAAAAATGCAAGCAACTCTTGCTTCAAAGTGTTGCTCCTGCGAAGTTCTTTTAATTCCTCTCTTTACATATTTAGGCTTTCTTGGCTATTTCTCGCCAGAGAAGTACGATATAAATTTTGGGCGCGGCTTGTGCGATTTGTAGATGGACGTGGGTTTCTATCTTCCAACTGTTCTGTTAACTAAAAATAAATTTGTTCCATGAAATATCTCGAATATTACTATACATATAATAGAACTTTACCTGAGTAAATCTGATGCCAGACGGCCCTGGAATTTGACTCACCAAAGAATTCAACGAGTAGATTAGGCGCTTTGCTGTCTTCGATGTAGACGTGCCCGATTCATCTGGATGGGATGCAAATATTTGTTGTCTTTGGGTCGCGGCAGCACGAGATTCCACAACATTTGGGATTGTGCAGATGCCAAATCCTTTCTCGATGCAGTTCATGCCGCCTATACATGCTCAGCGGGTAAAACGCTTATGAGCCTTTCTTCCAGTGGATCAAGCTCCATGTCCATGGGCTCACCACCTTCGGTTCTGTAGACATGGCAATTTCTTATATCGTAAAATGACTCTAAAATAACCAAATTAATAGTTATATGTGATTCAAAACTTAATTGTCATTTTTATTAGACCGACGCTTCCATAGCATTTAAATCAGCCGCTAATACAGAGCAAAATTTTATCGATAAAATCGTTAGCGTAAAGACTGTTTTGTGTGTCCCGTGTGAGTTGTAAACTGGAAGCCATCGACCAATAATTTATTAATTGTGTTTTCGAAAAGTTTAAATTTTTTATAATCAAATTAAGGATTTTAAAATTGTGTGTGTTAACGTTTTTATTGTGTTAGTTTTGTAAGAGAATGGAAACCAAGACATACAATTTAGATATTGACCAGGCCAGGTACTTTTATGGTATCAATAAAAAGAAATTTGTTCAGTGGGCTCATGAAATATAATTCTAAAATAAAATTTTGTGGTTAATTTATTTAATTTTATTATCTAATGAGCAAAATATCTAAAAAGTATCAGCTTTGGCTTCAGAGATTTCCGTAATAATACCGTAACTATACCATCGACATGCTAAATATAAAATTCGAATATGATGTTTAACTCTATATTTTCCAAATCATTATAAATTTGCAATATGGGACTAATTCGAGATTCCATTATGGAATAAAAAATTCGCTTATAAACTTTAGGCCCGTTGCACACTTGAACTATGTTTTTGACTTTTTGACATAGCTCACATGTTTTCAAATTCAAAGAGAAACATTGTAGATAAATTTCATGAGCAACCCAATCTGTAAAGAAATTTATTTAAATGTTTTATTTTTGCCTTGGAGGTAATTAATTAGCTCACATCGTCCAGAAAATGAGCGATGTGAGCTATGTTTCTACCTCACAGGTTTAAATAAAGAAATTAAATAAATCAGGGAGTATAAGTGGCTTGAACTATAAGCTTCACGAATTTAGTTTCACTTATTTAGGCTTTGCAAAGTAAACCGAGAAGCTGTGATCCCTAAACATAGCTCACTTTGCTACAAAAACATAGCTCAAGTGTGCAACGGGCCTTATTGTCGAAAGAAAACACCAGAACTAGTCAAAACAATTTCAAAAGCACGCTAAATTCGATCTTTTTGGTCATTCGGTTTTAGAATTTCGTTTTATATACTTCTGTCCTAACAATATTTATGACACGACATTATTGAACAAAGAAGTAACATTCAACTGTTTTTGTTTAAAATCTTCCCAATTTAGAATATTTGATTTAGTTCTCTTACGCTCCACACATAAAACTTGACCTTGAAATAGCCAGGGATAACCACTGCTATACCTCTTCAAATGAGTCCCATCATGACATTTTAAACTATCAATTTTTGGAAACTTCTGAGATTTGCACGCGTATTTTATTTAATATAATTTTCCCAAGTTCCCCAAATTTATTGTCTGTGTTAACATGTTAAATGTAGAAAACCAGTTGAAAATAATGTTCAATGCTATTTGCGATAAGAAAAAATTATTCCCATTTAAAGAAACATACATGAAACCTTTTCCTTTATTCTTTAGAATAGAAGATTATGTAAATAATTTCTCCCATTCGCTATTTCTATGAAATTACCACAACAGGTCCACTGATGTGAATGTTGAACTATTGAATTTTATATTTGATAACTGCGAACTTATGGAAAATGAATTTCATATAAAATTTAACCGCCGTTCCATGTGCTTAACATATTTCTTTACACAGAGGCTTTATAAAGAGTAGGGTTTTGCATGATCCCTATAGTAGAAAATTCTTTAGCTAAATACATATCGTTGCTACACCCTCACTCTGGGAATCATTGTTTAACTGCCTATTTGAATCTCGCGTATGTGTTTGTGTATTTGTGTTGACGACCAAATCTTCGATCCACTTCCTCGATTTTATTAAAACTTGACACAGTGTAAGGGGCCGTAAAACAAATCAACCGGACAGTAGCAATTGGTTTCTTCGCATTAGCAACGTGCTCGAAACTTGAACTTTCTAAAATGTACTGTCTCCTTATCGGCATACGACTTTAGGTTGGTATCTAACTCTACAAAATAATGTACATCTATATGTAATATTTTCTTGCTAACAGCACATTATGCAACAATTATTACTTATGACATCGACATTTTAAAGAAGTATGCATAATTTTTATCCTCACATATTGTCAAAATGAAAATTTAAAAAATCGCAAGACAGCACACGAAAAAAATCGTTAACTACATGCCTTAATGAAATGAACAACTGATAATTGTAGTTCGACCTATGATCTTTCGTGCATCACCAACAGTTTCTTATATTTTTATGTTCAGTCTCTCATTTCGTTTTTTTTCCTCTTGTAAAAATCGTACCTCCATAAAGATGAGTTTTCTAAAGTTTATTTTGTTTTTTTGTAGTTCAAGATAAAGAACTATATTTTTTATTTTTACTAACAGTTGTTGATTGTTAGATGAGATATAATTTTACGTTTGTGCTTCAAGACTAAATATGCATGCAGCATACAGTAAAAGAATTGTAAACTGCAAGCAAATAGCAAAAAAAAAAAAAACACAACCGATAAGTAAAATGATGTTTAATTGGTTCTTATGGGGTCCTAAAACAATGCTGTTGATAAAAGCATCAACAATTATTTATCTTCATATGCGCTGTATACTACAATTATTCTATTATCTTAGATTTTCCATCTTATCGGTTTCTTCATTTTTATTTTTTGTTTGTGCTATTTGCTGAAATAAAGCATGATATATTTTCTACTTCAAAGCTCTACCTCGTTTTCGATTCTCGTATTTTTGTTTTTGCCTGATTCTAAAGATAGATAGATCAAAGAAAAGATCTTAAGAAAAATATAAGATGCACCTTAAAGATTTATACATTTTATCGTATACAAGGTATAACGTTACTGCACACATACATAAGAAAATACTACATACAAATATATATTTTTTTTATTGAAAATGATTTAGGCGAGATGAGTATCTAATTGATTATTGATTTTTATTGAATTCAATAAAAGCAGCAATTGCAACAGATATAAGTATCTAAAGCACCATAAGAAATAAGTAAGGATTTGGTATGTTTTGTTGGTTCTGGATGAAATTAAATGGATTTACTATGATATTGAAGCGTTTTATGTTATTGTTCCACGAGAGATTTAACTGTGATATGCACATATTAAAGCATACTCGCAGATCAGATATTTTGATAATTTAATTAAGATTTATATGATTTGTTATAAAAAGTATAAATAAAAATTAATTTGATTACTCTTGATATAATTCATTTTAATTAAAGAACGTAATTGCATTTCATATTGGTTTTTAAATAAAGTTTGACAACCTGTGCACGACCAATACTAATTTAAACGTATAACCTACGACAATAATTTCAACTTTTTTGGGTGGGTACACAATTGTACCAAAAAGGAAATCGATGAAAATACTTACGTAGGAAAAATCAATCTCTCAAAAATGCTGGTAGCTATGTACATTTATAACATCGACCATCCTACAAACTTTTTAAAAGAAGAAAACAAGAAAGGTTAAATATGTTATTGTTGTTTTAATGTGAAATGCAATATCTTTTGCCGAGAATTATGAATTAGTAAAGAAATGCAGCAGAATAAATAAAGTTGTATGTGGGTTTATGCAGTTGACTATATTCGAGAATATCATAATTTTAGCATGCGCAGAGGATCCTTTGGATCCATATTTTGGACTAAAAGTTATTAAATTTTTATTAGATTTTCAGTGAACCGATTTCTATCTACTTCTAATCTTTTCATTTGAAAATGTTCGTCTTAAATATTCTTTGATTTCGTACAATAATAAATCAATTCATACTGTATGATAATATTGTTGCCGTGTAAGATGCACTTATGCACTTTGCAATTCTTGGGCCTTATTTTTAATAAATTTTCGCCGCCTACTTTAATTATTATTGTAAATTTTTGAAGTATCCCTTCTTTCCTTTCCAAACAAATATTAGCACACTTGCAAACAAATTCCAAAAAATCATTAAAGTAGCCTGCGAAAAATTCGAATAATAGAAAGAATTGTAAAGCAAATTATATTGGGATTGATTTATATTGCGATTTTTATAGAATAAAAATCCGAATAAGACTGTAGCAGGCCGTTGATTTTACTGGGTGATCACAAACAAAACCAAATAAATAATTTTGCTTGAGAGGTGTAGTTCGCTTTTAAACCAAAATAAGCCTAGTAGCCTTTGTTTTCTCCAATTTATTAATGTATGCTTGGTTGCTATCAAGAATTCGTTACTTAATATTTGTCAAATATACGACCATATGTTAGCTCATTCTAAGCTGGTCCAGGATGACACATGGGTTACTACCGCTGTGTAAGTATCGTTGATTTGAGTGACTTATATGTATATAAGAATTTAGATAGAAAATTTGCTCATTTTTGGATGCCGTTTCATATCCTATTGAACCATCTTATTTAAAGAGGTGGCAACAACAACTTAGCGGATTTTCAGCTCAAAACGAGATTCTCTTGAAGGAGATGGAGAGCTGTGCTATAAAAAATCGCCGTAATTCCTATAAATGTATTATCTTATCAAAACTTGAGGTTTACTCAACTTTCCTGTCTAAAACAAATGACAAAATTTGTGAAATTGGAATTGCTGCGATGACTTTTTGATGACCGCCACTAATCATGTATTTTGATCCAAACGCTTAAGAGATTTGTATATTTATCCGATCAGCAAAACTTTCTAGCCGATTATCTAGTTAGTGTGACCGCATCGGTCTTTAACAGTGTCGGTGGGAATATTAAATTTAAATTGTTGTCTCTGGTTTCAATTCCATAAGCATCTTAAATTAACATTATCAATTTTATTCTAAAATTAATATTCAAACTAAAACGTCACCGAAGAACTGAAATTACTCGTAGTTTAATTGAATCGATCTGTACTCATGAATTTGCTTTCCTAAACTATTTGGGATTCGAAGTCATCAATAAGCGAATATTTGTAGATAAATATTGGTCAGTTTAAGTCATGCAAAAAGTTTCAAGAAAATCTCTTGGGGATTTGGGGGTAAGATTTGTCGAAAACCCGAGAATTGAATTGTAGATCAATTGAATCGTTTTGTATTCATTATTTTGGTTTCCTAACCTATTTTAAAATTCGAAGTTATCAATAAGCAGGGTAAGATTTGATCAAAGCGATGTGGTCAAGTTGCTTGACAATAACACTACCGTTCGGGTTCCGACTGCTTAGGAAGGATTTTTACGTAAGAAAAACATGGTAGCGACTACCGCCAGATTGAAATTACATGGAATAGCTAGTTCAATGATACGCGTTCTGTTTTGTTTGATGCAGGGAAGGTGATGCTGATTCGATGGTACCACGATGAATACTATTTGTGTTACCGATTTGTGCAGTGAAGTCACCCAAGGCATATTGTATTTCGTGTACATGTCTTTAGCATGATCTGATTCCGCCTCCGCAAGGCATGGTTCACAAATGAAATATTGAAGTGACGTGAATGTAATCTGAATACGCAAATCTGGGGCATATTATGAACAAATGCGATTTCGCCATTGGGCGCAATTTTGCATTTTAAACTTAATAAACACCTTATTTTTGAGAAAACATGACAAATGCGAATGCTCAATGTCGAATATCGATTTGGTTTGTGCACTTAAAATCAAATATAAGTAACACTTAATTGTATAAGATAAATAAACATAAACAGCTCAGTAATGCCTTCGAATTCTAAGGTAGTTAAGAAAAGCAAAATTATGAATGCAAAACGATTCAATTGATCTACAATTCAATTATTAGATATTTAAGATCATTATATCTACACATAAAATGCGTATTGCAGCGATATCCATCCTACTGATATGCCAACTAGCCGTGTAGTTACCAATTTGCTTGAGCAATTGTATTCTACAAGTGCAAATATTTGTATCAGAGTCACATAATGGTTGTTGTATGTTGAGCCGACAGCGTCATAAACTGGTTTTGCTGTAAGGTAGTGATTAACTTTAAATAGTTAAAATTAGTTTGGATGGCTACAACAGCATAAACATAATAGTTAAAATGGAAGGAAACGAGATCTTCCTCCAACCCGGATTGCTAGCATGACTCATGCTCGGGAACTTAGCAAGGATTCAATGAACCAATCAAACATTAATTAATCCGCAAAACTAGGATTATGTATCCTCATCAATGAGGAACCAAAATTAATAAAAAAATAACATGATATGGATGGAGTAAATCGTTTTCTAGGAGTCTTAACTTTTAATAGTTTTGATGCTAACTATCACCTGGCTGATATATTTTTTCGAGACTACACGATATGTCTTGATTTGTTTTCAGA
Source organism: Nephrotoma guestfalica (assembly GCA_963691935.1). Classification (NCBI taxonomy): domain Eukaryota; kingdom Metazoa; phylum Arthropoda; class Insecta; order Diptera; family Tipulidae; genus Nephrotoma; species Nephrotoma guestfalica. Next base: position 306,333,854 of record OY829913.1, on the reverse strand, counting down.
TCATTTCCTGGAATCGATGTGGTTTCAATATACGCGGGAGTAGGCTGCTTGCTTGCACCTCTGGGGCGGTACCGATTATCGTGGGTTGGTAAGTTTGTAATTTTAACATTTTGATAAGAATATTTTAAAAAATATTTTGTTTCCTTATAATTATGCTTGCATAAGTTTACCGTTGGCTCCAAAATGTCATCTGCTGTCGCATCAGCTTTTAATTGTCTTGCTGTTTTCCATTTAATTTATCAACGCAATTTTAGTAAATACTAAAGGCTCGTTGACAAGTATACAAGTACACCAAACACTTCAATAACAATTGTGCCAACAAGATCACATTTTTTTGTCCAAGATCCTACAATCTAACTTATAATCTTTAATGGCTAAATTGACATGAACTCCAATTGTTTCTTGATTGGAATGATAATGTTTGTTGTATCACAGCTACTGCCGTCCTGTGCACCAAAGATTGTGATTTATCGGTTCTTTCTTTGTTAGTCCCCTACTTGCAATGTACAAATTCTATTTATGCAAATCTGTGTAGTGTATTTCTATGGAAGGCAACCTTGTGGCCCTTTTCAGTTTTTTTTAAAGAAAATAACGAACAGTTTAAAAAAGTGTTTTTTGGGTGTTAAATATAATCACAAATTCTGCATCTACTGGTTATAAAAACTGGAGAATTGGTTTTCTGTAGATATTCTGTCTTTGTTTAATTCCACAGATATAATCTTTTATACTCGAGAGAACTATGGTGGAATCAGCCCAAGCCTATATTTGAGCCTACTGTATGTCTAGAGTCTGCTTGACTCGTTGTAGTTATCTCCAGCCGCTGTTTTCCTGGATTTGGGTGCTATCCTCTATTTGGCTGCTATAAATCTAAGGTTAATATGCCCTCCTGAGCTTTCTTAAGGTAATCGCACCCAGTATATACTTTTTTGATGCGTCGCTAAATTTATTAACTTTCCATCTTGACATTTTCGAATCGTTTGGCAAGGTTAAGAATTATTATTTTAGGTGTAATTATCACCGAAGCCAACTAAGCTAGTGATAAAATTCCTTTGCAGATATATATTAAACTGAAATATATATGTTTTAGGTTACAAATAGGGTAAGTCCCAGCGCTTTGATGGTTTGGTCAACTTCAGTTTTATATGTCTCCATGCCCTCGCTGTCATTATTTAGTAGGTGTTCGTTGTAGTTTCTGAGATTGAAACCGCTCCTTCGGAACAAATCAATCAGATGACTTCGAGTAATCGGATTTTTTATCGTATCACATCCTGTCATCAAATAATTCACACAAAATTCGTGTTTTAATATTTTCTAGGCAGATGGAAATACGTTGTTTTCGTAATCTGCCTTGCGGAGTTTTCACTGTTACATATGTGGCGACGGGCCACACATTATTGTTTTCAGCTGATCCCAAAGCTTCTCAGCTGATGACATAAGTTAGTACTGGAATTGCTAGCCTTGCTGACCAATCAATAATTAAATAACAATTATTTTATCTGTTGTAAATCGTGTTTGTGTTTCCGCCACCTCATGGCAATGTTTCAAATTTCATGTTGCAATTTTGGTTCTCAATGCATTAGATCATTCGTGTTGGAAGATTTTAGGACTAAATTATGCGGTATGCAGTAACAGGATATTCCAGCCACCTCAAGAACAATGGTTAATGGGTTGGTTTGGTCTTAAACGAAGTATAATAAATTGCTCCAAAAAGTAAATCTATCGATGCTGGAGTATTGTAATCAGGTTCGGTTTATGAAAATTTGCTTTTGCGTAATTATATTTGTCACAAACACATCCGCCAATTCCAATAATTTTTAAATCTGTTTTGGTTAATTTTTGATATAAGTTGCAGGCCGCACTTCAAGAGATAAAGTTTAATTGAAAGTAGATAACGGAAATCATTTCTTTGGCAGGATTATGTAACGCTATAACATAATTTTCGGTCATTCCAGATTCGTTTGTTTTTCTTCAGTTGTTATCATTATGGAGCAATTGACGCGTCCTCTGCTTTGTTTGCATGATTTGTTAAGCAAGCAATGAACTGTTGAATGGTTGGGTTTTAGAAGGTTCCTCGAAACGATTTCCAAAAAAATTATGAAACTTACTTGAATTTGTAATTGACATCTCGTATAATCTTAGAATTTCGTAGTCGAGTTTTCTTGATAAACGTTGATGATAATTGGATCGCAAAGCTCGATTTTGATTCCTATGGTTTTATCGCTTGAGGGCACTCATTTGAAGTGATGGTAGGTTCTGACATCAACGTTTGAATGTTACTTGTTATGTTTGCTCTCCGATTGTCATATTTTTCCTTCATAATAGTCCTGACAGTTTCATAATTTTGCCCTGTGGCATCGAGATGGTTTATTAATTTGATGTCTGGCCAACAATGTTATTTATTATTTTATGTCAGGCGGATGTGTTAGTGTTTGGTGTTGCGCAGTATTTTATCGAATACATCTTGAAATGGCATCCATTTCATATGCTCTTCATTGAAGGGTCATAAATATAATTGCTCCATAAATATAATTCCGAAGATTCCCTAAAGCCCATACAATCGTTTACATTCCAATCGAGATTGGACGATTACGAAACTATTGGGCGATCGTTACCAATCTCTTCCTGCAAGACTACTGCTCTGATATGCTCTAATGTATTTGTTGTAAGTATGATTTTCCGAAGTTCATTCGTTGTCGTTCAACTCTATTTTTGTTTTTCTTCATTTATTTGCTTTCACTTGAGCGTTTTCATCCCTGGTTAAATTTCTTAGGAGCTTTGCGATTTTTGCAAAATCTTTGATGAAACCTTTAGTAAAATGTTAATCCGAGAAATCATGTTAACTCCTTGAGATTTTTGGTGGTTTGTGGTTTTGGATCGCCAATAGCTTTTCTAGCTCAAGTTTCTTCTTTTAAAAATTAGGTTTTATCCAAATTAACATAAAGATTGGCTTGTGATAATTTATTGAATATTTATTTAGAATTGCCAAGACTTACGATTGTGTTTTAAAACAATATTTAAAATAAAATATTGATAGAGAAAAACACCCAGTCGTAACTTTTTGTGTGGTCCACCGCACCGTAACCCTCGAATAACAGAGCAAGAGCTCTACTTACCCTGCTATCGAGGCCGACAAAACGGGCGATTGTAAAGTCCGGCAACGTTTTAGAAAACTGATGGTATTTTTCGCTTAGTTGAATTTTAAATTTTTCATCCAAATGGTGATCCCCAATTTCAATATTGGTGTCCGATATTTTTAACTGAATTCAATAAATCACTAATCACGACATTTCGGGTATAAACTGACGCATCCATTTTTTTCTTTAGGTGAAGCCCTATAGGTGATCCTAATTCCAATATTTTTTACATGGCGTGATATTTTTGCTTTCAATGGAATTTTTATGCCTCGTGAGAGAGTGAAAATGGCTTAATTCTGGTAGAACAAACAAATCCATTCGATATTGTTACTAAATTTGTAGGTGTTGTTATTTTTGTTTGATCTGGATGTCACCATTTGAGTGGTTTATCTATTGTGTGCCTTTGGCCAGATCTTGTTTAAAAAAATTTTTCTTCGCCTTGGTATCGATGAAGGAGTATGCTTGAGAGACCTATTTTGTAAAATTCACCTCGAAATTGTCTTTTGCCTCCGATTCGTCTTCTATTTCGATATAATTCTTGGTTTAATTTTCACAAGTGTCTTCTCCATTCTGCTCTTCCAAATGAAATACCCATTATTGTTTACGTGGATTTAAGTTTACATCTGAGCTTAGATACCTTTTATGATTGGGATTAAAGTGATTAGGTCGATTACATAATCTGCTTTTCTTGTTTTTATGGACTCGTCTACTTATATTTGTAGTATTTATGTTATGTATCGGAAGGTTGCTAAAGTTCAAATTTGCCATCCCCTGACATGATGAATACGCTTTCGGTAGGGTTAAACGCCTTTATATGGTGAGTATTTTGAACATGTCACCCGCTAAACCTCTTATAAACACATCTAGTGCACGGTTGATGATAGTATTATAGCTTTCTCTTATCACTTTTTTGGTTATTAGTGATCAAGTGATTCAATTTCCTTGGGTTAAAATGCTTAGTTGATGTTCGAGCGTTTTTTATATGTTAGATTACAAAATACACGTATTGCACATTTTGTGATATCATGTAATTGTTGACATAACATATTCTACACTAACTAGAGCAAATTGGGCTTTATCGGTACACAAATGTTCATTTGGAAATTAGAAAATGTCCTTGCTACCCCATCCTATTTGTTTAAGAAGTTAACTTTTTCTTCCGATTATATCTTGATAAATTTAAATAGCTTTAACGTTATACTGTGACGCCTTTTACATATGCAGACTTTGCCCTTTTTAAGTGAATTGATAAACAGATTTTCTGTTTTCACTTCAGCTGCCTTATGATTTGCCCATTTTCAGATTTTTATTTCGTAACCCATTTAAATATGATCGCTTACTTCCGATATGCTACTATATTCTATGCTTAATTCGATCCACTAGAAACAATTTCAGATGAGCAGTTATGGCATGAGAATTTTTTATACGTCATTATTAAGATATGCCCAGCACTCAAATGTATTATGTTTGCGTTACAATGAAAATTGCTATGTTTGCGTTTAGGATACAATGGCTTTCAGCATTGATCTTTCAATTTTATTCAGTCTAAGCAATTTACAGATGTTCAACACTTTAAAATTACTAGTGACTCTTAACAACAAAACTTGATTTTTTTTTATTAAATCGTTTGAAAAAAGCTTCATGTCAGTAATTGCTATTGAAACAATTTTTATTGTGGTGCACACATCAAGTCTTTAATTGTATACTCCTTGACCTGAATTGGGTACAATGGTAATATATTGTATGATATTTTTGAATGCAACACTTGGTTCCTTAACTAGTAGATATTGTGCTCGGTGAAGGCAACTTTTAAGCAACCACAGAAGCAGATACCAAGTTTTAAATATCCAGATATTATCTGTATATCCGATTTAAAATACCTGAAAGCGACATCACTATTTTTATTGTAATTCGTTGTGCCATATCACAGTATTTACACAGCAGTTCACTTGAATAGGAACCACACAACATTTTCAATAATTTTTCCCGTAGAATTATAAGTTTTTCAATAAGCAGTAAATATTGAAGAAGAAAAAAATGTATGTTTACATGATTAATTGTGCTTTGGGCTTTTTTCTAAATAAATGATAAATTTGGATGTTCACTTTAATAAGAACGATTAACAAATCTTAATAAAAAATAATTTGTTTGATTCAAAATATAATTAAATTCGAATTATTTTTAATAATTAATTAGGTGTACATGGTTTTAGTAATGCGTACTACTTCCCTAATTGAAAATAACTTCATACAACCTATTGAAATCTCCTTCCAGGCTTCATTTATCGCCCTAATAAGGCTTTATTTGCTGTCGAATTGTCGACCACCTTCGTAAACTTTTCGAAACAGCAAACGCCACACGTTTTCTATGATATTGAGATCGGGAGAATATGGCGGCCATGGCAAAAGCTCTACGTTTTGCTGCGATATCCGAGGTTTGACTTGATAATAGCTGTATGCGGATAAGGGTATTGTGTTGCTGATATATCCATGGCAATGGTCCAAAAGTATAATTGATGTGGTCATTTTTCCGGTTGGAAATGACAAATCTCCCTGACCAATTAATTATACACCTCACAACACCATAGTCCTCCTTTGTGGCTATGGTGTTTTGCTAAAAGCTTTTCCTCTTTTTGAAGGTCGTGAAAATAATAGTTAAATCCATCGGGACCATTGAGTTTAAATTTTTTTTCATCAGAGAAAACGACACGTTTCCATTTTTCAGCCCATGTCATATGTAGCCTAGAGAAATGTAATCTTTTTTTCTTCCTCTCCTCATTTAGAGGTGGTTTCTTTTAAAGCTTTCTTCGAATAAGGTGAACTGTTATTTTAATGACCCTCCACACTGTTATTCGACTCGCCCGTACACCAGCATTCGCTTTAATTTTTGCACAAGATAGCGCGCAATTGGAGCTGTCCTTAGTATGACCCGCATATTCTGGATTTTTATAAAATTGAAGATTGTAGTCTTACTTCTTATTTTATCTACAATTGCTAGTAGAGAAAATTTCTCTCTGTTTAGCACTTGAGTTTGGGCTATTTCTTCCTTACAAAATTTTTCCTCGACCCATTTTTTATTTTTGTTAAAACGGTAACTTTTTTCAAAAAAATTAATTTAATTTAAGTTTAAATTTGTCAACACTTCCACTTTATTGATAACTATGGTCGTTTCTAATCAAATGAAACAAACAAAAAATAGACTTTTTAAGAAAAAACAAAATAAAATAAAATTCTTCTGGCCTACTAAATTATTTTTGTTTAAATATTTTGCCATTTTGAACTAGTGCTCATTCTGTAAAAAAAATATTGGAAAAGTTAGACCGATGAATTTGTAATAAATTGATAATTTTAATTATCGTCCGACCCTACCCACACAGCTTTGATTGTATGCTGAACAAATGAAAGTTCAAATATATTACACCAGAAAAATTTACAACATGATTACATGAAAAGCTTTTAGCCTAATTTTCATGAATAAAGACAATAAATTAGCATTTTAAGTTCTTTTAGTTGTCACTCGATATATAATATGCTATGTATGTGTTCTTGTATATAAAGAACGACATTTTTCTATTTACAACTCGTACAATAATAATATTTTGTGTGCGCTCCGACATAGCAAAATAAACATGACAGTTGCATATATTTTTGTTTTATATTTATCCTTATCTTAGGTTTATCCTGGGAATTCAATATAACTGATTACCACAATTATTTTTGTTGATATTTAAAAAAAAAAAATTTGAGAGAAAATTCACAACGGCGATATAATATATTTAGAGGTGGAGGGGAACACAGTGTCGTACTTGGTATTAAAAATGCAAACCAAATGTTTTTATCTTCTTGTGAACGCTATACATATCTAGTTATGCAGATGATGTTAAACTTTAACCTCATTCATGGTGTGCACTCTAGTTTGTAATATATTAAGCTAGCGAGCTACGTATACGTAATTAAATTCGAAATGCATTTAAATTTTAATTAAAATTAATTATTTATTTAGTTTAGTAATAACATTTAGATTAATTAATGATCTTGATATTGCAACAAAACTAAACAAAAACAAAATTGAAAGAAGATCACCTATGATCATATATCGAGTATATGTTACTTTGTATTGTTTGTCATCCATTTAGTTTAAATTGCAGCATTGTCTTCTTGTATGTGCGGTTGAGGTTGTGGCTTTATCTATTTCTTATCTCATGTGCTTTATTTAGTATTTTTTTTCGTTATAACAGTTTCATGAATTATTTTATTTTTTTATTCCACTCGTTTTTCATTTGTGATAATACAAAAAAAAACTTCATGTCATCACGTTTCCAAAATACCGAAACGACCTCTTCTCCATTTTGCTGTTGTTGTTACTTGAACGTCGTAACTTTTTATAATAAAAAATTTTGTTGGTGCATTTAATAAATGGATGGAATATTGCATACACCCAGTGCAATACGATAGACATGACACAGCCATCAAATTGAAATTGTTTGTTGCGGTCAATCAATTCAGTTTCTTGATGATATACTTCAGTCTTTACAGTTCATGAATATATTTTATATAAAATCCTATTATACGTTACAAAACGTCCTTTCTATGGATCAAATAAGAAAATTCGTTCCCAGTTTATGACATTTTTTAAGATAACAAAAAGATGTACAATCATTTCAGTGCAACATAAAAGAATTATGTATTTTCTGTTGTACGAGTACGTATACGAAAAACGAAAATAAAATTCAGGCGTGCTCATGCTTGTGTAGTATTTTCCATTCTCTTATATTCCGTACTATACATAGAAGTCTTCTTATTTTCTTCTACTATTAAAGAAAAATGCACAAAAATAAAATTTTTACCGACCTACCACAACGTAAATCTTATATGAGCTTTTAAGAATTTAATTTCACAAAAAAAAAAAACGAAACGTAAAACTCTCATAATTTTGGTTCCCTTGTCTCCTACTCGTTCTTATGTCCAATCTAGTTGCAAACATACACAAACACACGTAAAAAGTATTTCTGCAAGGAAAATTTACGAGAGAAAAGACGTAAGTACACGACGAAAAAAGGAAATTGAAATGAAAACAAACGAGTTTGATATACATTTTCATTTGAACTTTGTATTTTTCATCTCAATTATACTTGTTCGGGGTGGTTTTTTGGCGGGGTGGTATTTTAGCGAAAATCAATTTTTCATGTAAATTACTTAACATACATTTTCTTCTTCGAATTATATTTAATGTATTTCTATTTAAAATTTACATTATTCCAATTAATATGGAATCATAGGTCTTGGCATTATTTAGATTTCGCAGTCATACTTCACTGCGACTTCGCTTCATTGGCTGGAAAATTTCCTCGCTAGCATAGTGATTGTTTAATATGAGCTTGTGCCAAAAAAAACTATAAAATTTAGGTAAATCCATATTTTTGTTTGAGCGAACATTATTTAGTTTACATTGGTTTTTAAATTCCTCGATATTAGCTGATCTACCTGATCTACCTATATTTTCATTGTAAAGGCGATCTCCCAACATCTAGGGGTTCTCTAGATTTGTTTTATATCAATACCGAAGACATCCAATGTGAAATAAACCTGTTTATTGTCATTCCACCTTATCGTCTACACTCTGAAACTACTCACAAAATCCTCTGGATTTATTTTATTTATTTATTTTCAAGAAAAGATGGTTTGGTAGATTGGTTGAGTCGCGCTGCTCCTGCGGCGTTTATCTATTTTTGTAGACGAATTTCAATCAACGCTTCTGACGAAAAACAATTACCGAAGAACGAAATGTGCTCAGTATTTATAACAAGATTACAAAAATGCAAAACAATTTCTGCGCCACACCCTTAAAGAGACCAGGTGATATTCCTTTCAGTTAAGAAGACATACAAGGATCCTCTTTTTCCAAACAACATATACATTTATATAACCAAGCATACGGTCTCCCTTTCATACATTTTTTAATTGCTAACCTGTCTTTAAAAGGCACAATTTGTTCGTCAGTACGATCGACGGATTTGGGATCCGTTACACCAACGAATTGTACCACGTTCCTATGAGTTGAGACAAGTCAGCATATTTTGCAGCTTTCAGTACCAGTTGAATAGCAACCAACGCGTTTACATAACCAACTAGTGAATTCTGATGCGTTATTTGTGAATAAGTCTTCTGGATAATATTTTGTAAAATACAGGGTGGACCATAATGAAAATGAATAATTTTGATTACAAATGATAGTTTTAATTATGAAGCAAGCTTCTGCCTCTTCGCAATCGCAATAATTTCATTTATTATGTTGTCTTGTAGTTGTTGCAGTCCTTGCGGTTTCTTTCTACGATCTTTCTAAAATCCCTACAAAAAGAAATCTGGTGGTATTAAGTCGAGTGATCGTGATGGCCAATTAACATCTCCAAATCGTGAAATGGTACGTTACCAAAAATCATTCGCAGCAAATTCATTGTTTCCCTTGTAGTATGGGACGTAGCTCCGTCTTATTGAAACCACATTTCTTGAGTATTATCAAGTTCAGGAAACATGAAGTTTTCTAATATAGCCCTGTAACGCTCGCCATCTTCGTTTTAGAAGAAGTACGGGCCGGTAGATTTTGTCTGCTGATATTCCGCACCAAACTGTGACTCTAAGTGAATGCAACGGACGAAGTTGAATCACTCTTGGGTTTTCAGTGCCCCAGATTCTAAAATTTTGCTTATTAACATAACCACTTAAATGGGAATGCGCTTCATCGGCCATTAAATTTTTTTCATAAAATCAGGATGATCCGTTAATAATTCGGTCGATTTTCTTGACCGTCATGACCATTTGTATCTTGTACGGAAACAGCAATATTTTTTTTTCATTATTTTACGCAGTGAATTTCTGGACATTTGAAGCTGAGTGGCACGTTTACGAGTCGATGTTTCAGGTTTCTCATTTAAGCTCTCCCGAACTCGTTCGATATTATCTTGGCTTCGTACTTCAAGCGGTCTTTCACTCCGAGATAAGTCACCAACAGATCCCGATGACTGAAATCGAGCGACTAGATTGCGTACTTGATTTCGTGATGGTTCATTTCTGGTGTTAAAAAAATTTCGAAATTATCTTTGGGTTTGAATTATTGAATTTTGACTAGCAAAATAAAACTCAACAATTTTTGCTCGTTCCTCAATCGTATACATTGCTACTGAATCTGCCAAACGTTGTTTCTATTAAGAAAAATAAAAAGATTCCGTCTGTTGGAACATATCACTCTCAAAATGAAATTGCGATAGAATCATTATCGATTTGGGCGTTCTCTGACACCGACTGCAACTAATTAATGCGAACTTTTGGTTAGTTTTCATCAAAGATGAATTCTTCATCATAAAATTCATTTTCTAAAATTTCACAAATTTAAATACTAAATTTAAGAATAATTCGGCATAGGTTTACTAGGGTGTTTCAAACATGGAAAATGATTCCATGAACTTCTCCATCGTCCAAAAACTAAAATTCCGGATAGGATGTTTTCAAAATTTGCGCGTACTCGTCCAAGGCAAACAATTCTTCACTTTTCCAGTCAGTGTATGATGTTTGTTATGAATAGAAAGTCGAGTCTGGAATATCTCACAATCCTCACAATCCAAAGCGAGGTAGCGGCAGGTTTGAGTCCGAAATATAAGCCAGGCATATGGCCCCAACGTTGCTAATTTTGTTTACTACACCGATTTACCAACGATTCTCTCCTCCCACCTTTGTAACACATCTTATTGAGTAAATCCTGAAATCCTCTTTAAAACATAATCCATTCTGTTTTTTTATTAAATTTATCATTCTGGGTTTCTCTTGGGAATTATCAATTGCACTTGTGAATATAAAGTTCTTTATTTCTTCCCAGCTTCTTCCAAAAAGTTTTGTGTAATTAAAGAATGACAGACGTTATTTGTAATCGAACTCAATTTGGGACTGTTGTCTTAAATTCCTTCTGTGTGTTCAATGATATCATGCTTCGCTTAGCAATGTCCTTTTCCAGGTCTTCCCACTTTAGGTTTGATTGCAGATTTCATTCTACAGTGACATTCTGGTGACGTCACTAAGTGTCTTTCGCAATGTGTGCGCGAAATTCTTCTTTCGTGATCGTATTCGGTCAGAAGCATATTATTCGTTGTCTAAAAAATTTGTTCACAAATACCTGAGTGATCTTCTGCATCATGTGTTTGAACTTTTCGCAACTTTACATCAGTACTGACTTTAGAATTAAACATACGTAGCTTAGTTTTTCCTGACCGGACGGATTCCAAATCTTCTAAAACATGTTAAAAATGTTTCTAGCTTTGTCAATGCGTTGTTTTCTAACTTTAAGGCTTACGAATTTCTCAACATTGGTGATCAGTTACAAAAATGGATTAATTTTTTTTTAAATAAAGAAAGTATTAGGTCCATTAAAAGTCAATTAATACCACTTTTTTATTCACTCACACGCCACCCATTCACACAATTACAGTATATCACCTGTACATTGCAAGCTCCATGTCAACCTGTACACTGACGTGGACGGTGAGTGGACCCTGAATCCTGCACTCCAAAACAGAGGGTCTTAGTTGTGTTTATTAAGATCACCGATCGTAATCGATGACGAAAATTTGCTTTGCATCCATCCAGCTTTTGGTGGGATACGAACCCAGTACCTCCCGGTCCAAGTGCCGAAGCTCTAACCACTGCACGACTTGTCTGGTAAAGATAGTTTTGTGAATTCAAATTAATAATGTTTTAGAACAAATTTAGATACCGATATTAAAATTCCACTTACATGGATATTTCCTCGACACTTCAGTACGTTTTTGGTAATATTAGTTTCCGTCACACAAATTGAATTTCATAATAATCGATAAACACCACTTGTCCATCACCTACACTACCATGATAATCTTTAGGAATAGTTCAAATCAAACTGGCAACCATAAAACGGATGTTCATTCCAATCATCAACCTTCTAAACTTTGTTCCTCACAAACTGACAATTTAGCAAAATTATGCGGAACTTATTTTGTATTCTATAACAAATCTGTTTAGAAAACAATCCCATTCCATTGGTCCATTCAATAAAATCACTTTCCCTCCTTTCAATTAGATTAACAACAAGTAATAGAAAAATATTTAAAAAACATAAACTGAAACCACTAAAGAAGCCCTGGGAATGTAACCTCGATTCCAACGGAGGAGGAGGGCAAGATCGACTTCTGAAACCTGATCATCGCAATTGTTTTCGGGTACATACAATTTTTTGCGAATTTTTATTGGGAACCATTAAGGAAAGTGAAAATAAACATTTCCTTAACGAATTTTCCCTAAATCAGAGCGCTACGCAATCAATTCTTGCAACTACGAAACCAATTTAATAAACTGATCCAAATTCTTCGAAACGAGAACAACACAAGGATCTAGACGCCACTGGCTCTCGAGAATCCCCTTACAAAGGTATGAGGCTCCCGAAATCCACAATTTAAATCTTAAGCTCGATCAGCAAAACATTGAAGTAAGTGAATTTTGGGTTGAGTCAACGTTGACTCGGCTCCCAATCACTAACAACAGAATATTTTTGGAATATATTTGTATTGAAGATCATTGCTAAACCACCATGCTTGGTTATAATATGAAACAAATATACACCGTTGCTAATAAGCCTGACAGATTTTTAGATCTTGCTTTCAGCAACGAAATTGACACTTTTAAAATTTATGACTCAGTCCCAAATTCTGTCACAAATTTTTAGTTATGAACGGATAATATCTTTAGATATTGAAACTGACCAAGAGATACTATTGCATTGTGCGAACAACCCAGCTGAAGATGTGTTGAAGAGGTACGCTAACATTTTAACAACTCCATTATGTTACCTATTCAATCAATTTTTAAGCACCGGCGTGCTTCTCGAAATACGTAAAATTTCAAATTACACCCATTTTTAAAACGGGTGAAAGAGATGACACCACATACTGCTTCATCATTAATTCCAAAATTGTTTGAATTATTCTTATAGACAACAATTTTAAATCCACAATGGCACGTCATATATCAGTAAACGAGCATGGATTTATGCCTTGTCGATCCACATCGACTAATCTGGTTGAATTCACAAATCAACATAAAGCATTTCAGAGTTCATTCGCATTTAAGTTCTTTTTCGATTAGATAAATTGGTTCAAGTCATATCTAACAAACCGACTACAATTTGTAATAATGCGAAATGAGAAATAAAACGTAATTGTAGTGCTGTCTGTCGATCCTCAATTATCACATATCGGGCCCTGGATTTTTATTATTTTAATAAATTGACTCACCGAGATAATCGAAAACTGAAACTTCATTTACTGATGACATAAAAATTTATCGTACGGTTAATGGAACGCTTGATGTGGAGAAACTTCAAGAAGCCATAGATAATATCATTTAAGTAAAAGGAATCCATTAATTACTTCATACAAAGTCAACAGCGAAGTAGTGCAAAGAGTCAATGAGATTACGGATTTATTGAAAAAAGAATTTAGGGATATTCAAGTCTTATGTAGGCTCATGTGGCTTGGTTACCTCCATATACTCAACAAGAATACAACATATGTACCATTGAAAATAGACGACTTCTAGGACACATTGGAAAACATTTTGGAAAATATATCAATTTATGTGCCACATGCACGACATTTTGCAACCACGAAATTTTAGCACTAGCACCAGCTTTTGTTTGTAAATCACGAGGCCTCGTAACATAAGAAGCAGTCCCAATTTCTCTATTATTAAATTATTTCAAAACAGCAATTAAATATGTCGATGTGTATGCTGCACCCAAGAACACGAAAATCATCCGCAATTTCTCCGTTCATCTGATATTATTTATACTCAGGTAGCAGTTCAAAAGTCGAACTCCACGTATATTGAACGGCTCATAAATCGAGATAACAATTCCACCATATCAATTTTAATTTATTTATTCGGCGATGAACGAAAATCTGTATTAAATCTTTATTTTTATGACAACTTTTGGATCATGATTACGTTCAAATAAAGTTCGAAATGTTAATCAAATATCACTTCCAATTATTATACCTCTAACTAAAAAAACCACTTGCTACCATTAAATGCCGGAAAGACCATTTTATTGCAACAAAATGAATTTATAACAAACAACCAGATATAAACGTTAATTAAAAAGTTATCAATATTTAAAGTTCAATAAAACGATTAAAATTGAAATTAATGAGTGTGGAGTTTAAATTGTGTGTGTGTATGTCTACAGTACAAAACAACAACCCGATAAAATATTCATAAACAAAACATTAAATAAGAAATTGGTTCGTGTGAAATACCAATTTTAAAATTATTTCATATAAATTTTGGAAAACATCTAATTCAAATTCCAGAAATTCCGAAACACCACAAAACTATATCTTACGTTACCTCTTCCCCGGTGCATGGCATATACAAAACATTCACATACAGATTATGTATTTTCCAATTTAACATTTTCTTTAATAGATTTTTCTCATGACACGCATTTACAAAAACGAAAAATCTCGAAAATTATTTACTTGCTGCATCAAAGAATTTCATGTTGTTACTTTTTTATAGTTTTTATTGTTACAAAAAAAATTATTTATAGTAAAACAATAAAATATATGTACATAATATAATAATATTGATAATAATATAAAAAATACTGTACGGATAAAAATTAGTTGTAAAGAAACAACAATAATTTCAAAGATTAAGCAAACCAGAACAAGAAGACGAAACGAAAAAGAACTTTGCGCAATCATAACGTACGATTACATAAGGCACTTTGTCGACTAGCAAGAAACATAATATGCAGCATCCAAGTCGTTACACAAAATTCGTTTGATATTTTGACCAAAAAATATTTTTCGTGTAGTCAGTGCGGCATCATATTTCTAGCGCAGATAAAAGATCCTAAGACATTTAATGTTACAAAAGGACAGCAGGACAACAACAACAATATTAAATTATTGTACGTACGGAGTGCTCTACAGCAATAATAATAAAACTGTTTTTCATTTTTTTTTTGTTCTGTGTAATGTATCTAACAAAAACATAACACAACAACTTCAACATTAAACATCATCCAGAAGAAACCAAAAAATAAAAATAATGCAACTTTTTTTGCTTAAATATAAATAAGAAAAAGAACATCACGAATCTTATTTGCGCACGACTATTTTGCGTGAACCATGATGATCGAGAACTTATTTTTGCTTATTTTCATTTTCTTAAATATAAAATTCTGTTTTAGTTTTTCATTTTTAAGAACGAATTTCTCTCATAAAGTTCATCTTAAAATAGACGAACAAAAAAAAAAAATTTTAAGAACATCTTCGCTCATTTATTACGGATGTTACATTATTATTATTTTTTGTTACGGTTAAAGTGCGAAGACCGGAGATTATTCGAATGAAATTGGAAAAGTATGGTTTACACGGGTAAACGTCAGTTGTACTGTGTGAATCAAAAATTTGTTTTGCACCGCCAATACATTTTTACAATCTGCATCTAGCATTCGAAATGAAAGAACTCAATTGCACGTGGCAAAGTTATAAAACTCACTCATTCACTATTCACTATGTAATTTAATTTATGTTAATCGTAAAACTGGATTGGGATAAACCTGTTGAAATAAGGCTTAGTGCTATTTAAATCGGTATCGATTAGTTTTTTTTTCGAAATTGTCATTTTCTAGAACCACATCCGAAAACCAAATGAAATGCAGTTTTAAATATAGAAAATGAGTTTTCTCAATCATTTGTAAAAAGGCTTAGTTTCATTCAAACACTCCATTATCCAGAACTAAATTAGAATTACACTGGAATCCCATTCTTATCCCACTCTTATCATGCTCTTATCATATACCTTTAGCATAGTTTCATTTAAATTGGCAATTTTTCAAGGTGATCTGGAATTTCAACTACTATTTTCATTATCTTCGAAAGAAGGAATGGTTCCAAAACAAAATCTGCAAGAAAACGTTACTACGATGTGAGAAGTTTTGTGGTAGAACAGATTTAAAATTCTAGTTGCATGTAAATCAACATTTTACAAAGTATTGAACCCTCAGTTTCTAGTTACCATTAAATTACTACTTGTTTGGTTGATTTGTAATTTTTTGTGTGCGATTGTTAAAACTTCGGCGCTTTTATCTGATTGCGAACATATCTTCTATGAACCTCTGGTGTAAATCTCAGCGTCGACCCATTTTTCATGCTAATGAATAGGCTAACAGAAGAGATTGATCTAGAGACTTCGACAATGGTGTGTTTAAATTAGGATTAGAGGAGACGAATTTTATCTATAAAAATCAGCAGGTGTCATAGTAGCTGTAAGTAAGTACGGTAGTCACACTTTATTAAGTTGACGTCAAAGAAGATACGCTTTAAAGGTACAGCCCTTCATATTTTTACAACTAAAACTTTTAACACGTCTTTGAACGTTCAAACTTAAACTTTGGTGATAATATGCAATAAGCGATTTTTCACGATGATTGACGCCGTTGTTAATTCCAGTATTTTCCATGCGGACCATCGCCCTTCGTTTACAATTGCTTTCGTTTGCTCCATATTCCCCCCACATGGAATGCCATTCTAAAATCCAATTCCCAGAATGTTTGAATTAACGGAAAATTCGTTAATGAAATTCAGCAATTAGGCTTGGGTGGGATAATGGAATTCAAACTAGATATTTATTTTAAACATTTTTAAAGAAATCTATAGTAGATAATTAGCCTCATCGATTAAGGCTGGTGCCTAAGGCAATCGGCAGTACATTTATGTTCAAAATTCGAGTTCAAGACAATTTTGAAGTTTTTGAAATTATTTGTGTTCGTCCATAAAGCTAGCAAAACCCATCCAGCAGAACATTACCACCCCTATTCTTCTAAGAGCTTTACAGACGATCCAGATTATCGGACCAACTGTCGGCCCAACCAAATAGGATGTTGTATACTCACTGTTCAATTTAACATCCAATTTCCACAATTTTTGTTTTAGTTTTTCTTGCTGGCTGTTTTTTAAATCTTAGCATGCTGCTTTATTAATATCCGTGTTTCTTGCTGCTTGATCTGATCCGGTTCAGTTTATGTTTCATGAAACAACACAAAGACGCTTACTAGATTTCAAATCAATAAAACAAAATTTGAATCAGGTTTTCCATATAAAATTTGAACTGATCCGGATCAATGGGTGTCATGAAACACGGCTAATATTTCCTTGCGACTACTTTCACTTCAAACAACAATTTATATCACTTGAAATTTTGACGCGACAAATAAACAGAATTGGTTTCAAACAAAGTCAGCCAACTAAGATTTAAAAAATATTCACTGTGAGTTTTTCACAAAATTATTTAGTAAATTTTGATTTTTTTGATCTAGTAACCATGAAGCTCGATAGTCACGTCGCATCACGTAATACGATTAACGGGGTAGGGGCCTACAAGGTATTATAGATAATTATGGTATAGCCTACTAAACGGCTAATTAAATCATCTCTTCCAACTAAACGATGGGTTCTGCTAGCTTTAGAAAAAGTTTGCAGAACCCACATCACAAAATGAATTAAAAATAATTAGACAATTAAAGGCTAATTTTAGGGTAATTAAATGCCCCATTAACATTTTTTGGTCAGTTCATTCTAAAAAAGTCATTAAGATTTTCTACTTCAAAGCTAGCAGAACCCAAATTGAAAATCGAACCAAAACCGAAATTTGAACGCAAAACAAGATCGATCAACATACCAATATTTTTGGGATCAGTATGGCCTAATCAAATTCCTTACGTTCTTGGCCATAAGCTTTAGATCATTTAATCTAAAGCTAGAAGAACTCAAATCGAAAATCGGAACAACAAACCGAAATTTGAAGTTAAAACAAGATCAGTTGGTAATTTCAGGCGCATTATGGACTTCACTCATTCCTGCAAACTATAAATTAAATGATCAAGAGCTTGGTCAAGAACGACTAGACCCTAAAATGTTAGAATGGGACATTTAGGACATAGTGAGCCTAAAATTATTTGTCCGTTTTTTTGGCTAGGATTCTGTTAGCAGAATAATCTAAAGCTTGGTCAAGAACGAGTGGAGCCCAACATTCATTAATGAGAAATTTTATTAGGCCACATAATGCGTCTAAAATTATTTGCATGTTAATAGATCTTGTCTTGCGTTCTAATCCTGTTCAATTTTCGATTTGGGTTCTGCTAGCTTTGAAATGAAAAAGCCTTATGTTTTTTTCTAGAAAAAACAGACGAAAAAAAATTGTGTATGGCATTTAATTAGCTTACCAAAATTACTTACCAGCCAATTGTTTTTAAAGCATTTTTTGTTATGGGTTCGATTACAAAATTTTCTGGAGCCTATACTAAAGATTAATATGTGTAGTGGCATATACGGCCATACTGGCCTTGGTCATATCTAACCCTGGGCAACACAGACGCATATCATGGCGATAAGACATAATTTTTTTAAGGTAAAATCTTAATATTTAAGCCGAAGTATCTGAAGCCGATAGTAGAGATAAATATGTGTAGTGGAATATACGGTCACATAGGCAAAATGATACTGGAGAAGCAAGGAATCTTACGCATTATAATTGGACATGTTTCAAGCGATAAATTTGTGGTTTCAGTCTTAACATTACTGCTCTATTTGTTTTATTCCGAGGATAAAGGGGCCAACCCCTTTACTTAGGTAGCTCTATGCTTGACGCATTTTGCGTTCTTCAACACACTGTTGAATGACAAATGTTGCGATAACCGTCCCGCTCGATGGAATATTTACTGTGTTAATTTGGTTATTTCCTCATTCCACCAGTATCTAGGTGAATGACGACTATCTACCACTCTTCCAGACATTGGTGCGCCACAAGCGCTAGCAACACATTCCTAAGTCGGCTTGCCTTAATTTCTGCTCTGGATAGTATTGCCGCATTTATTGTGGTAAATGTTTCTTAGTCAATATTTTAGCCTTCCAATAATCAGTTCTAGTGATCGGTTTAGCGAAGGGTTGAATCCCCATAACTTATAAAGCACTGCTTGATGGCCGCTTTGGTTGAATATCTCCTTGACCTCTCACTTAATTCCGACATAAGGTTGCTACTGCTGAACGTTATGTCGATTATCGAACTCGCCTCGCTGCTGTAAAATGTCAGTTTATTTCCATTTTTGCATAGAAAAATATCGAGGAACGAATGTGTCTCAAGAAGAGTATGTCCGCGCCGATGATATTTATGCTGCACCATTATTTGGCCCAGGTATTAAGCCCTCAGGTCTCTGGCATCGTCGGATAGTTGATTTATAAAACTTTTGATGTCAATTATTATTATTTTTTAAATCAACAACTATTTATAAAACTATATCTTATCGCCATGATATGTGTCTGTGTTGCCCCGGGGTTACTAGTTATGACCAAGGCCTATATGGCCATATATGCCACTACACATAGTTGGCTTTAGTATAGGTATTTATCTCTTGTATCGATTCAAACTTTACTTTTTGAAATTAATCCAGGCCCTCGGTCGTTTAGAGCTATGTGTCAACAGTTTGCATATACGTATTTTCGGGATGAGACTATACTTTTTGAACATTTACATTTTGTCGGGCTTATTTTAGCGAGAAAACTTACCAAGAAAACGGGATGATTTTTCGGGCCAATTTCAATAACATTTTTCTGGCCTCTCCCCTTGGATAAACAGCACGTTTCTATTTCCGCATTTAATTTTAAAAATGTAAACAGAAAGCATGAACAGAACAGCTCCAAACGTCTTAAAACTGGCTTCATTTTTATTATTTATCAGTAGAATCGTTCATCTTGTTAGATAAATTGGCAAACTTTACCAATAACACACTTTCTGAACAAGATTTAATATTTTATCGTCACTAATTGATTTTTTTTTGGTTTTACAACTGAGACTGTGCTCATCCAGCAATGTATCTTTCAAATGTACAAATTTTAAATTTCTTAAATAATTCTGATTTGTTGGGGTGAAACCCAATGGTTAGTCCCAAAATTAATTAAACCTATTTAAAATATAATTTTAATTTGGTATGTTTACTAGGTCAAGTGGCCTCGTTCTTTGAAGTCTTCTTTCAACGACAGGATTATCTATCATATGGCGAATATAGGGGTTTCCATGTTCCTGGAGCATTATTTCGTGTTTGGCGGCGTCTTTTTTTTATTTCATCTTTGATGTATTCCATCTGTAAGTCCCTACGAATGTCTTCATTTCTCGTGTACCATAGAGCATTTACGATGCTACAGATAACCTTATTTTGAAACGTCTGTATCATTTTGGCGTTTGTTTGCTTAGTACATCCTCAGAGTTGAATACCGTAGGCCCATATCGGCTTCAGTATTAGACATAGCCGATATAGCAGCAGCTTGTTGTATATTGTAAGCTCAGAGCCTCTACGTATGACCCAATACATTTTTCTGAACTTAATATTAAGTTTTTCTTTTTTCTTTTTGACATGCTCTTTTCAATTGAGCTTGACATCGAGAGTCATGCCCAGATATTTAGCTTTGTTTGCATATGGCACCGGTCATGAGTTTATTTATATCGGTAGATGGGAACCCCTTTGATATGGAAAGTTAATATGCGTGGATTTCGTCTCATTAAGCTAGATTCTAAAGCGCTTGGTCCAGGTACAAACCGCATTGGTAATCTTCTGCGACATTACTTTCAATGGCAATGCTTGCTGTGATATATGCAAAGGTGGCTATGGTTTTTTCATCTGTTGTTGGAATATCCCTTGTATATAATAAATACAGGGTTGGTCCTAAGAGACTCCCCTGTGGGACACCGGCAGAGATTTTCTTTAGTTCGGAATATTCATTCTCAAAATTCACACGAAAATGTCTATTGGATAAATAAGATCTTAGTATGGCATAGAACTGTTTCGGTAGATCTCTGTGCAGCTTGAATTCCAGTCCACTGTGCCGCTCTTTATCGAATGCTTGGGCGACGTCCAGAAATATGCAGTAGAATACTTTTTTACGTTCTAACGTTCTTTCAATAATGTTGGTGATTCTATGCACCTGTTCAATTGTGGAGTGCTTTTCCCTGAATCAAAATTGATGTGGAGGAATTAGTTGTCGGTCCTCAATTATTGTTTTAAGTCTTTTTAGTAATAATTTTTCAAAGAGTTTTGACATAATTGGCCGCAATGAAATTGGCTTGCTATCAGGTTTTGCTATCATGATTACTTCTGCTACTTTCCATTGCCACGGAGCATATTTTAACCGAAAGCTTGCATTGATTATGTGTAATAGCTTACGAAATCCTTTATCCGATAGAGCCTTGATTATTTGGCAAGTAATCAAGTCATATTTGGGGCTTTTTTAACATTCATGTTGCTTTTTACTTCTTCTTTTAATTCTTTGAGGGTTACTGGTCGTATATCAAAATCATCTAGCTTTTGGATTGACATTATATTTTCATTGGCCGTTTACCTTGGTAGTGTTTGGAAAGTATCCTCGAGATACTCCGCAAACAGATCAGCCTTCTCTTTGGAACCTCTTGCCCAGGCTCCATCCTCCTTTTTAAGTGGAGGCACTTGCATTTTGGGTCTTTTGAGTCCCTTCGTCGCCTTCCACAGAGAATAATCAGAATTTTTTTCATCGGTTAGGCTAACTAGATATCTGTTGATTGATTAACTTCTTTAAGAAGAGATTTGAGACTGTTACCTAAATTGTTAGTTATTTGCCAGGTTTTATGTGCCCGTCGTTTTTGTCTTACCAACTCTCTAACTTCCGTTGGGTAGGATATGTTAAGCTTCTTCTTATTTTGTATAATGGGAGTACTTGCCAAAGCAGCATAGTGAATTGCTTCATTGAGTTGTTCTAATTCATCTTCCAACTGGTGGAGATTTCTTATCGGCACCTGAAGATTGATTTTTTCCTCCAATACCTCATAAAAAGATCCCAGTTTGATTTTGAATTTGTTAATCTGGGTGCCCACCATTTCACTGACTGTCACGATAACCGGGGAATGATCCGATACTAGAGAATTACTGTAGACTAGAGAATTACCTCTTGCTACATAAAAGCCTATTAGGTCAGGTATCTTCGTTCCGTCACTGGGCCGGTATGTTGGGGAACCACTTGAGTAAAACTCACATTTTGATGTCTGCTCTGCTTGAAGCAATTCTTTACCATTTGACGTCGTAAGTCTAGATCCTCAGTAGGTGTTTTTCGCATTAAAGTCACCTCCAATAATAAAATCACGTCCAAGCGATTTAAATAGTTTAAGGTAGTCCTCCCTTTTCAAGTCATGCCGGGGAGGACAATATATTGCAGAGACAGTAAGCTTTAAGTACCGTAAGTTTAATTTGGATCCTTACAGTAGTGACTTGCATTGTTTCTTCCTCGATATTTGATTCTAAATGATGTTTTATATTTTCTTTTATTAGTAATGCCGAACCACCTCTTGCTCTTTCCGTTGGACGAATGGAGTGATATAAGTTATAACCCCGTGTTTTAACAAACGAATATTTAACTAGATGGCTTTCAGATGTTTAGAAAATGTCGATTTTTTCAGAATTTAAAAAATATTTCTGCAATATGTTGCATAATGCCATTCGCATCCCAGATTGCTATTTTGAAAGTTGTGTTCTTACTTAACATTTTTTGTTGGATTGCGTTGAGGGAGTTGCATTTTCTTCAGTTGATCAAGTACCATGTTGTTCAGATTACTTTGGTCATCTAGCCGCTGTGTAATAGCTGCAATGCTGTTCATTCCATAATTTGGTTACTTTCAGAGCCCATAAGTTTGGTTGAACCCAACCCTTGCACTACCTGCGCAAATGAACTTCTTTGCCCTGTGTTGCTTGGTTGTGGGTTGTGATCCAACTGATTTGATATTTGAACCCTTCGATTTTCGTGATTTTGCGGTTGATTTCTTGTTTTATCTCTTAATTTTTGTAGTTGTTTAGCAAACTGACAACCTCGATAATTTGCCGGATTGGCCCTTCAATTAGTACACTTGGCTGGCACATCTCTCCCTATTGTACATGCCTGGGTAAAATGATTACCTGAGCATTTTACACATCTTGGATCCCGGCCGCAATATCTTTGGGTTTGATTAAATGCCTGACATTTTTTGCATTGGGGTATGCGTGTTGTGGTTCTCCTCATTGGTTCGATTTTCGAAAAGGGTGTCCTCTTTTACTGATAATTTGGTTTCCTTACTGGATTTCTGTTCTCTCTTTTTTAACAATATTCACAGCATCTAGTATTTTAAAACCTTTATTTTGCAAGTCTTCCATTATTTCTTTGCATGAGCAAGTGTGATGCAAACCTCTTGTCATGACTTTAATAGGTCGGGCCTGTTTGCTCTCGTAAATGAACCAACTGATACTTTTCAGCATTCAATTTCATAGATAAGGTTCTATAAGTATCTGATTCCAAAGTATTAATTTTCCAAACGTCATTATTTAACGCTGTTACCTCGTAGTCTTTGTCGGTAACTGATTTCATCAGCCACTGAATTTCTAGGTAACTGGTTACACCTACAGTATTTATTGGTGGGAGTAATTTTTCTTTCGGTTGCACCAAATTTGTGTAATGTTCTTGGTAGATTTGCTACCTTTTGGTTGATTGGCTTTGGGTAGACCATCTTTTGAATCTGGACTAGATTGTCCCCTACCATTTAATTGCTCAGCCTCACTCTTCTCTCTCACTCTTTCTGAACTGTTTTTTCTTCTTTAGGATCTAGTCCGTCTCTCTTTGTAATTCATCTTCATCAGTCGAATAGATGAGTTTGTCTGGTTCAATGCTTCCTATATCGCAATTTTCTTTTGAATCCCGATTCATTTTTAGGTTTTCATTTTCTTGCTTTAGATACTCAATTTCTTCGCTTAGCTTGACAAATAATTGCTCCATATGATCTAGCCTCTCCAAGAGATCCATATTCTTTTTTTCTAGGTCAATAGTTATTTTACTAGATTCGGCTATTTGCAAAGTAAAATTTCCAGTGGCATCACTTATTACGTGTAATGTTTGTCCGCTACATCTAGGTATAGCGTTAGAAAAAGTATCGGCTTGGTCAGCCAGCTACCGAGTTGCTTCTATTTTTCGTTATCGGTGATCTTTGTAAATTTGGTCTTCTCTGGAACGGATTTGATGTTCCCTGATAATGCAATAGATGGCCCTCCCCATAATCCATAGAGCCAGTCTGCACAGAGAGTGGATTTACCAATGTTGATATTGGTTTACCACCTGGGGTATTATTTCCTTTTGTTTGTGCCATTGCATAGTTTTGATTGACTAATTAGCTATTCTGCTTCACTACTACGAATGGATTGGGTACCACAACTGTTCGTTCTACAGATAATTGCCCAGAGTACGCCCGTATCCATTTATGAATACTTCGGCTTGCTGAAACTTACAAGTTCGAATTGCAATCTTTCGCTTTTATCACTTGTTTACAATATTTCCTTTTTTCGGATTAAAGCGACCTTGTTTGATACGCAATGTTTGAATTTGCTTACCAAACAAAGCAATGCCAATGACATACTCTACAACTTTAAGCTGAATTTTCTTTTTCTATTAAAAAACAAAATACACAATTTGCGATAAAAACTTATTCTACGCCTATAATTGCGGGAGGGGAATGAAATGTTAAAGGGAGTACAATATTGCCTTTTAATATAAATTGTTGATTTACTGCTTCCATGCTAACACAAATCAGTTCTCTCAAAACTATAAGAAACGAAAGATTCTTCGATTCGTCATTTTTCAAATTTACTTTACGTACCTCTTATCCATTAATTATCAGTATTAAATCAGCTTACTAATTAGTAATTAATTTTATGCTCGCACTAATACGATACGAATTATCCAGTTCAATAATTATCTATTGAAAGTAATAACGAACATTTTAAATCAAAAAAATAAAAATCACTGAATAGAATCAAACGAATAAATAATTTACGTATGCGAGTCTTTCACATGAAAAGTTTAAGTGCCTGGATATTAAAATATATCCACCGTTCCCTACTCACGTGCAGCACCTAAACACATACATCACTATATAGGTAAAATCCGAAATAAATTATCCAATTAAGGTGAAAAATAATAAAATCCGAGAGATCGGTATTATATTTTAATTTTCAATGTAATCTAAAATAATAATAAAAATAAAAATTGTTTTCCTTCTGCAAGTTTTTTTATTTTTTTTTTTTGATTATTTTTGGGTGAAAATGTTGAGTGAAATTCTGCTGTACGTATCCTATTCCAAAAATAACACACTAAAAATTTTGTACATATGTAAGTATATAAGGAAGAGAAGATATAGATTGGGGTGATGTTTGATAGTAAAGGATTTTCCTATATAACATTTTTCGTAACAGAAGGGTAATAGTGATGGTGATTTTCTTCATTTTTTTTTTGTATTCTGTGCTGTGTTTTGTGCAAAAGGGGCGGTTTATTATTTGGAAAAAGGCAAAAACAAAAACCGGTATAAATGGAAAATTGTAAATTTTTCATTTTTTTTATTTATTTATTTTTGTTTTTTTTTTTCATTTTCTGAATTTTCTGATGTTGATGGTTGAATTGAAATTTTTTCGTATTTTAAATTTAGGTTTTTGTTTTTGTAACTCTCCGCACCTCACACCACACCGGGGTGTATGGATCGCTGAAATATAAATGTATAGGTACATATATGCATAGCATACAGTTGAATAAAATAAAATAAGAAGAACAATTTCTTTCTCTCATTTTCCGTGTTTCACCAAGTACGACGAAGAAGAGAAAATGAAAATGAATTTTTACGTGCGGATTTAAGTTTTGGTTTGGAAAATATTTTTTTTTTTTGCTGTGTACAGTATGAAGAATATAGGCTTGCTGTGTGCATGTATGTGTGCATAGTTTTTGTTTTAGGTTTGTTTCCCGAGAAAATCATAATAGCAGTTTTGAGAAATGAGAACACCGTATTCGTTCCTTCTGGTATTTTTATTTTTCTTTCATATCCATACATGTATGTATGTAATAATGATAAAGAAACAATTTTTTTTTGATTGCGGGAGTCAGGACAACGGCCAGACTAAAATATTGATTCGAATGCCACCACACGTCGTTTTGATACAAATAAAATACTTGTGTATACCGGGAAGTGTATGTACGTACAAGCTAAAGAATTTTATCTACATATGTACGTATACATATATACCTTTACGTTTTTAGGAGATCAACATTTAAAATTCCTATATATAGCTACGGGGACGTATACTTTAGAAACAAACAGACGAAATACTAATGTACGGACTATATATTCCGATAAGGAATGAGGAAACTTTTATTTTTTATTTTTTGTTTTCTACTGTAAACTTTTTTTTATATTTTGAGGTTACGGTGAAATTAGAAAAGATGAGGAAAAACATGCATAACATGAAATTGGAAAATATAATTGGATTTTGGTAGGATAAAATAGGAAAATACAAATAAAAAATTTCTTTCGTACCGAAATATATTTTTTTGATGTCCATCTATTTTTGTTATGAGGAAATTGAAGATGGTACAATAGTTTGTTTAATTTATATACGGTACATTTTTTGTGCCAGTCTCTGTCTATACTCAAATAAGAGATAGATGAATATTAATTTTTATTTTAGATTTGGAAGAAAATATAATTAATATTTGTACAGATAGACGTATCGTAAATACGTATAGTACATAGATGCACAGGAAAGGAAAACTAAAATTCAATTTTGTATTTGTAATTTAATTACATTTTCAATTAGGAATAAAAATTGATTGCATATTCGATTTGTATACGGTTGTACAATTCGGTCGAATTAAGAATAAAATAAAAATAAAAATCATAATATAAATGATTTATTAAATTCAATTACTTAAGATAAAAAAATATTTTTGTCTTCTAATCATAAAAGTATAAATCATTGAAAACAATTCAAATTGTACGTGTATATGATTAATGACGATTGTACGCCAAGATATATAATTGAAAACTCAAAAAGAAATTTATAAAGTGTTTTTTATATTATTATTGGAAAAACTGTCAAATAGTTCAAAATAAAATTGATGATTTCTTGTTCCTTTTTTTGCACAAAAATATTGAAAGTAAATAGTATTTGGAATATATTGGAAAATATTTATGAGCTTTACTGATTATAACAGCATGATAAAAAATATTTCTATATTTTTTGCGATACACTCGCATATAAATAAAATCTTATACTTTTTATCTTTCATGTATGACAGAGAAGTAATCATAATAGACGTGCTAAAGATCAAACTAATTTTATCTTTGATAATATATACAAAAAAAAACATAAAGTTCGTAAGATCAATTTTAATGTGATTGAAGATTACATGATTAGTGTTTTGATTTTATAGGTTAACATGATTCACGTCACATATATGTGTAATGATATGGTATATATTCGTCTAGATAAAAAAAAAATAATTAAAACTCACCGTTGGCAGAAAAAAATTTTTAATTAACCGACTTTATTGAAAATGTTTTAATTAGCTACATAAAAAAGTTTTAATCACTCTGTTTTACAGTTTTATCCTCTCATTATATCTGGCTTCAGTGCTTTAACGTATAAACTTTCAGAAAAAGTAATACACCCACATGTTATTCAAATATTTATGTAGTGCAACAGTTTTCCCGGTCTCTGTACTATACATGAATATTGTGAAAAATTAATAGGTTAGGGTTTTTTTTTAAATTTTCATCCATGTTGAGCCAGGCCCCTATACCTTGAAAATTTGGAAAAAGAATCAGTACAGAATTATTATGAGCTCTTAAAATTCGCGAACCAAAAATGTTGAGCCTCTCAATTTAGAAGTAATTTCCACTATAGTGCGGGACCGAGTCAACGTTGGCTCGGGAGCTGAGCTCTCCCACTATTAGGATCCTTTTATGAACTTTCAATTTACACAAGTTTACTTCGATTTTTGAGCTCACCAGATGTACAGATGTATGAGCAGACAGTTTGAATTTTGAGCAACTATCCCTTAGCATACGAATACTACTCTAAATTTCTCTCTCGTTTGTACGACAATTTTTTTTGCAAAAATTTAGTATTTCAATGTTGAATATGGTGTACCGACTTATCAGCTCACGAAATACGTGTGATTTGAATTTTGAGCTGCTGTTAGCTTCGTGCTAAGGGGTAGTGCTTTAAAATCAAACTGGACGTGTTTCGTGAGAAATTGGGGATGGTGTTGATGGTGAGGGGTATCATTTTCAAACTAAAACTGAACGAATATCACCTTAATATCTCAGGTACAAACAAACAAAAAATAAATGGTACCGATTTATAAGCGCAGGAAACACGAGCAGTTTGAATTTTTAGGTGCTCAAAAGATTTATATTTGAGGAATTGGGAGAGGTATTTATTGCTAAGATGTAGCAGCTCTTAAATCAAACTGCACATCGTTACAACTTATCCAACAACCTTCGATGGGGGGCGCATGACAGAGAGATATAATGCAACAATCATTACATTATGCACGGTCAGTATGCCTCATCCAGCATTAGTCTGCCACTTCCAGCAGCACTGGGAACCTGGCTAGGAATTTGGAATTTTGAAAGAATTTGTCGTTTCGAATTTCTCAATTACAAGCAAATTTACGGTAGTATTCGAGCAAGGGGTTGTAGCTCAAAATATAAACTACACGTATTTTGTGAGCACATAAATCGGTACAAAATATCCAACATCGAAATATTCTTTACAATTTTAAAAAAATTTGTCGTTTCTACGTACAAGTATAATACGCGATTGATGAAAGTCAATTAAGGGGTTTTTGTGATTTTAAGGATGAGCTCAAAAATCGAAGTGATCTTAAATTGAAAGTTAATAAATAGTTTCAAATTCTACAATATTTTGTTTTCTTTAAAATACTCTGTTTGGGGGGTTGTTGCTCCCCACTACAATTATTTAAAGTCCTGCTAAACTGAGCCAGTCCAAATTTTTTTGTTTGTGGATTTCGGGAGCTCATAACTCTGCACTGATTGCTTTTATAATTTTACAATGTAGAGGAGCTGACTCCACAGGGGTGAAAATGCACATTATGTCGCAATTTTTCGTAGGTAACTATAATTTTCACATAACTTGATACAGCTTTAGTAGTTGTGACATATGAAATTGGAATATATCGGGCCGCTGATAACGCTAATAACTTTACTGAGCAACCACCCGAAATGATTCCATCATTTTAAGGGTCCAATAAATTATTTTTGTGTCCATTAATTCAGTTCTCACAAGCAACATTATTGAGACTATATGTTCTGGTTCCTTAAGATAAAAATTTAGATTCTTGTTACTTGTTTTCTAAAGCTAAAAATAAAGCTCATCCGAATTCTATTAAATATAGATTTCTATTTTACAAATATCGTTATAGCCGCTCCCATTATGCACAGAAATCCATTTTTCAGACTATATCTGCAATAATCTATTTCCAAACTAGTTTTAAGAACTAGTTAGAAATATGTTAGGTTCATTCAAAATAGGTAATTTTTCCGATGCATGTTCAAAATTTAAATTATTTCATCATATAATCTTTGGTTCATTCCGATCAATTGGAAAAATGCTTTATGTGGTAGAACAAGATGGAAGAGAACGAGCAGACCACAGGACTTCCAATAAAATTTCCCGAAATTATAATCTATAGCAGTTCCTTCCAGGTATACCCGGAATCCTCCTTATCAAAATTAGTCGTAAGAAAATTAAATTAGACCAAGATCTCACTAGAAAACCTTATAAATCAACTCATATATTATAACTCACTGCAATCGATTATTGCTACTCGAATAATCAAGTTTCAGACACCGAGTGCTACAAACATTTCTTTCAAATACTAATGGATTCATAAACTGCTAAAAAAACATTAATACATAAGAAATAGTATAAATCATTTATGTTATTCATTGCAAACAACATTTTCGAAAATATCAGATGAAACCATGTAATTACTTACAAAATATCGCCATAAAGCTAATGATACATGCGGTACAATATTATGAAACATGATGCAACAAAACGCCAAATACATGACGAACCATAACGCCACATGATGCAACATCGGTGCAACAACACGCAACAAAGTGCACCATTACGCACTATGGTGTCACATATTGCATCATATCAGGACATTTTATAATCGTTGCCTGGCACTCGAAATCTGTGCCCACCAATTTTTATTAAAATCATTAAATTCGAAAAACGTTACAAAAAAGCAATTTGAAGCGCCCCAAACAAATATTCCTGAATGCAAAATCGATTGCAATCACTTCCTAGTACGCAAAAACCCTATAGTTACCCAATAGTTATCAAAATAGTTCGGACAAAAAATTGTTTTTAAAAATGAAGTGCGGCTGAAAATGTTTATTTCATTTGGTAATCAATTTCTGTGGCGTATCACTAACTTCACTCTCTCACCAGTGAATTTCAGTTGAAGGAGTATTGCTACAGTGTGTGCTGATTTACCGTGTGATTTGGAGTTCGTTAATGTTTATATATGAAGCTTCTAAAAAGCAGGGTTTGAGATAATGTGAGTCTGTTCTGAGTTTAAGGACATATAATTTCATCTCTTCATTTAAATGCCATATCGTACATCACGACCCTGTCAGCATACGAAAACAGGAGATCTACTTGTAGCAGCTACAAGGACAAAATTCGCTGCTTTGATATCTCGATTTTCTCATCTCATGTAATGTTGATAATCCTCTGTTGCTTATCCCTCCGCTTAAGAAATTAATATTTGTCATTGGTATAAATTAATAATTTCATCTGCTTTCAGTGTTTCGTGTAACTTAATGTTTCGTTATAAGTTTTAAGTATTCTAATTTTCGGTTCCTGCCAATAAATTGTCCAAATTTAAAAAACTGAGTTGGTAATTCAAATACCGCTTTGATACTGTTAAATATAAGACTAATAAAGATATATTCACTCAAATCTCATCTCAAATCTCAAACGATGCGTGGCTTCATTTGGAGCAAATTGGCCCATCTAGTTTTAATTAATTTATCATTGAAGTATATCTTTAATCGACGTAAATAGTTTGTACGGTTCAAGGTCTCCGATGAGTCTGTTCTTTGTTTGGATTGATAAAACCATTCATAGTCCTGTGATTCTAATTGAGACACTATTATCTCCAGCGATCAAGTTGCATGATTCGCATTTTACAATTATTTAGAAAATACCTAATGGTTTCTTCGGCGGCGGAGTTACAGTGAAGATTTTTACGACTGGATGTGCTATATTAGTCAAAATGTAGTTGCGTTA
This sequence comes from Nephrotoma guestfalica, assembly GCA_963691935.1. NCBI lineage: Eukaryota > Metazoa > Arthropoda > Insecta > Diptera > Tipulidae > Nephrotoma > Nephrotoma guestfalica. Next base: position 306,302,439 of record OY829913.1, on the reverse strand, counting down.
ACTCTGCTAGACCTTGTTTCCAGTCATGGTTACGATCTATAGGTTGCCATTTTTCGGCCCATATGGTCCCCGCCGCCTTTTCCGGTTGGCTTATAATGCGCACACATGTTTATAGTGACATTGGCCATGTAGTTTTAGCAAGAAATTTCACTTGGTTATTAGAACATCTGACCGACAATTAAGACCCGGCTTAATCACAATTTCCACACAGAAAATTCATAACAAAATAACTTAGGAAAATTACGTTGGACATCTACTGATATGTATATTCGTTCGGTAAAAATATATTTTTCGTCATAAGTAAAATCAGGCCTAATGCCTTTCTATTGAATTTGACATTTATCTTTGGACTGTTATCGTTCGCCTTTGGAAGGCATAGAAACAGAAGAGACAACTGTCTTAATGTTCTGTGCAAATATTTCGAATCACACCAGTATTTGAAAATAAAATAATAGTACTTAAGAAAACAACCACTTCCTGATGGGCCATTTCCATCGAAATCGTAGTATAGTTAGTAATAATGGAAAATTGTTTCCTCAAGATTTTTGCAGATTTAACATTCGCTATATCGCCGAACCAACTTACATGGTTCTCTGCAGCCCAAAAGGATTGGTTGTTTGGGATGCAACTTCATGCTTAAGCTTTTACTATAAGTTGGGAGGTCTCAGTGGCGTATGGCTGAAATCGGTCTACCGGAAATAACATTTATGAAAAAATTATTAAATACAAAATGATTGTAAATAAAATCTCAGACAAAATTAGTTCAGAACATTTTGTAAATTTTACCGGAAATCACAAATTATTTCAACTCGAGTTATATTTAGAACTCGAGTATGAAACTAGTAGGCGGGACATAAACCATTTCACGAAATTTGATTGATTTTGAGTTCGGGTGTTGAGTATGATACTTTTTTTCTCAATGTCATGTATGCACTGTCAATGAAAGCTTTGTTCGATGATGTTGATTTGCAATCAATGACAAAAACTTGAAAGATTTAAATAAATTTAAAAATTAAATTTTCCACCAGCAAGGGTCTTGTTGGTTTTCTCAAATTAATAACGAACAAATAATTAACGATTTTTGTTATAAATACAAACAGTTTTACCATAAGCCTGGTAAGTTATATTTTTCGCCTTAGAAATCAAAAAATCATCAATCATTTTTTTAATAATCTCTGTGTTTCTTGATGTCTGATCTGATCCGGTTCAGTTCATGTTTCGTGAAAAAAACAAAGGCGCTTGCCAGATTTCAATTCAAAATGTGTAATCTAAAACAAAATTTGGATCAGGTTCTCCATATAAAATTTGAACTGATCCGGATCAATGGGTATCGTGAAATACGGCAAATATTAAATATTACAAAGGTTTTATTCAAAGTGCTGCTGGACCAATTGTCATCACTGTGATCATTCGTGATCATCATTTACAAACACCTCAAAATAAGTTTAGCTTTTCCGGATATCAAGACCTCTAGCGGAGAGGACAGAGATACATACTGATAACTTTCTATTAAAGCACGTAGCTTTCGATATGTTAATGGACTCGTATTCGTTGACTATTTGAAGTTAAGACAAATAGATTGAAATCGTTATTCAATGCTACAAGAAATATCGGTTTGCTGGGCTGTAATACTAAAAATATTACTAATCTTACTAATTGAGTATATCAAACTTGATCATATTTTATTAATTAAATTAATTGAAACTAACAGTTTTGTCGAATCTGAAAAGTTATCTGTTCGAAATTAAAAACTATTAAACAATATTTTGCTGGTTAAAGTTAATTGACCTGTTTGACGATGGTTTCCCACAATGCCCGCTAATCTAACATCAACGAAAAAGGAATCACAAAATTCTTGTAATCAAAACTTTCATGATACATTCTTGTTCGTGAAAAAATTGAAGAATGCAAAAATTCGTCTATAAAGTTTTTTATTTTATTACTAGAGCTTTGCTATAACTTTGTGGATACTAAAATTGAATGTTAAAATTTTTTTGGATAGTTACAGTAATTAAAACATTTTTACCACGTTTTTCAGTAAAAATGCACGAAATGATATTATAAAATATAAAACACCGAACTCAAAATTCCACCTAAAAAGCACGTATGTACTTTGTAATTTACTCTTGACTACTTCCTTCTACCTAATTTTTGGAGATAAATAACTTGTAGTCTTAGCTATAATTTTAAGGTCTGTGTTAAAAATAATTTTGCTGGTGGCCGAGGTGAAACAATTATATTTCGATCGCATGATTCTATCAACAACGGCGTACAAATTGAACAGAAACTTTTTGTATTTACTGCTATAACTCTGGTGAAATTTGAACCAAGGAATTTGATGTTATTTTTAGTACGGGAATTGAGCCGAATTTTTTTAATCGCAATTTCGGCTATTAAACTTAGTTGCTAACTATATATAACTTCTTAAGTATCTGGAGCTTTAGTGTACACCTAACACTTTAGTATTGTAAAAGGATCTTGCGATCCTTATAAATAATTTTATCATATTCGACTAATCGGATTCATAAGGCCCATTAAATACAATATTTTATCTAAACAAATATAAGGGTTTTGTCTGGCGTACTCTAAGTTAGCAATCCCAGTCCTCTCGTATTAATTTTAAACAAGGACGATGTGAAACTGTGCTGTGTGAGTTTTTTACCATAGCAATGCATTTTTTTTGCAAAGTTAATAATGTTGATGATCTGTACAGTTTACATTGCGGTAGTTCAATGTTTTACCTGAAAAATGTGACATGATGATCAGCTATTTAAATAGGCGTGAAAATTTTCACTATAAGTGTAGCTACACTATATCATGAAAGGTGTGAAAGATAATTCCTGATATTAGGGTTAGATATTTCTTAAATTCTCAGAAACTGCAAACAATTTAAAAGTGTGGATACAATTAATGCGATCTTGCGTACTCAATGCGTAAATAAAATAATTTCAAAACTTAATTAATGAGTTCTATGACCCAAGAGTATCATAAACCAATTGTCTTGAAGTGTCTCGGAACAAAATTCTCTAGAACCAAGAGTGTCGGTGTGTAATTTGGTGTGCACGATATTCAACATTCGTGAAAATATTGTCAAGTTCACCCGAATGGTGTGATTTTTGTGAAAAGCTTTGAATGCTATCAACATTTAGAAATTGCCAAGACTATCTAAATATTGTGATTGGCAAAATTGACCTATATGCAGTAGTGTGTTTGTCCAAATTTTGTTCATTTTGATTGATAATAATTCAACAAATCTCTGGTTTAATTGTATATTCAGGAACTATTGAGAAATTTTCATGACCATCAACATGTTCTGGGCGGCACACATGGGCGGCATAATATTTTCCAGCGTCTGTGAAAACATTACCAAGTCTTTCCTCGCATTGTAGTTGGCAAAGCGCACCTTGTTTATTTATCATTGTATGTTTTAATTACGGCAATTAGCCCTTTTGTATATTGTCTAACATAAAAATGATTAACCCATTAAAAACGACGGAAGTAATTTGAAAAAGTCGTTTGGAATTTGATCTGTTTCGTGATTAATAACCATCTTTAAAATCTTAGAGCATTCTGGAATCACTACAAAAGTAATTGTATGGTTTTTTATTAATGAAATGTTAAAGTTGCTCGTAGTTGTGGTACTACAGATGAAGGATACATATGATATCAATTAAACTATATTCTTACATAGCCTGCTAAATACAATTTGAGCAACACTGAGTTTAGTTCAGTTGCACCTTTAAAAGTAACATTCGCATGTAAGTACAGCTTTAACAAAAGCATTTTGAAACATCTTTTGAAAATTCGCTGAAGGAGACCAATTACTTAGATGTTCATAGGTTGGTGAAAATTTATGTTGCTAGTTTTTGTAAAGGCTACGTGGATCCCTGCCTACCTAGAATGATATTTCTTAGACCCTTGTATAAAATGTTTTGGTTCACTATGGTACTATTTTTTCATGTAAACTCAATTTTCTTTGAATTGTAGAAGCCACAATTGTTCTTACACAGGATCTCCTGGTTGACACCAGGCCCACCGGACACTCTTTTTTACACATAACAAAACCGAAGGATTGGATCGGTTAATTAAGTGGGACAGAATCGGCCTGGTTTCAGACACCTAGGTGTAGCCGATAGTTAGTAACACAATGACAGCAAGCACAATACTAATCTACTAGAGTAAGGATAAAGGCTAATAGGTTTAATGGATAACGATGGTATTGGTCTTCAACAAATAGTTCCTTAAATCAGCAACCTAAGAAAAAATATTATTATTTCACAAGCGTCTGTAGATTTCAAATTTGTCAAATTCGGTGTGCAAAGCTGAATTTCACGAAATTTTGGGATTCGGCTATAATGAATAGAGCCAGGCCGTTTCCTAACCGATAATTCTCAAACTTGGTTTGTAGAGCAGAGCTAGGATTCTAATAAACCAAGGTTATGAGACGTGTTTTTTTGATGAAGTCCTACAATTCGTTTATTCGTGGCCATATCCCTAAAAAAAATTATAGTCTAATCAGGAATGCAGAATTGTATTGGGATTTAAAAATAGATTTTAGAGAAGTTCTGGAATTCGGCCGTGCTAGACAATTTCTTAACTAATTAGGTTCGAATCTGGTATGTTGAGTTGAACCGGGATTCCAACATAAATCCTAGATGAAGATCTGAATTTTTCTACAAAACAAATTTTAAAATAATCTGCCAAGGAATTATCCAGTTCCGCCATTCACTATATAGCTGAACCAAACTTGGCCTTAATCCGCTACGAGATGACATAGCCAAATTTGGTTTCACCAAAACTAAAATTTTATAGAATTCCACCTCAGCCCAATTCGTATCCAACAGATTACAGAGACAATTCCGCACATCCTAATCAATCAAAATAGATCAAGGTTTCCGTGAGATGACGGCAGGACCGGAAGATACGACCATGCAGAAGGGTTCTTACATAATTGCGGTGCATGAGCAAGTCGTTGAATAGGATTTAGAACTAAAATCAATCGACTTCTGATGTTCTCATGCAATTGCAAACCTGTTTCGAGAAATATTCTTGAGCCAGATAAATGATTTTATAGTAAAAAATTGTCAATATTAAAAGGACGAGGAATATCTTATCAAAGATTTACTTGTCGTTTTATTTATAATATTTGTGCCCAAGAAAGATTTATTATATTAAATTGAAATTAAATTCGGTTCTTCTCTCAAACACTTAAGTCCATAAGCTGTCAAAATCGACCAATCGATGGTCTATAACTCGCTAAACATTAACAGAAATGGAGAAAACATTTTCAACCGTGTTAGAAAATTACAAAAACATTTTTAAAAATCTGCAGAATTTATTTTGTTGTAAGCTACGAGTAAGTGTTATTTGTGGTCCTTAATCGTGTTTCTTATAAATAATGAAATTATAAATTTTAGTAAAAAAATTCGACGAGTTTATTCACACAGATTATTTATCTCGATCTGTAAGGGGATAGGGAATGGCAGACAAATGGCAAGTTCGAGAAATTTCCTCAAAACTTTTTGGTAAACATTTTCCTACTTAGTAAGAAATATAAAAAATCGAGCAAGTTTATTTATAAAATTATAACAATATCTACCGAGAACCGTTGATGTACCGACAAAAATTAGTTCAAATTAGGAGCTATAATTATTCGTGAATTAAGTCGTGTAGTTTTGAAGAATCCTGATTAATAAGCTTATAGTTGTATTTGATTTTCGAAAAAAAGTCCAAAATGCTTAAGAGAATGTCGTATAATGGTTTTTAACTCTAACATTAGAAGTCTCTACATAATTATGTACCTCGTATGTTCCAAGATAAAGCCACCGTTGCAGTTTTATTGGCTGTTTAAATAGTTGTCCCCTTACTGCACGCGGTGAACGGAAATGTACATATTCTACGCAATACAAACAAACGTGCTATTTCCATTCAATCGCCAAAAATTATCTGAAACATTCACAAAACACACTGCAAGGTAGAAATATACAAAATTTAAATCTTCAATCGGTATGTAAAATTAATCTAAGAAGGCGGTGAAAATCTGTATAAATATCTATTATTCATCAAAGCACTCGATAATATTAGATTGAATTTGTTATTTTGTTTTTCCATGAAAAAACAAAATTAATTGCGGTTGCCCAAAACTCTGTTTATGTTATATCTTGTAACTTTAAAACACATTAATTATAAAACAAAATGCAGATTGCTCCCGTTGTTGACTCCTACAAACCACGGTAAAAACACTTGATTATACGAATACACATCTAAAAATAGTATGTGATAAGCTGAATTTGTGAGAATGCTTGCTACATTGTTTACCAGATTTACGTGAAAAGTGTAAACTACTATATTTGATGACGATTTGCACTACATTGATCTAAATTGGGTTTTCAATGCGCCCCATTTAGGGTGGGTGCTTTTTGAGGCACATGATATTTTCAAAATAGAACTTATTTTTTCTCCGGATCTGAGTCACCAAACCAGATTTTTATGGTTTAGTAATCACCGCATTTATTGGGCATTCATTAGGAATAACCGCGTATGGTTCTCATTTAACCTTAAATTATTAAAATGTTTTAATCAGTTTGTAAAAATGTATACAACGTTAGTTTTCCAAGAACTTTTGTCTTGAACCTTGATGTGTAACTCGCTTACGAGAATATATAAAAAACTCAAATACAAAACACACAGGTATGTATATGTTTCCAAAAACTAAACTACAGAAAATCATAATACGGTTTTAATAGGAATTACAAATATTCCAGAAAATGTAATTTTAAAATAACATAAAATTCGGTCGAAACTTCTTCGAAATGTTTCCTAGAAAAAATCATTTCATTTGTAACTTGCAATTTAAGACGATTTCTCATTGTCATGCACGTTCTGCTTTTTATTACACGGGGTTTTTCTGGGACTACTGCAATGATATACATGTTTTTAAAAAAAACAATATAATGATGAGCTTTACATTTTGGATTACAGTGTTTTTAAGAAAAACTAAAATTTATTATAGTTATGAATTTATAACAACCAAAAGTACTAGACAGCGCACAGATAAAACATATCGTAGCAGATTAAATGTATGTTGAAAAATATATATGAAGGAAAAACTATGTGTACGCTACATGAAATGAATGTAAGGATAAATGTTACTATAAATCAGATGAATGCTGTATATAAGGTGATGACATGAACCCCCGAACGAAATAATATACCATGCTAGAGTATCATAAATTCTTTAATCATTAAAAATTATTTTCGATTTTTTCTGTTTCGGAAAAACTCTGATCAAAATAAACTTCTGTTTCTCAGTTGATTCAGGTAACCTTTACCAAAGTTTTCAATGTCTTTTCCCCTCAGTTAAAAAAATTAAACTTTTTTTTCTCAGTTTTATTTTTGTGTTGGTAACTTTTTATCTGGGTACATTTTTTTTTTGCTTTCCTTAAACAGTATCACACAGAAAATAGTTTAGTTTCAAGTTTAACATACAAAAAATAAAGTTTTTAAAGTAAATTATAATATTTTATAATTCTGGGGTAAAATGAAAGAGAAACTCTACGATGATAATGGTAGTCAGCTATTAAAAATTATGTTTTCCTCTAAAACGATTTAAGGAAAAATATTTTTCATGAACATTATGCAACGCTGGTATTTAGGTCAACCATGTTTCCATTATTCCATCATATCATACTGCAATTGAGGGTGTGTATTATTGAAACCTTAAATTTCCAAGTGCGTTTCCAATTTTGATCGATGGCGTGATTAACTGTGCCTAGACAATAAAGCTTCTCTTAATAATACTTTTATCGCCACTTACAATTTAAATCTTGTCAATAACGAATAGCACTGTACGTATCTTAAATAATAATAAAATAAAGGAAAGCAACCAAGATAAAAAAAACAATATAGAAAAAAGAATTTAATTATAATTGACGTGTAATAATTTTTACTCATTTTTTCTTACTTTTTGTGTTATTATTTTCCAAAACTCAAATAAAAAAGGAAAATATATAAGCTGCAAAATGTATATAAAAAATTGGTTATACGACGCGAAAAATAAAAAAAACAATGAAACTAAAATATAATAATAATTTATTGCCATTTCAAAATAATAAAAATTATTATTTTTTTGTTTGCTTAAAACATAAACAGGGTGTTCCAGAACAATCGACGAACACTCTTAATTCAACTGGAGTACATATCGCTGTATGCGAGCAACAAAATGATAAGCCGAAAACCAACTATCTGACGAACTCGATTTTTCTCTAAAAATGTCAAAGAAGATATTATCAATTGATTGGTAACATATCTGAGATTCTTGGAATCTGTTTTTAAATTTAGCGAACTGTTTTGAATAACTCTATTTGTCCATTATTACCTAAAGGACATACATATGTCAGCACTTGGTTTTTCTTTTGAATTCTTGCTTTTTTAAATCTTATAATCAAAAGCCTGGATTTATAAAAAACCCTGATATTTTTATTTGTTATTTTTTGTATTTTGGAACGAATTTTTTTAAAAGTTAAATGTTTTGGTTTTTTATTATTTTTCTGTGTATTGTTTTCGAAGGACATATCTCCTTCGTTTCCTCCTTCACAAATTTTTGGACAAAAAACCAGGCTTCTCAAATCAATATAATTAATACTAAATACTGGTTCTGTAAAGCCTGGTTTTCGAAAGCCTGGTTTATCAAATTCCTGGTTGCAAAATCCTTTTTTTAAATAACTTTATCTTCGGGTCGGCCCGAATTAATAAAAATAAAACCAGAATTTGGAAAGCCTAAACTTAAATTAATGTAAACATGTTTCAAACATGTGGAGTTAAAAATAAATAAATAGTCCTTACAAATGTTTTTATTTATTAGCTTTACACATCCAAGGACAAATTCAACAGTCTTACATGTCAGTTAATGGTTGACAACTAGACTTTTTAAAAATCTCTACCAAAAACACTGATAACGCACGCGTTAATACTTTATGAAATACATGTAAATTGATTTATTAAAAACACGAAGAGTCAAAATATTTTCCTTTTGTGGATTAACGGTACCTGGTTTTGACGGAAATCGCCGAATTTCTTGCTTTTGTAATATGTTTTCCGCGCTTAGTAAATCTGCAGTGTGACCAAACTACGAAAATATTAAAAATACTTTGAACTTCCATGCAAAGTATAATCCCAATCCGAGGTTACAAAGGGGTTGAATTGCGTAGCGAAAGATAATAATTCGCTAAGGCATTGTAATCATACTTTGTATGTAAGTGCAAAGTATTTTCAATATTTTTGTAGTATGGTCACTGGAATGCAATATGTCGTTAGGTTACGAAACCAAACTTCCAACGTCTTGGTAATCTCACCTCAATGTAAAAGTAATATCCGGCTATTACCCAGAATAACCAAAATTTTCTATCCGCAGTGAAACATTATCTGTGCATGGGGTAAAAAATACCCCAATGTATTTTGTACTTCAAAACTATTTTCTATAACAAAAACTATTGTTTTTACTTACTTATAATTTATTAGAAATACAAAAACTTAATGTGTAATTTATTCATTAAATTTTGATTATTAAAATTATTAAAAAGAAGTGTCATCAACTTCTTCATGTTGTTCAATTTCATCATCAACTATTTCTAAATTAATGCAATCATCACACACGGTTTGATGATGCATTTTGCATGCTGGTTTATCGCAGAAGTGGTAAGATGCGTTTGTTTTCACGTCAGCACTCCTTGTTTATAAATTGCATCTTTGTATTTTACGACTTTTGATTTATTGGTTTGGAGCGGTTGGTGCTAATCTCAATGCTACAACAATGCATCCTATTCACCTCGATTTTTACGCTTGTTTTCAAGTTCCTGGGAGTGGCAAGTCGCTTCTTGATTTTATTGTCCACCAGCTGCAATGCCAACTTTTTGAGAAATTATTTTCATTCTGAAGAAACCGATGAGATGCTGGTTTGCTATTTTATACAAATTATAAGCGGCAAAACGCGACGCATCTACCATGTTGAAGAAGAGTACCATTGGTCATCTTTTAATTTTTTGCTTGCAGGTATATGTTCTAGCCGATTTATCAAAAGTATCCACACCGCCTTTAGTTTTGTTATAATCGATTATGATGTTCGGTTTATCTCTTTTGTATTTCGTCGATTTTTGCGAATTGGGCAGGCAGATCAGGTTTACTTGATTTTATGGTTCCAATAATCGATGTTTTTTTCTCCATCATTTGTTCTGCTAGCTGGCACTAGTAAAAAAATTATCCAGTGTGGTATTTCTACTATTGTTTAGACACGGCAAAGCCAAACGGTGTGCCAGCAGCATAGTTTGAAACTTTCACTTCATTCGGTTGGCGTCCAACATATATTTCACCATTCAAGAGAATAAGCGTTTTCTGATATTTTTATACCGCATTTCCCCAGTTTACTGGAAATATATTCTCGGAAATTACATCGACCTCGTGTTGCAACTACAGCTGCTCATCAATTGTTAGATTAGCTGATGGCTTATATGGTTGTCCTAAACTATCTAGAAACATGTTCCAAATATCTCTAAAGGCTGCCAATTTGTCCTGCTTCAGTCGGTCTTTATTGGTGCGATGATTATCAACCTGAAGAAACCGCCAGAGACAGGACCGCTTTATAGAAAGGACGATTTTCAGTTTGCCAGAGTTCATCTCGGCTTTTCTGTTTGTCTCACACACAATAATATTTATTAATGTTTCTGGAAAGTCACTTTAAACACATTAGTGGTATGTATTTAGATTTTCGACCAATAACGCTGATGCTAATCCTTCCTTTTCTTTGGAAATGTGAAAGTTTAGATCTTTCGAAAGAACACGTACAAGATGTGGGGAAAACCATAACACAATCAAATTACGCAGAACATCTGAATCATCAATAGTACACTTACACAGGATGTGACAGCAATTTAGAAATCATACGCAGAATGAAAAAACTCGAAACAATGAGTAGGGGAGTATAAGAATTATCAACACAGGAATAACCCACAATTGTTGAATGATGCATGAACCAACCCAACCATCCACTAATATTCACTAAAATAATCAACATAATATAAAAATTCGATAGTCGTAAAGTCGGTATCAGTAAAGTTTTAGTTTTTGCGTTTTTTGTGACTGATTTTTATACAGAAATGTATGGGGCAATTTTTGACCCAAGTAGCAGAAATGCGTTTAGTTTCATTCTAACGATAAAAAATGCAATAAAATTAATCGATTATAACTCGGTTTTTTTATCTGGTGTATACCTAATTGAAGAAAATATCTAAACGGATTTAAGATAATTTTTAGTAATTAGTTTCTTATTTCCATTTGTATAGGTCTGGGGTAGTTTTTTACCCCAATGTACAGTGTGAAGGTTAAGACTGTCTATTTTGAAATTTGAAAAAAAAAAACGAAGTGATTTGAAAAGTTCTGATGTTTTTATTGTAATAAAGAGTTTAGACCTGGGGGTTATGTATGAAACACAATATCCGATAAATGGCTGCTTCGTGACTGATGACACTCTTTTTGACAAAATTTCCGATATTATTTTGGAATAGTACCGCCTCAATTTCATCAACGCCGTGTCTTTTCTCGTCTTTCAATTCAGGTATTTTTCTTGGGTTATTGACATACAAGTTTTGTTTCGAAAACCATGGATGAATGGACCGTGGAACGATCACTCTTGGATTCTCAGCTTCCCAAAAGCGACAATCCCGTTTGTTGACATAGCCAGTCCCAAATGCGTCTCATCGGAGAAGCTTATTTTCTTCGACAAATCGCCATTTGTTTGTTGTTGCTCTAAAATTGATTATGTTAACGTTTGGCTTTGCGCATGGTCCCCTGGCTTCATATGTTGTGTTAACTAAATCTTGTAAGCATGCAAATGCAGATCTTTAATCAAAAAAAAAAAAATCACTGTAAACTGCTTCGACTAAGTTTCAATAGCTGAGAACGATTTCGAACCGAGGTGTAAGGATCTTGGTCCACACTCCCATTTATTTGTTAAAAATATGTTTTATTGTGGAACATATGTTTTACTCTAATACAATTTAATGATTAATTTTCCCGTTTGGTTTTTCCAGTATTTATTACTGAATAAATGATACCGTTTCATTGTGGAATAGGTGGATGAGGCACTTCAAAATAAAAGAACGTCAGCATGAATGGTGTTCACAATCTTCGCTCGATGTATACTCTGGACCCAATATCGATGAGATTATTACATTAGTATATTTATTATTTATTCTATCTATCCGGTGTAGCAGATATTAAACAAATACACGCACAATATAATTCCAAACAATCCTGATTTAGTTCCTCAATAACCCCATAGCTACGTTCAATCTTCCAAATAAATACAAGTGACTGTAATAATCTATACGAATCCCAGATTTTCCCAAATTTTCATGTTGGCTTGAGATTGATCATAAGTTCTATTTGGTGAATGAATATGACCTTTAATTAAATTTTTCAGGAGATTGAAAACAAGGGAACTAAACATAATTTACATTTTGTCACAAGCATCACGCGTTAAAATTTTACTTGAATTACAGATATTTTAATTTAAAGGGGAACAAACAATATATAAAAAGAGGAAGTCCGGTTGCCAAATAAAATATTTTTGTTGGTTGGTTTTCTCTCTTTCAATACTCTCAGTGAAATTTGTCCGGAAAATTTTTCATCACTCGGATTATTTTTATGTCACTCAACATTGCTCGTCGCTCTCTGTTATCTGGAAATAGGTTCCATAATGCTGAAAAACATTCTTAAAATCAAAAAGACCATCGAGAGATAGTTCATTTACTTCCTTACATTTGCTAGTTTTCATCAATCCGTAAATAAATTAATCACGGAATAAAAAATCATTTTACTAGGCAAAACTCATGAGACACCTCGGCTGACATATAAAGTGACACTGTTGTCATCTCTAAATGACAAAAATTTTTAAACGAAGAACAACATTTCGTGCTCTATCACTTTCGGTAAAGAAACAAACTAAAATGTTTTTAGTGGATAGGGGCAACATTGCGCATTTACTTGGTGTGGCACTGTTCTTAGTCACGTGCTATATCTGCTTGACTGTTTCTTATACAGGCGATCCGTACATGAGCAGTCTGTTTAATTTTACCCGGGAATCGAATCATTCTATTACGTCGACTCCGGTGATGGTCAAATTCATAGTTTGGCTTCGCAATAAATCTTAAAACCAAAAAACGTGATACACCAAAGCCAATTGGGTTATAGACGATTTAAGCCAATTTGAGAATAACCCGCTAAATTTATCATGTGAATATAAAATGTGTTGTATATAGTAAATACATAGATAGTAGTTGTTTTATTGAGCAACATAAATTTAAAAATTCCGTATAGTACGTGACCAAAACATACCGAACATAATTTAGTATACGCAGTATATACGTTTGTCCTGCACTGTAAAAGCTTACAATCAATATTCATCATAATAACGGTAATTACTGATTATTTAAAATGTCTCACACATACACGCGTAACGATTCAACAATTTACATAATATATATCGACAAACTAAATCAGTTTTAACCCGGTCCAGACTGTGATAAGTCTCGCATACGATAAAAGACTAAAATAGTTGTACATAAATTTAAATACTAGTTTGTGTTGTTGTAATTTCAGTGCTGTGAGTTAGTAATCTGTGAATAAATACTTAATAATTATTGTTGTGTTATATATTTGTTGAAAAGTGCGTAAGTGTAAGATTGGGAAATGCGAAATGAGACGCTTTTAGTATAACAGTACTAAATCGCAAGAGTGCAGTAGGGTATGTGTGAAAATAACAGTTTTTCAAGAGTAATCAATGTAAGTGATATCGTCAAGTTTCTATAATATAGGTAAGCCGACATTTTAATTCATTTTTAAATTATTATTTTATTTTTGTTACAAATTTATGGGGTGCAAGAGCCGTTGGGGTTCGGTTTTTTAACCTAGTTAATTGTATATTGTTACTTACGTTATAGGAAATGCAATATTAATTTCATTTTCGCCAGCTTTCAAAATATAACGTTAAATGCTTTTATTAATTTTTACGCATTTTTGCAATAATCTAATCAACTTCCATTATTGTTAAAGTTAGGGATGCTTATATCTAAATTAAAATTTCTCGAATTATAGAAAAGTAACCACAGTCGATAGCACACTGTTAGACATCATTTCCTATACTGTAGTCTATAATGTTGTTGTTGTGTACTATCTCCAAACGTTGGTAACGGTTTTGTGTTTAGAAAATTTGTAGACCAAATAGTTTTAACCTACTGTATTTGGTTGTGTTTACAGTAAAAAGTCTCATGAGTTAGTGAATCATCATCTACAGAGAAAGAATTCATATCGCGCTCGCGCCTGGCGTTTTCTCAAACCAAGCTCGCGTTTAGGAGGTAGGAAGTGGTAACACATGCGGACTATATAGTATACTTTGTCAAAGCTTGCGATAATTTTCAATAAAAGGTTCTTGCTGATCGAGAAATATTTATTTAGTGTACATATGGAACAACATTTCATAAACCTATCGTCAAGCACATTCTCTTCAGAAAAACTAAATAAAACAATTCAAATATTTCTAAAAAATAACAAATGAATAATCTAACCGTCTTTTTTAATTACCTACGTCGGTAAGTTCTGAGATGCAAAATATTTAGCTTTGAAATAGACAATTTTTGAGTTTATATGAATGGTATTCAAGAAGACATTGAAGCCAAGCTCAGTAAAAATTTTATTTTGCAAATGAGTGCCATCAATTTTTCCTACTTCTTAACTGATTTTGCTAATTTCTCCCTTCTAATACCGATTTTTTTTTAAGAAAGTTATAAATTATTTTATCGGTTGTTACAAATCGCTGTTAAAAATAAGCAATAGTCTGCTGTTTCCATTGATACTCTTGATATTTAGAAACTGTAATTGATCCAAATTTTGTCATAAGCTTTGTACAATCAGGGATGGGTATGAACCACTTTGTAGATAAATAAAATTTCATAGAGTTACATTTTCCATTTAAAATTAGAAGTTGCTTGGCACATTTTTATCAAACTTCCCAAAAATTCGCAGAATTAGTTTTTCATTTTAAACTGCATTTTCCGGAATATCGATTGATAAAAATTTCAATACTCTATTCACAATTTTCAAGGTTCAATTTAGAATCTTACTTAAAATTCGAATTTGTTGGTTCCAAATCACATACACTGAAATTGATTATTTGGTTATTCGCCAGATTTAAAGTTTCTCCTGTACTGTACGTGACATCATCTCATTTCCACTGATTTGTTGTCTAAATTTATTCTGGCGATCTTGTAGGGTCTGATCACTTGAGCTGCTTTCAGACTTGATTATCTAACTGATTCCTAACCTTTCGTTAAATTTAATTTAGCCTTTGACTTTTTCGCTTGGTACAAACGTCGCTAGACGTTTTATTGAAATTGTGCGTTCAAATTCATGACCTGATAGTTAAGTGTTAACGTTTATTTTGATAGATGCGCCGCCGAGCTAGATAAGTATTTTATACGTATATAATCTGCCACTATGCGGGAGCAACAGATCTGCCGTCAACGATCATATCGTTCTCTATATCGAAAAAGCATATGGGGTTTGCTAGCCGAA
Organism: Nephrotoma guestfalica; assembly: GCA_963691935.1. Taxonomy (NCBI): domain Eukaryota; kingdom Metazoa; phylum Arthropoda; class Insecta; order Diptera; family Tipulidae; genus Nephrotoma; species Nephrotoma guestfalica. Next base: position 306,286,815 of record OY829913.1, on the reverse strand, counting down.
ACCCTGACTACTCAATTAATTTTACCAAAGAAATTTTGAATTTCTAATTATATTTTTCATAAAAGTTTTGGTTTGTTTTTGCGATTACAAAGTAAAATTTGCTGCTTCAAAAATTGTACAGCAAATTTTTGTGTTGTTTTACTGTGCAATCGCAAACATGAACCAAATTTTTATAAGAAATATAATTTCAAATTCAAATTTTCATGGTAAAATTAATTGAGGAGTCACAATTCTGCCTAGCAAATTGCTTGCTTGCTAGCCGATCGAGTATCTACCCCAATGTTCATTATTTAAATTAAAATATAATAAGAACATTTTTTATGGACAACTCTAATTTTTTGTTATTCTGCGTTGTTAAATTTCTGGTTCTGATTGCAGGATTTCTCATATGGAATTTTTTCGGTTCAATTAGAACTATATATTTAAAAAAATAGCTGGAAAACCCAAAATTACTCTAGAAAAAAACAAAAGTTTATAATTTTAATTTTGTTTGAATAATTTTTGATTATTATTCCAAGATAATTTTGATCATGACGTCATAAGATTATGTATTTTTCTCTATTGCGCGCCATGATGTCGATACACTACTTAGACTAAGACTACCATAAAATATAGAAAACTTACATTGCAATGCGCTCTGATCCGTTGCTGTTCTTCTTAGCAACTCTAATATGGTATTTTCCAGGATAAATAACCCGTAATAAAAACATAAGATTTATCGTTTTGAAGGTACTCCGGCACAAATGATCTTATAACCAAATTTATTTATAACTTGGTTCAACAAAAAAAATATTCATCCAAAAAGACACACAAAAGATTATTTTAAACCAAAATAACTTCTGGTGGTCTTTACCGAATTGTCCACTTACACTGTTAAAAAAATTGTTCCATGATCTCGACAGTAAACACTATTGTCTAAATATCCATAAATATCCACCACAGACAAAAATATTAAGGAATTACTTACAACACCCGACTTTCTTTCACGACAAATTCACATTGAGCTCGAATACAACACACTTAATTTCCAAAGCGAAAATTTTATCTAACTAACTATTCAAATTTAACCACGAAGGTCAATTGAAAATTTAATCTTCATTGTAAAAATTGAAAAAGCTTCAACGGAAGATACCACTTCTCGTACATTGATGTCCACCACCCGCATGGACCTTCCAATTTATGTAAAAATCTTTGGTATGAAGTTTTATTCCGAATAGTCTATAGGCCTGGAACTGTAGGGCAAAATTTACAAAACATAACCTACAAATTTTGTATGAAACTTAATCTAAAACCTTTTTGTATTTAAGACTGAATGCTATTCAACTTATCCAAAACGATGATTAGTAAAAATTAGTTTTTGACCATAAAATATTTCCAATTGGCCTAATTCTTTCTTTAGGGTGAAATTAAATGAATGATGATTAGTGTTGAAATGACGTAGAAAATGTAAAATTTAGACTTAAAATATTAAAAATTTCGATTTTTATCGATCGAAAAATTACGTCAAGCGATAAGTATTTTTGGTTTTACGCCACAACGACGATTATTTTTGGCAATTTTTATTGTCAAATGATGGCAATTTTGGTAATAAAAATTGTGCCCACGATACGAGGTTATTAATTTATTATTATCTATAATGTGTAGATCGATCAAAAATAATAAAAATTAAATATTTATTACTAAAAAGGGAAGTTGTTTTCTCAGTACCATAGAGCCTTAATCGTTTTTCGTAAATTCGATATATTTGTCAAAAAATTAATTTAATCGAGAAAGTTCGTATTGAAGCTATCACTTCGGGTAAACCGGTTTCGGCCAAAAATCACTCGGATCTTCCAATTATGAAAATATCTTATAAAGTTTCACCCCGATTAATCATTCCGTGTGGGCTGTACGTACATGGACCGAAATTTGATGAGAAACAGTTTGTAAAAAATCGACATTTCCGCTTAAATTTTGGGAAACTGATCTGGACTGGTATTGTTGCAAAATTAAATTTTATTTATGGTCGTTTTTCTTGTAAATTAATTTTTCTCCTCAAAATATTTATGAAAATGAGATTATTTGACTTGACCAACAAAATTTAATTATTTTTTGGATGGGGCAACCTTTTAAAAACAATTATAATTTGGCAAATATGAAATGCAATAATAGAATTATCACTCGACAAGTCATGGAAAATGTTCATCACACTCAGCGGCTGGAACAATTAAAAGAGAATCAACTAAAGCATAATTAAGAAGTTTCAATAAGTCGCTGTTCAACGCTGTTAAAGATAATTAGCTGCATTTTAATTCAATAGTGTTTGATTACGTGGTGAAATGAATACAAGCTGAATGAATGCTACAAGCATGACTTCAATAAAGCTCCAATTAACTCATCCAATTGTTCTAAATTTAGAAAGCTGTTACTTAATTTATACAAAATTGTTTTCATTTCGGGAACCTAAAGATATTAACAATCTTTATACATAATGTCTAATAGTTTCAATATACTCGTAGGCAACGATTTGGTTTCGAGTTCTATTTTTTAATTAGATACTAGCAACTTCACTAACTTTAGTTATGTTGATACTTAAGGTATTCATTCTTCTTGTTGAACGACCCATAACTATAAACAAAAGCACTGTACACATCAAATTGACTAAAACCTAATTCCACCTAATCCCACCGTTATTACAAAAATAGCAATATCTATTTCCGTTACTTTACTGAGAAACTGTCAAAACCTGCACTGCATCACAGAACTAACAAAATTATTGGAAAAATGATCGTGCCACCATATTGAGTGAAATAACCAAAAGTAAATATTTATTGATCAAAAATGGATTTATTAGCCGCTTCTTCAGGTATCGCAAAACGTTAACCTCGAAATTTGTTTTTATTTTTATTCGATGTTTTGACTACTCAAATATTCAGTTGTTTGTGCTGATGTGTGAGAGCTCGCATTGTCGTGACGGAGAATAATCCGTCGTTGGTGGTTGGTTTTCTTCATTTCGCCGAAGACTTCGGGTAAATAAACGGTTGTGTACCATTCAAAATTGACCATTGTACGTTGCACCAATGGTACGGTTGCGACATGTTCAGTTTTACCGAAATACAGGCGACCATTTGCTTCGAAGTGTTTCGTGTACGAACAATTTTTGTTCGATTTGCCTCATATTGAAACACCCATAACGTCGCCTGCCGTTTGGTTTCGGGCTCATACACATAGTTCCAAGATTCTTCACCTGCCATGATGTTTCAGATACTATACAAACATGTTTTAAACCATCGCGATTATATTTTTTGAGCATTTCTTTCGACCAATTGACACGAGTCATTTTTGAGTATTTGTTAAATTATGTGGGATCCAACGTGAACAAATCTTTTTGACGACCAAAAATGTTCATGTACTTTTTGAATGTTTGCTGGTTCTACTAAAGCCCAAGGATGCTTCATACTCACGATAAGTCACATGACGATCTTGCAGTATCACTTCATGCGCAGGATCAATGTTTGCCGGAAGAACGACCATCACGTAGTTCGTCATTGAGCGAACTGCGGCTACGATTGAATGCTGAAAACCATCGATAAACACTGATCTTTGACGGTGCTTCTTCTTCAGAGGAAGAAATATATTGCTAATAGCTTAGACGAAGTTGGTTATTTACTTCAATTTGAACATGCGAAGGTCTTACGAGATGCACATTTTTATTTAACGTAACCTGAGATTTTGGAACTTAGAGTAAATTTAAGTACTTGGAGTAGGGCGCTATTATTGATGTCGGGCAACCTCTCTTTTTTGGAATTTCATCATATAACAATAAAATCTTGGCAATTAATATAAATCATCTATTTCGTTTTTCTTGGTTGATTTGACCCCACCCATTCCATTATTATATAGCTGGTTGCTTCACTTCAGATTATTTTTTGGTTTTTTATCGCAGTAGTTTCAACTCCGTACAGTTCGAAGCAAGATATAGGTTGATTTATTATCTTGCCATTTTATAACGCAGACCATCGAGCTTTGATTTTAATTCTTTGTCACTCAAACGAGGACGCCTCTCAAAAACGGTTGATTCTTATAGTTCCCGTGGCGTTAATTTATAATTGTTTCAGCAGTTCAAACTATTGATAACTACTAAAATAGTTGTCGAAAATAACGAATACCTTATTGGTGGTATTATTTTCGCCTAATGAAGTACAGCTGCGAGACCAAATCCTAATTTGATTTGATTTTCTTTAGAAATTTCCTTCTTTGATCCTTGATTAATAAAAAATCATATGGCTGCCCACTTCTATCACAGAGTGCATATACCTTAAATGGATACGCTTCCCTTTCAATAATGCACGTCGAAAGTTGAAAATGAAATTTTGACCATGCACTATACCTAAAAATAAATAGCAGCGTTATAAAAAGGCGTTCCTACAAATATACAGTCTAAAATGTCAAACTTTACGATATATACGTTAGTAACCAGATGGCAGCACTAGGGTCCCCGAATCCATATTTATAAAAGGCAATCCTCATACCTGGTATATCTCTGATATCTATAGTATTGCTGCCCAGTTCTTTTAATTTGAAGATGACGTATGCTAGTGAAATTTATCCAAATATACAACAACAACAAACGTCTTGTACAATAGTACAGGAAGGAAACATTCAGGCGAATTTATATTGTGCAATTTCTAGGAGTGTAAAATATTTAAATGTTCCCTGTAATTGGTGTCTTAGGTACATTTTAAGTATTTTCTAAGCATTTAGCATGAACTTCAGTCGTATCGGCGATCTGTTTAGACCCAAAAGAGTGTCTATAGTAAGTTATATGACTTTCTAATGGGTCTATGAGATTTAAAAATATGGACATCCCTGTGGGTATAAACGGTTCACCAAGATCACTGAAGTTCATGCAAGAAAATATTTTGAATGGCTTTGCAATGTACCTAAAGCCCATTAAAAAATCACATTTTTAAATCTCATGGAACACCCTGTCAGGCCAATTAGGAAATCTTACTAGGGACACTCCTTTGGGTCTAAGCAGTACACCAATATCACCGATGTTCATGTTAAATGCCTTAGAAAATACTTAAAATGACTTTAAAAGCAAAGGTGCCGTACTAATTCGGATAGACACAAATATCCACTATGCAGTTGTACTAGTGCTTTGCGAAAATTCTGATATTTAAGAAAATTGATATGATACACGAAGAATTTAAATCATATTTTTTGTTGTTTTACTCAATATGGCTTAGTTGACGGTAACTGTGAACTAATACTCTAATACATATTTTTGGACCTTTTCATTCATGCGATCCTACTCCACTCACGACTCTCACTAGTGCGTTAGTGGTTATGCTGTACCTTCTCCTGTTCAATATTATCGGTAAGCAAATGGCGGGCAATACGGCCGCCCGGCTATCAGCGATTTTTATGTATCACCCCTTTTGTGCTTTGGCAAGCGTTTTAAGGTAATTCTTCCCTCTAGGTTGGATTGGAAGAATGGTCTTATTATGGAGACCGGGAGAGTGAAATTCTTCACCAACGGCTCCAAACTCGATGGTAGAGTGGGAGCTGGTGTGTTCTGTTGGGAATTAAATGTAAGTCTATCTTTTCATTTACCTGATTACTGCAGCGTGTGCCAGGCTGAAGTTTCCTTGGCGTCAAGGGTGGCAAAGGATTATCACACATTTCTTAACGAGATCCCTCGAACACTTCAATATCCAGTTGGTCTGGATTCCGAGCCACTCTGACGTTGAGGGAAATTGCAGGGCAGACGAATTAGCAAGGTATGGTACGACTCTCCAACTGGAATTAGGGAGAAACTGTGAAGGCCTATGTCTGGGCTGAAAGCAGAAAATCATAGGAAAGCAGTTGCCTTGGCAAATGCTAGGTGGATCGCCAGCCCGACTGGCAGGGTAGCGAAGCAAGTACGGCCTGAGCTGAGCTTGACGCGATCTAAGATCTTGATCACATCACTCATCTTGATCGGACACTGCCTGGGCCACAAGGCTGGGCCTGGATGCAAATGCCTTCTGCAGAAGCTGCAAGGACGACGAGGAGTTGGAGACTTTAAAGAAAACATGACCACTTGGGCAAATACACTACGGACAGCCTCTTTTAATGATGTCGTAGCCTGTGGTATCACAATGGGCCAAAACTGGCCTAAGTGTGCGATAGCAACCGGTGAAACCTAACCTAATCTAACCTACTCCACTCATATACTTTTTACATATTTTTGGATGTTATATCGGCAACTCAACATAATATTAATTTTATGTTGAGATCAATTTTGCTAATATATATATTATGATATAATGTATCAAGTATGTAACAGTATACATAGTTAATAGAAAATACAAATTTCGCACAAAACCTAAAATTATAACACAAAATTAAAAATAATTTTTTTCTATTTATAACAAGATTAAATTCTCATATCTTGATACAGTTTGCAATATAAAACCATAATAGCGCATGTTGATTAAATCAATATCAGAATATGAGATCATCTTAATGGCGCATCGATTTTTACATTTTACAACAGCATGTCTGGGATGGAAAAAAGAATTTCTTCTTTTGATAAAGACGTTATGCGCGGCGATCTATAAAATGTGTGCGTGCTTGTAACCACCCCTGATAGGATTTTCTGAATTTTCAATTTTTCATGTACATAACATAAATAAAAGCCTATAACACAACTAGATTAAAATATATAAGATGTTGTAAGATCATTATTATACTTGATGATGATCATGATCTCCATCAATTGATTTTTATTTCATTTTTTTTTAATTTAATTTTTTTTTATGAACTTGGATTTTTTGTAGGTAATTTTTAAACATTATGTTTAACGCACGATTTTTTGTACTTCATAGAACCCAGATAGTTTAAACACGGGAATTATTATATTACTATCAGGCAAAATAAAATAAAAATAAAACATTACAAAATATGTAATGTTAAAATAATAATAATCAGAAAAGCTATATACTCGGTAAGATGGTGAAGACCAAGAAGAGGAAGAATGTGTGTTTTCTCATATCAATTTTTTGTATTCGTATATTGTGTGCGCTGTGTTTCTTATTGTTAATTCTGTTGTGTTCATCCAAATCATCATTGTTTTATTTTCTCTGTGCTATTGAAATGAGATTCCGGTATAAGGAAGAAGACAAGGAATTAGAATTGGATGTTGTTTTAACGTGATTTTACAAACTTGTATAACGATTCATCGTTGAATAATGATATGGCGATCGTTATGGTTTATGTATAGCTTTATAAATTGGAGCTATGATTGATTCATTATATATTTCTAACTAAAAATATAATTTAAACAATAATGATATTATTTTCAAACGAAATATCAAATTACTTACTAAGTAAACAAAATAATGTTTTATTTAATTTCTAATCACGTTTTCCTAATGGAATTATTTCTCACGTAAGTTAAATTTCATTAAAATAATCAAGGGCGACCAAATAAGTTTACGTGTAAACAAATACAAAAACTACTGTGTAACATGAGGAATTTCCAATGACCATTGTCAACAAATAAAGATTAATCGCGAAGCACGCTTGCCCAAATAATGACAAATTGCTTTGTTCCCATATTAGTTTTGTTGTACGTATATAGTTATATGGCATACTATTCTCTCACTCTCATCATCCCACTTATACAAATATATCGATACTTTCCTCGAATTAAAGAAAATAAATGTATCCCGTCCTTCATGTCACACATTTCTAAAAACTTTATACGATACGTATAAATATTCCTTATAATTAATACCGAAACAACAAAACACAACATACCTGCAAATAAAAATTAATCCGTAACGTAATGGAAAATTTTTTCCTTTTTTTGTAAAACAAAAATATCCTTCACCATTTGGTGGTGATGTTCCGTGTATAGAAAAAACACACTATACCAAAACACCAATAGATAAACAACAAACGCATTAAATAGGACCCTTTACAAAAATAAAACACCATAGTCCTGTTTTCCCTTTTTACACCGAAACCAAAACAAAAAAATGTTCGTCCATTTCATCCAATCCAAGCCGAGGATACGAAATTTGAAGGCGTGGTTTAAATATCCCCTTTTATACATTTTATTTCTGTTTTCACAAGTATTCTTGTTAGAAAAAACAAAACACATTGAAAAGGAAAATACGTTATATTTTTTCTGTTTTCCATTCCAAATTTTCCTCCATTTATTACAAACAAACACCACCCTACTTCTAATTTTTCATCAATTGCGTTTTTCGTTTTTTTTTTGTGTTAAGTTCGTTCGTTCCTTCGTTCCATTTTATTTATGATTATTTCTTCTCATGCTTCGGTTTCTTATTATTAGTGCTATACCTATATAGTGTTGTTGTTGCATTTGTAATGTTATATAGAGCTTTTAAAGCTTTCCCATGTACACCGCACACATACACAAACACACATAAAGAGAAAAGTAATTTTATCAAATAAAATAAATTTATTTTTGGAATTGATAAAACGAAAAATATTATGAAAAACAAGAAAATCCTCTCACCCATCGGATTGTAACGGATGTAGTAGACGGGAAAACAAAAGAATCAAAATTTCATGCTTTTCTTAACATCTTCTACCCCCTCATTTTATACAAAATCTAGAATAATGATGAAGTAATAGAAGATGGGGTTGCGTTTAGGAAAAGAGAAGAAATTGTTCCATTGTGTATGATAACGATTTTCTTCTACGTCTTCTATTGTGTAGTTTAGATTTTTGTATTTAATAGTTACATGCACAGTAAACTAATTGGCAATATTAGTTCGATTAATTAAAGCTTTGTTTTGCACTATGCAAGGATAAGGAATTTCTTTTAATCAGAAATGATTAATAATTAGTTTGAAATAATAGAAAATTTTTAATTAGTTATAGAGTTTAAATAGTCCAAGAACAAACATACAATACAAATATGTCGTAACCTTTAAGTTAAGGCAGCTTAATGAAGCTAACCCTCTAAAGGACAATTTTGCTATGCGATTTGCGCGTAATATTTATTGAACCATATTTGTTTTTCAGTAGATAAACTACTTGTGGAAATTTAAAAGACTTTTCGTTCTTTCACATTGAATTACTTCGGGGCTTCTAACACGTCCAAGTAGGCTAAGATTTCCGATCAGAAAATTACAATGTAGCGTAAGATTATAACAAAGAGAAATGACAGTTTGCTGTACCAAACACAAAGGTTGGCTGGCAATTATTTTAAAATATACTCATCATCCTTATTGTAATAATGATGAAAAGGACGCCTAATAGATTAAAACTCAAATTTAAAACCTCCAGTTAAGTACCATTGATATGAATAATTTGTTTCACATTCAAACTGCATTAAAAATTAAACGACCACTTATTGAACCTAAGCCGATTGAGGCCACTGTAGCGTCCTAGCTCTAAAATTGAGAGTTAGGGACTTCCTTTTATTTGATGCATTTCTCTCTGCATTTGACTTGTTCTCTCTTACGGAAAACGAATATGTGGAAAAGTTGTGGTGTAACTTGCTAGTACTTGACAATTAAGGTGTTCTTTTTTACATCGCAGCAAGAACAAATATAATTAAAAAAGCCTTTTGCGTTTTTTTAATTTTTTCGGAGCGCCAATCAATAGTTATTTGTGTATCTGGAGCGGAAAATAGTTGTTTATAGCTCGAGCGAAGTCTTTACATTAAAAGTTACAGTTGTATTTAACAGTCTGTTTTACTTTTCCAAAATTATCCATTGTAGTTATAACTAAAAAGTTACTTGTTAATACATAACAGGCTTACAATATCTAATCATTCAAAAATGTGTTATCAATTTGTCTTGCCATCCGAACGACAAAATACTTTATCGCCCGTTGCGCTTATAGACCAGCTTAAATTTGAATAAACAAAATAGCGAAAACAAACGTTTTGAACATTAAAATTAATGTTTAAAATCCTAGATGTAGCCCAAATTTCACAAAAACATTTATTTTCGGATAAAGGCTCTTCTATATATGATTAGGAAACACTTATTGTTCGGAATATTAACAGAAACGATGGTCTTGGCCATACTCATATTTTTTCATATTATGTTGATAGAACGGGATAAACAATCCACGACTATTCCCGCTCATCAACCTATTTGTCTCAGAGCAGATGATGAAATCTACGGAGGAGCACATGAATTTGTACTATGAAGCACAAATAAATAAATCCCGATACTTGTCGGCTGAAATTTGAGGGGCTGTTCCGACATTGATTCCAAGGCTTCCTCTCTGGATAATAAATATGTATCTTTACTAGTAGAGGATCCTAGGTCTAATAATTTAAGAAAAGAAGAAAGAGCTTTAGAGTTGAAAACCTTTTTGGGGAAGTCATTTCAAAGTTATAATTTCCTAGATAGTTAACGAATTAGAGATTTAGAGCTAAAACTAAGATCAGGAAACGGTTTGTCGGATTTTTCGGTATCTATACATGTATGTGAAGGTATCCCGAAAATAAAAAAAAACCTACAAAAGTACTAAGAAATTTTCTTCGCTGGTAGTTTTCACAGGGATTACTCAGAACTTAGGTTCGGAACTTAGTTTTTGTATAAAAATATTTCAGTTTTATTCAAACAGTTGTGAATCAAGAAGTTGTTAAAAATTAATAGCCAAGTGCGAATAAGCATTTGGTAATCTTAATCACACATTGAAATTGATAGTTTGCTGATTGATCCACCCTTACTCTAAATGATCAATAAATGTGTAGTGTAGTAACTTTATAAATACAGTCCACTTATCCGATTCAAACATTTATATCACACCTTCATTGTGCTAATTTTGTCTTGAACGTGGAACCTCCAACTCATTGGCCCAACCAGTATATATTACTAACTCTCCAGATTCGTATCTCTTTTATAATGTTAAGCACATGTTGATTATACCGGTCTCATTTTTCAGTCAGCAGAGTTGAGTGGAGAATTTCCTCGCGGTCATGTATTCATTATATGATTGACTTGTATCTTTGGGATAAATATTGCTGGTTCGCGCGATCTTTTTTCCAAACTGCTTCCAAGCAATCTTCGTCGAACCAATCAATTTTAAACATCGGTGAAGTTAGACCAATTGTTGAAGATGATGCTTCTGTTTCGCAGTTTTTATGATATTTCACTAAATCCTTCGCGGAATGATTTCACTTGTTTTGTTTTCAAGTATTCCAGGTTATTCTTGTGATTGGTTCTGGTAACGTCCTCCGCGTTTTGTTTTGATATCTTTGACATTGGTGTAAATGTCGTTTGGATATGAGGATTTGATCAATTTGATTAACTGTGTTCCCGTCGTTTGATTTCCGTGTACCTTTATTAATGCGTTTTCATGGGAAGTGTGTGTTCACGACAACAAAATTATTTCTTTCGAATTAAAAGTATTTTTTATAATTATTCTTATAAGAAGTTCTACAATATGGCCAAATTGGGTATTATTAATGGAAATCGGATTCTTCAATAATTTTTGGGCAAAGTTCTGGAATAATGCCATCTGGGGTGGAACTAGATTATTTCTTGGATTCTAAACGATTTTGAAATAAATTCTTAAATGTAATCTTTTTTAATGGAATTAAACAATTTTTCGACCGATCATGAAGAATGAAATTTTTAAATCATTTTTGGAACAATTCTGAAATCTGGGGATTTAGGTTATTTCTGAATAGATTGTGTAGAAGGTTTGATGCTGGACGAACATGGTATTCTAAAACGTCTTGTAGAAGAAGTTCTGTTATATGAAATTGAAAGAAGTCGGGAATTTGGCAAATGGTACGGAACCGGAACAGGAACGGTTTCTGATTAAATTTAATACGCTGGATGGAAATGACACTCTATAATGGTTTTGAAGATTTTTTGGAATATGGCTAACGGGAGTTCAGTTCTGGATTGTGACGAATTGGGATGTAACTAGGCCATTTCCTACCATGATGAAATTTTGTATCATGACTAGAAATTAGTTATTTGGATGTTTGAGTAATGATATATAAATAGATATTAACACTATTTGTAATTTTAATGCAGAACCCTAAAAACAAGAGCCACAATTAAGAACGTTCTGAAATAAGCTAAATCCTAATGTTCTGAAAAATTAATGTCAAATTAATAAATTTTGTATTGAGATTATACACGTACAAAAAATATTCTAATCGCACATATCGCAAATACTCGTACATCATTTCACAAACTCATTACTCTGTACGTTCCAACAGAGTAAATGCATCGCAATCAATAACAGCGCTTGCCGCTACCAAAATGCAAGCACACCGGAGCACCCTTATATATCGAGGATAAATTAATTTATAAATTAAATTAATTAAATATTTGAATATAAAATAAAAAAATTTCAGAATTCAGAGGTAGAATCATGAAATCCGAATGGAAAAATCATTTGTTCCAAAATATTTGTATGAACAAATATTTTGAAAAATGATCAAAGTGGGCTTAAACATTTTATAAGAAAACACAAATAAACAAAACAATAACGGCAAATGTTTCCCAGGTCACTTTTGTACGGAAATCTATACTACCGGTAGATGTTAAATTCAAAAGATCTTCTAATATACAGGGTGTGAGCAAAGAATTGGACCATCAAACGAAGCAGGGTGATATGAGAGCTCATTTCTACCAAAAACAGCCAAGTAAAATTTTTTCGAATTAGAAGTTTTTCCACTTTTAGTGTTTTTTTAGAAAAATCGCATGTGCACCCACCAAAATATTAATTTAAAAAAAAACCAAGAGTTCTTTTGTTTAACTTTCTGTTTTAATAAGATCTAGAAGAGTGTACCTTTCCAATAAAATCATTTAGCTTATAGCTGTATTATCTACTGTCAAATAAAAACAATGGTTATGTAGTCGTTTTGTTTCTCAAAAAATTTTGTTGATTTTTAAGTGACGCCAGCGGCAAAAAAAATTACTAAAGAAAGTTGACCCATTATCAGAAAAATATACGACACTAATGCAGATTTTAAAATGGTGGTATGGCTATTCACAACAGCATGATTTCTAGGATAGAAAATTTTGACAGTTTTAAACGAGTACGTTGAAAAATAACTTTTAATCTGTTAAAATTTTCCGGTTATTTTTCATGATTCTGTTCCAGGTTCATCCTCAGCACTTTAATCGAATTTTTAATCAGATTATTTGAAACTTTAACAACTTTTTATTGTAACCAAGTAAGAAAAATTAAATTTACTAAATTAACCAAGATATTTGGTTCATCTAACTAATATTTTTTTTTATTAAAACAACCAAATCAGTATCAATCTGTTTTCTGAGTGTGTGCGAGTACATATTTTGGGCGGGTTGCTGATGGAAAAAGGAATTTTGCCTGGAGTCTCCAGAAGTCTGATAACTTAAAACTCTTTCTTCACTTAGCTTTGAAGTCTATAACACTTTTAAATTTTCAGAGCAGATTCACTTATGTTACAATTTTGGGTCTCGTTAGGGTTTCTAATGATTGCTTATGATTAAGATTTATCTGTTGGACGTGTTTTGGATGCGAAAATGTGTTTTGGGTTTTAGATTTGGTTAATGCTTATTTGTGTGGTGGAGTATTAAATATAATTTTGACGGTGCATAATTGTTTTGAATTGGTTATTAGTCAAAAAATTTGTTAAATTTAAATTTTTTAAATGTTTATTGCAAAACTTGGTAGAAATTAAATAAATTATCTACTAATTTTGTGTTTTTTACAGTTTATTCTCGGTTGACACATTTATATGTATATTAACGTTTTTCTTGGTTGCTGGTTTAGGTTTTCTACAACCATTTCATTTATATAATGACGCATTTAGTATCTGATGAATAATACATGCGCTGTTCACCCTATCTACAAGGTGGTTACTTTATTTTAACAATAATTAGCTGTGTCCACGTTGAAAGATAGATCGTTATCCTGACAGTTACAGATTGAATTTAATGTTCGCCTCGAGTAGCTTAACCTCCTTGCCTTCGGCTCTTGGCGAAAAACACTGAATAACATTTTGAACTGAAACACTTGTTTTTTTATGTCGCAAATAAGTGTTTGTTTTAAAATATTATGTAGGATTATTCATAAAACACCAAATTCCACTTGAAAAGGTACTAAATTTTAATTTTACAAAACGATTGTTAAAAATGGTTTGCCACCACTGAAATCTTTTTCCTAAATCAGAGATATCTCGCTCAAGTTTTGTTTATTATTTTATTAATAGCATAGTTTAGATTGATAAAAATGGAAGTCAGCATAAAAATGTATAATTAAAGGGTGTCCAAATAAGAGCTGCAGGAATGATATTTCTGGACTTATTAAATTAGTGGTGGCATTTGATAATAATTTGGTGTCATAAAAATTTTGTATCTGTAAAATAAACCAGCCACTGTCAAAATTTCTGTACTGAGGTAGTCTAAGTTGAAAAACAAACAATTACTTGATCGAGTCTTATCTGGTTACTCTTTAGATAGCACTACAAAATTATTTTAATTTTGTTATCTTATCACTGCTCATTCATATATAAACCTAAAACAATTTTTTGTCAAAGCATTAGTATGTTGAAATCTCTTTTTGCCTCAACATCGTTCAACCAAAAAATTTTTTGTGACTTGTGTCTATTATAAGCATTTAAGATTGAAGTGATAAGGCAGAAAATGAGTTATAATACGCTTTTTGTGAACACACTAAATGGCCCGATTAAAGGCAAAAAATATACCACAGTCTTTGGCAAAGAAATTCTAGCATTTCATCGAATTCCTTACATAAAAGCGCCGATTGGTAAACTTCGATTTAAGGTGTGTACAAAATAGTTACGTAACTGCCACATATTCATTAATAGTAATTTTAGGATCCACAACCGGTCGACAATTGGGATGAGGTGCTCGACTGCAGTTTACCACCAGAACCATCACTGAATGTAAATGAATTGTTAGTGAAAGGTAAAGTCATTATTGAAGGTAGTGAAACTGCAATTCATATAAATGCGTACACAAACGATTTAAGCCCAACTAAATTACGTCCGGTAATGGTATGGATTCATGGTGGTGGATTTGTAGCGGATTCGGCTGGTACACATTTATATTCACCCGACTATTTACTTGAGAAGGACGTAGTTTTATTTACATTCAACTATCGACTCGCGGTTTTGGGATTTTTAAGTTTGGACGATCCAAAATTAGGAGTCCCAGGTAATGCAGGCCTCAAAGATCAAACGATGGCGATGCGATGGATTAAAAATAATTGCGGTCGTTTTGGTGGAGATTCAAATAATATCACGTTATTTGGTGAGAGCGCTGGTGGGGCCTCGGTACATTTTCATGCAATTAGTGAAATGTCTCACGGATTATTTCATAAAGCAATCCTAATGTCGGGTACCGTGTTATCGCCTTGGGCTACT
The DNA here is from genome assembly GCA_963691935.1 of Nephrotoma guestfalica. NCBI lineage: Eukaryota > Metazoa > Arthropoda > Insecta > Diptera > Tipulidae > Nephrotoma > Nephrotoma guestfalica. The sequence goes on along the minus strand of OY829913.1, from coordinate 306,271,457 downwards.
TGTAGTAATGAAAATTACGCACTAAAATTAGCTAAATTGCTAGGATGGAATGCCAACGAAACAATCGAAAAAGCATTGGAAATATTACAAAATGCAAATGGAACGGATTTACTAAACGCTCAATTTGCGCTTATTCCACTCGAGAAGAGGATGTACATGTTTGAACCATTTTTGCCAACCGTTGAACCGTATATCAGTGAGCAATGTTTTATTCCAAAGCCGGTCACCGAAATGATGTTAAATCCTTGGAGTAAGGATGTGCCATTTATAATATCATGTACCTCCCAGGAAGGTCTTTGTGTAGATATATTCGATATTGTAGGCAAGGCTGAAACGTACGATAATTTAGGTGGATTTGAATCATTTATCCCTAAAGATTTAGCGCCACATAATACTGCACGTAGAAAGGAATACGGATTGAAAATCAAACAACAATATTTTGGTCAGCACGAGCCTTCGGTGAAAAATTGTAACAATTTTATTGACTTAATATCGGATTTGTGGTTTTTACTATCCATTCGCAAAGAGCTACAATTGCGGGCATCAAACCAGTCTGTACCGACATATTTCCTCCGTTTTGCATTCGATTCCAAACGATTTAATCATTTTAAATGTGCTTTTCTGCAAAGGGCTGAATTACCGGGTGCCAGTCACTGCGATGAATTAAGTTACCTATTTAAAAATGATTATTATGAAAGTAGTGGTGGCTTGCCTAGTAACAGCAACGAATTTAAAACTATGCAGCGCTTGATTCATTTATTTACGAGCTTTGCAGCGACATCGATTCCAAATTGTCCTGAGATTGATGAGCCTAACTGGGAACCGCTTAAAACCAACGAATTACCGTACAAATGTTTAAATATTGCAGATGATGTGAATATTATTGATTGGCCTGAAAGTGATCGAATGAAATTTTGGGACGAACTGTATGCGAGTGATTTGAATTGATTGTTTTCAACTTTGGTTTCAGTGATTCTGGTGACCTCTAACTTCATATATATATCAAGTTGATAAGGCAAATGAAATAAAGTAAATTTAAAATAATAGCAATTAGTTTTTCTTTCATGACACAAAATTAATTAGTCTCGAGGTTGGTTATCGACGTTGATCAAAAAAATATGATAGATTGTTGCTCTATAATAAATTGTTGTCAACCACTCTCTACGACTGTCAAGTGCGAACTACCAAATTTCATCCAAAACATAATGGCGGCCAAACGAAACCCGGGCTTTACCATAAAAAGCACTCTGTATTTATGTAAGGCACAGATTCACGATAGACGTTTAACAATATAGATAGAGCTTCGCAAACTTCAAGAGAAATGGCTATATGCAGACTATCCAACAGCATACATGTACTTGAAAATATATCAGTACTACTTGTATAGAAAGTAGCACACAAAGGACGAGAACGGAATGAGCTAACAGCCAGCGGCTAGTCTACGAAATCCCTGAAAAAATTTCTTCCGGGAATGACAGCGTAGGAAATAGTAGCACTGGCTGAAATCAGTTGGCCACATGCATTCGGCTAAGGAAGGCAGATGAACCCATAATGAACGTTATACTTCTGGAGGAACATGCATCAGATAATCCGGTTGTGCACATTCTAGGATAACGAGCACCAGAAATCCAATGTTTACTAGGAACTGAACACCTGGCTGGGACTTCCTCATACATTACCTACAGTATTGGTAGCTTGCCTCAACACTAGTGGGAACAACCCGGTTGTCCAACAGACCTTTAGTGTGGTTACAAAGCTGAAAAATGCCAAAACCAATGACCGGGCAAGCATAAGTGTCATATCAACTGTTCCGAATATCACTAAGCTTCGGAAGATTTTGGAGTGCAGTTTGCCAGATACCGAAATAGGTATAACCATTTGTACCAAAACAAGAAGGCAACGATAGAAGCAAATATTCATTTAAAAAAATACGAACATCCTACTCCCTTAAGCCATTAGTGAAACCGAACAAGGTTTCATGATAGTGAGGAACCGCAGAAAGTGGAAAACAAACGATGAGACCAACCTTGTCAAACTAGGTGGGCATACGCATGCTGGGATCCTTAAAAAAGTGAAAGCAGAGGTCGACATGAATGCCGAATGGCTGCGTGCTGCTGACCCTCGCTGCTAGCGCGGTTTGTTGCAAATGTGGAAATGTTGTCCATAATAAAAGATAATGTAAAGAGGCTACCGACTAGAATCGACGTGGTAAACCATCAACGGATAGAATCTACGTCAGGAATCGAAAACCGCCTAATATAAGTAAACGCGAGTGCTCCAGTTAAACTCAAGAAAATAGATATTGATATGGTGGTACTAAGTGACTCGAACCGGCGAAGATTGAACGCAGGTGATTTGAAGGTCGTCCTGGCAAGAGATACTATGTTGAAAAAATCCAGACCAGAAAAAGCCGCCAGCAGACTTTTGGAGCAATCCGCTGAAAGAAACTGGAGGGTTGGCGAGACTGAAACCTAGTGGCCATCGTTGCACTACGAACGATGAGTGGCATCAAACCGTCGATACAAGGGCACACACTCAGCACGATAGCGGAGTGGTTGGAGAGATGGTAGTCTAAAAAGTGGGCTAACTTGCTCCGCAGTTCACAGGCACCTATTATTAACTATAGCTATAACACCAGGGGGCCTTACAGAAGGAGTGAGGAATAATCGTAATACTTGAGATTGCAGAACTTCATAGGGCGTGCACCTGGATCAGAAGGCTCCTAAGAGAGAATAAACCCACCCCTCCTCTGCTCACGTTCGTTCAATATTATTCGTTCGTTTAATATTTAGAACTGGCTAGGATAGCCTTATGGAAAGAAATTTGAAGCTCTAAAACTGGCAGCTGAAAAGACCTATATTCCAGGATTGACTAGAATTTGCATTCAAAATTGTTACAAAACAATTTGTGCGAGTAGTTCTGGCCCTAGCAGCAGACGAGATGCTTGAAGTATTGGATGGACTCTTCCCAAAGCATGAACAGACCAGGCAAGAAGTGTATGTGGTGCAAGGTATCCCTATTTTCACTGATGCCGAGCTCGAATTGACATGGAAAAAGATTAAAGTGAAGAAAGGTGGAGGCCACGATGGTTTTTCCTAAGATTCGGAAAATGTTTAACAGAGGTTTGAGAATAGGAGAGTTCCGCTTCATCTAGCAGAAGGCTCAAATAGTCTTATTAAAAAGACGGATAAGCTAGACGGCATACCTTCTTCGTATATACACGGCAACCAGAGCGGGACTTTAGTCGCTTTAGCGGGTAACGGATCTTGGTATGGTTGACGAATTCTGGCTGAGCTCACATTAGACGTGCGATTGATAACAAGTTATCTTACAGATCAGTAGATTATTATAGAATCATATGTCTCTGTTAATATAAGACCAGTTACCAGCGGTGTGCTCCAGGGGTTTGTTACAGGGTCCATGGTACGTACTATATGAAAAAGTGCTCCAGCTCAAGCTGCTCGAAAGTGCAAGACTAGTGTCTGCATATCCAGATGATCTGGTGCTCATGGTTAGCGCACGAAGTGAGCAAGAACTATAGGAGAGCATATCAGCAACGGTAGAAAGCATCTACGTATGACCACGCAGACATAGACTGAAGCTGGTCCTGCAGAAGACTGAACCGGTATTAACGGCGACAAAAGAAGTTCTCACGAATCTTTAATTCCTCGTTATAGATATAGGAAGAAAACCCGTGGACCAGATCGAATGTCTTGGAGCTAGGTTGGAGTCACTGAATACTTTCCAGACACATGTCAGCGAAACTGTGGCGAATAGGTTGGTGGCTCGATCGAATGCAAGAAACGATAGCTCCATATGTATGCCGTGTCTATTAGACGCTGCTTTCGCTATTGCCAGTGTCCCACCATTAATCCTGATGGCTAGACAGAGAGTGGAAATATCAAATGTGATTCCACTGGAAAACAATTTCTCAAAACAAGATGTTGGGGCAATGGCAGAAGCAGTAGACAATGGCTGTCTACCACAGGGTAAATAATTATTTATAACGTATTGTTTATTTGTATTCCTTATTAAAAATTTGACGAAATTACAATTTTATAAGAATCTTAACCATGTCTGGCTAATTTCGCATTGTGTGCTTGAATATGGCCTTGTTAAATCGAGCCCCACAATTTTTTAAAGAACTATTATAAATTCGTCATTTGTATGAAGGAATAGTTAAATTTTCGATAAAATTTTAGATTATCACCAATGCTTTTATCATAGTCGATTTGCATGATGTAACTTAAAGGTTGTAAAAACGGGTTTATCTACTGAATGGAACTCGATCATTACCGAACCGACAGTTATCAAAAAATCAAAATGCACTCATATAATAGAATTAAGATTCTAGTTAGAGTTTGGGTACAGTTCTGACATTTTTCCATTCAGAAAGGAACTTTAGCATTTTAACTGAAAATGGTTAGTTTTCCATGGTTGTGTGGCCATGCTGAATGGAACTCAGTATTTTTTGGACTATTATTGATTTGGAATTATACGATTAGCGTTTGATGAAATTCTGAAATTACAGCTTGCTTAATGACCGTTGCATATCGAATCGTTTTTCTTAAGTTAAAGCCCCAGTTTTTATGTAGTTATGATGTTCCCTGATCCATTCAAGAATCATTCCATTTATAATTTTTGTGGCCCCTCTCTGAACGTTGGATTGATGTACCGAGACTAAAGAAATGGAATTAAACTTTACAAAAATCGATAATCGAAAACCCATTCTAAATTAAATTCTGCCTTTTTCTTCATAATGACTGGATTTTGAAAAAAAAATTTAATAAAACTCCGAATTATGGCGTTATAAATACTTTTCGAAGTAAATAAAATTGTTTCAAAAGTAAGGATTTACAAAACTCATTACGTGTTGACAATTCTAAATAATTTTAGCTGTAAAGCAACAAAATAATGTGCAACGTTCTCGCGATTTCATGACTGAAAAATAGGTCTCTGAGTTCCAACGGAGTATGAGCATTCTTAAAATGAAAATCCCTTAAAATGTATTTGGTATTTTAAGGTTTTTAAAACAAAATCGATCCAATCGATCATGTGGGTGCCGTAAGATCTATTTATCGTATATCGCAATCAGCATCTCCAAAACATCTTAGATGTCTTAAATAGCTTTCAAATATTTATTTTTGCCAGCACCGCCAAAGACTTATGTGATGTTCTTTTGAATATGTCAGTTTTCTTGTATCATTAGAACATGTCAAAGAAATTTGATGTGGTTCCATGTGATAGTAATTTGGTTTTGTTTTGTTCAATCAGATTACTGTGATGCCAAAAATGACATACGTCTATTTCTAGTCATTTGTCATTTGTCCGTATTAGTACGGAGGGATAAAATTTACGGAAAAATTGCGATTTCCACAAATTGATGTACATCAAAAATGCATTGATTTTTCGCGTCAAAAGAACATCACATTAGTTTTGCATGGAGCCATTTTTTGTCGTACACCCATAGGCGTAGATTTTCCGTGGCCAAAGTTTTGTCAAAATTTTCTTTTTGTTAGGAAGGCATAACCGATATTTTAATATAGTTGCTTTGAACACTTTTGAAGTATGCAGTACCTGATCCAATTCTGGTAGTTTGGCGATCATTTTATCCTTAAATATTCGGATTTTGACTTTTCAACTAATTTAAACTTTCTTATACGCAAAGGCGTAAACATACATGAACAATTAAGAAGATACAAATTGAGTTTACATGCAGATTTCTTTTATTTTTTATTTGGATATAGTAGCAAGGTTCTTCTAATGTTTTCCAACAAGCGAAACAAAACAATTTTTATTAAGCAAAGCATTTTTATGAGTGAACTCAGTTTTAGATCAAAGCAAACTTCTATTATTTCACAGTGGCTTCATGTTAATGCATGGAATTTTGTTGATTTACGGTTAGATTGCTGTAATCACACAAAGTATATTGAAAAAAATTGTCTGAGAAATAAAATAAAATAAGTGTTGCTAAACAGGTAAGGCGAAGTGTGTACTGTAGTTATTACAGTAGTCTTTTAGTTGAGAATCACCTATACGCATAAATTAGGAAGCAAACCGTGCAAAACTTACAAAATGTAAAAAAATTCAAAACTGAGTTGAAATCGTTTATTATTTTTTATTGTTTTTGCAGTCCTTTCAAGTGCTTATTTATTTTAAAAAATTTTGTTGAATTTGGTGGCAACTTTCTACAAGGAATAAATATGTTAGTCAATGTTAACAGAAAAACAGCGTGTGTCTGATATCTCATAATCAAAGTGATCTTAAACTAAATGTGTTTGTAATTCTTTAAATTATTATAAAGGATTTATTAATTAAGTAATACAATTAATAGTTATAATTTAAAATTTATGTATTTCGGAATTAATAATAATAATCGTATTGAGAAAACCTTGAGTGTATATATCATGGAGAAAACCCAACTCCCCGAAGAAAATATATTTTCCATTTTCCTATCCTTAAATTTATGAATGAAAATAAAAATGTACAGAAATTAAAAAACTAGAATAAGTAACTACATTTTCAACGCGTTCCTTTTTCCTCCCATGCACATTTTCATCAAAGGACACACACCAGAGCAGGGAAGGAAACACATCTAATTAAATTTTTTGTTTGAACTACATTTTGTATAAACTAAAACGAGACGCAAACGATAAAAGTCGTAGATGAATTTCGTTTTATCGTCTTGCATTACGATAAGAAATCGTTTTTAAGGGTAAATAAAGGTGACCTACTTTACAGTACATGTATTTTGTCTTTATGTATGAAATCTGTATATAGATACATTAAATATTCCGAGAAGAGTGAGTAAACTACTTAAAAATTCCAAATAATTTTATTTAACTGGCACACAATTATTTTACATTCACAGTAATTTTCACTCTAAACATTAATATTTATAAAATGTTCACTATGTCACTTCAAAGGAGTGGTGTAATATGAGTAGCAGCAGTTGTAAAGGCATTTACGGTATATGTAGAGCTCGAAAATAAAATATTTTCGGTATTCAAATTTATGTACGAGTGTACTAAAAAAAGCACAACAAAGTTAATATATTTTCTACTATGCTATATACTACAGTTGTTTAAGTTTTAGTTATTTTTTTTTTGCTTCTCAAAATCATTACCACTCTCATTTTTTATATTCTGTGCAGAGCTTTTTTAATTTTTAGTTTATTCTGTTGTACAAACTTTTTTTTAAATAGTTTTTTTAGTTCTACATTATAGAAAAATTAAAGCTTGACACAGAAAAAAAATAAAACTGAAAATTCTTTTTAAGGTGAAAAGCTTTATTCAACAGAAGCAAAAAAATCTCTTTGGAAAATTCTTTACGAGCATATACATGAACATTAATAAGATGAATAATATTTTTTTAAAGTAAATATTGTCCTTGAAAGAAGAACTTTCATTTAAAATTTTATTTCATTCATGTTTTGTTATGCTTTAATGTTGAATTTTAATTTACCCCAGTTATATGTGTGCTACGTACTTCACAAAATTTATACTTTACATAGTTTCTAGAGATGAAAATTGTTATATTTAGGAATATGAGGATATGGAACAAACTTTTAAAATAGTTTTATTCATGCTTCATTATCTACCTGTATTAATGATAGGTTTTGTGGCAGGCAGTCTATTTTTATCCCATAAACATTAGGCATTTAAACAGTTAGCTCCATTGAATAATTCGTTTATACATTATTTCGATCATATTACATTACAGTTCATTAAGCTGTACACGATACTGGGAAATGCTAATGCAAAATAGTTTTGATCAAACACAAAAACGAAGCGCTGAATTTTTATTTTTATACATGATCTAATTTAAAAAATGGACACTGGCCGCAACTGACCGTTTTATGTATATGAAACTGCAATAGAACTTTAAACATTCAATATATAAGAAATTGCTAATTTTTTATTCGAATTATAAAAAAATGATCCAATACTGCTCTAAACAGGTTCCGTCTCTGTCTTGCTGTTAAACTATTTGTATTTTATATTTAATTTTTAAAGCCTATTGTATGCTTTAGAAATAAATAAATCGGAAACTTTTCAAAAATGCACTGCTTTATTTCGATTTTCTATTAAGTTATGCCGTTACTCATATCCTTGCCAAATTTCAGAAAAGTGAACTGCGAATTTAATAATTAGATAAGGAACGATTCTGGCTATTTTTAGATATTATATTTGTTTAGTTTTTGGTGTTAACTCTAATGACCCTACCACTTCTGAGAGAGCGATTCACGCCCAAATATACTTGGACACACCCAAACTCTGTAAAGATTATAAGTAAGAAATTTCATCTCAAACAGTTATTGATCTGGGCAGAGAGGCTAGATACTTGTTATTTACATATACAGTAAACATCAAATCCTACACATCTTTGAAAAGTGCATGTTTTTGTAAATGTTATGTGTTTTTTAAAACGCTTGTGATACAACAAAACCTACAGGAGGTGGATAGCTGTTATTGGTGGAAAGTTTAGATTTTCTGTTTGAAATAAATTAACGAGTGATTAGGGCGTAGTAATAATCGGAATAATTGCTCGAAGTTTTTTAAACTTGATGATCGTATAATCTTATTTAATGGAATTGGACAAAGTGCACTTTGGCAAAATGAAATCGACGGAAGTACAGTACAAATAAATTATCTCCGAAAAAAAAACTGTTTCAACTATATTTCAATAAAATGGATGATAACCTTTGTACTTTTTTGCTGAATTTGTGTGTCTAAGTTAAACAAAACAACAACAAATTATAAGTTTATTTCAAATTTTTAGATTTAATTCATCAATTCTAATCTTTTTCCGCTATACCTGATAACTTTGCGCAATCTTCCAAAAAAAAAATTACACGCGGCACGCACGACATTTTGTAGTATATCATCCCATAGTTTAATTATAGATGCAGAAGGTCATTCTTACGTATAAAATCAGGTAAATTGGCTAGGCACCACTCTTGAGTTAGTTTTGTTTTATGTAAAGGAGCACTCTCTTGCTGCGCCTGCGGTATAGCGAATCAAATGATTTTTGAAGAACGTTTTCATATAACACTCGGAGTTGATTTTGACACCCCTTTCCATAAAAAGGAGGGGTAGCTTTCCTTTTCCTGAAATTTTGAGAAATTTTGAGACCCTGACCTTACACAATCATTCTATTTGTTATGAAGATCTTATAAGAACATCTTTTCATCTGAAATTAAAATTTCATTTCCATCGTGTCAAAAGTGAAACATCTTAGATTTTGTGATCCTAGTTTTCTTCTGAATCTCAGTTGATCTGATATAACCATGCCATCATCGTTTTGACACTGGTGGTAAATTATTCGTTTATTATTCAATACAATCGCTTGAAACATCCCACAATTTTATTTAAATCCAACAGCCACGCCTTTAGACTACAAAAAGAATTGAAACTGGTCCGTTTCCCTAAAATTTGTTTTTATAGATGATGAAGAGTGTTCTGAGAATGTAACTTTATTATCAACCTGGAGGAACCTCAATTAAGACTTAAATGCAATGAATTTTTTGAGCAAAAATTGTCGGTTTTCTTTTCCCATGGATTTTTTGGATTGGTTAGTGCAATGGTAGTAATAAACTTATGCACCAAGTTGCAGGCGAATCTGAACAATTCTAATTGTCTCTCATTGTTTATCGGGAAAATGTCATGATTAATACTAGACCGAGTATTTTATATATTTTCAAAGTTTATCTTGATGGAAGAAAAAATAGAAAACGCGATGGAAATTTACCTTGCAAGCTGTCAATTCCGATACGAATAGTCAATTCGCCTAGACGAGGTGCTGAACTTTGGTGAAATATTTTTTTTTTCATCTCAACTCGTCATTTTCGTTAAAATTAAGAAAACAAATCTACAATTTTTTGTCTAATTTCTTTTTCCGTAAATGCTATATAATTTTCAAAATACATCTTTGCAAAACACGAGAAAACTTCATAGCTCATCCAGACTCAATTCTATGATTCTCAGTTTATACAAAGTTATTTAACGCTGAGTGACTCTGTCTAATATGACTGACAAGGCAGATTGACTGTACTTATATTGCTCGCTGCTGGATTCTGGAATACCTTGGAACTTTACATTTTGATACAATGGATTTTTCTGTTAATTAGGATTAGTACAATGTTTTATGCTAATGCTGTTAAATTTAGCCGACACGCTCCAGTCGAAAATGTCGATAATGCAGATTTGGTTGTAACAACTAAAATACATGCGCCGGAAATGGTGATAATGTAGATTTAAAAACAACCTGGAATGCCCAACTGTAAAGTCGCTAATTCGGAGTCGTATAATCAGCCGAAAAATGTCGATAAAGCAGATACATTAACGTATGTTATTAAAAATTAATTTTTTTATTGAATTCATTAAAACTAAAGGGTTTTCCAATAAAAGGTTTCATTTTGATATTAAAAAAACGAGTATTTTTTAAGAGAAATCAATGACTGTTTATTTCATTGTAAAGAGGAAGGTGTGCCATTAACATTTGTTAACGAGATGACCGCCACGGCTACACTTGCAGCACCATATCCTTTTCATGGAATTTTCCATGACCAATTCGCACAATTGTGGCTGTATGTCCTCGATAACTTCACGAATTCCATCTTTAAGGTCTTGAATCGATTGTGGAGCATTGGCATATACCTTATCTTTCATGTGGCAACAAAGAAAAAAGTCTAAAGGTGTTAAATCATAAGATCTCAGTGGCCAATTGTGATCACCTCTTCGAAAAATAACACGGTCAGGCAAAGTTTCTTGCAAAATTGCGATTGTTTCGTTGCTTGTGTGGCGCCGTCTTGCTGAACATAAACGTCGTCCACATCAATATCTTCCAATTCCGGCCATAAGAATGTCTAATTCCAAAGATCGACGAGGAATCGACAAACCTGGGGTTTCAATATTGTAAGTTGTTCTTGAGCGACGCACACGGTTTCGATTCTTCACATCACTAACTTGTCCCAACAGCTCAAATTTTTCCACCAGTTTCACTATTGCCGGCCGAGAAGGTGCTTCACGACGATATTTTTTGTAGTGAATTTTAACAATTTCAATGCATTGTGGAAGCGTGTATTGTACCATTTTTAGTAATGGCGTAGTTTTTACTTGTCAAATATTAAAAGATGACAGCTTCAAAATTGACAGCTAAATAAATAGCAGGCTATTCAAAATGAAACCTCTTATAGGAAAACCCTTTATAATACAAAACTATTTTATTACTGAGGAAACTCGTTGGAATATATCAAGCAAAACTTGAAGACTTGTTTGGAACACAATTTTCATCACATTTCATGTGGAAAGCCTGTCAAAATTCGTCTGAATATACGTACGAGTACATACAAAGTTTAAAAGTTTCTAACAATTGAACGTTTCGAAGTGTCGAAGTGTCATGGCTGGAAAATGATTCAAATTAAAAGACTTGGTTGGTAGTGGTTATCTTTGGAAAATAGGGCCGGTCAATTTTCATGTGGAAAGCACGGGAAACTCGTTTATACAAAATTTCTAAATTTCTAGTATCTGAACGTTTAATGTGTAATGGTTGGAGACTGATTCAGCTGAAATGATTTGAGGATATTTACCTATGGAAAAAATCCAGGTTTATATTTTTTATGTAAAGTCTGGAAAACCCCTTTTGGATATTTCATACATACAAAATTTTAAAATTCCTAAAAATTGACCGTTTATAACTGTCATGTCTGAAAAAGTTTCAAATGAAATGGCTTGGTGTTATTTATTTATTTATTTATTATTATATTTTAAAATTTATGATTAACGCAAATACACTCCAATTTAAAGGTATTTTAAAGGTAGGTATTTTACCCCATTTTGACCTAGAGTTCATTCATAATGGGAACCAATAAATTTATTTATGAAGCTGCACGAAATTTGCCTATCGATGTGATTTCAATGTAATCCGGCTATGGTTGGATCGTTGGCGTTATTTTTAACTGAAGTTACACTAGGTTTCATGGGTGTTAGCTACATATTTACTCGCCGACGCATTATAGACTCAACCATCCTTCTTATAAATATTGTTATTTATTTTATTAAAATTTAGTATAAAAATAGAAAATCGACTTTCAACTTCTTAAAAATATTTCAGGTAACTTTTCATGTGGAAAGCGTAGAAAAGCTCGTTGGGATATAACATTCACACAAAATTTGAAGATTTCTAAAAATTGACCGTTTAAAGTGTCATGGCTGGATAATGATTCAAAAAACAGGTCTTAATAAAAAATATCTTTAAAAAATAGTTCAGGTGTTTTTTCATGTGGAAAGCCTGGAAAAACTCATGTGGGGCTTCGAGAAAACTCGTTTGAATATATCGCAAACTCAAATTTTGAAATTCCTAAAAATTGACCGTTTAAAGTGTCATGGCTGGAAATAGGATCAAATAAAAGGTCTTAGTGATGGTTACACCTGGAAAAAAACAATTTTCATGTGGTGAGTGTGCGAATACTCGATTGAATGTATCGCACAGACTAAATTTGAAAATTTCTGGAAAACATTTCTAGGCCAATTTTCATGTGGGAACTCGGGAAAACTGGATGTCGCAGCACTTTCGAGAAATAAATCATAATTCGGCAAGTTGCAATATGCCGATCATCTTAAATTTTTACTCAAATAAGCTGTTTGAATGCTTATTCTAAATCTGTATAGCCTCAATCCGTGAGCACACACAAAATTTAAAATTCTATGGAGACAAATTATTAATGGTCTAACTGATGGTTTATCTTTTTTTTTGAAGTAATACTTGAAGGTAAAATTGATATTTTTCTGGTTGTTTTTAACTAATTAGATAATAGAATTAAATGTAGTGTTGAAAATTAAACTGACCACAAATTTAATGTTTAGATTTAATATTGATTCATGGGCCAGATGGGCAAACTTCTTTAGATTCGTACCATAAAAATTCCTTGTTTGGTTGATATCTATAAATTTTATTTCTTGGCTTCCTACCTATTACAAAATGACCAGAATCCCGGTATAGTGATGTCCATCACATTTTGCATGTATCTCCCAACTTATTGAAAAAGCTTTAGTAAATTTGATTTTGAATAGTCTATCCGTCTGGACCGTCGAGATGCCGAATTTTAGTGAAGTTCTTTTTGATCAAAACTCGTTATTTTCGTTAAAATTAAAAACCTAATCTACAATTTTTTGTTTTTATCGTTTTTTCGCAAATGCTTTTAAAAAAACGAAAAAGTTCTTATGGGGGCTGCCACTTCCGGTTGACCAATTTCAGTTAAAACCACTGGGATCTCCAATTTGCGGAAAAAACTTACGTGTTAAGTTTCATTCCATCCAGTCGATTCGTCTGGGTTGTAGGGAACCAACAACATTTAGTTTGTACTACGCCATGGTCGCACGAGGTCAACATTTTTTATGATTACTATACAAAAAAAACTGTTTTTGTGAAAAATAGTCATTTTCGCCGATATTGTGTCATCGAACCGATTTCAGCTTAAAATCTCTATAATCTCCAAATTTATTTAAAAAGTTCAATCTGAACTGAAGAGAACCAGACACACATCCACAAACAAGATTTTTAAAAACGACTGTTCTTTTGACTTCGGCGATATAGCGAATGGTAAATCTTCAAAAATCCCTACACCAAAATTTTTCATAATTAAAATAAAGTAAAATGATAATTTAAAAATTATTGGTCGTCCATTTTCCAGATCAATAATATTTTGTTTTCAAAATTAAACGACCCGATATACTTAATAAGCTATTTATTTTGAAAGTGGTTTAAGTTCATTTTGTTGTTTGATTAATTGGACTGTAGGACCAAGTACTGAACAAGTGTCCCGGATAACGCCAGACCTATTCCTACCGCCTGTTGACACACAACAATAGGAAGGATAAGAGAGGTTTTTTGGAGAGGGGGGGCGAACCGTCTCGGTTTCAGACATCTAGCGATCGTATGGCACAACACAATTTTAATTTACTTCTAATCTACTAGAGGAAGGATAAAGACTTAACAGGTTTAATTCACAACGATGGTATTGGTCTTCAACAATTGGTTCTGTAAATCAGCAACCTGAAAAAAATGTTATTATTTCACGTCCATCTGCAAATTTTCTGAAGTTCTAAATTAGTATTTTCCGGCTTCCTAAATAATATAAAGATTTATTAATTTAATTCTTCCGCAATTCCACAACTTACAATAGGATTTCCTGAAACCATAGTTATTTGAATTATATTAAAAGTTACTCTAAAATCCCTTAGTATTTAACCCTTGAATTGGCAACCACAAAATATCTTTTTCAAAAAATTGCCAAACATATGTGAGGCATCCCAAAGGCAATGGTTCCCGAAAAACTATCAATGTTAATCAATGCCAGATTAACTTCCGGATTGGATATTTCAAATAAATTTGGCTTATTTCGCAAAAATTGCAAATGTTTTATTAATTTTGGTCACCAACGAATTTCGTTTAAATACCAAGGATAATTATACTGCACAGGACATATTATGCCATGCTCAATGGAGCTTTACGACTCCTCAACCAATTACTGTCAAATATGGAATGCTTAGTTGGATTGGTACTCTAACAGAATACTCAATGGAACTAGGCCACCTCTCAACAAATGATGATCAAACTCGGTGTGTAAAACCGAATTTGACGATAATTTGGGATTCGGCTATAATGAATAGAACTAGGCCGTTTCCTAACCAATAACTTTCTAATTTAGTTTGCAGAGCTGGGCTAGGATTTTAATAAAAAAGGCCAGCTTGTATTGGGATTTTAACGTGTCTTTTTGATGAAGTTCTACCAATTGGACCATTCTGAAGGGAACTTGGCCATATCCCCTAAAAAAATTATAGTCTAATCAGGAACGCAGAATTGTATGGGGATTTAAAAATGGATTTTAGAGAAGTTCGGCCGTGCTATTTTTTACAAAATAAATTTGAAAATAATCGGCCAAGGGATTATCCAGTTTCCCCATTCATCATAGTTGAGCCAAACTTGGCCTAACAGATGACTCAGTCAAATCCAACTTCCCGAAAACTAAAATTTGCTAAAATTCCAATTCAGCCCAATTTGTAGCCAAAACTTAATTTATGCATCTTCCGCAATATACTGTCTAGAAACAGATTACTAAGACAATGCCGCACATCTCAGTCAATCAAAAAAGATCAAGGTTCAGGATCAGCCTGTTTCGAGAAATATAAAAATCGCGATGGTTCTGTTATTTGAAAATTAGCAAGTTATAATTTTAAATCAATTCAAACACAAACTCTAAATCTCAATATAAAAATAAATGGAGGATTTCATCAGCACATTAGAGGCACAGGCCGTTATACCATTTTCAACGATGTAATAATTTTGGGAAAACAACAAAAATTCAGAGAAAGATCTATTTTGAAAATGTTGCACATTTAATCCAGTGCTTCAATAAACAAAATTACTGATTATGCTTGTATTGGCAATTCATACGATTTATTTAAACAATTTATTTTTAAATTACATTTTTCAAGTCAATTTTTATTTTGTAACTTGTTTTTCCACGAGTTCAGGGTTTGTTCCCGGCTAAAATAAAAAGATTCGAGTAGTTAGCGATAATTTCGGGAAAAACAGGTAAATTTTAGTAAGCCTTGATTTCGTTGATAGTTTTACACTCATGTCAATCTTTTGAAATTGGTTGAATACCTTTGTTGTACCTATAAGATACGATTTCACGAGCATTGCAAAAAATCTCCTCTTCTTATTTACCGACCCCAGGAATCGTTCGGTTCGATTGTCTTTTACAAGACCATAACATGGGCATTCCAGAAAACTTGCCTTCATATCAATCTTTCAGATTAATAGGACATATTTCATAATTGGAACCTGTTGTAATAACTCCAATACATAATGCTATTTATTATTTGCAACCAAATAAATCGAACGAAATCGTAAGATTATATCATAAAATACTTATTATACATAATTTGTAATTGGCACTTTAATTTGGTTGCGCAGCATTTGTTGCGTGCAACAAATTTGAGATTTTTTGAGACATGTTCCACATGTTTCAATTTTTTGTTCATCATATATGAGATTGCTTACTCCAGTGTTTCCCAACGGGGGCCACACGGCCCCCCTAGGAAAGTATAACATATATCTGAAGAGCGATATGCTAAATTCATAAATTAGAGGGCCTTCGACTTAAACATTGCCATGAACATTTTGCCTTGAAAATTTTATTTATTATTTACATAAATATGAAATTAAGATAAAATAAGGTTGGGAAACACTGCTCTAGCCAAACCAAGTTATTATGTGAAAAGGTACAAAACATTTTCACTGCGGTGATTGCAGTATTAGCAAAATATATAACCAATTAAAATTTTTGAATATGCTGATTGTTCGATAATTAAGCAATAAAATATGATGGTGCATTGTCTCCAATTATATAAAATATTTTCACAGGAAAATTGTATAATTGCATAACAATCGAGATAAATAAATTAATTTTCTTTTCACTGACATAAGCAAAATCGTTAAAAATTTAATAAATCATTTTCTAAGTATCTGTAATTTAACGAGCTCGCGAATTGATTTTCGATTAATTTGCAAAAAGTTTTTTTTCATTTACACCAATTAGTTTCATAATTTCTTATTAAGACATTTGCCGGTTACCTAAAAAAAAAAACTCAAATGTCCGCGAATGCGTTAATTAGGAGTTAAAATTTACACAAACAGTAAAAAAAACTTTGTTACATTCACTGCAGTTGCAACAAAATTTATACATAATGTGTAATACTTACGAGTATGTGGTTTGTTTTTGTTGTTTGGCTTAACGTCTAATAAGACGTAAAATAATTATATGTTGCTGTCTTGATTATTGTTATTACTTTTTTATATGTGTACAGAGAGATACGAACATATATTAGGAATTTATTGTATTGCGAAATGATTAATGAAGGAAGTGTATGTAAAATATTATTACTATTGTGTAAAACAATTTTTTTACCTACTATTTTACTCAGTCAATTTGATTAGATTGTTTTCTTTTATCTGCGCTGTGTTGCTGTGCATTTCTGGTTTCTGATTACTTTAACCTTATGTCATGGTTTCGTTTCTTCAAATCTACACAAAAAATCTATAAATGTTAATATTAAATATTTATGTACAACATGCACAAAAGTACAAAAGTAAAATGTCATTAAATTGGTATAAAATAAAAAAAAACAAAAATGAAGTAAAATTATTCCGATATATAAAAGTACATAACACCGCCCATATGAATGTGAATCGAATTACATTTCATAAATTTTTAATGAGAAAAATTGCAGTGAAAATACAAAAAGTACAATAATGCTTTTCAGTATGTACGAGTGTATATGTATGTCTTGTGTGTGTTCTCTGTTTCAAAAAATATGTCTGTACATACGAAAAAGGCAACAAAAACAATTCTTTCTGATAATGCAATTCTTATTCATGACACACAGCTATATACGAGTATGCTGCTATTTTTTGTCAATAAAATTTACTTACTCAAATGCAGCAGAGTATCCTAAAATTTTACGTGATTCAATTTTTGAGAGTGCTAATATCCTTTTTCGCTAAAAAAATGTTTAGGAATATAATTCAGAAGATTGTAGACAATAGGATAAAAAATGGCTGAGTTAGAAAAAATATATTCCTTGCAGGAGCTTAATTATTAAGAACGTTTTTAAAAGATGTTGCTTCGACAGGGACAAGTGGAAAATTTTCAAAATGTACGAGAGCCATAAAGCCAGTAGTTAGTAATTATTTACACAACACCACCCGATTTAATTTCAAATTAATCTGCAATGGGTATGATGGACTGACTGGAATGATTGACAAAGATTTCTTTAATATCTAAATATTTTAATACAGGTGTTGAAGTCAATAACGGGTAATTAGCACTTTTCTACAATCCTTAATACCTAACGAATTAAATAAATTGTTTAATTATTAGACTGGGAAATATTAAAACAAACCCTTGAGAAAAAGTAATAATTATCGCGTTATTAGTAATTTAGCATAACAATTTCGTTCAAATTTTAAAAATAAAAATATTAGAAGTTTAAACTAACAGAATTGAATTGATTGAGCACTGTTAGCAAAGTGGGTCAGCTCGTTGATTCTCGGTAAAAATTGTTTACTTAACATAACGTCGACTGGATGTGGCAGAAATGTCAAAACAATATCCATTTCTGAACCAAGTTTTGTATTGATGCGCTCTAGTTTTGGCAATCATAAAGATCGGCGCTGGTCTGTCCAGATATACCAAAGATTAGTAACAAAGAATATTTTATTCCACACTGGCCACATACAGAAAGTCATGTGTGTCAGGTGTTTGATATCTCTGCAAAACATCTAGTGTACGCTCACTAAACGAGATTATGCTTGTCGGAGAGAAACTGAAACGAAACCTATGAAATATCTTTATGAGATGGCGAAAGCACAAATAGGCATTGAAAAAATGTTTCGACAAATATGGATTGCAGCTTACCAGGTGGTAAAAACAAATTTTTGTATCGATGATTTCACGACAGGATGCAACACGATAAATGAAGCACTACTAAATTGATCGGAGCCGCTTTGTCGGAGCAGCTGAGGTTATTGATTTAAAATTTATAATCTTAGCTGCTCCGCAAAGCAGTTTTAATTTAAGGAAGTGGACGAGCAATCAAAACGAGCAAATAAACAAAGTAGCCAGAACCGAAAGCACGAACATATATAAAATTGAATTTGATGAAACCATAAGTTCTCTGGAGCTTTATTGAAATTCTCGTACAGACATTTTAAGCAATCTTGAAAAATTTTAAGGTCGAGATTTTTGAAAATTTTCGTATTTGTGTGCGCGTTTCATGCAGACTATATTGTTTGTTCTATACAGCCCAAACACATGGACTGATTGGGCTGAAACTTCATACTTCCACTTTTTCCATAAATTTCGAGATTTTAGTGATTTTGACCGAAACCGGTCCACCGGAAGCAAATATTTTGAAAATTATATCATTTATGAAAAATGATTATAGGTGAAACGATTCTTAATTAAATTAGTAACAATATAAGTCCAAGCCAGTCTCCCAATATTCAACCGGAAATGCCAATTTTCCATCAAATTCTGTTTTTATAAAAATAGCTTCTGTACAAGCCATACGGGTTGATTGATCTGGATGAAACTTCATATTTATCCTTTTTCCATAAGTTGGAAGCTCACAGTTTTTGGCCGAAATCTGTTTAACTGAAAACTCAGTTTCGACAGGAGCTTTTTCGAATGAAAAATGTTTATGAACTAAAACATTTTAAATTAATTTTGCAATAATATCGGCTCAGGTCAGTTTACCAAAATTTAAGCAAAAATTACGATTTTTGTTTACGATTACATGTTTACATGTTTTACAACTTAAGTTCGGCCTCTGTACAGCCCAGAAGGGTTAGTTAATTGAGGTGAAACTTCATAATTGCGCTTTTTTCATAAATTGGGAGGAGGTCCCAATGATTTTTAGTCGAAATTGATTCACCGAAAGTGGTAGCTTCCAGAGAAGCTTTTTCGTTTTTGACAAAATATTTTGGAAAGTAGGAAGGAAGAAGAAAATCAACCAGGTCAACCCCTTTATTCCCCCAATTAATGGAAAAAGGTTGTTCGATTTCGAATAGTTAATCCACCTAGACCGAAAAAATGCCGAATTTTGGTGAAATAAGTTAACTAATAATTTTTTTTTATTAAAGCTTTTAATTTCCGGTAAAAGTTAAAATATGATCTGAACTAATTTTGTTTGAAATTTAATTTACAATCTTTTTATTTTTTAAATCGTTATTTCGAAAATGTTATACTTCTCAAAATATTTGCTAAAGACGGATTTCAGTCAATCCGGCTGGGATGTAGAGAAGCTACGGACATTTAGTCTGTCCGGAATCACATACATACACCCAGAGATTTTTTTAAAACAAACTTTTTTTTTACTTCGGCGATATAACGAAAATAGCTGCAAAAATCTGGACGTCAACATTTGTCTTGATTAAAATATTTTATTTTACTACGTAAAAGAAAATAACACCACAATAATAATCACTACAAAACTGATGCTACAACAACTTTGGCTTCTAGGGCCAATAGAAACGAACTCATCTCCGACGAATTGTCTCTGTAATTGTTAAAGTACGTAAACGAACTTATCTTGCGTAATATTTTTAAAATTTCAAGATGGATAAGTTTCACACGTGATTCACTGGTCGCAGTTAATGGATTTAGTAACGCATCGGAGCATGTAAATGCAGTTTGTGTCTATCCAAAAGTAATTACTGGAGACTAAGCTTACATTATCCTCATTGTACCTACAACGAGATCGGTGCCAACAAGACTATAAATTACTCTACATTAAAGGTAAACAAACCCATTTTTAGTAGCGAAACTACTGCAAAAAGTCATTCAATCTCTCGAGATACAACAGGCACCGACCTAAGCATGGATTGACTCCTCGATGCTTTCATGGATTCAAAGTGATATTCAAAAGTTCAAATCATACATTGCCAACAGAGTGTAACAAATCCGAAGCTTAACCAACACCAAATGCGGACATGCCAATTTAACAATCTCTACCTGACAATGAGACAGAAAAAATCAAGTTTTATAAAATAAAAGAGAATCGTAAAACCGCACTTCATCAAAAAGTGCAAACATGAAAACACGAGTTCGATCTGCACGAGGCACAAAGATCATTATAAGATAGACTCAAAGCAGTGGTTTTTAAGGCAGAAGTAACACTATTACTGTAGAATAACTCAGTTGGCAAGAAAAATAAATTAAATCCCTTTCCGTTTTGATTTACGGAATTCTGCTATTAGGTGCGGAAGACTTCAAAATTCATTACCAAATTATGAAGAAAAACATCCTGCGATACTACGGACAAGTGGCGCAGTCATTAAAGCTTGAGCACTTGGACCGGGAGGTACTAAAACGGCACTAAAGTAGGCGTTTAGCTGGTGGGAAACCTACCATCTCCAATAGTGCCTCGAGCAAAGGTAGAGAATTCAAAACTTATGAGTTGTTGTGTTACATTACGATATTGGTCTGTCTAGCCAACAAAGCAAACCACGTAGAAGTGGTAACCGATCTTACTAAAGAAGCGTTCTTGCTGCCTTCAACAGATTTAACTCAGTTGCAATGCAACGAAGAGTTCATTGGAGTAAACAACTAACAAAAAGAATGCAAACAAATTTTAAAAATTCGTTTTGGAACAGTTAGCTTCAAACGTTAACATGGACATTTCCAGCCATCAGCATCATCTCATCTTGGTGGATTATGGGTAGAAGTCTGTTAAGAGCAGCAATTGAAAAAACTAAAACAGGAAGAGATGGAGCAATGAATATCTAAGAAGATTATACAACAACGCCCAAAATGGTTACATGCAAAGCCGGAAATCAACATCAGGGATCTTATTATTCTGAAAGAAAACAATTTACCTCCTCCCATATCGATGCGAGATAGTTGAAACTCATCCAGGTACAGATGGACACGTACGAATCGTTTCAATACTTGGCTCCGAAAATTCGCTTTACAAAAGAGTCATCTCGGTTTTTCCAAAAGAAAACTACGAACAACAGAAAATGCCGATGACACTGTTGAGGCTAATCAACTCAAGGCTCTTAGTTCACACGCAATCTGCAGGTTGGGAATAGTAGTAGCAGGAACAACATGATGTACAATCTATCACAAGTAACATCCTGGTATCTAATTTGATAAAATTGGCCAAGGTAATACATAATCAATTGTGAGTTGAAGATTAGAACCTACTTTATATACCATTTATTGGACTGAGATAGACTACCCTGAGCTATGTTCTGAAAAGTAAATTCAAACCAACAATATTACCAGAAGTTACTATAACGACCGATGTCGATATTGGAGTCATCAATTAAATAAATTAAGCACAATTACAAGGAAACCAATCAAAAATTTCAGACATTCACTAGAATTCTGATCAATATAATGTTTCGTGAAGAGTTTGCTGACTTTAGCTATTCATACTATGAGGAATAGCTGAATGGTTAACTTTGCGCATATTTCAATCGGCAGTAATCGACACTATAACAAAGGCTCATTAAGGCAGACTAGGCCCTCATCTGAAATCGAGTCGAGACCTACACGGCCAAAAGAAGGACATATAGCTAATATTTATAAGGCAATCGAAATCAAAACTATAAAAATTGCAGAAATATTCATATTCAAAATGAAAATTTCGCACTATCCATCAGCTGGAATAAGTATACAACACAAGAAATTGTAACTGCCTGATGATCGCCTTACAATAAAATCAATACTTGACGCTCTTTGCTGATGGATTTAATTCATTCACATCCATCAATGAAGAGCACCTCTGCCACATACACCAACCATTATATACGCAACAAAAGCAAGCAATTTCGAAGTGCAACTACTCAAACAAACTAGTGAGATCCCGACAAGCTGTCAAGCCAGAATAAAAAATTAGTATTGCATCGAAACAGGATATGGAGGACATCCAACAGTAAATTTCGAAATTTCATTTATGCCACAATTTAATTTACGAGTAAGTGATTTAAAAAACGAGGAAATCCCCACGGCAGTAGTGGCATCTAGCTCAACGAGACCTCACTTCAGTAACATAAGAAACGACTATAAATAACATTAACCGATGTAAACGTGCATCGTGGATTTTGATCAGAAAACTAAAATCTCATGCAGTGGCAGTTTAAGGGGTAGTTCTACTTCCGGATACATAAAAGCCCGAGAATATGATGAGTTTTCACATTTTTTTATATTTTTTCTATTTCTTGTGTGCTGTCTAAACAAGCAGACATTTTTTTTGTATAAATAAGACATTTTAGGTAAAAATAAATCTGAGCAAAGTAAAATTCCAATGCCAGTGTTCCTTTAATAAACCCCTTCAGTGATAATCAATTAAGAAACAAAACGCAAGAACGGTTGCACCGAAAATTTTTCACTTCGTGTTTCGAAAAGGAGTGTACGTAATTACCGAATACTGCACTTTAAACACCATTCCACTAACTATCAAGATAACAACCCAATAAGTAACTGGTGAAATATTTTAACATTGCAGGGAAAAATTTGATTTTAACTTACTAAAGGACAGCTACAAAAACAACCTGAAGAACTACTTTTCAATTTATAACTTAATTTTATTTTTGTTGACTGCTTCAATTAGAAATAGAAGTATACTACTTTTAAGGCCAATTCTCGAGTACGGATGCGTCGTGCATTATTGGTCCGCGGATAGATTTGAAAAAATATCAAACAAATTTAAAATATTTTCGAAACAGTAGGCGAGTTTTCTAGAATTAAAGCGTTTTGATTGGTTGAGTCCGTGGATCAATAATGCGCGGTCGCACTCGTGAACCGGCATTTAAAGTATATTTTCGTGTTTTCATTCATTTGTTAGATATAATAAAAATTTTATATCTAGGTGGGGTTACCAAGACGTTGGAATGGAAGCTTGGTTTAGAATTAATGAAACTTGAATTTTTTAATTTAAAAAATTCGGTTGTCTCATCAGACTGCAGTGACCAAACTACAAAAATATTGAAAATACTTTGCACTTACATACAAAGTATGATCACAATGCCTTAGCGAATTATTATGTTTCACTACTCAATTGTCAACCCCTTCGTAACCTCGAATTTTATTATATTTAACGCACACATGCGATTTCTATATGAAATTTGGGTTGTTCTGGTTGATAGCCAGATAGACTGTTAAAGTTAGCAGAAAGCTTCCTGCCGAAAGTGAAAAAACCGACCATGCAGATAGTGTCTCGACTACTTCAGCCGAAAGTTAATAAAATTATGTATTGAATTTAAATACCAGCCAAAAGTAACTAACCAACAAAATCAGCCGAAAATATGTATACATTCGTAACAAACTACAATTAAAACTAAAATACCGATACTAATTTATAAGTTTTTTATGCATAAGTAGATGGCCATACTTCAAAAATGTATAAAATACTAACGTTTAGAGTGGTTATGTCTGGAAAAGGTCTCGTTTCAATCGGTTTGTGAAGGAAGGCGATGTCCGAGATATAAACCTCCACGCGGTACTTTCTGGGTAACTCCAAATGAATCAGGCGGTGTAGTGAATGTGATGCAGTGCAAATCTTACATTTCACTCAACACAATTTAACCATCGACAAACCGATTCAAACGAGACCGTTTCTAGACATACCACTTTAAACGTTAAGTTTGTAAAAATTTTGGAAATTTGCATGTGCATTTCACTCCCCTCGATTTTCCTAAACTCCCAAAACAAAAATAAAACCTGTAAATCTTTCCAACAATAACCATCGACAAACCGATTGAATCGAGACCTTTTCCAGACATAACACTTTAAACGTTAGTGTTTTATACATTTTTGAAGTTTCACGACCGAATTTTTAAATTAAACAATTCTAGTTTCATTAGTTCGAAACCAAGCTTCCATTCCAACGTCTTGGTAACCTCACCTAGATGAAAAAGCAATATCTGGCTATCAACCAGAACAACCCAAATTTCAAAAATTTTATACTTTAAATTAATTTATAATTTTAAACTTTTGGCTTTTAAATTTTTTGATTTGGAAATTTGATCGTAATAATATCGTTCTTTGAATGTGTGTGCCCGACGGCAGTCGTGATAAACGTACCAAGGACACAAAGATTCTTAGTAACAGACGATTAAGAATCAACTCGTAATTTTGGTTTAAGATTTGTGTGGATAACTTGGATCTAAATCTTCTATTATTAAAGTTCTGTTTCTGAGATTCAATCCCATAAAAGCTCCTAATTTAAGCTTCATTAATGCTTATGATGTCAAAACCTATTTTGAGTCATTTTGTGATGGATTCTCACTAAGGAAGATTAATTTCATTCCAGGGCTGTACCGGGCTAGATTATCCAAGGTCTCAAAACTGCAGAAATCATTGTAGTAAAGCGCTACTACCAAATAGATGCATGAATACATTTTTTCCTCATTCTAAACGAGACGGAGAAATACTAATCATCCATTATCCAACAAAACTATAAATTCCGAATAGCGGAAAACGAACAAAAAACTCAGAAACGCATAGAAAAATCAAATCCCGAAAATCTTTTCCGCGGCACATTCCATTCAGAATGAGCTTACATGCTCAAAATTGGGCCGTGTGTAATCTTTAGATGTCTAAGTTCACGGTATTTTGAGAATGGTTTGCTTGACCTGAAAAATATTTCTACAATCCAATTTTACAGTTGATTATAGGAGGTGGGCTGAGAAGCTTTTGGCTCTGTAAAAAAATTTAAATTTATATTACTTGCGTCAAGTAAGGATGATGGAAAAGG
Organism: Nephrotoma guestfalica; assembly: GCA_963691935.1. Taxonomy (NCBI): domain Eukaryota; kingdom Metazoa; phylum Arthropoda; class Insecta; order Diptera; family Tipulidae; genus Nephrotoma; species Nephrotoma guestfalica. The sequence goes on along the minus strand of OY829913.1, from coordinate 306,246,126 downwards.
TACAAAGAACGGCCTGTATGCTTATAAGCGGGGCGCTTAGGTCAACTCCTACACGCGCTTTAGAGGTTATGTACCACCTTATTCCAATCGAACTTTTTGGTAAACAAATTGCAGCCAATGTGGCCACGAGACTCTCGGCGGTCTCGCAGTGGAAGTGTCTTCAGACGGAACACTCGATGATAGTTAGATCGCAAAGGGAAGAACTGGCGAATATAGATTATAGTAAACCAACGTTGTGCTTCAATAAAGGTTTCGGGACCATCTGTTCCTCTATAGAATCCTAGAGGAACGGATCAATACTGGAAAATGAGGCACTGCAATTTTTCACTGACGGCTCTAAGCTAGACGGTAAGGTAGGAGCCGGAGTCTTCTGTGAGAAGCTACACGTTAACATTTCTGTTCGTCTCCCTGACTACTGCAGCGTGTACCAGGCTGAAGTGGTGGCGATCGGGGAAGTCATGACATGGTTGAAGCATAATGTGGTATCCGGGAGGGATATCGCAATCTATGTGGACAGTCAGGCGGCGATCAAGCCACTAGAGGCGGTTTGTCTGAAGTCACTGGTGGCGCTGGATTGCCGATCATCTCTTAATGAGATGAGCGAGTATTTCAGCATCCAGATAATCTGGGTCCCTGGTCACTCGGACGTCACGGGAAACTGCAGGGCAGACGAACTAGCTAGGTACGGTACGACTCTCCAGATGCAGCCGGAAAAGGCAGTTCTGGGGAGACCTATAGCAGCGCTCAAATTGGCGCTCGAGAGAAAGGCAACCGCCTTGACAAATGAGAGGTGGACCAACACTCTCACGTGCAGGGTAGCAAAGCAGGTTTGGCCAAAACTGGACTTGAAGCGCTCCAAGACAGGATACTGCCTTTTTGGGGAACATGCGAGAAGGCTGGGTCTACAGACGAATGACTTTTGTAGAAGTTGTATGGACGAAGAGGAGGAAAGGTCTTTATATCACTTCCTATGCTCGTGTCCAGCTCTATGATACAGAAGGCATAAATACTTAGGTGTGTACGGGATGAACATCGTTTCGGAACTCGCGAACTGTGGAGTGCGAGATATTTTACGCTACATAAGAAGCTCTGGATGGTGTTAACGGGGGTAAAGGGAAATGGGATCCTGTGGTATCACAATGGGGCGCTATTGGCTTAAGTGTGCGGAAGCAGCCACTCTAACCTAACCTAACCTAACCTACTTGCGTCAATGTCACTGCCTGCAATTTGCAATATTTTAAAATTTATCAACATTTATGTTTTCTTCTTCTAAGCAAGCACCCTTATTGTAAGCCAACCTTGATACTAAACCAAAAGTTTTAAACAGCATGCGAACGGGCTGCCGTACAATCCACATATTTCGGCCAATAACGTGTATGCATCGCATCGTCCACATGTTTATCACACTAAGTACAAGATAACCCTTATCACATACATAAAACTGCATAACGCGGCGCCATTATTCATTTAATAAAAATTTGTTTGTATCTCGTTTGGTGTCAAATAAATCTTCGCTTTATTCTTCCCTCTTAAAGTGCATTTATATAATATTGTCTCTTGTTTAGATGCGCGTGACTAAAGTCATTCATGGAAAATATCTTATTTCGTTTAAATTTCATTATATGCAAATACATTGTTGTGGATATGCCGCCTCATATACAAAGTCGTGAGGAAGCAAATTCAACTTGGTTGAATATATTGAACGACCGCGGCAACGAGCCCGCTTCAGACCTTGTTACGGCACACCTTAACATGTTTCCAATTTAGTTTTTTGTTTTCTAAGCCCGTATTTAATATGTTAATTATTTACTGCAATTTTATTTAAACAAATATACATTAGATAATTTCTCACGCGCTAACATAATATGTTTGTATATAAAGGTATACATTTTTACGTATACGAGTACATAGGTACAAGCTGCAGAAATATCTAATTTGTTTATAGTTGCTTGTCTTATTCTTTATTTATATTTCTAACGAGAGAACAATTAATTCGTGCATGCAATATAAAAATAATAACAATTCTGTCACACTTTCAATTTTATCGTTTAAATTTATTTTTAATGTAAGTAAATGTAAATGTGAAAGATAAGACATACTTTGTTTTGTATATTACCTGTAAAATGTACCGTCCGAAAAAGGGCTTGCAGACTTATTGTTTAGCAAGCAATTTATCTATTGTTGAGTACATGATAAAATTAGGACAGCTACCGGATGACAAAAATATATTTGTTTGAATTTGCGCATACTCTTACCGTAAACTGCCTCGTTTACATGTACGAAAAAAAAAATCAAATTAAGCGAATATTTGGTGTGCGCCAATCAAATGCGCTTAGTAATTTGTTTTGTGCAAGTTATGTGAATGAAAATACGAGCTATGAAAATTTTAGGTTCCGGTCTACAAAATTTTACGCGGTTTGTGCAGTTTTACAAGAACACAATTGATTTGATTTATATAAATACAAAACAGTGTGCGCAGTCAGATTATAATTGTGGAATGTTGAACTATGGGCGGAGCAATAAAGAAAATGGTTTTCCAATACCATGTGCATATATGCCCGAGACGTTATGTAGCATATACTCGTGTATGTATGTGCATATTGGAATATGTCGAAAACAAATAAATATTAAAATTAATAATGGAGTTAAAAATAATAATATTTCAATATTTGTATGTAGATCTAATAAATAAAAAAATATTTAAATTCTATATGTATACATGCTCGACGTATATAATGCAGCACAAGGATAAAGGATTTACTCGTAGAAGGGAAAAAAATTGAGACAGACAAGTGAACATTTTTTCGTTTCTCAACTTGTTTCGTACCGCATACACAGAGTTACCATGCACACACGTATACCACCGAGTTTTGTTCCGTCATACATCGATACCTAAAGTTTTTTTCTGCTGTTCTTAAATTCAAAAAAATATAAAAAACCCAAAACTAAAGTAGAAATCGAAGGATATTTTATATATGAGTGTATATGGAGAGGGTGGGAAAGATGGCGAGAAAGTATATAGTGAAAATGAAATACGAGGGATGAGGATTTGAAATATACGGAGAAAAGTACCCGATAAAATGCTATGTAGGATTTAAGGTATGCGCTAGCAAAGTATTGGGTTTATTTTGTTTTCTGAGATGAGTACAAAAAGTATGAGTAGTACGAAAAATTACGACGAGGGTGAGGGGGTTGGTCTATATAGTAAACATGTATACATAGTTTGTCAGTTCTGGCCAGTTATATAGATTTTTATATATTATTTATTTTGGTAGAATAAGGTCGATTATATTTCAAAATTTACATTATGCACTGCTAAGTATGAGAGAGATCTTGCCTTGCCATGTAGAAACTATACACATTCTACCTAAATAAATTTTGTGTTCATTAATATTTTGTTGGGATTGGTTATATATACGTAAATATGGAAAGGTAGCTTGGTTTGATTGAAACAAAGGAGCTTAATGGTTGTATTCATAAATTTTATAATATGGGGATACCTTTTTTTGTAAATATAAATAATACATAATTCTTGTTTTAATTTTAATTAATCTTTGAGTAAATTGCAACGACCAAATGCGTTTATATATATACAATTTTGGTAGTTTGGTTTAAATACTTCGTGCGAGACATTATGTAATCTATTCTAATCTCCTAACCTTGGTTGTCTGTACAACCGTCTACAAATTTATTTTAATATACAAATATTTGCATAAACCGCAAACACACATTTCGCAAATTTTACGTATAACACACATGCATACGCGCCAAATCCATATATAATTTAGAGCTTTGTGCACAATACAAATCCAACCGAAATTTGTATATGAGCATATGCATACACCAATATACTTGTACAATGTGCGCATTCAATCATCAATCATTCAAGGTAAATTTCAATTTCAATCGACTTACACGAATGGCACACGGGCAACAAAAAGATCATGATCAAAAACTCTTTATAAAATATTTTGATTTTGTTGCCGCATTGTTGTTGTGTGCTAAATAGAAAATAGGTAAATGCTACAGAAATAAAAATTCGTTTTAAATGTAATTCAAATTGCATTCAAGAAATTCAAAAAAACAGCTCGCAATCTTAAGAACTGCTTGAAATAACCTTGAAAATCCAAAATGTTAGTAAAAAAAGACTTGCATCAGTCTGTCTAATTCTAATACATGGCTGCAATATAGATTTTACTTTTGGATATGTTGCGCGACCGTGATCTATTTTCATAAGTCTACTAAATAGTATACAAAGCAACAAAAAGCGCATTTATTATTTTTTGGGAAGGACGTGGCCTAGTCTAGTACCCAACCGACATTTGTGTTACATTAGTTTAATTTATTACTGGTAGCCCCTAGTAGTGTGCGGACTAGTGCGGATGTTTAACGAGTTTAGACTTTATTCTTGAATATTTCTTTATACGATCCAACTATTTTTTTTATCTTATGCCTTAACCTATGTTAATACTTAATATCAGTATGCATTACTATTATTAGTGTGTTAGCTCAACATGCGTGTAATTATTGATTTCTTAGTTTATTAAATCTAGAGGATCTGCTCTGCGAAGCCGTTTGTGTTTCGGTTGCCTTAGTAGTTATCCAGCTAATTCGCTAGGGTGTGATTCCAGTTTCAGTTGGTATTTTAGACTGCATGACTTTATTGTCTACCTTATGGATGTTGCTGTTTCGAATATGGGGCATTAGTAATGCTACGAAGTTAGCTTTGTTTGCATTCTTTATATAATATTTCTATTTGATGCACTAATTGAGCCCCATAGTAGAATACCAGATGTCCATATTAGGATCACTTTGTATAGTAGAACCTTGCAGTCTAGAGAGAGTTTCGATTTCCTTCCGGTTGACCGGTACATTTCAAAAAAATTTATTTTTAATTGATTACGTTTTGTTTCAATGTGCAATCATCTATCGTGATGAAGACTGTGAAGATTGTGATATTGATTAATTTTACTACCGGACATGTATGAACGTTTTGAACCAATCTTCTATTTTGTGCAGATGTTCTTGTAATTCTTTTGAAAAAATCCTCAAACAGTTTTTGTGTGAAAACACAGAAGTTAGCTGTGAACAACAAGTATAGTACAGGTCCCAATACACTACCTTGCGGTACTCCTGCCTTTATCTCGGGTAAATCAGTAGTCTCCGCATTTTGTTTCACCTGGAACATCCTTTGGGCTAAGTAGTTTTCAATTACATGAAATTATCTAGGCAGAAGAGTTTTAATTTTGTAATTTAATCCTTCATGCCATACTTTGTCGAAAGCTTGCGCAATATCCAAGAAAACTGCCGAGCACTATTCATTTTCTTCTAAAGCAACCTTAATTGTATTTACAATTCTGTACACCAGTTTAATAATTAAAATAATTAAAAAAAAATTATTTCTTGATCTTCTAGGAATTTCTACAAATCGATTTTATACCTCAAATAAGTTCAGCCATCCCGACAATGTGTAAATAGTTACTTCTTAGCCTAAGAAAAATATTACACCGTAAAGAAAATGAAGTTTATACAATGAACAGCATCAAAAGAATGAGAACACACCACTGTACATAAAATGATGTATTGCGATACGGCAAATTTACTATTTTTTCATATTCCTTTGAGATAAAGCAACCAAGTAATTTCTGAACGTCCGTCACGAAATCTGGTTATGCCTAGTATAATTTTATTTATTATTTCAGAAGTATTCCTTTTTATTTCACTCATTTGGGCCTTCTATCGCAGAAGCCCATTATTCTTATAGCTGTGATCTAGCAAAAATTTGTCACCCGAAATCACTTATGACTGTCATTTTTTTATCTGAAGGGTGTCTTCCAGTAAATTCAAATGTCAACACCGTTAATCTGACTAGGACATGGTTTCTAACGCCATTCTTTTTTATCGCTGTTCTCAGACGCTATCTGGAGAGATGGGCGTTTACGCGTCATTTTTATGCGATCGCGTCGACAACGTCGACAATATCGATAAAGTCAACTACTCGTAAACAACGTCAACTCACCATAGACTAGTCGACAACTACTTGTAATCCTCGTCAGATAAGCAAGCAATCTGAACAATTTTACTGTGTACATTTCAAAACATCATTTTAAAAGTAGCATTTAACGATCCACCATTTTTGTTACCCCACCCAGAGTGTTGCTATTATTGAGAAAGTGCCAAGAAAAACATTAAAACTGCATCAATCGTAATACCCGATTTTACTTGAGAAATTTAACTACATTCTATATTTTCAGGTCTCCGCATCTGTCACTGCCTGCAACCACTCAATTAGATTTGTGTGTTGTGGAACTACAGCTCGTTTGGTAATTAAACCTTCTTATTGCTATCCATTAAAGATCTTTCCGCAATCTCAGTAATTATTATTACTAATCCAAAAACTTGGGACCCGGAAAGAGTGCCGCTAAGTAAGTCTTAAATAATTATTGGATCGCTTTCCACACTGAATAGAACTGTAAGTACGATAATTCCTACGTATATGGTAGTCTCAAAAACAAATGGATACTTCATACTACCGTTGGTTTTAGCTGAGTAGTTCAGCTTAAAGTCCTTAATTTAACTACAAATCATAAATCAATCCTCTCTCCCTCCTGCTTTTAAAACTATTGCACACATTTTAGTTCTTTGCTATTGCAACTAGGGGTTGGGATTGGCAAATCTCGCATCTCGTAAATATCGTTTTCAATTTTTTGAGAAGTTTTAATTTGACGTTAAATCGTCATTGTTGTTGTTGTTTTTTCTTCTATACAAAGAGTTTGAGTTTTCTCAAAAGTAATAAAATTGCTCAAAAGTATCGAACTATTTTTCATACAGCCAAAGTATCAAATCCCTGATACTTATTATTAGTAGCTGTTCCATATTTGTAGATAAATGCCTATAGTTAATTAGATTTTTAAACTTTTGTTCAATTTTTTTAATTTAAGAAATGCTAGTAAAAGTTAAAATAGTTCGCAAATATCAGACGCGCAACTAAATTTCCGGGGTTTCACACATAGATGGTGCTACCGACACATCTAGTTGTCATTTATATCAGAAGTTGTGTTTTGTTCAAAGGTTCAAAGCGTGGACAGTTGTTAACGATAACCCGTTGCAACACCAGCACATATCGCAATGCAAAAATATTTTTTCTTGGAACGAAAATGTCGAGTTTTGTGCCAAACAAACAACATTTGCGGTGCTGTGCTTTTCTGCTTCACCTTGAAAAAAAATGCAGCTGAAGATTGGTTTAACGCCTCAGAAGTGGCGATTTCGACATTGAGGACAAGATGCGCTCCGTAAGACTAAAACCATTTGAACACACCGAGCTTCAAGCGTTATTGAATGAAGATGATACCCAAACTCGATCAACTTGTGGAGGCATTAAACACGCTATCGCCAAGGTATTTCCAAACGTTTACATGCTATGAGAAAAATTCAAAATGAGGGGAAATGGGTGCCGACAATGAGAGACAGATTGAAAATCGAAGAGCTAAGAGCTTCTTGCATCGAATTGTTACGGGAGATGAGAAGTGGATCGTTTCTAAGAATCCCAAACCGAAAAGGTTGTGGCTTTTACTTGGCGCAGCATCAACATCGCCTGGACGGCCAAATTGCTTCGGAAAGAAGACAATGGTCTGCATTTGGTGGGACCAGAACGGAATCGTGTACTATAAGCTGCTGAAACGGAGCAAAACTGTCAATGGGCATCGCTACCGATAACAACTTATCAATCTGGACCATGCATTGCTCGAAAAACGGATTATCACTTATTTCGGTCGATGGTGCATGGCTTGAGAGGCCAGTTCCGAAGAAGTACATAATTGGTTGGATTAGTGGTCTCGGCTCAAAGACGCGTCCTGTTATCGTCGTGGTATTCACGTAAAGCCAGAAAGATGGCAAAAAATGTGTAGATAGCGAAGGACAATACTTTGAATAAACCATTTTTTATATTTCTATTGAAATTTTCCATTTTTCAAAAGACCAGGAAATTTAGTTGCACACCTAGTAACTTGAATGAAAAACAACAAACTCTCCGGTAGTCCACCAAGCTTAGGTTAGCGTAGAAACCGGTCCATGTACTAACAAATAATTTATTTGATTTAGTATCAAAATATTAAGTTATTTCACCTCTAGGACAATTAGATAATTAATTAACAGCTAGAGAGCAACTTTATGAGACCGGCTTAAGTAAAGTAAATAGAAAATAATTTGAAAAGTGAGTTTCTAATATCCTTTCCTTGGTTGTCGACGTCAGCGACGCAAAAATATCGCTGTGTAATGTACGTAATAGATTATGTATCGATAGACACGTACATTACTTTGAGTAATCTACCACATCCATCTCTAGTTACATAACACGTATAGTTATATGTCCCTAACCTCGCGGGAGGCCTCATATTCTATTAATGGACGACGTTGGGCAGGAGATTTCATATTCTTGATTATCGTGCCCGGCGCTCTCTTGTTGCAGGTCCAGTTATTTGGAAGATCATTGTTGAGACAGCCAAATCCGATTTAAACTCTAAAGTAGTAGGCAATTCTAACAAACTCTAACACTGAGTAGAATAAGTCAAACATCACAACACCACCATTTCGATAATTCACATCTACCATAAACAAGAAAGAGTGAAGTTGGTTTTTAGTTTGGTTTCAAAGCCGATTGGGGTCAAACTCAGTTTGTTTGTGCAATGGAAATGGCATTCTGATATGAGTTCTAAATGCAGATTTTATTTTGTTTGAGCCAGCCTGATTCTCAAACGATTTTAAATTATTGGAAGAAAAGCTGCTTGCCTTATGCAAATTGGATTTCAATATGAGTTTTAGGTATGGTTCTGAAAATGATAAAAGTAATTAGGTCTTAAATATTTCTTAACAGATTGAGACCGAATTTGATTTGAATGACAAGAAATATGAATGTGAGTTTCAGATCTGACTCTAAAAATGAACCAATCGAATAGGAAATTGGATGGGAAAATGATTGGATTTGTATTTTGAAAATCGAGTTTCAATTCATAGTTCCTTATGTCGTTTAAAAAATAGTCTATTTGAATAAAGCTACGACATTTATAAGCCGGTAGAGATTTCTAATAAGAGATTTCGGTGTGCTTTTGGACAATGGCGTGTTTAAATTTAACATTTGTTGTATTAGTTGTCTACCTTACTCAATACAATGGATGCAAATTATCGGTCAAATGTAAACGAATTAGTTGACAAATGGTACTACCGCGGCAGGTTTTCTTCTGGGAAAGGATTTAGTTTTATTCTAAGGACATTAGGTGGACGCAATATAATCTGTGGTTCTATGAACAAAAGGTAGGGTTCTGTGAACAAGAGGTAAACAATTAAACACAATAAATTGTTAACCGAAATAAGAAGGATACATATGACCTGGGCCGACTAGTCATCGAAACAGAGAAGTAGAAAAGCGAATTCAAAATCTAGTCAGTCATATTTTGAATACTTACTAAACACGAAAATCTATGTAACATGCGGCATATCATATGGATGACTCGCGCCTCCTACCCAGGGATGGGTGAGGTTGATTTTGAGTACCTGACGCCGACAATGCAAATAACGTCGACAACTTAGGAAATGATATTAAAATCCTAGCTTTCAAATTATTTTCTCTTTACATTTTACGGTTGCCGGTCTGATCAAGTTGCTGTCCAGCGATTAGGTAAATCTATCCTCGAGTCTAAATACGTTTAAATTTTGATACTAAATCACATAAATTATTTGTCAGTATATGTTCCGACTCCTGACCAAAACTAAGTGGACCACCGGAGATATTTTAAGTATGAAGTTTCATCCCGATCAGTAAATCCGTCTAAGGTGTAGAGAGGACACAGGCATTTAGTCTGCACGGCACACACCCACCAGTAGCATTCAATTAGACACATAGAATTGTAAAAATAGTTTTTTCGAACTTCGGTGCTACAGCGTATAATAAATCAGCAAAGCTAACGAGGACTATGTTTGTTTTACAAATTTTTCTAACAAGAAATCAGACCTTACCAGATATTAGATTTTTAACAAAAATCGCCATTTTCGCTTAAATTTGAAAAAAATAATCAAAACCAACTTTGGTACAAAACCGATTTGAAATCTTTTCGATCGTAATCGGTGTTTTTGTAAATGGTATGTTTTTCAAAATTTATACTAAAAAGACAAAGCTCCTTTGTAAGCCTCCGGTGGGCCGATTTCCACCAAATTTTGAAAACTTCCATTTACGGAAAACGGTTGTGCATGAAATTTCTCACAAATTGGTAATTTCGTTTGAGCTATGGAAGGACACAAATCGACAGACACCACCGCGAACCACTTTCTCCCAATAGTTACTCTACATAAATTTCAAGGATGAAAATTTTCATTATTACTCTACTTTGTTTTATTTTGTAAAATAAAAAATTATGCAAGAGTGAAATTTGAGAAATTTAAAAATTGATAGAATTCCGGAATATGGGAACAAAATATTTGGGACGCCTCTAACTTGTCCCCTCCCCCGAAAAATATCTCTTCACAATTTAATATGACACAAGAAAATCAGCGCGAAACATTCCGTCCCTATTTAAATAAAGGGCGGGCCACTATAAATATCACTTTGAGATTTGTGAAAAACTTAATGCCAAAAAACAACTGTCTCATATTGACATTTGCCATCTACAGTCAACAACAATTTTAGTCATGTATGTCAAAAAATGCACATCGCACATTCCAAAAAACTGGAGACCGTGCAATTTGATATATTTTGATCCTTACACTTTTTTCTTTAGGTTTATCTGTAAAAATGAGGCATATTAGTGGAATAGAGGAGCAAATTCAAAATCCTGAATTTTGAGTTCCAGACTATGACTACCTGTCAATGACCGCCAACGTCAATAAACATTTTCTTGTGTATGGCAAGAATGTTTGACATGTTGTTTGTTTGACATATCTCTATATCTTAAAAAGTTACTAGCTGTTTTTAATATTTCAAATGTTATAAAAGTAGCCATGGTCTAAATTCATAGAAAACCTTATTATTTTTAACTGATCCTGGGACCATAATTGTTTAAATTCACATAATAATTAATTTTCATCGTATGTCAAAATTTCCCTTACTATTTGCACGCGGTGTAACACAGGCAATCATATTCGAAAACTCCATCCATTTCCTCATCGGTATATTTTATATGCAAGACTCATAAATTGTTTTAAGTAGTCGAGATATCAAAGATAAGGATAACGATATTAAAAATTATGGCGGCAAACATAAATTAGATATTCTATTCGTGCCTTGCGTATTAAACCGGCCTGAGGAGATTAAAATTAGATAAGTTGTCGATTTTCCAACCTAAGATGAGTTTAGAGCTATTGGCGAGTGATTTTATTTTCAGTTGTATGAATTAAATTTTTCGCTTTTATTTAAATGTTCCATGCATTCGTAGTAGTAAGATGTGAAGGTATTTGTTCGTCGTCTATTCCGTTCCGTCCAGCTGTTATACTAAAAACAACCATGCGTTGTGATAACATCCTTTACAAAGCCGAGGAGGCTTAAAACGGTTAACAACATCTTTATCAAAGCCCAAAATGTCGTTTACTTCTCTTTTGGGAAAAATTCTTATAGGAAAAGATCAAAATCTTCCTTTGCTTTCTTCGCTCTTTGCTCCTTGACAAATCTAAAAGGCTAAATCACTCGCACTCTGTCGCGAGTACTATATCACATTTATCTTAAGAAAATTTGTAGCTGTTAAATTGTTATATTGTTGTAGTTTTGTTGTAATATAATCAGGTGTTCATTTTTTATTTATTCCAATTAAAAATTAAATTAAAAATGTATCCAATTAATATTGAACATTCGCATTTGTTAGTTGTGTTTTCACAAAAATCCGCCTTTTCCTCCACCTAGTCAAATTTCAGGCTAGAATTGTCACAAGGGGAAAAATTATAAATTTAAAGTCTTTCGCAACTAGTTCAAACATTGGTGGTGCATCTAAATTACATTTTTCAACTTTGAAATTTTTCGTAAGCTCCTCATTTCGTTTAATACACACACTTAAAGCTGACTTATCCTCTTAGATCTAACGCAAAGGAAGAATACTTCTAAGTTTAGTTAATATTGAGTCGAAACCTAGTCCGAGCACAAGTATGCAGTTGGAGGAACATGTGCCAATCGAATTAAGAAAATATTTTTTTAACCGACGCAGTTAGGGTTTGAAAATCTTCTCACTATGTCGCTTGACTGGTTTAAATTGTAACAAAAATATAGAATTGTCTTTTGAAAAATTCAAACTAATGAAACTATACATATGTACTCGTTCACCGATTTCTTAATATGACTTTAAATATTGGCATTTCAATATTTTTAACAACCCTCCAAGTGCAAATATTTTGGTGAATTAAACGTGGATCTTCCATATTTTTAAAGTTTTAACCCGATAAAAAATTTTGGTTTGTACGTGCTTAAATAAACTAAAATTTAGCAATATTTTGTTGTCCACCATTATTGAAATTCAAGCTTTTATATTACACAGGATGAATTTATAGTATACAGGGTGTCCCATTGGGACGAATCCAAACGAGTAGGGCGTGTATCTATGAGAAAATGTCTTGAAGAAAAGTCTACTACGTATATGTCCGGAAATGAACCGTTACCCACTTAAATTGCATTTCAATTTTTTTAGCGCGGCAGATTACTTTGAATCATATAAATGCCAATAATTCTTCTAAAAATTCTTCTGAAAGTTATGATAATTAAGAATAGTTTTCCATTATTTTAAAGGCACAGAGTTCTTCTTTCTTCTCGGGAATGAAAATTTTCATCTTTTTCCATAGAAAAAACATTAATGGAACTAAAAAAATTTTTGCCTAAAATAAAACAGATCGTTTAAATCATTTTTCTCAAAAAAATCACTTAATAGTTTTTGTTTTTTATTTCAAATTTAAATTTATCAGACGATTTGCTAAAAACTTGTAACTCCATTTTTTAACAAGCATAATTTTTGCTATTAGTTTTAGCATAGTTTTAGCAAATCGTGCAATAATTTTTTTTCAACAATTACAATATTGGATTGTTAATATCTCAAAAAATGTACGTGATTAGATAAAAAATGGAGTAACAAGTTTTCCTCTAATAAATTTAAATTTGAAATACAAAACAAAAACGATTAAGTGATTTTTTTTTGAATTATCTAAATTTTTAAAAGAATGATCGGCATTTAATCTGCCGTGCTAAAAAATTTTAATGCAATTTCATGCAAAACGATTCACTTCCGGGCATATGCATGACTTTTCTCCATGACATTGACCCATCTACATCGCCCTACTCATTTGGATTCATCCAAATGGTACACCCTGTATATTTTGCTGGTGCCATAAGGGGATTTGGTCGCCTTATTAATGAGGGTACATAATCATGTAATTTTTCTGATTACTGTTTTATCAGTCCATTAAATCGGTGAAAGGGACTGACTGCTGTATAGTGGCATGTCGGTGAGGGCGATGTCGTTTCCATCCATTTTAACTTTTATTATGTTCTTGCAACGGTTGCTTGATTGCCACGCACCCGCCTCCGTACCACAAGTCCGATTGAATAAAGTGTTCAAGCCTATGATTTTCAGTCATTTCAGCCCCCTGATTGGGTAACTGGCTAATCCATGCCGCTTCACGGCATCTAGTATTATTTAACGGTGTTAGGCGATGGATTTATTGTTGAGATTTGTAATAAACAATCTTTTGACAGCTGTACCTTCCAAAAATTATACAATTGAGTAGGATCGTATACTTAGTCCACAATCGGCGGCAATTTTAAAATGGGATTATAATTTGACAAGCTTAGTAAGGATAAGCTTTCATCAAGTGCTTGAAAACATCATCCCAAACATGTAGATCTTGAGCTATTCTTCTGTGTCTCCGAGATACGATTGCTAATGTGGAGTTTTACTTAGTATCCTGACACAACTTCCTATTTTACTGGTGAAGTTCCCATTAAGATCTCTCCTCTCCGTAAATTTGAAACCACATGATGTCCGAGCAACAGCGCATAGTGTAAACTGTCGCCAATTTCGTGACTGCAAAAGAAGTAAAATTGCGTTAAATTTCCATGAACTACATACATGTGTTGACATTTTTTATATATAATAAGATGTAACAAATGTAAAAATGTAATGATATATTTAGTGAGTACAACGACCACTGTAATTAAATCTTGTTAATAAATTGATTTAATTGCTATTACTAATGGTTTTTAATTTAGAATAGTATTTATGCTTCCATATTTGTTATATTATTTACAATAATTACATTATTTGCAATTGTTTACCGGTAAAATACGGTAAACGCAGCTACAATTATATTTACTCAAAAAGTTTCAAAATTGCTGTTCACGTTCATTTGCAACATACTGATAAAAATAGTTAAATAAACATTCCTAGCAACACATTTTTTTGTCTTATGGTCGAACTAACCAAACCTATAGAACGTTCAATCAAAAGTTGACAAGTAGGTGGCACTATTCTGGTAATTCCTCGGGAATAGGGAACTGGGGAAAGAATTTATATGTAAATTCTGTTCAAATGTTTTTTTTTCTGGCCTACTAAGGACAAAAGTTTGATGTAAATTGGGCATATTTTTTCCATATCTAAATTGGCAGGGAAAATTATTTCCAATTTAATTTTTATTTTCAAAAAAAATTAAAACTAACTTTTTACCTCAGTATGCCAGAAAAAAAGTTTAAATAAAAATTATATATAAATTCTTTTTCCAATTTCCCATTCCCGGGGAATTACCAGAATAGTGCTACTGGTAAAATACTGTTACTAATTGGCGATCGAAATACACTGATAACACTTTCTCACTTGTGTGTGCATTATCGTTGCAGCTCCGGAACTTGCCCCCCCCCCCTCCCCCCTTATACCTGACATAGCCAATTTAAGGATTATTAGAATTCTCATATGAATGAATAAATTGGAATTTATAAACGAAAAGTGAAAATCAGAATGTGATATACTAAATAGAACTTCGCAAAAGTTAAGGACGAATTTATGGATTTTGTACATGCTTAATCGCACAAGGCCATTTCTTAATCTAGGTCAAATTAAGTATTGGGATTCCTATTTGAATTTTCTCCACCATTTTTTAACGAACTTACCAACGTAATTAAACTCTTTCTTAACAAATTTTTTTCTACATGATTGGAATTGTGGCCCTTGTGAGAAGTCCTGTAATTTTACCATTAGTATGGGGTAACCAAACATCAAATTCATCGACTAAAATACATCGATATAATTTCTAGTCAAATTGGAAATGGCCTTTGTTTGTCTTTAATTGGTGGAAAATTAATAATTGTTAGGAAGGTAGCCTTTTATACACAAATTTTAAATCACAAATAATTACTTTCTAGGCAACGAACGACAGCGTACTTTGTCACACCCTGCCAGACGGATTCACAAAACCATTTTGAATGTTTACATATTTTTAGCTTGCTTTATGAATTCAAAAAAAAAAAATTTAGTTTTAACTTATTGAACTTATTTTTGAATATAAATGAATACCAGGCGAACGCGAGCTGTAGCTAGGGGTGTGATATTTTGGATACTTTTTTATAGTTTATGTTTCGCTTCTTTCAAACAAAATGTGACCCTATTTCAAATTTATATCTTTTACCAGTCTGCTAGAATTAAAAATTATGATATTTCTACTCCATTTTAATCACCAAAGACAGCTTGCTCACATTTGTTCTAGTAGGTTGTGATCGCAATACACACAAAATAATTCATAAACGAAACAGTCGTGCATTTCTGTTTGGGCAAAATAGACATAAACTTCGATAAATTATCGAAAATGTGATGTTACAACATGTCATCCCTGGTGCAAATCGGTAGGGATTATCGGTATTGGGGGAATTAAAACTGTTTCACTACTTCCTTTTCCAGCCAATATAGTTGCTTCTAGCAAATACGTCAGCCAGTTCTTCATTCACAGGTGTATCTCAGTTAGCAAGAATGGCCTATTCCCACAGTTACGATTGAAATAATTTACAAAAATGCTAGGAAAAATAGCATTAATTTATTCGCATCCTTTCCAGATGACTTCCACGGGTAAACGACCCCCGTAAATTTGTCGAAATTTATATGTTCTGTATTATACTAATTTTAATGACTTCCTTCCACAAAGCAGGATTTTTTAGACTTAGCATTTGATTCGCCTCGTCGATTTAGGAATAACCCGGAAGGTTTTGTCTGAAGTCCCCAAGTAGAACGATCAGTACACATCCAATAAAAACACTATAATCCCTCTCAGATCTTTCAGTATTGCGTCAAAATTCTAGATGTTTCTTCTGAGTGCCAAAGTCAACATTCAAAACGATTACATTGTAAGTAAACGCTGAAACACGCTTTTAGGATTACAGTTCATACCAATATCTAACTATTCGTTCTTGTTCCCTTTAGGTGTGATCTATAATACAGTCATATCATTTTCTTTCGTTTAACAATGTTTTTCTGCCGCTTGTATGTGTGTCAAACTGTTGAAATTGTATTCGTTATGCGTGAGAAAGAAATCAGTCCTTGTACTGTGTGAAATAAAATCGTATATCCTATACTACCCTGTGCCACTGGCAACTACATCTTCATCAGGCACACGTTATCCCATTTTAGTTTTACATAAAACTTTCCTCAACGCATTCATAATGATGTTTCTGCAAAAGTGTTCTGAGTTTTATTGACGAATGAATACTAAAGTCGTAATGTACCGAAATGGCGGCTGGCGGTCTGAGTACTATCAGTTGTAAAATACACAAGCTGACCGTTTTTTAAATGAACGCGTCAATTGACCATAATACTCAAAACTACTTCGTTGCTGCTGAAATATTGTCATAACTCACTAACATATCTAATTCGTTCTTAGATAGTTCCATGATCGTGCCACTTCTGGATTGTATTCCTTAAACAGGAACATTTGTCAACTAAATTTAAACTTTGTCAAAAATCCATGTTAGGGTTCTAACCTTGTCCTCAACTGAATTTATCTTATTTAGGTTTAGAAAATAACTGGGTTGTATCCAGCGCAGACAAATTCATTCAACATATTCTATGTTTGAATGCCGATTGCTTTGTAATATTTTTGTTGGGTGCTAGATTAAAGTTGAAATAATGCTTAATAATTTTTCGACTCATTTTCACTTTAAAAAATATTTTATAATGTTATATTTTTTGCAAATAAAAATCTTTTCTTTCAAGAAAAATCCAAGAATACAAATATACAAAAAAGTACTGAATATCGGTGACTGTTAAATTCGAAAACATCAATTTAACTTATGGTTAGAAATCTTCTAACCTTTTGAAAACTGTTTCATCTCGATTTGGATTAATATTAATCTCATTCCGGACTTGTTTTTTATTTAAAGCTCTAATCATTGGCTAAAAAGTGTAATGACTGTAGTACGTATGCTGGTGTTTACAGAAACAAATTAAACCTCGATTGGATTTTGCGACCAATATGACATATTTTGGTTTCATCAATTAATATTTTGTAATGTGGAACTTTATTAATTTTGTCCTGACATACGGTATTGCCTTTATCGTTTTAAAATTACTATAAAATAAATACTGGGACAGCATCATGAAATCCGAACGGTTCAGTTGTTCTAAAATATTTCTATAAACAAATAAACAATATTTCGAAAAATGCTCAAAGTTGGCTGGGCATATTTTTACACAAACAAATTTATTACACAATTTCTCGGCAAAGTTTTTCCCGACCACTAGTTTATCGAACATTTTTGTACGAAAATCGACTAGCGATAGAAACTGAATTTTAAAAATTTTCTTATATTGTAAATCAATATCTAACTTTAATTTACTCATTCACAATGACTGTCACCCTTCTACCACTATGACAAATTTCAAAAGTTTAAGTTTATTTATTTATTAATGTACTAAACTTTACAATTTATTTGTACAAGTTCACGCACGCAACAACATCTGCCATTTTGAGCAGTAGCTGCTCATTCACAATGGCGTATGCGGTGTATTGAGTGGACAAACAATTTTAATTAAAACCAGAATAAAATATACAAATGTGAACAAATATGAAGAAAAAATGTTTTTCAAATTTAGGAAGAGATAACTTTTGTCATTGCTAGGCAGCGACGTATTAACAAACTATTCTAGCGTTTGTCATTCTTCATGCAACTCTCGATCAACCACTGCTTCCAGCATTGATAGGGACACTCATTTCCAGTCACGATTTCAGTTTCTCTAAATACTTCTTCACTGCTCCCAGACTTGTAGAATGAATCAGGATCTTTTTGACATGCAAGTAATTACCTCTTATATAATTTATAATTATTAAAACTTAAAATGAAATTGAAATTGTTTAAATAAAATTTGCGGTCGGTTGACTTAAACTTCAACGCCGACTATCCTAGTCGTGTAGGTTTGAAAATATTTTTCAACTACTACCTTAAATGCAAAACTATTACAAAAATACACCTTACCCTGAAAACCCACTCTAATTGCATTGTTTATAAAAAACATTCCGGAAAATTGACCCCAGCTTAGGAAAATTATTTAACAAATAATTTTTAAAACAAGGATTTATATAACCGCCTAATTTGGATATAGCCGATAAAAAAACTGATTCTTGTGGGGTGTTTAGCGAAATCTGGAATTGGAAACGTTAACCTGGCAAAATTGTTATAATTTTAAACTATTGCGGTTTATTGCAATTTCAAAAAAACATGAAAATTCTAAATTTAAAGAAATGTCTCACTTTCAAAATGGTTAAATTTCTATAAGTTTAGTCTAGTGAGAACAGTTAGTCTTGCTTTTTTATAAGTAGCATTAGATATTTTGTCGACTTCCTAACTAAAATTTATTCTATGGGGGAGAAATTACTTTAAATGAGTTACTTAATTACCTCAACATTACCCCCACAGAACTAGTAAAATTTATTAATTGCAAATAAACTTAACAGTTAATTAAAAGCTCGATTTAATTTTTTTTTGAATTGTATTGCGTTATTCTTTAAAATAATAATGTCTCATATTTAAAAAAAGATGCCACTTGGTAAATAATTTATAGCTGAATGTTCGCTAGATAATTTGAACTCGAAGTTACCAATCTAAAGTTAGATAAGAAAACGTTTATTATTTTTACAATATATATTTGTTCATTGAGAGCAATATGGAATACGGTTCTAAGACTAAAAATCCAAATATTAGCACAATAACACTAATACTGCTTAGTAAAAAATGTACCGACGGAAAATTATTTTAACCCCCAACCAAATTCACCGTCTATGTTTATCATTTATACCGTTCGCACATTTACCAAAAAACGGTTTAAAAAAATGTATCCCATTTGAATCAAAAACTATTAAGAACAAAACTATAAAATAATAGTTTCTAATCAAAATATTAAAACCAACCAAAAAAATAAAAATAAACAAAACCGTGCTTCTAATTAAAACACAGAAAAATTCATAAAAATACAACGATTTTCTCTCTTTTTCCATATGGATTAGAAATAAAAACAAACTTAAACCCAACAACAATGCGAACAAAAAAAAAAGCTTAACCTCCTCTCATCAACCCAATGTAAATTCACGATGAATACTAATGAAAAGTAAATTATTTTTTCGGTTTTAGTTTTATTTTTATTAGTGAATGAGATGAAAATACAATCCGTATATACATATGCAATTTATAACAATTTTTCGTTTGTTTCGTACAATTATCTCGCTTTAGTGTAATACAAAAAGTGAATTAAATCGATAAACATATATATTTTTCTCTGTCCATAATGAACTTTTGCAACAAACTGGAGAATGAATTTAGTTTACACGTCTATACATACTCGTAAATTATACACACTACGGTTATCAAGGACTGCAACCACATAGATACGAAAAATCAAATCAAAACTAACAAAAAACTATATTTTCATATTATAGATAGCGTTTTCTCTCTCGTTATTCGATCGAATCGTGTATGCGAAAAAATATAAAATTTTTTTTTTGTTGCTGTTATCTTTGTTTGCAAAAATTGATTGCATTTGTGTGCTGCTTTTTTTGCGAAGAAGCAAGCAAGCGAAAAGTATTCAAAATATATAAAATTGCACATTGCGCATTTATATGTATTTAAATGAAAATTTTCCCCTACTTTGAAATTACACGCCAGTGTATGCGGCGGCGGTGACATAATCGTCGTGTACTTTATTGTATGTGAAGTTGTATATTGCAATCAATATACAACAAAATTGAATGAAAAATTCTCTGTTCATCGCATCACGTATATGTATGCATAATAATATAATAGTGTATTGGGAAGAAAACGGGGATATAATTTTATTTTACTAACACAATTTAAAAAAATAATTAGTTTTGTCTCATTCTAAAATATAAAAATAAAATAATATTTCTGCGTTTTCGCGTTTTTTGTGTGTGTTGTTTTTGTAATACTGCATCTCTGGATTTATTGTAGTTTTGAGTTTTTGTTGTTGGTGGTGTGCTTTTTATTTTATACTTTTTTTTGGTGTCGACGAAGGAAACGCAGTACTGCGTTCTAAGTCCAAACGTTAGTTCGATATAAGTCGCTGATCGGCCGCATTCGTAAGTTGCAGCAGGAAAATTATATCATTTTTTTAGTTTTTCCATTATATATGTGTACACTGGGAGGAAAACATTTTTTTTTTAAATACTAAATGTTTTTTTTTTGTAAATTTTGGAAAACAATTTCTTAAGTTGTAAATATTTGCTCGGAAAATTACATACATATGATACTTAAACTAAGTGAAAATATTTTTTTTTTGTAATTAATATTTTAAGTGAAATTTGTTAAATATCAAAAATTAATACTATTTTGTGACTACTAATTTAAAACTACAGTGGAAAATATTTAAACAAAATTTTAAGTCGAAAACTAATAATAAATATTCTGTTAAATCGCCGACGGATTCATACATATGTATATATGTAGTTATTTTTAGATATATATGGCATATATGTAAAAAATATAATCGCGATTATGCAATTTAAAAAACTAAAAATATTTAAATATTTTTTTGTTTGGTTTATTATTGTTGTTGTTTAGTGGTTCCTTATTGCAGCAGTCTGTCTGAATTTTTTTTTTGTTAATTTTGTAAAAACAAATTTGTCTGGAATTTAGTGATAAAATATTTCCGGTTTAATTTCGATAAGAAAAATTTTTTAGCAACTATACAAAATTTTCTTGTCGAAACTATTTTTTGTTTTACTTTTAATTTTTCTTTATAGGAATAAAAAATTTTACTTTTTGTTGATAATTTTTTTGGAAAAATTAAATTTCGTAATATCAAATTTTATATTCATTCAACTTTCTGCAATAATAAAATACACACATACACACACTCGGATTGTGAAATTAAAATAAACAAATTTTTTTTTTGGTTTTTAAAACATATACAGTGAAAATATCATAAAGCTTTTTGTTAATAAAAATATATATACGAAAGCTTTCAGTTCAGTGAAAATTTGTTTGAGATAAAAGAAAAGTATCTAAATAAAAGTTTGAGGTGAATTTTAAATTTTTTTAATAATAAGTTTTAAAAGTTACTCACGAACAAACCTAAGCAAAAAAAAAATTACTTTGAACTTAAAAAAAGCTCAAGTTTAAAAAATCATCGAAACATACATCCCACACAAACACACATTTTGCCGTATTTTTGGAACGGCATTTTATCTTATGGATTGCCGGACGGGTGACGCCCGACTGGCGAGATTTTTTTATTAAGGTAAGTGCGTGCTTAATTTATGCTTTTGTTGGTGTTACTAGAAAGCTTTGAACCTTTTTTAAACCGACGGTGTGGTCACCGAAGATTATGTACGACATAATCCGCATAGGCAACATGCAGAATTTTAGAAAGGCTTTTTGTATACGATATAACCTTTCGGTATAAACGATTGAAGGCGGAGTTATAAGTGGTGTTGTGTATATTTCAAGATCATTTTTTGGCTTCCCATGTTTTATAATATTTACTGGCCTTAGCAACAAAAATTTCTCAACTACCACACACATTTTATTTATTAATGACACTTAAATATTTTTTTTTATGAATTTATTTCAACTATTTATAAATTATTTAAAATTCTATAAATATTATCTTTAGTGTATGTGAAATTTTATTATCACCACGTGTATTTTGTAAATGCAATAGTTCTATTATTTATATACATTATATGAATTCTTTTATCATATAATGTACATAAAAAAAATATTGTGATAGCAGACACGCGCTTTGTAAAAAGGCATAGTGGGACGATGGTCAATAATTTATATTATCACTATAAGAGAACCTTATGGCTCTATCTGCCATTAAACCCGTTTTTAATCTTTCCTTTCACTCTCGAGCTTTGAAATAAAAGCTTCCATAAAATAGATTTTTCTTAATTAAAAATGGCAGCTAAAAAAAATGTAACGCTCTATCTCCCAAATAAAATAAGGTCCTCTTGGGGCCTTTGAGACCATACATTTATTTTTACTAGAGCGTATTTTAACAAATTGGTGGTCAAACGTATACGAGATTCGGTTTTAATTAGTTCTAGGATTTAGTACTTATATCCAATTTTGAAAATTTTCTAATGTTAAAATGTTCGTTTTAATGCAACAGTTCTGCGTTATTCTACAGAGCATTGTATCGTGTTGTGGAAATTTATTCTGGAATTTAAACAGAAGTCTTCCTCCAAAGATGTTGTTAACAATTTTTTTAATAACTTTAATTTTAACATTTTAAAATTAGTATTTAATGTTCTAATTTATCTTGTGAGTAAGGTCATATAAGATTTAAATTACCTTTTTCAATATTAAAAGTTTATTACATTTTCCAAAGAAAATTAGAGAAGTGGAAAAATCGAGTTCTATTAAAACTAACCTTACCGCCAGTAAAAGACGATTATACAATTTTGACGAACGGAAATATTCTAATAAATATTACAATTTTCTTACTATTCCTGATTCTTTTCCCAGGAAATGCATAAAATTTAATTATAAACTTTAAACTATCAAACCGATAGTTAAATAACTAACTTTTCAAACGTTAAATTCGGACAAAAATTATAATAAATTTTATGTAACGTAAATAAATAGTAATCAGCCTATAAAAAGTAAGTTAGTCAGCGTTAGTCAGGAATTTTGTGTTCTTCCAATTTCTTATAGTAAATTTTTAACCATTTTGTTGTAGAGGCGCTCAATTTTGTGGTTAGTCCAGAGTTACTTAAAAATTGAATAAAATGGCCTTTGTGCCGAAGAGTTCAACATGCTATAATCCACAGCTGGCATTTACAATTAATTTCAATAACAAATTGTCGCAAGCGCGTGCATATTGTATATATTTACATAGTTGTCGTTGTTGCACATTCGACTTAAGTGATTTATATATAGTTTAAGGTCAAATATTGATTATCATAATAAAATGTATTTCGAACTCAGAATGAAATTACGAGAACAACCGGTTATAATATGATCTAAAGAATCGAGTAGGTGTTTTCTGGTGTGACAGTTAATTAAATATTTAATTTAATTCGCGTTTAAACGGTTATGAAGGTGGCAATTTGCTAAGAGATTTTCAATTATTTTATAGTAATTCACTGTCATCTAAATATTCTGGCAAAATATTTCTGCAAACTGTTCCAAGTAGTAAGGAAAATTTAATTTTAATCGATCAGGTTCAATAAAATAATTTATACAAATTGTCTAAGTACAAAATATATAATAGGGGAAATCTATATTATGGATCTAGTGTGGCAAACTAAGTGTTGTTATGTCCCGCTTACTGCACTGCCGAATATTACTGTCTTCAAATGTTATATAGCGGTTTTAACTAATTTGATCTTTCTGTTTCATATGCGCTAACTATTTTTATAATACAAGAAACCCCACCTTTAAAATCATTTACAAAACCCTGGTCTTATAAAGACGGGATCAAAGTTTACTATATGTTATTTTTGAAAAGGTTGCAATATTGGCCTACACAATGCGGTTCTCTCATAGACTGGATGGTGAATTATCATAGCAGACATTAAATAGGTCTATTAAGATTTTCGTTTCGCCAGACCCCTAGCCATGACTATCCAAGTCATCCGAGTTCTCTTTTGGTATTATGCTTCTCCTTTTATTTGTTTTGGTGAGCCGTTGTTTGCGACACCGTATGTGGACTCCAATATTTTAAAGTTTGATATCTGTTGTTATGGAAACCGCTTTGTGTTGTCAAAATATTTGCGTTTTTGTTAAGCAGTTTTGTAAATATTCTGATCCTTTGGATGACGTGTTGGAAAATGTGTTTAAAAATTAAAAGTAACTATTAATGCAACTAAATTTTTTAATCAAATTAATTATTAAATTTTACTACATTTTTGTGGTATCAAAACAAATGTATTTCCTGTTAAATCTGGCGGCGAAATGTGAATTTTGAATGTGGATAGATATAGAAAGTTAAATTCAACTCATTTTGAATATCGCTTGTTTTTTGGGCGTCCAGATTCTTTTATTATACTAGTCACTTTTAAGTATAGGCAAGGATTTTTAACATTGGACTTGCTCAGTGCGAGACCCCATAATACAAACATATATGTGAGGTGGTTACAAGTCATGTGACTATAACTTCCTCATTGCGAAAATCATAATACGAAACCATAATTTCCTCATTTTCTAATTTATATAATAATCTTCTATAGTTCATAAAAGGTCGGAAAATTAGTGTAGAACGTCTTAAATTTCTTGCTATCCTACTATCGATCAAAGTAACTTTCAATTTATAGTAATTCATATATCTACGATATATAAATTAATTAATTTGTCTGACGTACCGAGATAATACAGTAAAGTTTTATTGACACAATGGCCTTCTTTTAATTATGTCGGAGAGATTAGGGAGATAATTATACTGTCAAAATTGTAACATGATAGCTCTATATCGTTTTTATTTGCACTCGGATAATGTTCTAACCAAGGTAGGAACTAAGCGCAAATTTGTTCGATAAAATATCAATGAAATATCGATAAAATCCCTAACAAAACAGAAGTAGCCGTTTGATTTACTGGGCGATTACAAAATAAAAGCACAGAAATTATTTTTATTAATTGATTGCTGCGTTTTGTGAAAAACAATCGGGTCGAGTTCGCGAAACAAAATAATTTTTTTTAAATTAAATTACTTAGACCTAATAGCTGTTCTGTTTAGTTCTGAACTAGCTGTTCTGTTTAGTTCTAAACAGTTCCGCTATTATACAGAACTGTTTAAAACTATATGGAAGGTCGATATTACAAGAAAACTATAGAGGTTTATGATTTATTTTTTGTTATACTTAGATTACTCTTAGATCTACATTATTCAATTAAAAAAAATTAAATTTTTAATTTTAAATTAGATACATTTGAAAGATGCTATCGCGAACTCGGCCCGATTGTTTTTCACAACAACCATATCGTGCAGCCTTTGCTTTCCGCAATTTGTCCTAAAATATTAATTTATGATAGTTGATATTTTTTATCCTCTAAATAAATAATTCAGATTATGGCTCTGTTCCATGAAGGAGAATGAAAGCGCTCTGCTATAGGCTTTTTTAAGCTTCTTATATTTTTTGTTTGATTTCCCCCCATTGCAATCAAATATCGAGATATATACAAGTTTCATTCGGCATTGTCACAAAATTCAGGAATGGTGTTTCTAATGTACCAGCGAATATGATAATAATCGTTTACGAATTGACGAATATTCATTTTTGTATATGGCCTAATTGCATGGATGCTTCTAATATGATATCAGATTAGTCGATTAGATTAATCGACAATAATTTTTTCGTCATACGTTTATCGAAATGTAGAAAAGAGAGTAAGCTCACAATTATATTAAGAGGTTGAAATCGCGACATAAATGATTACGCGAATTAGAACGTTAAATGATTCCTGAAAATTGAGATATAGAATAAGTCGAAAGTCGAAAAAAGTGATGGTACAACATCCCAGCCCAGGATTAGACCACGCACGTAATTTATCGACAAAAAGATATCAACATAAAAAAATAATTATTTAGGAGAAATAGAAGAAAGCAAGGGCTGCTAGACATATTTTGGTTTTAAAATGAAGGATATCTATCAAGAAAGATTATTTATTTAGTTTTGTTTTTTAATCACCCAGTAAAATCAAAGGCCTTTTTTAATCGATAAAATTTGCGCATGGTTCCTATCCAGATTGAGTTAATAGAATGGGTATTTAATTAGGTTTTCGTTAATTTTATTTTAATCTCAAGGATTTCAACGATTTGATATTTTTTTGATTAGGTATCGAGATGGTTTACCGATTATTAGCCGATTAAATAGCAGAAGTATTAAAATTTTTAAATTGGCTTCTATATGCCGATTAAACCAGCCCTGATTATTTAAGACTGAATTAATTCGAAAAGTAATAATTGTGTTTTTTTATTTG
Organism: Nephrotoma guestfalica; assembly: GCA_963691935.1. Classification (NCBI taxonomy): domain Eukaryota; kingdom Metazoa; phylum Arthropoda; class Insecta; order Diptera; family Tipulidae; genus Nephrotoma; species Nephrotoma guestfalica. The sequence goes on along the minus strand of OY829913.1, from coordinate 306,219,692 downwards.
TCTAAGACCCTCTTAAGTTACTGCATTGGATTGTTTAATTTAATACTGAAAACAGTGCATTGTGTATTAATTATTAGATTTAACCAGTTCTAAGACACATTTAAATTTGATATATCTTATTTAAGGATAAAGCACCGAAATACTTTAGTACGAAAAAGCGCGACATTTAAGAAAGTATTATTTTAGGCTTCACCTTGCATGTCATTTACTTTTTGTGTTATTAAGGATTTTTTATTCTACTATTCCTTGGGGAGACGCAGGCCTATACAGGATTTTTCTATTTCCGATTGAAGAAACGGTTATTTATTGCTCTGCGTTATTGTTGCTATATATTTTAATTGAAAATGAGAGTTCCAGAGTAATTACAAAATGTTTGAATTTTTGGAAGGCTAATCCACTAACTGGTGTGAGGTCGATTTAGATAGTGATGATGCTTAAATTACTTGGCTCTCATTGCACATGGCCTGAACAGTATACTGAACCAATTTTTAATTATTTTTTTTTAAAACAATTTCTTACCTAATAATCACAATGGTGGTTATTAAATGTCAAGCTCTCCATAGCATAGGCTCTCCGTTTTGAATACATATATAGTTTATAATTGATTGATTAACCCTTTCCATCCCAAAAGATCTACAATAAAAACATTAAAAAAATTTGATATAATTTTGGTACGATAACTATTTTATAGCTTAAAATTCTAATAAATTATTTTTATGTAAGTTTCGAATTTTAGATACGCCTGAAATATTGTAGCTCGATATTTTAATTAGTATTTTTGAGTTTTCTTGATATATTTAAAAAGTTTACATTTTTATTATTAAACTTATCTATAATAATTTAATAGTCCTATAAAAATAAACAAATAAATTAGAACCCTCACAATCTACGAACATTAAACAAAATTTCAAAACTATATTCTCAACACTAACTAAAATCTCAACAATTTTGATAATATTTTAATGTTCCATATTTCCTTTTTAACCTAAACCCTTGTCAAGGGACAATATAAATATTGTAATTTGTTAGTGAATATTGCATAAGAGATGATTATGACAATAATAATGCATAAATCTAAATAGGCAATACTCACGTTTCATATAGGAATAATTATAAACCTCTATTGCAAGTGATCCGTTCCGTCGATAAATTTTCGAGGTGGTTTCTTTTAAATTTTTTTGAATTCCTTGGGTTCTATCAACTCTCAAATGCAATCAAATCGACTTGGGTCAGTGTTGGCTATTGGTTTATTCAAATTAACTATTTAATGGCCTTATAATCTCCCTTTCCCTAATTTCAAGTCGTGGCTGCCTGTGAATGTTAAATAAAAATATTTTAGAATCTAAGAATTTTTCTCCAAAAACTATAATTTCGTTGCATCACAATCTCAGAGTAAAAATATATCAAGCGTTTACGCCATTTAGTATGACGAAAAATTCATGTTTACTTTTTTCGAGAAAATTTTGTTTGATTTTCTTTTGTTACCTCAAACGAGCCTAGTAATCAGAAAGAAGCACAAACGGTGAGATGCGAGTTTGTTTCTCTTTCTCCGTGAATAAATTGAACAAAGCGCGAACCTAAAACTATCTGAATAAAAAGTTGTACATGTTTTGTTATTTAGTTGAGCTATTGAGATCCAGATGGAAGTTTATTTATTGTTTATACAATTATCAAGGCATACTTAGGGAAAGATTAAAAATTTATTCGACCAAATTAAAACAAAAATGCCATTAACTGTGGTTATTATTTTAAAAGATCGATGATCTCAATTATGCAGTGTTCGAAAAGGATGCACCTTTTGTTGCGATCTCAGCTTATCAGTACAAATGTTAATATATTTCAGTCTACTATTGACTGTGCCATTCGCCTGCTTCTCTATACTTAAATTCTCCAAATTGCTTCAAATTTTGTAATGGTTTAGACAGAACGAGCAAACATAAATATTTATCCGAATGAACAAAGCCATAAATTAAGCATATTGCCTTTTATGCAAAGCCCAGCCTCTAATCAGTATGGAACAGTTTATATGTTACTTTGAATGCGACTTAAAATTTTAAGTAAAATACAAAATCAATTTAGTACTAAATGTAGTACTTTCCGACAATAAGTAGGGGCGCTAAATAATAAAATAAGTAAACTTTTATGCTTGTAATTTGATTTTGAGTTATTTTATTATAATTACTGTTAATCATTTTAATTAGAGATAAACGAAATCTTGCGAGTTAGTGCTTTATAAATAAAAGCAGTACAAAATAGAAAAGCTTTTGATATCATTTCATATACTTCAGGAATTTCTGCTTTAATTTTGAAAACTTTTCATGTTTTCGAGCTTGCTATAGAACTAGCATGTATGAGAATTTATCTCAATTACAATCCAAAAATGTTATAATTTATATTTGTAACACGTTTGAAGTATTAATATAATGTGAATTCAATCACCATTATATACATATTGATACTGTCTTACATCACCTCACAGGCAATAAATAAAATTATTTACATATTTTTTAACAGCTACCGTATGTATTTATATATGTATATTATTGCTTCCCTTCCAGAGCACCAGATATGCAATAAAATAATTATAATCAGAAAACCAAGTGTTTAATAAATCACATCGAAACCAAAACGTATATAAATATATAAATATTTAAAATGTCATTTATATTTTGATTAATTTGCTTCAAGGGTAATAAAAGTTTTATTCTCCCATACATCAAGCTTGCTTCTTTTTTGTATTTAAGTTAAATCGCGGATAATTCGGAAATGGTAGCGCGCATATCAATTTTATACGTGTAATCTATTAATATCCAATATGTGGTAAAGCGTTGAACGCGTTGCTTAATTAGATTTCACTACCTTCGAATAGACATGCATTACATACTGCAGCACGGTGGGAGGTAAAATCGTTTATAATTTTTTTTTTTCAATTAAAATAAATTATATTAAATTTAAATAATCGTTACGAAATTTTTAAGAGGAATCAAAGAGAATCGCACACTTTGTATCTTGATAATTTTTTCGTTTTTTCATTCATTAGTTTGGAGCTCGCAACTTATTTTTTTTTGTTGCACATAAAGATGCTGTTACCTATAACAACAACAAAAAATTGATTCTGTTATCTGATTTTTTAAAGAAAATATACGCAAAGTAAAAAATATAAGGTACGCGCGGAATGCGAAATATCTCAATTATCTGACAATATAATGAAGTGATACATATTTTGCTTTATACAATATTAATTAAATAAATCAACTGAATGTTTATGTTGTACCACGTGTGCGACCTCGCAACATAATATGTACATATTATATCAATATGTATGTACAATATGTTACCATTGTTCGACTGTACATTACATACAAAATGAAATAAGAATATGAAACGCAACAACAAATCTTTCAATACACGTAATTCATTTTTTATTTTATTTCAGTTTTTTCTAAAATATTCCACGTGATGAAAACATTGGGTGTTAATTATAGTACCGCCCACTAACTTGGATTCTAAATAACACACAAAAAAAACGAGCAAAGCAAAAAAATAAGAACTGTACAAAGAAGAAATGGAATTAACTCCGCCCACTTTAAGTTGTATCCAACAAAATCGACTCCTTGTAAATAACCCCGAAAAGCAACAACAAAAATAAACGCAAATTGTACAACTCAATCCTAAAACTATTTTTTAAATTCATTTCTAAATAGTTGTATAGCGTTTTATTCTTCTTACATCAAATTTCTATAGTTTTTCCTCTCAAGGTTAACCAAAATATCATATACATTCAGTTGTGTTATATAAGAGGTGGAAAGGGGTTTTTGCACAAAAGAGCTTAGAATAAACAACACAAAAATCCAATAATATTCGAAAATTCCAGACTCAAGGTAAACCGAAGCTGTGCGCAATGATACGAATCTGTCTGTGCAACTTCTCAATTAACGCATTCTCTTGCATATGCATATGCATATACACAATCACAATTAAAAGCTTTGAGCATAATAAATGAATAAATTAAAGAAACAGCAAAGAAGCTTTTGGTAAAATATTTTAATACAGCGCGCGTTTTCTTTTTTCGATTATGTTAAGATTGCTTGTATTGAATAAACTTTGTCACTTGGTTTGACTGCAGAATATTAATGAGGCAACAATAAAAATACAAAAAAAAAATCTTTTATTATACAATGGGTAGTTGAATTCTTTATCTTGGTCTTACATAATATACTGTGCATATTATCCACTTCCGCTTTTGAATGATTTCTTTTGGATTTCTTGTAGATTTTATTGTTGTTGTTGCTGCTACATATTTTCGTATATAAATTACATACGATTCCCTTCTTCATGTATTTTTATGTGCATTTCAATTTATCCGTCTCTTAGGATCATTTATGATGCAAATTATAAAATAAGCTGGATTACCTAATAGAAAGGACTAAGGATATGGTGTTTGGTTAATTCTACCGAATTACTACAAAAACATGTATACGTATCTGCATGATGACCAATTTTTGAGGGTAATGAGCCATTTACGAGTGTTTTAAAATTGTGTGAATCAGAATTTGAAGTCAGCATAGCTTTAAATTAATTAAAAATTAAATTTTTTTAAATTATATTTGTTTTGAGTTGAAATACAAAAAAATTCGAAGGAAGTTCCGAGGTTGAAAATTTCACGTAGCAAAATATACAATTTATACGGCAGATTAAAAAATGAGTTGCAAATCATTGAGATTTCCTTATTTGCAACCTGATGTGGGATGGTGTACTGCCTCTGGAGTCCGTATCATAATCCTGTTTTCAAAGTTCCAGAAATCACCATCCCGGAAATCTAAATCCGAAATACCAATATTGACCTCGACCATTAACATTTGGATCTTACATTTTCGGATCTTGCAGAATTTCATATTTTCTGCTAATTATATTTATTTGCAATGCCCCGATTTGTCAGTTGTTATATTCAGAACAAATTATGGTCACACTTGGTTTGTAAAGAATGGGGTTTGATATTCTATTACGAATTTAAAATGTTGTTTAAATGACGATGATCAAACTGAAACGTTACACTTTTACTCAGAATTATATAGCAAGATTGGTAAGCTACTCAAATTTCTCTCGACGGACTAAACCGATTTTGTTTGAATTTGCGACCTGACGCGATGGGAATTTTACCTGATTTTTAATCGAAGTTGAATTGATTGGTGACCAAGTACAGCGCAAGTGTCCCGGATATAACAAGAAAGAAGGAAAAGTAGGAAAGATGTTTTGCGTTTTTTATGACGGAGCAACCCGGTTTCAGCCCCTAGCGATCGTATGGCATGTGACAACACAGTTTTAGTCTACTACAATAAAGAACACGGGTTCTTAAGGGGTTACTAAAGGCATTTATTCTAATTTATTGCTTCTTTTGCATTCTACGAAAAAATATTATTTCATATGCATCTTGAGATTTCTGGAAATTGAATACAATTAATACTTTTCGTGTATCTTTACCAAACTACTGAAATTAAAGGTCTAATTCACAAACTGTAGGTAAGCGTTGTAACTGTAAAATTTCCTAAATGCACTAAAATCGTATTTATAAAATGTAACTCGATTCTATAAATGTAAAATATAATCTGTAACTTTGCAGCATCAAATTTGGTGACGTTAAGTTACATATCAAAATTTCGATAGCGAATAACTCGAAGAATTGTCATTTTCTGCAACGATTTTCGCATATAACCCTACAAAACTTGAAGCTAATGCCAATTGTAATTTTTTAGCTTTTAGCTAAAATTTGATTGTTTGAAATTTATCACCGTTCTTATATCATATACGCCTAAATGTTGATAATACAATACAAACACTTTGACTGTAAGTAACAAATAGTTTGTCTATGACACAGCAAACATGGTGTTCCAACATAATATTATGTTGTTTGGCAACTGTATAATTCATTCTTATTTTAATTTACTTACTTCACTTTACTATTCGAGTCAAATCAAGTTATATTAAATTAAGTTCTGAAATTGGTACTCATTAGTGGACCTCTGCTGTTTTAACAGATTATCAAACGTTGTGATCTAAACTTTGATTACCTAAACTATGTTAGAGTTCCCAAGTATATTGGAAGAAGTAGAAGAGTGCTTGTATGTTGGTATCAACACGTGTGGCTGGCCTAGATTTGTATGGACAAATATAATATATGTACGAGTAAAAGGGATATAATTAACGGTTTCCTTAAGAAGTTGGTTATTTTGAAAACAATTGGTAAAATGAGATTAAAGTATTTTTACGAGAAATAGGTTCAAATTCTCGTGGTTCCGATTATTTATTTATTAAATCTAGAATTAATTATACCATCATACCATGGTCATTACATTAAATTCCCAACGAAAGTGTACCATGAATCAACTTATGTGAATCGATTTTTGGCATTCATGTTTCCCGTGGAACCATATTTTTAACATAGACCCCGTTTTAAAAATGAGCCTAATCGAGCCTTGAAGAACAAATCTAAACAAAAAAATGAACTTAAAACTGTATGCACAATTAAATGTGATTATAATACAAACGGGCCTGTAACGAAAATCTCAAAATGGAAATGGTCTACTAAATTTATGCTGAAAACCTATAAAATGTTTTACGCTATGTACTTTAGACTTAAGCCAAATGATTTTTTGTGCATGCTTAAAGTTTTAAAATTTTTATAAATATAACAAATTTTCAATATAAAATTTTGGTTGATTTTAAAATTTAGTTAAAACCATAAACAATAGTATTAATTTTTCATTTTGAATCATAGATGTCACTTAATTAATATCGACGAAAAATGAGAATTATATTGCAATTTATTCAGTTGTAAATTAAATTGATTTTTAAATAAATATGTCCGAAATTTTTCTCGATGAAAAGGAAATTGTAAGCAAAAATATACTGTTGCTTGGTTGCACTGCGGGCACTGTTGATGCACAAATTTAAAAATATTATCAGAGGCGGATCAATAGGTCATTCAAAATTAAGTGCCATTAGAGAAAACTAATTATTCTTTAATTTTTCGACATTATCAATTTAAGTGACATCTATGATTCGACATTAAAAATTAATACTTTTTGAGGCAAATTTATCACACTTTTATCTTCCAAAATTAGTTCATTGGCATATTAAAATTGTCATATGAAAGCAAATATGGAAATGTAAATTTGCAAACTGTTTCAGGAGTTTTTCTTCCTTTAGCAAATGGTAATCAATTCGTTTTGTAAATTGACAACAATTTAAAGCATCAGAATAATCTAAGAATTTGCATTACTGTTTTCCACGTCCCTACCAAAAACAGAGCTGAAAAGATAAAGTAAAACCTTCTGTCATCATTAACTTATGCGCTTTGAATATATGTTCAAGGCTGTGTATGTAAAGCTTAACCGTCCATTAAATATTTTGTTACAACGAATTATTCTCCGATAAACGATCGTGAAAAACTGAAAAATTAAACTTCCTATTTTAGTACGATATTATCGTATATTAGAAATTTTCAGTGAAACAGAACGGCTAAAATATTTTGTATTATATTTGCAACCAAATTGGTCTTTATTAAATTTAAACTTGGACACATGTGATATTTTATTGATTATTGCGTATTTTATCGAAATATGAACATTCCCGTTTACACTCTTTGTGAAAACAATTCTTTAGATTATTCAGTTTGTTTTAACTTTTACATCTAACGAAGGGCTTTGGCCGTGCTTTTATAAAAATTCAGTTAAGCCAAGAGGTAAATAAGAGTGGTGAAAGCTTTTCAGCTTGAATTGGAAATGGTAATTCATTAGGAGGTTTTTTTTCGCAAATATTTATCAGAATTGCTTGAGATCACAATACAAAATTAGGTGTTATACTCATTTATACTTTTACAGCAAATAGAGTGAGGACAAAGATTTTGAGGCTCAAAGAGTATAGTAGTTAATTTCTGACTTATTTGATCAGGCCCGTAACGCAAACGTAATGATGGAGCAATCTTAATAGTATTAGTATACAGACATGCCAGACAAAAAGTTTCTAGTGGTTTTCCGCGATTTAGTACAAAATTAAGGCGGTTTGTAAACGCTTAAGTTGCATGCAATTTGACCATTTGCATTACAGTTAGAGACCAGTTAAACTTCAGGATTTATACATTTAGTGTTAAAAATAAGATCTCAATTTTAAGTTGGTTTTTAATTCTAACAGAAATGATCTTCATACATAATGCTGCAACTTCAGCTCTTACTGGTGCAGTCTTTAATATTTTTTGTCGTCATCTTCTTTGTTACCTATTAGCGAAGTCATATGCTAATTTACATAATAAGCACGAACTGACTGTTCTTGTAGTATAGCTTCTTCACACGGCATCATCCAAATATTTTATATATTATTATTATTTATCTGCTGGGATCTTCAGTCTCTGGGCGTTTGGTTTACTCAGTGACACACATTTTCCTATATTTTTAAAATAATTATTTGTTCAATACTAGTTTATTTGGGTTATCTTATATACTACATCTTCTACTACAATTTTATCGATTTACAATTTTAGATAAAAATCATACACTATTAGGTTTTCTGAAAAATATGTTGAAACCCAAAGATCTTTAAATGTTTCAGAGTTTCTTTATAAATAATAGACTCAATCAGAGAACATCTCTCGAGGCTTACTATATATGGTGAAATATCTGATGCGTCTCATTCACTTGCGTAGTTATCCCAGCAAGAGCCTGATTAGTACTATCATTAAGAACGTATAATAAGATAAGCAATTTTTAATTTTTGACTCTGTGTTATAGCAGCTTTGATCTGATCCGGTTCAGTACATGTTTCATGAAACAACGCAAAGGCGCTTATTAGATTTCAAATAAAAATTTGTGATCTAAAACAAAATTTGATTCAGGTTTTCCATATAAAATGTGAACTGATCTGGATCAATGGTAGCCATGAAACACAGCAATTGTTTTTTATCGAGGTGAGGCGACCAAAACGTTGGAAGCTTGGTTTTGAACTGACGAAACATTGAATTCTGGCTAAATTCGAGATTAAGAAGGAGTAAACAATTATGCGTAGCGAAACATAATAATTGGCTAAGGCATTGTGATTATATTTTGTATGTAATTTCAATATTTTTGTAGTTTGGTCACTGCAGGCTGATGAGGTTTTTCAATTTAAAGAATTCAATCACAATGTTTCATTAGTTCAAAACGAAACTTCAACGTCTTGATGACCTCACCTCGATCTAATGAAATAACTTTGCAGAGATCTAAATGCTAGTTTGTGTATAGTTTTATTGTCATCGAGGACAGGTGTTCTCTGTAAGTTGTGAGTGAACTTGCAAGTCAAGAAGTTATTGAAAATTCGATTGCAAAATACCGCGGAATCTACTTATTATATTTCAGAACCTCCAAACTGAATTGAAACACGGATTAAAATAAGAAAAAATGAGGGGTGAACATGTTGTGGCCAACAGCCTACCTTCTTTTACCACGAATTTATACATATAGATCTCGAATACTTCACACTTGGTTTCTAAAGCGAAATATTACACTTACCGGACTTGTGGAAACACTTCCTGCTTAAAATTCAGAAAACCAACAAGGTTAACCCTGGTTGAAAATATATTTTCAATATTTATTTGAATCTTTTAATTCTTTGTCGTTTTTTGTAAATGCTATACTTTTTCAAATATTTGCAAAAACGAGAAAGCTCTAATTGTTACTACCACTTACGGTGGACAGATTTCGGCCAAACATATCTAGAACCTCTCAATTTATGGGCTGTACAGAGGACGAATTTATGTTGAAAAACATATTTTGGTGAAAAATCGTCAGTTCCGCTTAAATTTTAGAAAACTATCTGGCCCGATACTATTTCAATATTAATTTAGTATCTTTCAGTGGCGTCATTTTACTTGTAAATTCTATAATTTTTAAAATATTTGCAAAAAAACGAAAAGGCTGTTATAGAAGTTGTCACGATTTCGACCGAACATGGGAACTTCCATAATATAGAAAAAGTAGTGGGATTCTAATTTAAGGATGAAGTTTCTCCTCGATCAGTCAATCTATTTGAGCAGTAGAGAGTCAATAGAAATTTAGTCTGCACAGCACCACACACACACACACACAAAATTTTGAAAAAGTACTTTTTTAACTTCGGCAATATAGCAAAAATGTTGAGGTGAAAATTTTTCATAATCAACGTTTACTATGCTTTAAAGAAAGAAAAAATGATGATAATAGTAAATAAAGTCGGCGTTTTTATCAAAAATGGTCCACTCCATTTACATTCAGAAAACAATTTAAGATTAAATTTTTTGCAAATATAATTTAAAATTTTTAGTTCCTATTTTTTTTTTTTTTTTGTTGAACGCTGTACTGTCAAAATATTTGCAAACAAAGTCAAAGCTGGTTTAGAAGCATTTTCGGTGAGCCAATTTATAGAAAGTTTAATTATTAAGTTTTGTCTCGATCGATCAATTCGTCTGGACTGTACAAACGCCGATTTTTCGTTCAAAAACGTATTTTTGTCAAAAATCGTAAGTTTAGAAAACTGATGTGGGCCGGAATAGTTGCAAAATTAATTTAGAATCTGTTGGTTCATAGTCGATTTTCTCATGCGAGTAAATGATAAACGTTAAAAATATTTGCAATATACTGAAAATCTCCTGTAAAAGCTCCCACTTCTGGTGGATCGATTTCGGCCAAAAACCACTGGGATCTCCCAATTTATGGAAAAGCTGAAGTAAGAAGTTTCACCCCGATTAGATAATCTGACTGTGATATAGAGAACCATCAGAGCTTTAGACATTTTGTCTACTTGCGCGATATAGCGAATTGTAAATCTGCAAAAACCTCGAGGTAAACTTTTTTGTTGAAATATTAGTTTGCTTTTCAAAATTGTTAATGGTTATTGCGCTTTATTTTACTAGGTAAAAAAGGAAGTAAAATCTAAATTTACACTATTTTGTTTAAAAATATTCTTGTTAAATGAATATTACAATTGGAAACCAAATGTTCCACCACTATATGATCAGCATAAGATTCATTACGTGAGTGTCTGGAAATACCAACCGTCTTAAATCATTATTTCTCTTAGAGTTTAAAATAATTCTTGTCATCCCATTTTTAAAAATTGTATTCGGGTTCATCAAAAATATTACTTTTGAAATATTTGTTACAAAAGCTCCGAGAAATTCCAACGTACGGCATAACCTTTTATTGGGATTTTCACTGGAAAACTTTGACTTGAGTTTTACTTAAAACTAGAGGACGCTGATTTGAATGAAAACCAAATTTGAATTTTTGATGTAATTAAAAGACGAGCTAATATCTTTCCTCTGGCTTCACATAAACTTCACTGGTTTATAAAACCGCATTCTACTTTATAAAAGATTTAAATCTTACAAAACAGTTTACCACGAACAATTAAAAAAACACTTAAAATTAGATGTTTATTCAAATTATGGCATTTGTTCCATAAGCTGGCATACCCACATCTTAATATCCCCTACTTTTTGAGAGTGCTGATTACAAGTAAAACTGGTTTGGAAATCACTAGTTCAACAAAGTGACTGCGGATTTGCCAGAAAATAATTTTTGGAATTTGCTCGAACAATTTTTCATAAATTTATTCGAGAGCAACAAAATCTTGAAAAGCACCAATTTTTTGGAAGTTAAAAATTCGCGAACAACAAAATTTCGGATACGAAAAAAATCGAGATGTTTTGATGTGATGCCAAAACACACGATACTATCTGCTGAACAACGAACATCAAAGAGAGATAAAGTAATTAAATATTAACAAATCGTACTCGGAGTCTCGAATCGGGTCTCGAATCCCGTAAAAATAAAATAATGTTGATTTAAATATTTTTCATAAACTAAATTGCAATTAAACATGGTGCCAAATTAATTTTTCAATTTTGTGCTTCACAATTGAATCTGTTACTGGATTTGCAACCAAATGTAAATATGAAACCGGAATTTTTTAGTAAATAGTTCACGTTCAACGTATGATAATGATTAAGAGTATTTTATTCAAAGTATTGCTCATTATTAGTTACACATTTTTCCCATCTAACTCGTACATGCACGTTCAAAAACTGTTCTTCATTTGAGGCAAACCAGTTGTCGAGCCATTTTCGTACATTTTCGTAGGAAGTTAAGTGCTCTTTAGCAAGCTCGTGCCCATCGATGCAAATAAGTGATAATCGGACGGAGCCAAGTATGGCGAGTAAGCTGCATGTGAAATTATTTCCCGATTAAGTGCTTCCAAGGTTCCCATGTCCAGTTTTGCTTTGTGTGATGGTGCAGTACCATGAAGCAAAATGACTTTGTGTTGCATTTTATCATATTCTGGTCGTTTTTCGCGTAAAGCTAGATTCAAATTGATCATTAGTTGTTGGTAGCGTTCAATATTTTCGGTTTCACCAGGTTTTAGCAGCTCAAAATAAATCACACTCTTCTGATCCCACCAAATACAGAGTATTGTTTTCCGTCCAAAGCGATTTGGCCTAGCAGTCGATGTCGATGGTTGTCCTGGATCAACCCAAGACATTTTGCGCTTTTTATTCTCAAAATTGATCCATTTTTCATCACCAGTCTCAACTCCTGTTGTCTTTCATTCAGTTTATGCAGAACCCATTTTTCCAGTTTTTGGATATTTTCCATGGCTTTTAAATATATGTTGACGGCTTCTCGTGAAACATTCAATTGATCCGCGAGTTGTTTTTGCGTTTGAGTGTCATCCTCACCCAACAATGTTTGGAATCTACTTTCTTCAAGCTTTTTTGTGGTCTTCCATGTTCTTCCACTGGTGGTGGAAGGTGCAAGTTCTAAAAGAATTGCGACAAATATTATTCGCTTCTCAATAAATAATTTTTGCTTAGTAAAAAGAAATAAACTTAAAATCCGTTTTTCTCTCAAATTTTTAAATTTTCACATCCAACATTTTAAAAAATAACATTTTAACATTCTATATTTGAAAAATCGATTGCCGGTTAAGAAGTACCCAAGTTCAATTAGTATTCCAAAATTGTTCATAGAATACCAATTACAAACTACAAACTCTGCTTTACATGCATTTTAACAGGGTTAAAGATGGATTTGGATATCAAAGTTTGTTCTCTTTTAAAATCGATATCTTGAAATTATCCATCGCTCTCTTGATATCCGAGATATTTAAGGTTCCGGAATTTTGATATCCGTGATTTTTATGAAGTTCCTAAATTTCCTAAAGTTCTGATCGTTTTTCTAACATGTTTTTAATTAATTATGAATTTTGTAATTATTGCGTTTTCTCCAACTACTTTTAAGATAGTTAAATGTTTGTTACAAATTCCAGAACAAACTATGGCGAAGCTTAATTTAAGACAATGAAAGAATTGGAGCGGACTTACTGGAGTATGGAGTACATAACTCATCAAAAACAGAAAATAGATATCACTAGAAATGTTCAGGATTGAAGCCAGCTTTTAAAATTGTAAAAGCTCATAATTCACTACAACTAGTTTACCTGCTCCAATTCAAATAGCCATATACGCAAATACAAGCACATATGCATTTTTAATTATTTAAAACCTGTTGAATTAGGAATTACATTCCACTTGTTGATTATATTGAATTACAATTCTCACTCCGGTTGGTAAAAATGTAATACATAATACAAACATATATGAAATATTTTCCAATTACATATGTTATATATAGTAGGAGGTTTCATACTACGTATGTGAGTATGTACGGTAGAGGCATATACGAGTTATGAAATTACAATTAAATTAAAAGTAATCAGTAAATATCGATATTGTATACACCGGACACACCTTATAATTTATATTTAAAAAGAAACACAAAGCTCAAAATTTGTGTCTAAAATATTACATAAAATACCGCACTGTATGTATGTATGTATGTTATGTATGGACTGTATTATTATTACTTAAGACAACGTAGACAAAACAATAATAATAAAACAGAATAAAAACCTCAAGCCTTTAAAAAATATAAAACCAACAATCAGATAAATTAAATTTTTTCTCTGCATTTTTTGTTGTGGTGTTGTTGCTGTTGTTAGTTTCCTAAATCATTTTCTGATTGTCAAGCTCCACTGCAAATTTACAATGCAATTAAGTTGAATAAAAACTATATGTGTACAGCACGGTACACAGCAGTAACACAAAATCAAACAGTTAAGTATTTTTTGTAAAATTAAGATTTGTCGTAATTTTTTTGAAATTTATTAAATAAATTAGCTAAGTTTATTGGTTTAAATGCGTAAATGCCACAAGCAGGCGTGCGATAAGAACTGTGCACAACATAAAAAGAGCGGCAAAATATATCGAATATACCGTTTTTCATAAGCAAAGTATTTCTTTAATATAAAATTACGAGATTAGAAAGCAATACAATACAATTAATTTCCATGTACTTATTAGCAGATAGGGATCAGTAACATTAATTTACATAACTTTTCTATAAATCTTATATGTGGGATTTGTGATATTTTATTTCTTTATAATTGTTGTTCAAATAGTTTTAACAAAACTAAAATACTTTCAAATCTTAACGAAAGATTATAGAGTTTTTCAACTTTTTAATTGCATTTTTATGAGCGCAAGATATTCAATTATTGATTGTATCCCCTAATATGGCATTGAGCCGATATGCATATTGAAAATGTACTGCATTGTTGTTGCCGGCGGTTTTCTTGAGTCTATATGCTCCTATAGATGTGTTACGGTACAAACACTACCACAAAAATTAAATTAAATCAAGGACAAGTAAAGATATTCTTAATTTATATTTTTAAAGTTTATTTCGCGCTGAGTTCTATCTCTCTATACCAAGAATATTTTTAAAAGAAATTCAAAGAATATTTTAATCATCGCACAAAAATCCCACTCTCCCAACCAAAAAAGCAACCAAACTCAATCTTTTTATTTTCGTTATGTTTTGACAAGAGGCAAAAAGTTTTTTATGCGTGAAATTTATTTGAGGTCATTTTAAATACCGCAACACACACTTGCCTCTAACGAATTTAAAATTTTAAAAGCAGATTAAAAATGCGATTTTCAAAGCGCGAAAAAGCTTTGGTGGAAATATTAAAAAAAAACGGTCGACTTCAATACAGCTAAGAAGATTAACGTCAAACAAATTTTTACTACTTATACACAAGATATTCATCTCTTTTATCATATACTTGGGGGATTCATATTCAATCTAAACCATCAAATACAAAATTCTCTCACAAATTATCTAATTCGCGTTTTGGACGGTAAAGCAAAGCTAGCAATAATGCGAATATCGCGAATTTTTATTTATATATAACCATATAAACTTGGCGCACATACGAATAATTTTATAGACAAACACATACAGGCTGGACCAAATACATGTGTGGTGAAATGATGATGAATAAATTTCGGTCGATGGTTACAAAATACAAAAAAATAATTTGCTTAAATTTGAAAATATATGCGAGCGTTGGCATTGAAACTGTATACGGGTGAATGTATTCGTAAAACACGCGTTTGTCCAATAGTTTATAGTGTTAATGCGTTATGTAAATGAAGCTCAGTTAGAAAATGGAAGATTGTGGTATAAGATGATTTATAATAAAGCAGTATAAGCCGGTATGCTTTACGAAAGTAAAACTTTTTTTATGTTTTAATCGTGTAGATGGTTTAATTCACGAGTTATTCAGGTAATTCAATAAAACCTCTTGGAGTCTTTCGGGTGAGATGTGATGTCAATTATTTCGCTGATGCTTAATATAAAAATCAACCAGACGTATTCTTAAGATTAAGCTTTAAACAAAATTTTGATAAACATTTCAAGTTCCTTCGGAGATAATACGAGAAAGGCAAATAAATATAAAAAAAAAATAAATAAAATATAATAAAAGATAAATATAAATAGAAGATGTAATAATGTTTATAATAATTTTGTATCCCAATTGAAACAAATTTTTGAATTGGTTGAACACACCTGGTTCATATATGTATCTTTTAACAGAACTTGTTAAAGTCAATTACCAAATCTTTTTCGCAAAAAGTGATTTTCAAACTAACCCCATGGCTTCGTTTTATAGAATTCAAAGAACCCAGTTTTCGATAATTATCTCAAATAAATCATACTTTTCAGCGATAACAGGATCAGTATAATATTGCAATGCATTAAATGATTGTGGTTTGTTTGCGTACCACATAAACCATTAAATAGAGTGCAGTGATGTTAAGTCGGATGATCTTGTGGAGCAACTGACTGGTTCATTTTTCGGAATAATGGATTCACTAAACTTCACCAGAATACTTGTTTCATAGTTTGAATGACATGTTTGCTTTGTCTTGTTAAAGCCGCATGTTGTCCCCATCAGTATCATCGGTCTTCAGAAAGAAAAATTGATTCAGCAAATCTCTGGTTCTTATGTTGCTTATGGTTCAGACCATAAACCACACCAAACAGTAAATTTATCTGGTTCAATGACACTTGTTGAATTTATTGTGGGTTGTGTTTACCCAAATTCGATAATTGGGCTACAAAGGCATTCAACCGGTAGTGTGCTTCGTCACTGAAAAGGATTATTGTTTTTGCCAAAATAAGGATTTATTTTGAGAGACAATTCCGACCCCACATTCATAAAACGCATTAGAACTGGTTAAAGGTTTCTACCTTACCTTCAGCTCAAAGCAATGTTGACTGTTTCCTTTGATTACCATGGTGCAGTGCACTCGAAACTCTTACCAAAAGATCAGACGGTAAATAATGAATATTATCTGGGCATTGTGCGACATTTCAAAAAGCAAATTCGTCGAAAACGGCCAGGTTTGTGGAAATAAAACTCATGAATTTTGCACCACGACAACGCACCATCTGATCTCACAAGACTATCATTCTGAAAGACTTTCTAGCCAAAACTCAGCAAATATCATCGAACAGCCATCGTATTCACCTGATTTGGCTCCGGCTGACTTTTTTCTCTTTCTATTTTATCTGTTCGAAAATCTTATTCTTTATAAAAATCGGGAAACACACTTGAGATGAACTGATGACTAAATGACAGATCACGCTCAAACTTCACGGCAAGATAGAGTACAGTTGTGCCAACTTAGCGACAAAAAAATTTTAAGCGTTCTTTTTAAATTACGGTTCTGTTAAAAATCTTTATAAGAAATAACCAAGAGCCGTTAGGTCAGGAGAACATGCCGGCAAATTGTTCGATCAATTTTCTTAGTGGAAATCCGTATTAGTTAGACTGCAGTCCTGATGCGAAATCATGAAATACGACTGGAATTTGCTATAGTGAATTTGATCTGATGCACAAATGCAACTTCGATAATATTTATGGAGCAATGACTAATCTGTTAGAAGATTTTCGAAATTCAATTTCTACCGGTATAACGTTTCCGTCTAAAATTGCATGCTACAATTTTGTCGTTAAGCTTTCATTTATTTATGTTTTCATACAAAATATCTAAGCCAACTTTTACCGTTTTCGAAACTTGTTTAGGTTTGCATATTGTAATATTTAGGAACAATTGCTTTTATCAGCGGATTTCATGGTCTTGCTCCTTATTGTATCGTAAGGTTTCAACGCTGGCTTTCCGTGAGAATAGGGAAGTTGAACAAATATTTTATGGTTGGTAAAAATGTTTTCAATGTCTTCATTGTTTATAGCTAACAGTTTGGCCTAAACCTTGAGATTTTTGCAGATTTACCATTCACTATATCGCCAAAGTCATAAAATGGTATCGTGCAGACTAAACGTTGGTTCTCTTCAGCCAAGGCGGATTAACAGATCGGGCTGAAATTCATATTAAAGTTTTTTCCATCAATTGGGAGATCTCAGTGATTTGTAGTGCCTGTACTCGAGCCATCGGAATGGCAGTTTCCATATGAGGTTTTCATTTTTTGCAAATATTTTGAACATCATTTATGAGAAGAACGAAAAAAAACTAAAAGATCCTAAATTAAATTTTCAACAGTACCGGTTCAGATTAGTTTTCCAAAATTTTAGCGAAAATTGCGATTTTTAACAAAATACTGTTTTTCAAAAAAAAAAGTTAGCCGAGACGGATTGATTGATCCGAATGAAACTTCATACTTAAGCTTTTTTCAGATTGCAGTGAGTTTTGGCCAAAAGCGGTCCACCGAAAGTGGCAGCTTTCACATGAGCTTTTTTCACTTATATAGCAAATATTTCAAATATTTTAAAAATTAAATCATTTATGAGAAAAACCATTATGAATTAAAAGAGTTTAAATTAATTTAGTATAAAATCGGTCTAGATCAGTTTTATCAAAATTTAAGGGGAGAAATTTGAAGAAAATTTGTAACCGAAGTTGGCCAGGTTGGTTTTCTGAAATTTAAGCAGGAATAATGATTTTTATACAATACAGTTTTACCAAAACCAAAAATCCAGTTTAAGTTAAGTTATCGCTTTAGAAATGAAGTGTGGTGTATTCGAGATATTTATTTGTCGTAAAATATAGTCGGGTGCTTTCCCAGAAATTATCTACCTCATTTAATCCGCGGGTTTTGATGTTTTTTCAATCTGTGAATTGTTAAACTTTGGCAATGCAGAGAAGAATACGAAAGAACGGGTGTAAGCAAAATTGATTTTCTATAGAAAAGAACTTGTCAAATTGAATTATGAATTCAAGATAAATAATATTAATTATTAGTGTTGTAGTAACTATTAAATAACGAGCATAACATTCAGATAAATTCAAAACGATGGAACAAGAACAAAATCATTAAAAAGACTCAAAATAAAGAGCCAGATTGGAGTTTGCATAATTGCTGGCAGATCAAGACGCCTAACAAGGTAGTAAGTACCATTAATGATAAGCATCGATCACATAGCAATAGAAGCCAAATCATGAATATAAATCTATGCACAAGTTAAAGCTGAAAATGATCTGTGACGGTGTGGTTCAGAATTTTAGAATAACCACAAAATTTAACCCTGCTGGGTTTTATCTTCATAATAATTAAAAAGGAGTTAATTATGTGTCAGGACAGTAAAATTGGACATTATTTAGAGTGACGACCAATAAAAGAATGCTCTGCTTAAAAAAGCTTATAGCGTTCCAGATAATTGTTGACTAATTTGCCATATAACAAAAGAAACTAAATATATACGGTTGCCCAGTTTGAGTTTGACTACTTCTGTCAAAATAACAGACCGTAAAGAAATAATTTTAACATGAATTTTTACACAATCAGTTGTATTATGAAATATTCTAATTTTTGAATTTTTTTTAACCAAAAAAATTCTTAAACAAGCGTTTTCCCCCTGCGCGGTGCTTCACAATCAGCCCCCCCCCCCCAATTTTTCTGTTTTTACAGATACCCTGAGGAGTAACAGAGGTTGAAATTCTGCACGAACCATTTCAGAATTCTGCACATTCAAACAGTAATTTCTAGTGCATTAAAGGCTTTTTAGCTAGCTACATATGTCTATGTGGATGGATAGCTTTGAAAGTCTATAACTCAAAATTATATTGCATAAAAATGATTCAGGTCCCTAATGGCAAGGACACAGCAAGGGTACAGCAATTCAATAAAATTTAGTAGAAATTAACCATAGACTAAATTTGTGTCTATTGCTGTATTCTGATACTGAAATTTAAAACAAATATTCTGAGTACGCCAATAAAAATTGTCGAGTATCGATCTAAAGTTTTTAAAGAGCCTACTTATATGTTTTGTTTTAGCAGAAATTGTTTATACTAAACATGCACAGAATCGCTATTGACGCATGTTAAAGTCTAAAATAACAGCCAAATTGTATTGAGAAATCCTTAACAAATTAAATTTTTTTAACAGATAAGTATTTTTTATATATTTTGTAATTTCACGTTTAATGAACATTTTTCCTTAAATAACACATTATTAAATTAGAAAGTTTCAATTTGAAACTGAAATGAATTTTATTTTCTGGAGTACTTGACCGATAAAACAGTTTATCCTATCCGCTATTAGGTCGTATTCACACCAAACGTGAATTGAAAATGGTGAATAAATGATTTATCTACCGTGCACAATAAAACAAAATTCTCGCAAAATTTTATTTGAAACAAAAAATTTTGATAGGTTGACGGTTTTCATAATGTTTTACTCTGCTCTTAATTCGTAAGAAATTTTATTCGTACGAATTTGTACTATTTTGTACTACGGTCACACTACCTACGCTTATTTTGTACGGATTCTCTCCAATTCTTACGGTATAGTTTGTTTTTCTATCAGTTGTACGTACGAATCCAATACAAAATGGATTGTGAAAAATTAATTTCATTAGTGGAAGGAAAGCCATCTTTATGGGATCAAAAATCTAAACAATGTCATAACAGGGAATTAAATGAAAAAATATGGAGGGAGATTGCGGGGATATGAAAGTAACACGTAGTTTTGTAATAAAATTTAGTAAATATATTTATGAACTAATTGATATAAATACTAATTGGTTTGATTAAAATATTGTAAAAATTTGTTGCGAATTTCGTAGGCCGCAACAGTAGATCTGTTGAAACTGCGAGTTCCTTAAAATTTTTGATTTTAAAATTCTCTATTTTGCAGTTATAATACCAAAAGCATATTCAACAAGGCGTCTTGCTCGAGGCTGTGATTAAAAACTTCTTCTGCCGGAGAAAATACTTGTCCTGAAAATGGTATCATTAAATAGTTGTTTAAAGGATACGCTGCATCTGCTACTAAAACTAATGGTACAATAATATTCGTGTTTGCTAGTGGTTGCTTCGTGCCTTGGTTGGGGAATGTTGAAAGTTGCCTGTTCGAAATTGTGGTACAATGATGAAGTTTTAAAGATCCGCCATCACCCTGCTTTCCATAGCTCCCAACATCAACGCTTATAAATTTGTAGTTTGCGTCTATTAAACCTTGTAACCTTCTTGTAAATAAAAAGATCTTGAACTTATGGCGGCACAATTCGGAAATTTCCATTTTCTATAAATCTGCCCTGCAAGAGAATGGCGGAAAATGGCATATGTTTTTCAAATAAAGTATCCCATATAGTTTCGCAGGTGTCATAAACAGCGTTACAAAATATTTAACATTTTGTTGTAGAGAATGTAGTTCGATAAAAATGGAGGTTTACGAGACACATTTAGAAAAGAGCTTTCTAAATTAAATTAAAAACGAAGTGGTGACCCTGATGAAGAAGGCCATTTCAAAACAGTTGGAAATATTACAAACCATCAAAAGGATGATTTTATTTACGATGAAGTCACAATAGAAGAGTATGAGTTGTTAGAATCAGCAGAGAGTCATAATAAAAAATCACAAAGTGTAAGAGAACGGAACTTGGAAATAGGAAACTTAAAAACAATAAATAGCCCTGATAGTATTAAGCAACCTTCGTCTGAAACCAACTCACAACACCAAACCAGTACTCCGTTAAAAAGAAAGAGAAATGAAAGAGATAATACACTGAAAAGGCTGTTGGATATCGAAGAACAAAAATTGACCCATTTTAAACAGGGTTCTCAACAGCAACAGGATGATGATTACTATTTTGCTTTAAGTCTTGTTCCCTATCTCAGAACAACTCCGAACTAATAGAAAATTATTTGTAAGAAGCAAGTTTCACGAATTGCTTCCGCAAGAACATGAAGCATTATCTCAGAGCCAATGTACTTCTCAGCCTTCTTGAAGAACACAAAAATCAGCTCAATGTGTTTTTGTGTCAACACCATCACCAGCTTTTAGTTATCTTACAACACAGTTTTCTAATCGCCTGTTCAATCAGCAAATTATTCCTGCTGCGATATAATGACCTGATAATTCGTAAATTGTACTTAACGGAAATTTTATTATAAATAATTGAAATCCATATTTGTTTATTAATAGTTGCTTTACTTACCTTTATGTTATACAATCAACTTTTGTTGCGGTGAAATACATTTTCGGAAATTAGAGTCCTTATGAAGTTGATAGCTTTTAATACATAATCAAATGTAGTTGGAACCATTCTGCTATATTCAAAAAATGCTTTATCATTATTTTTGATTCACTGTTTTCAGCTCTAGATATACAAAATAATCTTGTACCAAACAACTTCTGGGATTTTCCAGTGAAATTTTTTTTATTAAAGGTGTTTCCATTTTCAAGTCAATTGACAGTAACGTAACGTAAACACTTTAACTTATGACTTTGTACGACTGAATTTGAGAGAATATATTTTCGTACTGATTCGCATCCACTGTAACCGCAGCCTTATACGGAGCCTCGTGATATTCGCTCTAAATAAATATTCGTATGTTTCAATTATTTTGAATTTTTATTTTCGAGAATAAAATTAATCGCGGTCGCAACTCGCTTTTGGTGTGAATACCACCTTAGATATTGTTTTTTCACGAAATGTGAAAATCTATTGGTTTATCTACAGTATATTTGTTAATTTTACTTAATGGTCACTGGTGAATAATTAAAAATATTCGTTATTAAATATATGATAACCCACTGACCGGCAATACTAATTAATGCAAAATAATAAAACAAATATTCAGGATTTTGTGTTTAAATATTTACATTTTTATGATTGATTTTTTAATGAAATCGCGAATGGTGGTGTATGGTTATTTTATTATGCAATACCTTTTTGTGTGAACTTTGTGGCAACTGATAGGCTCTATAGTAATGTAATGAAAGTTCGCGGCGATTTCCAATTATATAGTTTTCGTTTTATGAGCTTTAGGCAAATGAGATGGTATAGTGTAGTATTTTAAAAATCCCTCAAATTGGAAAAAATTTAGTAAAACAGAATTGTCTTGCAAATCCATCTTCTTACAAATGTTTCTGCAATGTTATATACAGCATACCAATTCCAAGCAGCTTTTCAAATTAAAAACAATTTCTTCAATTAATAAATTACTCAATTTTTCACAAAATATACTGACACATAATCTAGTTATAAATTATAAAGCTCTAGCATTTCAACAGGTGCACACATAAACCAAACCCACAAAACGTTGTAATTCTCCCCTCTAATATCAACAATTTACCGCCTATAAAAATTTTCAATTTCAACTTAAAGTACCCACACGCAGCCATGTATACAATCAATTACTTAGCGCAGCTAAGGTTATGATCTGGTGAAACTGCAAACATAAAATAATCAAGCAAGATAACAACTATACTTCCTAATCTCGCATGCAGTATACGGTAAGGCATGTGTCTAATGCACGAAAACAAAATGTTGATTGCAACGCAAGATTTATCTATCAAAAATAAATTACTTGGTACACCGAAGATATTAATAGATAAGTAAAATTACTTTATAAATATAATTTAAAATGAGGCTTACGTAACGCAATAATTTATTAAATTATAAACGGTACAGTAACAACAAACACCCTGGTCGATCTTGTACGTGTAAGTAGAAAATATTGTTTTTATTTTGGAATTCGACGCTTTCCAAAGTAAAGTATTCGTACATAAGTGCGAGAAAAACGTGCAAAATTTCCGATATAACATGCATTTGAGTTTGATCTTCCGACACTTCTGTATACCATACGATACGCGAGTATATTACATATATTGAACACTATATACAGTATAACAGTTTTCTTTTCTGTTGAAAATAGAAAATTTCATTTTATTTGTTTTATTGTAAAATTTTACAGCATGTAGGTGGTTTTTGAAATGGAATTAATTTTTTTTAAGCTTTAGATAAATTTATTAAACAAAAGATATTTTAAGATTTGGAAAAGGAAACATTCACCGTAAACTGTTTAGTTTTATACTTTTATAATTTACAATGTTTTCAGGTAAGGTATTTTTATTAAAAAATAATAATAATGATAAAAATTAAATTCAGGTGGTATTTTAGTTTGAATTTTTTTTTTTTTGCTTTTACATACTTAAAGTATGTATATGTTGTAAGATTTATGTTAAGATATTTTTAAGATATATACACAATTAAATAATTGCTTCCTTGTGTAATTAATCTAATTTTATGTAACACAAAAAGTTTTCACAATTTTCTATTTATTGTGTGTGCGGTGGCGATAATTTACACAGGTTACATACGTCTATACGCTCTTTCTAATCGTAGGTGGGTGTCCTAATATAAATACTTTCAATAAAGTACGGAAAAATAAAAGTGAATTGTATCCGCGATTGTTTATGTTTGTTTTGTCTGTCTATTGGTTTGATTTTAATTTACTGTTATAGACAATCAATTTTATTACAAAATTTAATCTCAAAATTGTATATTATGGCGTTCGAGACACCTTGCAAATTTTGTGAATTTACTCGGTTAAATTGATACTTTGAATTAAAAGATTCTTTATTCACCAATTTAACGCAAAGTGTCTGACATTTAGTCAAATTTTTTTTGTACTAGGCCAAAGGTGAAAAATTCATATAAAAATAATTTTAGTGGCGATTTCATTTGTTACAATTTTGACTATGTTTGGCTCATGGAACATGTAGCGGCCTCAGCGACACTTGAAAGGCGAATAAAAATAACGGCTATTAATTAATTTCGGCTGCTATCATGTTAAAAACTTAGAGCCAATAGAAATTACATTTTTGTTAATTATTCAGCCTCTTCAAAAAATAAAACAAAGTTTAATCAGTACAGTCCGGGTCTATAAGCATATTAAAGTAGAATTACAAAATTCTACTTTAATATGCTCATTATATTTCAGTAAAGAGGGACATACGAACAAGCCATCTTCTCCTGTCTGCGACTTTATTGGTGAACTAAATCAAAATGTGAGAATCAGGCAACTCGCTTTGGCTTTTCGTTGTCTAAATGAATTTCTTTCACTTCACATTGCACGTAAATGTGAGAAACGGGTCGACCATAATTACGAACATATGTCATTTTGTTTTGTGTTCTGTAAGCTCTCCATCAATTGCATCATTGTTCATGACTTCTCTCAGATGCATATATGGATCACATTTTAAGTTTCTTTGATTTCTGTGTGTGTAATAAAAAGGTTATTGCAGACATAATATGATTTAGTGAATAATGGTGAACTATCACTCTGTCGGCTGAGAAGCCATTACCCATAACCATTTTTTCAAAATACAAACCTGATTGGCGTTTCCGATTATAAACTCAGGGTATTTTCTCTGTTTTTAATTACAATACTCTTGATGGTATTGTCATTTGAAAAGCTTGATTGATTGCTTGAATATTTTACAAGAAGTGTTTAAAAACCTGAAATTAAATTTTCCTTGGTTACGACACAATCATGTCAATATTTTATCCACTTTTAAGTACCACACGTAACAGTGCACTAGATTATTAGAAAAAAGAAAAATTATTTCAATTTACGTTAATTATTTATAAGTTTCAAAAAACGAAAACAAAATAAAACAAATCGTGATGGTATACGATTCGAACTCACGTCGAACCGTAAACTTCCATGCGGACTAGCAAGTTGCATGAAAATATGGAAAAAGAAATATTTTAAAAAAATTTAAAAAATCTGGGTTTGCTCGAAAATAATTCAGCTTTCTTGTCCTATAGATGTGGCTTTCAAAAATTTAAACTATAATTTCGGCCTAAAGCACATTAGGGCAATATTGATCTTAATACATCGAGTTGAAACTCTTACCCAATTACTGAATTCTAGATTTCTACAAAATTGTGAGTTCTCCTGAGATTTTTTTTATTTTTATTTTATTTTAAGAAAGTATTAATTACGCAATCCTCACTTTTTCGTTTACGCACACATCACCCATTCACCTACTCACATAATTAATGCCACCTGCGCTTTTCAGGCTCCATGTCAATCTGTGCACTGACATGGACTTTGAGTACTTCCCGGTTCACGTGCTGAAGCTTTATCCACTGCACCACTTGTCCGATCAAAATTACGTTTCAATAAACACCGCAGCGATTTGACAGGGCTTTCTTTCCATTACCTGTTCCTCGGCGTTGTAAATACTAAATAATTATGATTCATGTTATGGGTTTTTCAAAAAAAATGGAACAGGCTTTGTCCTGTATTCCAATTTTAACAGCATTATATTTCTAAACCGATTTATTGGGCTTATTTCTTAATTAGGAGCTAATAATAACTAATAGTCATTCCGATCAAAAAATCACGATTCTTTATTCCCGGATCTTATAGTTGCGATCATAAAACCTAGGCAACAATTTCTTAATCGATTCCGCGGATCTATAGAGGTTAGTGTGTCACGATGTGTCACGAGGCAGTAATATAGTGCTCAGATAGCCTTTTTGCCGTCTACACAAGTGGAACCTAAATACAGAGAGTTAAGTATTGCTAGATATATCGATGAGTTCGTTCCACGTGTGAATTTTGATCACTGCTTAATGTCGACTATAAGGTTCTTTTTAGCGTTAAGCATAGTTTTTTTTCCTGTTCCCAGTACGGGGTGTAAGGTGAGAATATGAATTGTCGTTAATTTTGAATGGAAATATTTAGAAATTTAATTTTAAAATTTTATGTTAAGTTACATCGATCTAGAAAGATTGAGCTTTTGTGGTTAAAATTGAAAAGCTTCAAACTCTAATTTGTCATTTTAAAAGCTCGGACTATTTAGTTTGTTATTAATTTTATTAACTAAGCTAATATACCAACAAATAGAATGCAACATTTGATGTTGGCGAAAAAATTTCTAACTTTCTAATTTGCCCAAAAATAGTTCTTCTAACGTTTCAAAGAAACATATCCATCCATCAGAACCGAATTAATATGTGTGAGACACCTAGATGATTGTATCCATTTGTTTAAAAAAAACTAAGGGGCTGCTAGATCATGAAATCAGGAAAAATCAATTGTTCTAAAATATTTTAATAAACAAACGAAAAAAATTTCGAAAAATGGTCAAAGTTGGCCTAGATATTTGAGCAAATCCAAATAAAGGAAACTTTAACAGCAAAAGTTCGACTTTCTTTATCGAGCTATTTTAAACAGAAATGTTCTACCGGGGAAAATCGAATTTCGGAAATATTCTAGCAGATTAGTCGTTGCTGTTACCATATGGGAGTTGCATTTATGCGTCATTTCACGCTCGTATTTCATGATTTCATCACTGAGAGTCTGTTGTTTGCTTTGAATTTGTGCCTGATATTTTTGTTGAGAAACAATGGAACAAACCCGATGAAACTTTTATTGTTTTCCAGAAAAAATCAATAACTTATCAAATTTGAACCGGTGTCATTTGAATCCAATTCAACCTATAGAAATATGGTCATTGCAAGAAAATTAGCCTTAATGAAAATAAATGTTTTTCTTAAAAGTTACATTTTAGGAAATTAGAAATCTAGAATTAAATTTATTTATAAATTAAATACAATTATTTAATTTTATTAAATTTTAATTCAATTTGTTTAACTACAATATGCAAAAATTACAAATCGAACCTCGAAATTTGCAAAGTGAACCAAATATTGGGAATCATTGAAGGTTTATTTTGAATTAGTGCGCACTGCGCAATTAATTGAAATTAAATTAGCCATTCGAGTTCTCAATATCATTAAGGGCCGAATTTGTTTTAATAATGCTCCGCAACCATATATAAAACGAACTTAATCTGTTTTGAAAGTCACACATAAAATCCTCCTGTAAATAAAATCGTGGATTAAAGAGAGAAATTGCATATGTCAGCCCAATGTCGATTTGATCATCCAAAAATAAATCAAATCATTGTTCCAATTATATATTTATATATATATATATATATATATATATATATATATATATATATATATATATATATATATATATATATATATATATATATATATATATATATATATATATATATATATATATATATATATATATATATATGTATATATAAGTAAGATCTGGGGTTATTTTGAATTAAGCTAGGTGGGTTATTTGGTGGTGTGGTAGTTGGTATCGATCTGAATAGAAATATAATTTTTTAATGAAAAGCTTCCGTGACCAACTATAATTTTCTTCACTTCGGAACCAACTGAGCCTTCCTTTATATGACTTTTGAATTTTAGCTGAAATGTGATTAAAAAATGCGCGTTCTAGGTTTGTTCGTAGTATATCTTCTATAAAATACAATAAAAACTGTTCGCCTTTCGATATTTTCACTTTTAGCAATAATGAAAAAGTCTTCTTGACAAATTCGTAATGAAAGTGTTTTTAGACGGGCCTGACTATTGACCAGTTTTTTCCCATTGGTTTTTCATACTAGCCCCTTGAAAATAACCAGCGGGTCAAGTCGCATTCCGTGAAAATATTAAAAGGAAAAGTTTTTTTTATTGGCAATCGAGTAGGTTAGGAGTATCGACAAGAAATTTTCATTTCACAAAGTTGACTTACATCCGAATAATTCAAACTACTAGATTGCTAATGAAATAAATTTTTTACTTTCATTATTTCACGGAACGAGACTTGATCTTCAGAACAGAATTCAGGGTTATTTTTTAATTTGCTGCATTTCATTTAGTTATATGTAGAGGTATCGAAAGTCTTGAAATATTCATAAATTTGGCATAGCTAAAATATTGCAAAAATAACAATTAGCTAAATAAAACTTTAAACTCGGAATAATAATATTGAAAACAAGATTTGTAATGGTTATCATATTCGAAAATGATTCGAACGGAACTTTTGAGCCCTGATGTGGGATTTGAATTATTGTGTAAAATAAATCTTCTATGCATTCATTTTTCTATTTCAGCTGTCAACAAAACTGTGAGGCCAGTCAAAATTATTACACGAATTTTGAACGACCCACAATTACATCATTACAACGTCTTACCGTACGCGCACTTCGATATTCACACATATACAAATTACCCCTGAATGTCATTAATTTAATCTGCATAAGCATGGCAATCTCCAAAATAAAATCTATGTGTGTATCATGTAAAAATCAACATGGCCGCTTTCATTAAACTAATCCAAATGACACGCAATATACAATACAATGTAAGAGAAGGGAAATGTGCCGTTCATGAAAAGCAGTAAAACGCTGCTGCTTGCGATCGGTTATCCCGATATCATTGTAAAACAAACTAATTGGAAATTAATTATCTCATTACATCAACTAATGATAATAAAACAATTCTGACTAATTTAAATATTAATATCGGTTAACTGTTAAATTATGTAAATTTATAGTTTTGCTTTTCTAATAATATTCTAAAATCTGAACTGTAATCTAAACATTATACAAATGCAACAACAAAAAGGCGATAATCTTTGTGGAGTGAGTTGTGTTTGTACTCGTACGTATGCAACTACAAAGCGTGTGTATAAAATATAAGAAGTGTCTAATATTCTAATGCTGAATCTAAAAACTATACACTCGTCTCGTTGGTACGAGTATTTGGTATACGATGTACTCGTGTTGTGATGTGTGTAGTGATTGTGAACAATAAAAACAGGAAATTTAAATTTATATAGACTTAGCGCGCTAAGAGTGTAATTCACAATAATCTACAGCAAAAAGTATTAATCGTTCTGCATATACATCCATCAGTGAGACCTCTCGCGCAGAAGAGTGCGGAACAGACACAGAAATGTGTACAAAAAATTCGTGAATTGAAAAAAAAGACAAATAATTTGGGATTTTATTTGAACAATTTTTTTGTTAATTCAGCCACCAGATTATTCTTACGTAGAACTACACAGAGATATACACACGCTTGTATATTAGAGGAATAGAGCGCGACAGACAAAGTATATTACGCGCGCTATACAAATGTGAAATAAAATAATAAATTCGCGAAGTTTTAGCAAAGTTTGATTTTGTTGTTGTGTACGATAAATATATAAAACTACTAATATACTTGCAAAAAAAATATATTTAACCTTGAAGCGCGCATGCAGAGATATTTTTGTGCTTATAATTCTTTTTTGGATATGAAATTAGACAAGTTTTTTTTTTTGTTTGTTAGAATGAATTGATTAAAAAAAATTATTTTGTTGTTGTTCTTACTTAAAGGTGGAAAATTGTAGTTTGCCTCTGAAATTTGCGAGTATAAAAAAATTCCGATTAGAGGATTTCAAAATTATGCAAATTACTTCATGATTAATTACGTAATCTTGTATATAGAGTGCAGTTGGTGCGCTTAGGCACGATATATTCGTATGAAAAGTGCGATTATGTCGATATTGAAAAATACAAGGTAACAATAAAATGAAAGCTTCTAAATTTATACACAACTTCCTATAATCCAATGTTAATTAACATTTTATTTCTCATTTTCAGGTAATTCATCATCGACATTTTCAATTATCCGTGAGTATACCACTACATTGTAAACGACTAAACAGATTTTTTGTAAAATTATAAGTATTGCTATAAGTAATTTGTGTCCGCTTATTCATTGGAATATTTCCACTATTAAATTATTAATATTGCAGTGGATACGTTTCCCGATATGTGTATCGCATGCGAGCTGGTGCGCGCAAATGAGACAGTCCGCATATGAAATTTGTAACCCGCTCCATTTGTAATACACACCTAACATTATTTTATTATCAACATAAAAACCAATAATATCATACATTGTTTATTCACTTAATTCATTATAATGCTTATTTGGAATATTTTAAATAAACATTAAAATATTAGTTTAGGTTTAATCTATTAAGGCCTCATCAAATTTCATGCCTAATCTTTATTACATATTGCTCGCCAGATTTTCGATTTAGTTTTTATTCGTGCATTCCGAAGTTTGCACACATTTTTTACAAATACTAATTCAATTACATTAATAGATGCTTAGACTTGATTTATTATTGTAATTAGTGAAAATTTTATATTTCAGTAATGTGCTCGATATAATTGCTACTGCGAGCATTATTTTCTTGAGCCGCAATCTATGATGATGATAAGCAGCTCCACGATACCAAAACTGTCTCCCCGTCTTAGACGACGATTTTATTTGTCCGAATTATAATATTTCATGGTTCGAATGATCTATGCAATCGATAAGGTAATGTTGCGAACAGACATATTTTCGAAAATTCGAGTTCCTGAATTCCGAAAAATGTCAAGGTTAATAACAGGCTGTTTGCCAAATAAAACTTTATTCTTGTCAGTATAATACCCCTGAGAGAATGGGGTCGCCGGATATTTTGCAACGATTAATGCTTGATGTACTGTATCAGTGTTAAAATCCTTGGCCCATTTCGAATCTAGTAAAAACTGCCAAACGGTTTTAAATTCTCTATACTTCAGAGTAACTGCCATTTAAACGCTGACCAAAATTAGTTAACAGTTGAAATTTATTAAAACTAACACTTGAATTTGGGTTCTGTTACTCCGTCTTACAATTCTAGAAAAAATGCAAACGTGAACATGTTCTGGATATTTTTTTTATGACATTTAGATCCCAAGTGTTCTATAGAAACAACTAAGCCAGCAGTCCATTTGTAAGTTTTGTGATTGAGATTTCCAGTACACCATGAACTCTGGACCTCCTTGGCTATAAATAACGTAACTATACTCAAACCCAGCTTCACTACAAGCTTTCTTGGTAGCATCCAATATCTTTCTTAAGTTTTATACATATTGGCACATTGGATCTCTGATTCCAACTAAACTACTATAACGCTATAAAAAATTAAATTAACGAATATTGGTGCGTTTAAAGCTATTGAGGCGAACCACTGATCCAAAATACGTGTTAATTTATTTTTGACGTTTGCATTTCATCAATAATCGTTTGCCCTTCGTCTCCGATTTGAAGCTTTTTTAGATTTTTCCAGGGATTGAAATAAAATTTTATTTGTGCATCTTGTTGTTGATGTTAAAGCTTTGTTAAATTACATGAGGAAAATTTCATTGTAGACCATGTTCTGAGTGAATTCTCTGTCGTCATGCTGCAACTGGTCTTGCTCTTCAGATTGCGACATTTTTTACCTTGATATTGGTATACCATTGGGAGTACGTGAAAATACCACATAAAATTGACCGTGGCCGAATGCTGGAAGTTGCAGATCGATTCCCGCCATACCATAAGTTTGTCCTTGTGATGTATTCATAGTAACGCAAAAGGGCGGAATCAACAAAAATTTCGTCGTCGCAAGACAAACGGCAATGTTGTAACGGAAGGAGCCATAATGATGCGAGGAATTATAGTAGTAATTGTGGTTTGAACAGTTGCTCAACTGAGTTCCTTTAAATAAACCCTTTATAGGATTAACAATTTCATAGGAGCATCTCTTAAGGAAGGAAGGAGAGATCTCCTGAGAAATTCGACAGTAAAGTTAAGATCATCGGCGGAATCTTCGAAAATGAAAGAATCGGTGCTCTATACTAAGTTGGAGACCCACCGCGTAATCGGCGGATTATTTCTTGATTCATTTCAAGAGCTGAAGCATTAGTTGCAGCGACGACCATTCTGTTTGATAATTGTTCGGTGTGCTCTGCAGGATTTTTTCCAAATATTGCGTCAATTAAGCAGCCACTTTCAACTATGTTAAGTGTCGGAAATGATGCTATAGTCGACTCGATTTGATGTAGGTTTCAGAAATGTTGGATCGGTTGCCTCGTGGAACAAGAATCAATGTCTGGTGAAAATAACCACCAACTTAATCGATGATGATTTGGGCTGCATCACACAAACCTAAAGCATCGTTTGATGTCAAGCGAATCGATGAAACGGAGTTGTAGTGGTGCTGTGAAGTTGGCGACCTCGCATTATTTTCGTGACATTTTTTAGGTTATTAATCGAATATTACTTCTTATTACTTCGAAACAACGAACCCACCCACAATTAGATTTCAGCAGGTCACGTGCTATTTCAGCAACTCTGAAAGTCGGGTGGATCGTGCCGCCGTGGCTAGACAAATCGGAGAAGCTCGTAGAAACGCTCCTCACCTCGTGGAAACATTCACTGAATACATTCGCGGGACCAGTTTATTAATGCCATAAGATATTAATAAAATCCTCTTATTTTTCGTATTAGGAAAGGACTTCAAAAAATTTGCTCGTCACTTAATTTTTTTAATAATTTTTAATGAATTTCCAATTTTTACGGAGAGCGTTCCAAACGGCTATATAGTTAATAATATGTTAAGTTGCTATCCAATCATTTATTCTCGAAGCGAAAGATTTTAAAACATATATGGCTGAACAATCGCTTTCGATAAGTTTGACACCTCGGTTGTAAGTTCAAAAATAAGCTACAAATGTCAATTTTACATAAATAACTAATGGTTCGTTGAGTCAAATTTCACCAAATTCAAAACAGTTTTAAAGGCTCCGTTGTTCAATCGTAATCTTTCCATTTTTATTAATTGGAATCTTTCTACTTGTCATCTGTCAAATAACAAATGGTACAAAAAAGGACAAAAACTATGGTGGCAATTTTAAAAACGAACCTTAAATTAGGATATGCTTCAAATATTTTATGCTGAATTTGCTTTATTCTGTAACGCTAAAAGTTCACCGTCTTACGACCGTATACCCTAACGCTAAAGAAATTTGTCCCCATTTCATGCACTAACCCCATGTGCGGCTTTGATTCCCGCAGCTCAGTCTTGTAGGGGATGTGGTCGTGGGTTTTTGGGGTTAGACGAAATGCGGGACCTAGATTACCGCACAATAACAAAAGAGAAAGAGAAAGATGGCCTAATATTTACCATCTAAAGGTTGAAAAAAAAATGAAAAGTGGGGTCCTCAGACCCAAAACTGGCGGGTCCTACATATCTCAAGCGGATGTTTTACCCACGGTTGTTAATTCTGGTTTCTTAGGGTAACATAATTACCCTAAGAAATACGCACCAAAAAAAAAAAATTAATAGAGAAGCTTAACGATTAGTGGTTTAATGGCGTGGAGGAGGTCCTCAGCAGAAAGAGGGTGTCCCGCCTATGGGCAGGGTTACTTTCGATGCCCTCGCTTCTAGCAAGACTCAGCTTTGCTAGAAGCAACTAAGGAACCTCGCCACGATTAGAATGGTTAGTATCTCTACTGCACTAAAATCATACTTACCAAAAAAAAGAAAATTTAGTCTGCAAAGCACTAGACTAAAAACTCGCACTTTTAATTTACCTCCCGGATCAGTCTTTCAATGTATGTATTTCACTAACGTTTATTTTAAATTTTTAAATTAATGAACAAAAATTTTCTTTGGTGTCAAAAATAAATCAAACTTGCAACACTCCCACAAAACGAATTTTTTGGATATTTCACATTTATTGGCACTTGATTTGATTTATTCCCCGATTACATCAATTTATTTATGTAACTTAATGAACACTGTATAGTATCACGAGATAATAAACACATCCAATTTTCTTAATTAAATTTATTTCAGATTAATTTATACTTTTTTTTTTTTAAAATTATTATTGTATTTCACTAAATTTTACACATGTTAACAAACGCATTTTATTTTAGATATCAGGAAATTACCCAAAAGGAAACTGAACTCTCTACCTCTTCTAAACACAGCTGCACGGCTGACTGTCTAGCACGCCAAAAAAACCTCTTTCTTTCTTTCCGTTGTACATTTTATACCAAAAATTGAAAACAAATTATTGTACATTCATCAAAATGTACGAACGCAAAAACGTACAACAACGTGACATTGATTTTCGCTTACTCAATGCACGCGCAAAAATTTATTTACATCAACAAAAAATCAATCGATCGAAAGGTGCAATTGTAGGTATTTTCAATAGCAAAGTTTTTTTTTTTCAAGCCATTTACCTCAAGACATATCGATGCAAAAATAAATTGATAATGTTGCATTATATATTATTATGGTTTACGTTTATTCACCTACTGCATGGATATATACAGTAATCTGAGTAACATAAGCAACCAATAACAATGCGAAATACGGCATGGTAATTTCTTTTGGTAGAATTTGAGGTATCACCTCGAAGGTTATGCCGTATGTTAAAATTTGATGTTTGGGTTGATAACGGAACTGAATAAAATTCCGTTACAGCGTGGGGAAAACCCAAACCCTGAGATGAAAAGGGATCTCATGCCCTAATGAAAGGAGGACAGGAGTAGAAATTCAGTTTCCTTACATCCCACGTGGGGAACTCCCACACCCTGAGCTAGTCTCAGTGCCGGGCTGTCTAAATTAAACACCTAACCTATATCTAAATATCTAAATTATAACTATGGGCTACTAATTATTACTACCAATAAGCATTAAATGTCTAACCCTACGTCCTATCCTTGTTATCAGATCAGGTTTCCCTGCGCCCCCTCAGCCTGGTTTCCGCCTTCCCGTGGTGTTGGCCGTTGCCTTATTGGTCCCCGTTGTCTCCACGGTCTATTCCAGAGTTTGCATCCCAAGAGTAACAGAATTAAGGTTAGTACCAAAGCTGCCCCAGTGCCCGTATAGTTCCCAATGTGATGCCAATTGACTTGGGACCACGGTTCCTCTCTTTTTAGTTCTTGGATGATTTGCTGTAGTTCGGACACCTCGACCTCTAACGCATTGGCGGGGAATGTTAATGTACGCCTCTCTGTTTTCTGCGTGAGGTTGAATCTTGGAACAACATCAGCACGGATTACTGTTTTGTAAGTAGTCGTGGCCTTAATGACCACCGAGGCCCCCCTCAAACTACAGCCAGGGTCTAGTGATAGAATTCCGCTCCCGTTCATAGCCACTGCCTGAGATTGTTCCTGGCATTCCAGATCAAAGACTACTTCGCGGGGTAGTACCATGATCCACCGGTTATCCTTTAATGGGTGAATGTAAATCGAAGGTAGTGCTGTTCGTATGGGGCATCGGCTCGGTTGCTCATTGGCATGTGAGAGCAACGCCATTTCACAATGCTCATCTTGACTTTCAATCTTGTACGTTGGTCCTCCTGCTTTGCAAATTACCGTTCCTTCTTCCCAGCGTCTACACTCGTCCAACCTTTTTGCAGAGATTGGTTGGTACCACACTCTAGAGCGGCTAACCAAAACATACTGGTATTGTGGCTCGAGGTAAGCATACCCCCCTTGGTATCTTGTTGGAACCGGGATGGGGTGAAATATCTGGTACTCTTCCCCCTGGATAAGAGGTACCTGAACTTCGAAAATAATCTGATCCTCGATGATTGCTGCCTTGGTCTCCAGTAACCGATATACATTGATCCAGTGTGCTCTTGAACTAGGAACTTGCAGGTTCGTGGGGATCTGCTTACTTATTTCCCATAGTTGTTTTGCAAACTGCGAAGGAGGTAACAATCGCACACTTGCTCTCCCATGATGTACATCCGAGAGTATATCTATCAGGTCTCCTTGGACATCCTTATACATCCAAATGGCCGCAGATAGCTGGAATAACACGTCCATATACTCTTCATGCACCATCACAGACTCGATTTCCTCCTGGATTACCCGATAATGCTTTTCCATTTCCTCATGCTCCTTACGGATAATGTTTCCGGTCAGATCTAATACATGCATTTGCTGTTGGAGCATGGTTTGTGTTTTTAGTACACCGGTGTTCAGGTGTTTGATTTGCTCCTGATACCTCTGAGCATCTCGTTGGCCCAACACTCCGATTATGTCCCCTGCTAAATCTCCGAGGAAATCCAAAGGAGCCCTCTTTTCCCGTCCGTGTTGTGCTTGGAGAAGCCTATTACTGTCCTCGATTTGGTCCATCAAGTAAGCTATCGGACTTAACAACGCCTCGCAATGTCTAACGTACCTGGTCGCATTGGCGTTTTCTGCACATGTCGCTCGGAGATGTTCTTGCGTTAGTCTCATGTGCTCCCACTCCCTCCAGTAGCTCGATAAGTTATAGTACCCCACTATGGTCCAAATGTTGGTGGATAGTTTGGCCCTACCTTCCTCCGCAAAGTATATACCTGGCTCAGTCTGAAACTCTTGGAACTGCAAACCCTGATTACTCAAACTCGCTGCTGCCACCAGTATCGTCGTTAGCATCAAACACCAGTTGAAGAAACCCATTTCTAGAAATGAGACAACAAGCATAAGACCGTTGTGCTGATGGATGGCGCTAACCCAATCCCACTTTGCTGAACCATGTGCATGGAATGTGATTGGGTCAACCTCATCCTTTCCTTAACCTTACTGACTTAAGTACTATTTGGCTTAACCTATGCTGACATGCTTTCTCGCGCGCGGCATGCCAGCCTTCAACTCACTACTACACTGACTATGTGACTACCGAGCCCACCGGTTCATATTCAGTCTAATGGTGAGGTAGTAACGAATTTGGATTTACCCCGACAATCGGCTCTCTGAGGCTGGAGGTACGTTTCTGCGGCCTCCTCCTTGAACTTTGCCTGAAGCATCCCCCTAAGCTCGTCCGATATGGCTTGCTTAGCTGCTTCACCCATACCTCTCACCTCGAACTCCACAAGAAGCTCGTCTTGATCTAGGTAATCTAGATTCATTATCTTATTGTCGTTGATTAAAAAAAAAAAAAAAATAAAAATAATAATAATAATAAAAAATTTTCTTGGCCTCAAATAAAAAAAACCCTAACTAAAAAAAACGTATTCAAAAATAAAACAACCATGGGTAATATCCCCCTTCAATGAATAAATTCCGCCAACGGGGATAAAAATAAGGATAAGATAAAGGCTTTGAAATTGAAATTTTGATGAAATTATTTCCTTGTTCCCAATGATGCAGCGGTAGTCTTAACCTGACATACAAGGTGATCCTCGCTGCTATGGTGAACTTGGAAACAGATGACATTTATGGTACCCAATAGACCATGGCAGGTTTGTTGTCCCCTTTTCTGCAGCTGGCAGTCTTACCCTGAACTCAGCAGAGGAGCTCAGCTACATGGGTGACAAAAACGTTACCATGTAAGTCAACTGATGTTGATGAGACCTTTGCAGGCCTCTAACAACAGCTGCTATTGCTGTCTATTGGGGATGATAACACGCCGGTTATCACCAAGGATTTCAACAGTGTGTGGTATAATAGTGTTTAGCTTATGTCCGAAACCTCATCAATATCCGTTCACTGATAGAAAACCGGATTGGACAGCTAAACACATTTATACCCTGAACGCGCCTACAACTAGCAATGGGAGGACTGGCAACCCCATCCCGGAGGATGATAAATTTTAAATGAAACGACAAAGTGGAATTTGCGCAATAACCTAACTATACACTGCTTGTTGGAAATCCATATTTTGAATAATAAAATTTGCCACAACTCGTAATAATTTCTTATAACCATTGTGGAATCAAACCGTAGGAAAATTTAGTGACAGTCGTGCAACTTACTTTAGGATGCGGAAAAGTAGTTTTAGTATCTGAGAAATGTGCAGCTCTTAATACCCCCGGTCTTATCACTCGGCAAGGAAAGAGATGATGCACATTGTTTCAAGGAAAAACCCTTTTCACCCTTACTAACATCCGTTGCACCACTGGTTGTTGTACACGGTACAGAAAACCGTACAACTGGATTATTGTTTGAGTTCGGTTATCAACGCATGCTCCAGCCTTCCCACCACATTAGATGAATTCTTAAACTCCTATAACTACCACGAATGTTGGTTTATCCCCCGGAGTGCGGGTTGGGACATGCCACGGATAAACCATCCATTCGGGGATCTAGCATAGAAACTCAACTATCATCAATCTCTGTCGGTACGCGTATGACCCACCACGTATTAGGTCAGGCTTGCCGCTGCCATACTCGTATCGATAGAAATTTACATCTAACAATGATAAAAACCCAGCACACTGTTTTTTAAACCGATTTAAATTTTATTTAGAAGTATTTAACAATTTTTGAACATTATCCAAAAAGTAATGTCGAATATTAATTTAGACGAGAGTGTGAGGGGATCCTCAATTGAATTTCTTAGACTTATTGTGGTATTTGTTACCAGAATTTTTGGGCCGAATTATGGCCCCGTTTGGGCGCCACTGTAGCGCTAAAAGTTCACCGTCTTACGACCGTATACCCTAACGCTAAAGAAATTTGTCCCCATTTCATGCACTAACCCCATGTGCGGCTTTGATTCCCGCAGCTCAGTCTTGTAGGGGATGTGGTCGTGGGTTTTTGGGGTTAGACGAAATGCGGGACCTAGATTACCGCACAATAACAAAAGAGAAAGAGAAAGATGGCCTAATATTTACCATCTAAAGGTTGAAAAAAAAATGAAAAGTGGGGTCCTCAGACCCAAAACTGGCGGGTCCTACATATCTCAAGCGGATGTTTTACCCACGGTTGTTAATTCTGGTTTCTTAGGGTAACATA
This sequence comes from Nephrotoma guestfalica, assembly GCA_963691935.1. Lineage (NCBI taxonomy): Eukaryota > Metazoa > Arthropoda > Insecta > Diptera > Tipulidae > Nephrotoma > Nephrotoma guestfalica. The sequence continues at coordinate 306,180,551 of OY829913.1, read as the reverse complement.
ATTACCCTAAGAAATACGCACCAAAAAAAAAAAATTAATAGAGAAGCTTAACGATTAGTGGTTTAATGGCGTGGAGGAGGTCCTCAGCAGAAAGAGGGTGTCCCGCCTATGGGCAGGGTTACTTTCGATGCCCTCGCTTCTAGCAAGACTCAGCTTTGCTAGAAGCAACTAAGGAACCTCGCCACGATTAGAATGGTTAGTATCTCTACTGCACTAAAATCATACTTACCAAAAAAAAGAAAATTTAGTCTGCAAAGCACTAGACTAAAAACTCGCACTTTTAATTTACCTCCCGGATCAGTCTTTCAATGTATGTATTTCACTAACGTTTATTTTAAATTTTTAAATTAATGAACAAAAATTTTCTTTGGTGTCAAAAATAAATCAAACTTGCAACACTCCCACAAAACGAATTTTTTGGATATTTCACATTTATTGGCACTTGATTTGATTTATTCCCCGATTACATCAATTTATTTATGTAACTTAATGAACACTGTATAGTATCACGAGATAATAAACACATCCAATTTTCTTAATTAAATTTATTTCAGATTAATTTATACTTTTTTTTTTTTAAAATTATTATTGTATTTCACTAAATTTTACACATGTTAACAAACGCATTTTATTTTAGATATCAGGAAATTACCCAAAAGGAAACTGAACTCTCTACCTCTTCTAAACACAGCTGCACGGCTGACTGTCTAGCACGCCAAAAAAACCTCTTTCTTTCTTTCCGTTGTACATTTTATACCAAAAATTGAAAACAAATTATTGTACATTCATCAAAATGTACGAACGCAAAAACGTACAACAACGTGACATTGATTTTCGCTTACTCAATGCACGCGCAAAAATTTATTTACATCAACAAAAAATCAATCGATCGAAAGGTGCAATTGTAGGTATTTTCAATAGCAAAGTTTTTTTTTTTCAAGCCATTTACCTCAAGACATATCGATGCAAAAATAAATTGATAATGTTGCATTATATATTATTATGGTTTACGTTTATTCACCTACTGCATGGATATATACAGTAATCTGAGTAACATAAGCAACCAATAACAATGCGAAATACGGCATGGTAATTTCTTTTGGTAGAATTTGAGGTATCACCTCGAAGGTTATGCCGTATGTTAAAATTTGATGTTTGGGTTGATAACGGAACTGAATAAAATTCCGTTACAATTCCTTTGCTGTTTAAATTCCTGGTCGTATATTATCTAACCTCATCCATATAGGTTCTGAATAAGACACTTATCATAACTCATATAGTTTATTGTTTAAAAGATAAATTATTTATTGAATTTTAAATTGTAGGCCCTGGAGTCATAATTGTGGGTTTTCCGTAGATTATATCCTAGGTCTCAATTATCGTCCTCCTATTTTAGGTGTTAGGTGCGGTGCGATGTCGATTTGCACATCAATATTTATGTTCACCGTTACGGCACTGATTAAACTAAGATTTCATATAGTTTGGTAAAACCTGTCCTTATCATTATGGATCGCTAAATTCTCTGACATAGTTAATCGAGACCTCTTGTCAGGTTTGATGACATATTTGCTAACATGTGTATTTCTGTTTAGATGAAGAATGTCCATATGACACAATTAAATGTAAATGTTTTAAAAAAGGCGTCTCCAGCTTAAATTTAAAAATAATATCTTTTCAAGAGGGGCTTGACAAAAACCGAATGTGGGAACGTACTCGTATATGCCAAGAAAGTTTCGTCCCGCGGTTTTTGTCAAAACGTTTAAATTTAATTCTGTCATTGATGACCATTCTTCATCTAAACACAACAAACATGTTAGCAAATATGTCATCAAAACTGACAAGAGGTCTCCTTCTTGGAACTAATAATTTCTTAATAGTCTGCATAGTGTTATTTACATCGTCAATGTGCATTAATTGTGACATTCGACAAGCCAGTGTAAATTGACATTTATCGAGCTTATAAAATGAAACACAATCGTCCATACCCGGTAGAAAAAGAGTCGACTAGAAAAGTCTGCAAATTTGACTTGAGATTTTTAAGATACAAAAACGAAATTCAGTTCAAATATTTTATTTTAATTTAATGGACTGGGACAAATCCTTCTGTTTTAGATCGATCATTTTAGGTAGTTTTTACCCTTGTCACCCCTCTCCAGGTCGGAACTCTACAATTTTGCTTACTATCAAATGAGATAACGTTTGATTTGTGTGATTATAACTTTATTTCAAATCTCCTGTATATTGGGTTATGGTGTCAAAAATTCTGACAACGCTCCAAAAATTGATTTGTAGCTTCCCGACAATAAAATGTTTTCTTTGATATCTGAGAAAACGGAACATAACTTCTTGTATCATGTTATCCATTAGCCTTGATAACAAAAACTACATAATTTTATAGTTTTAGTGTGTTTCTTTAAAGGTACAACTCTTTCTGCGATGATAGTAAATAACCGTAAATAAGCTTTTGGGCTCAATAGATTATATATTGTAGTGATAGGATGACGAAAGTTTTAATGTGTTTATAAGAAGCTTATTAGAAGATGTGTTTAGGTTTTCATGGCCGAGAAAGTTTACAATTTTTGGAATTAGACATTTTTAATTTGAAAAATTACTCCAACAGATGCTTAGAAAGTCCAGTCCTATTTAGTAGATAATGTAGGGCATAGGCAAAATTTCGAGAAGTATGTACGTAGCAATATCGGCAATTTTTTATTTAAAACATATTGCAACTCGTCCTTTTCATTACCTCGCGTTTATCTTTTATTTTCTCTATTAAATTTAGATATAGTAAAATAGGAGATGATTGCTTGAGTGCAGAAATTATCGCACCAACGTGCGTCGCAACCAACGTGACCCAAACAGTTTCATAAACTACCGTGATTACACTCGACGAAACTACTTAGTACTGTGCGTTAGCTTTGGAGAATAAAATGTTCGTCAATTAAAACGGTCTCAGTCATATCGAGCATATTTCTAGAGTTAATCTCGCGTTACGATGTTTTTCACTGACTTTATTTTTATTGAAAATAAATTTTGTCAAGTTTTCAGTAAAAATATATTTTTATACACAGGGTCTATTTTTAATTTAACCCGAGCAAGCAGGCTTGCCCTGGGTATTGTACACCGAGCACAGGTTGTGCAGTGCCAAATGATCCAGTGGGCATAGAGTAATAATTCGTACACTAGTATTATGTTTAGAGTAAAACTTAAAGAACCGAGTATGCACGATGTAAGTACGCAGTTCACAAATAAAAACGCAGTGTGCAGAGTAAAATTATTCAGGTTGAACAAAAAAACACAAAGTATGTTTTGACAGCGCACTGGTTGCTTAGATTGAATTAAAAAATAGGCCCACAGTACATCCATGAAAAGTGTTTATGTTGCTATCGAGTTGTGACAGCAATTTTATCTCAATAAGTTGAATTATTTGCATTTGTGTTTTCAGTTGTTTCAGTATTGTTCCTCTTCTGAAAACCAAACATTTGTTTAGGATCTCACAACAATAACGAACATTATTAACGAGAGAAATTACTTTGAGGTGTTTGTGATGACCGTAACTATTAAATTTTCTTTAAATAGAACTCGAATGTCCTTAAAACCACCCAGCAACAGTTTACTGCAAATTCAATTAAATTATGACAAGCCGAGTACAAAATTCAAGGATGCGATTATAATAACAATTAATTTAGTTCTATATATCCCGCCCATACTGTCTAATCACTGCGCACTGAACAGATAATAAATATTCAAATTTGGCATAGAACAGAAAAAATTGATTAAAACAAATTTAGCACAAAACTGATAAAATATAGACATAAATCAGTCATAAAACAATTATGTCACTAATATTTTGCCAAAGTCTATTAAAAATATTTCTCTAATAACAGGATTTTATATTTTATTCTGCACATCATAATATGCATATTTCTAACGAAACTGCATTAGTTTGTGCGAATATGCGCGGATACAACAAATCACAGAAAAACCAAAGTGCATATGGTATTTTTCCAATGAATTATAATATAAAACTACAAACTTGCGCCGGAAATAGCCGCAAATAATGAGAACGACCTAATTGAATCCCTTGAAATAAATACTTTTCTCGGTTACAACCCGTTACTGTTCTAATATGCAAAGTGCATTATTTTTTGGCAACAGAAACTGGGCAAAATAAAAATGACAGAATTAAACTGATGGTTCACATACATTAGAAAAAATTACGCAAATATAAAAATAAAATTTGGCAAGAATCATTTTTGCTCACGCTTCCATACAATTTTTTATTCGCACATTTCCAACCTTGACACACTTTTTTCTTTGCTTTTTTCTTTTTCCTCTTCTCTGCTATTTTATATATATTTTATTATATTTAATCATCTTCCCTATATCAACATCGCGATACACAAGAAAATATTTGTATACACAATATACACACAATACACATAAATATTACAATAAAATTCGCGAACTTGAAATTTATATCTACGCATATTTACGCGTACAAATTACACGCACACATTACAAAAAATTCGCATCTCTGTCGTACATAAACAAAGCTCCAAAAATAATTCGGTTCAAAACGCACTATCGCGCGCGCTAAGTAAAATCGAAATTTGACCGAGAAACATACAAACACACAATTCCAAATTATTAGTTTATTATTATTATTTTTTTTTTTTGCAACAGCAGCAAAAACCCCAAATCGCGAACAACGACAGCAACAACAACAATTCGCGAATCGCGAAAAAATTGGCATGAAAATGAAACTGAAAAAGATGTTTCAATTCAATTCACTTCCACCACAGGCACACAGACACACCAAACCATGTATACAGTAATTCGCGCAAAAATTGTATACAGAACACACAAAAAAACTAATAATTCTAATATGTGCGAAAAATTTATGTGTGCAAAAAAACAGGGATGATGAAAATAAAATACGCGGGCTGGCTTACCAGTATTCCTTACGGCAATTTATTACAAAAAAAAAATATGCGTGTATTACACTAAAATCTCTTCTTGATGCGTAACCCATCATAACCCGACAAAAAGTGATGTCCTTTCATCAATACCGTTCCAAAACTCTGCATCATTTAAAATTCGCACACACTACGCATACACACAATATTCCTATACGCACTTTACTATACTAAATAATTTATTATCAGTTTTGTTCTTTTTTTCGCAAACTTTTACACTCGCAAAAAATTCTCGATTCAAACATAGATTTGTATTTGAAATTAAGGATTTCCTATGCATATTCGGTACATAAATTGATCGCACCGCTTATAAAAAATTTAAATTGGCGAAAAAAAATTGGCACGCATAATACACATTCAAAATTATAAAGACGTGAGATTAGTGCGTTGCCATACCAAAACCGAGTATTTAACTCGTTCGGCGCGTAATCTACTAACCTTGAAATATACTAACAAAAAATTCGCGATTTTTTTTATTTCGCGAATTCTCTGTGTGTTGTTGCTATTTAAATTAATTTTTTTTTTTTTTGCGAATGATGTGATGCGAATCGTTGAATTTTTTTTTTGTAGTTTGCGATTTTTATGAGTGTGCGTGGTGGTTTTTTTTATTTTGTTATTTGCGCTGTGTGTACTTTATGTATAAATATTATATAAAATTCACGGCAGGGTTGGGTTGGTGCAACAGAAAAAAATTGTTTTAACAAGATTTATTTAGTAAATTATGTACCTATAGAGATCAACTCATAAGATCATATTGAGAGGAACTTCTACAAAAACAACAACAACAACAACAAATGGAAAATGAAATGATCGTGATGATTTTTTTTTTATTTGATTGAAAAACAAAGTGATTTTCTTGTACCTCTCGTACTTAACTATAGATATATACACAGAAACGTGTAGGTGGGATGCGGATGGTGGGTGGATGTGACTTAAAAGTTAAAACTTATAAGATGAGATATACAATGATTTTTATACAAATAAGATTAAGAAATATATAATTTTGATTTATTGTTTAAAAAAAGCTTGAGAATATAAAATGTGCGTGCTTTGTGACAATAGGCATTTGCTGTTCAACCATATTTCTTATCAGATATTCATGCATCAAATATTATCAAACATTTTTTTTTGTTCTATTTCAATTTAACGTATGTGTACACACGTCTATTCTCTGGTTATTTAATTTTTGTTTTTGGCATTCGCGAATACGCGAATGTACGCGAGACATTTTAGTGTGTAAGCGTTACTAACCAGCTGCGCCAATCATTGTGACCCAAATTAAATGTATGTAGAGTAGCACATACACATATATTTTGGAAACTGAATTTAGATTAGACTAATACTTGTTGTGTAGGTCAAGTATACTTCGTTTTCAAAATGGTGGCTGTATATACGAGAAATCTAAAATTAGGTAAGATGTTTTTTTATTTTTTACTGTGTGTGATGCACTTTAGTTCTTATATACTGCAAACGCATATAATTTCTTATCAATATGTGGTAGCTCTACCGATCATGTTGTTTTATAATATACGACATGATCTAATACCGTGTATAGAGTTGGAATATGATATTTTGCAAATTGTGCCTAGCACGCACCGTCGGTAACCTATTGAACTATTTCTTTTATATACTTTTAACGGTGGTGAAATTTATAACGGTGGTGAAATTTATAATCGTTTTACAGATATTTTGATTTATTTCCTAGAAATCCTACATTATTTCGGCGAATTTGGCACATGCAATTTCAAGATAAGAATTATACTAAATAATGAATTCGAGTAAATCCAAATCGATTATATCATTCAGACATTTGGGAATGCGTCACCCCTGACATAAAAAATAATTTGTGCACATTTAGATTATTTGTTCTTTGTACATCTGATAAAATTAGAGAGCTTCCAATTAGGTCAAGTATATGCGTATTTAGAATATGGATGAATTTGTGATATCATCTGGCGGTTGCTCCAAGTTGATTATAAACTCTCCGTCGGTCGTAAGGTCGTGCTAACTAATGTTCGCGAATTTTTAATATATTTGAGCATCATTTCAATGCTGATAATTTCCGACCATTTCGACGGTTAAGAATAATTTCAAGCTTGGTTTTAATACTAATTTTTTTTTTTTTTTGAATTTATTCGCCCATTATTTCTCACCGACGGTTTGTAAAAAAAATATTTAAAGTTCCTCGTATTTTATAAAATCCTTACCCATAATATTTAAGAACTTGTTTTGTAATTTATGCTATAAATTTACAAAATTAATTACACCGATTCCGTTGCTACCACCCTTAGATTTTTGATCATTGACTCTGATCAAAGATTTATTGCCACATTGATATACCGGCTAAAATGTGGAACAAGCTCTATAACTGGGTTAAATTTTCTGTATACGTGAAATATATTTGCCTGCTTAGATTTTCAATTTGGTCTCGCTAATATTAAATCGTCAACGATGCAAAACTTGTATTTTTATTTTTCCGAGATCTCGTCATCACTCCAATATATTATACGTAAACCGTTACTTACCGGTACTTGTTATGCCACTTAATTTGAATCCTTCCTAATCGAATCATAGATAAATTATTTCGCGATCCTATGATTTATGATTTAAATAATTTTGTAGTGACGTCATAACGATTTTGTAATTTACATAAAATTAAACAATTTATTTTGTTCAGAGGTTCTAGTAAATTATAGTTTAGTTTAAATTGTATGGAAATATTCCGAGAGGATACAAGCGCCATCATAGTTTTGTGTTTGAATGATCGATAATGACGTCACTACGAAAGTCGCCATTTAAAATTTGTTTCGATATATCAAATAGTTATTTAAGTAATAATTTTGGAGCCATTGTGATATCATCAGTTTGGCCAACTATATCTCCCGTTCATTTGACTAAGATTTTGTTAAATCGCTTACATGAACTAGGTAATTTAACATAATTTGACATTTTGTATATGTCATTTATAGAAGCTATTGCGATTGTTTATTTTAGGGTGTTCCGGTGTTCTTAACAAATCTAATATTAAACTGGTTAAAAAATATCGCGCGCAAATTTATGTTTTAAATCCAAAATTAAGCATATTCATAAATTTTAAGTTATGGGTATCTAAGCATATAAAGAATTTAAATTAGAATAATTCGTTGCCGCCTTTATTTATATACATAGGTATATATCATGAGGCGGAAAAGGCGGAGTTAATAAATTTTGATAATGTGTGTTCGGTTACGCATCTATAATTAGATTAAGCATAACTACAATACACGAGTATATAATATATCGTTAGTGTTTACCAAAAAAATTATGTTCTCTCGTATTAGTCATACTACAATCGCGTTTTATTATTTTCTCTAATCTCATATCTCTCTATTTCAATAAGCGTGTGTTATGTGTTATAAAATTTTGCTCTCTTGTACATTTTTAAAATTTGATATTTAGCAGTTTTTACGATTGTATTGGTTCATAAATTTTTTTTTAGAAATGTCTTCAGTGTTGGATAACTTAAAATTGATTTGTCTTTAGAATACGAAATGGTTGGCAGAGCATGGGTCGCTATATCTTTATAAATATTGATAGAAAAAGTACAATTTATAACTTTCCCAAATTTGTTTTGAGGTCGAAATTTAAAATGTGTTTAATTAATAAAAATTGGCTGACTTCATCACGAATGTAAATTTGTATAAATTGCTAAACTAAGGCGGAGGAACAAATGGTTCTTCTCTATTACATGTTAACATACAAATTCAACTAATAATTCACTAATATTTGTTTATTGTGATGTAACCCATCCGAGTCAAAGGCAGTGATTTATTATATCAAAACTTCACCGATCCTCCAGAGTTAGGTTTTCTGCTGCTGGAGAAATTTATTGTAAGTATCATTCTTGTATGATTGATTTTTTTCATATGAATTGCTCCATAAAGTCACTCCTGGACTTCCGTTTTATCAAAATGTAGTTCACAATTGATGAAGAGCCAGACTGCGGAAAGAACCGAAATATGGCAAAAGGGTTTTCAAGCATTAATTAGCTTGAAAAACAATTTCCTTTTAAACTGATGTTCATTCGCACCCATTTCAAAGCAATGTTGAAGTGTTTCTCCAAATTGAAAATAGTCGAATAGTTATAATGGTCGCTGGTGTTGCTGGTCATATTGGCTGGAAAAAGTCAGAATATATTAAAGTGTTAATATTCTGAAAACTGTAAAACAAATTTGTTCGATTTTTCAAGTTGCGGTCGTTATTATTGTATTAATTTCTAAGTGAAAATATCAAGCAATCATCAGAACCAAAATTATATTCTTGCAATAAAAACCTCGGAATAGTTTAAAATGCTCTAACGATACCTCATGGTTTCAAAACACGTCAGAACACGGGAAGACAGTTAATCAAAAAATGGAAGGATTATTTTAATTAATGAGCTATTTATTTATTTATACAATTATTACAATTTTAATTAGAGTTGCACCGCATTTTGAGCTTAAAGCTCATTTACAACGTGATGCGAACTCTATAAAAATTTCCAGTATAATGTCCACCTTCTTCGTGTCAAAAGCCATGTCATATTTCTTATCTGCATCTGGACAATGAAATCACAACTTTACAAGATTATTTATCCTTAATTAATTTTCGATGGTCGCGCATTAACTTTATTTTGACTCCGGTGGGCAGCAACCACAACTCCAAGTTGAGATTATTCTGCGATCCGCTTGATACCTCATGGCCATTTTTGACATCTTGTCATTATGGTACAACTCAAAAATCAAACAAGCTGTACCCCGAGTAATTTTAAAAATAATGAAAAAAAAAATACAAAACAGTCTTGCAATTTTTTTTGTTTTTCTGAGGATTAAACGTATTGTTCTGGAGAAAAAAATTCGTAGCCTCATATAAACTTGCCGGCTAGCAATGAATATCAACAAGATTAGATCGCACATCGAATGGCAATGCGTGAATATATTATTTATTGAATGGGAGTTACAAAATAGGTACAGCAAAATGGAAAACTCTAAAAAAATTAGAAGAGTGATTTGTATTAAATAAAATTTATTTTTGAAAATAACCGAAAAATGAAAGTCAATGTGACAGCTGCCAAGTAGACATTTTAGCTCTACCATTCCTACCTGTCTCATCGAAAATCTCAATATTAGAACACCAAATGAGTAGTATAAAAAAAAGCTGAATTAAAAAATATATTTCTAGAAGCTATAGAGCCGAAGGAGAAATGACAGGTCTGGAGAAATGACGTAACGTGGCATAATGTCTACTAGCTCTGGTATAATTTGCACTATTGTGATTTTTTTTTTTTTAAATTTAAGATAATAAGAAAATACGCCCATATCACAAATCCTGAAATACGGTAAAATGTGTCTAAATAAAATTTCAAGAAGTCGAGTTGTAGCTGAAAGTTATAGCAAAGTATAAGTGATAGGGGAAACACACTAGTTTCCTGAAATTAATGATTATAGAATAATAATGAGGCTAGTTCACTATTTAGTGTTTCTAGTTAACATTCGTGACATATTACTATCTTATTGATGACGCGTATTATTCAACGGTGATTTTAAAAATTCTGGTGAACATTTGTTTTCTGAAGCAAAATCACAGACTCTGTTACAGTCGATACCCTTAAACAGAATTAAAGGTATACGGAAGAACTAAAGGTTTGGGCCAACCAAACGTGTTCCAATTCATTCACAACCGTGTACCAATGATAACAACTACAGTTTATCTTGTGTGCATTACTTTAACTTGCACCTTCCCTCGAAGACGGATGTGTACAACAGGGTCAGTAATGGTCTTCTTTCCTTTGCTAGGATTCAGGAAATCAGTATCTCTTGATTCAAATACCACACAGTGTCACCAGTGGTGATCATCACCAATAATCAAACATACTCACTCTATTACGTATTATGCGGAAACACCTACTGTATCGTATTGAACAGTTCATATATTCCATGTTTGGCTAAACATTTTTTAAACAGTTCAATATTATTATTAATTCTTTCTCATACTAGAAAACAAGGCGTTTTTAAAATTATAACATGTTATTTAAATAAAATTAGTATTTAACTTTTTATAAGATTTAAGATTATTTATAATAGTCGTTCAGTTAGATTTGTATCGAGACGTTCGTGTTAATTCTCTATCTAATTTGGTTAGGATATTGTTCTAACTTTTTTTAATGGCACTACATTCCATGTACGCATTTGACCGCATGTTATAGTCAAGAATCATTTGGTGGTTTTCGGATTAATGAGTAATCAGCTCTCACAACTAGTTCAGCTATGTGTTATCCATATATGTAAGCAAGACATCCAAATTTGTACTGACATTGCAACGGCAAGCGACGTTGGTGATAGCAACAACTTGCCGTATCTTCTCTCTCAGCTTTTGCTCCTTCATTGTTATTTAACTTTCAAATTAAGATTATTTTTTAGAACTACTTCTTGTTAAAATCATGATCATTACTTCGAGAAATATTTATTACATTTAGGGTGTTTTTAAAGAGATATTTCATTATAATCAAAATAGTTTGTTCTTAATTACAAAAAAAAAATCCTCAAAATTCAAAAATTCGCTAATTAAATATGCAAATCAGAAATATACCGGGTAATTTTTTTAAGCTGAAACTTTGAAATATCTCAGAAAATAAGCACTCTACGAAAAAAATTTACATTATCAAAATTAAATCATACCGGGAGGGACATACATTAGTGTTAAAATTAATACCTCTCTTCTCCTTCTTGTAAGTGGGGCGAAGGGTAACTTTGAAATTAAAATAGGGACCCCCCAATTTTTATTGCAGATTCGGAATTTACAGCTCAAAGCACGTAGGATTTATTTGAAACATTTTTTTCGATTTCTCCTACTGAGAACATATGCATACTGTTCTGCAATACGTTTGAATTAAAATACGTTTTCAATGTAAATATACTCGAAATTAGTCTTAAACAAATTGTATTTCTTAAATTTTTAATTACTGAAAAATTACTTGTCAAGAAACTATTATTATCGTAACCCAACAACATGTGATTAAATCTGATTTCAATAAATGATTTTTTGTATTTTGTTTTAAAATATCTGAATAACTGGGATATTGTTACCTGTAGAAATGTAATTGGCTGGTGAATAAACTACTTTCAGCGGAACCCAGGACCACAACGTAGACGTGGCCGTTTTCTGTCCCTTCGGGTTGCTCGAATAACGTGAGTCCCGTCGCTTCTCACGTACCAAAAAATGTTTTAAAGAAATCCTACGTACTTTAAGCTGTAGAATCCGAATCTGCAATAAAAAAAATAGGGGATACTATTCTAATTACAAAGTTTACCCCCGCCCCATCTAAAAGAAGGGGAGGAGGGTTATTAATTTTAGCACTAATGTATGTCCCCCGGAATGATTATATTTTCATAAAGGACATTTTTTTCGTTGAGTGCTTATTTTCCGAGATATTTGAAAGTTTCAGGTTTAAAAAATCCCCCGGTATATTGAAGAACCATTTGGTTAAGGACCAAGTGCGAGCCTAAAACAATTGAAAATATGTGGCCGCGAATAATTGATACATGCAACAGTTTCAATGAAAACACTTTTCGATTATTATCTGGACAATGAATTGCTAAATGCATTGAAGATAATGGACATAATGTAGACCATTTATTCGAAAAATATTTTATTCCTTTGGCATCAAAGTTTATAATTTAAACGTATTTTTGAAACTATTATTAGGTTATTATTGCTTTTAATTTTACCGGAATGTACAAACAATTTCAAACACTTCAACTTGTGATTTGTGTGTATTTAGTAAAAGTTAATAATTTAATTTAATTTTCTCCATAATTTATTAATTTTTCCTGAATGTAAAATATGATACTGCCATAAAAATTAGAGTTCCTATTTTAGTAAAAGGGTTATCTCTTTACCGACTGTATATTAATTAGTTACAATAGGTTATATTGTGTGCCATTTTATATACACCAACCTTGTCCTTAAACTTTTTTCGTAGGGCAAGTATTTTTGGAGATATTTCTCGATATTTGAATGCAATTATGCCGAACTTTAAGTATTCAATAGAATCGAAAACAACAGCAGTTCAAAATAACGATAATAATGTTTGTAGGGTTAACAACCTAATTTAAAGTTGGCTGAAATTGTAAATTCATCGTGCAAGAAAAATTCATTATAATCAAAGGGCGCAATTTTATAAAATTCTTCAAAATAATATTTAAAAAAAATTTGCAATTAAAACCAAAGAACCCTAAAAATTATGGCATAAAATTTAATTACTTAAACTTAAAATAAATTTAACGAATTTATAAACTAAAATCTTTTTCGAAAAAATTATTTGCCAAACATAATTTTAAAAATTTGCTGGATTTTCCATAAGAGTTCAATTACCGTGTTTGATCGAACAGTTTCAGTTAATTTACATTAATTGGTTTAGCCAGTTCATTTTAGTCAAGAACAGATTAGTTTGACGAGGCTCGTTGGCGCCAACGTCTAATAACTATTTCGCTGTATCTTTTAGGCTATTTGGAAGATTGTTAGACGCATGCGTATATATGATTGCGCTGCTATATTTGACAAAGAATTTCCCGTTTCCAGCAAGTAAATATAAAGAGCTGTGCACTAATGGAATAGTTTCTTTATAAAATAGCTGTAATATCTGTAACGATTTTACCGTTTTTTCTGAAAAAGCAAGAAAATGGCTTATTTGTTTCCATATCGCTTCCAGTTAATTAATTAATTGACTAGTAAATATGGAGGGGGAGGGGGCAATAGAAAATATTTTTTTACTTCACGCCATTTATATTTAATTCGTTGAATTTCTGAAGAAACTTTTAATTCTTTAGATAGCTAAGGTTTAGCGTCCAGTGCTCTTGTTGCGAGTAAAACTAAATATTGAGAGATACTAATTATTCTCCACGTCGTGAAATGGAATTGGGGAACTTAACTGCATAGGCCGTTTCAACTTTCTTACTGAACTTGATATTCGATTGATTTATTTAGAATAAGTAATGTCGATGAATTTGCATCCACTTCATTGCTCTTGATGTAGCAGTGCTTCCGCTCATATGTTCTTTAACTATACTTTCCCTATATTTTCTGGTAGAGCGATATTTTGTTTCTAGACATGATGCTATGCTAATCAAGTATGATATCCAAATTACTTCATACTACCAAAATCATTTTTTTGTATGCAATGGCATGTTTTTTCAAATAGGAAGATTGTAAGAACTTTATTAAGAGTTAAGAACGCAATACCGCTCACTAAAAAGTCGGAGATAGTACACAAATCCCAACGTCATTATAAACGATGTTAAATTTTTTTTGTACATTTAAGAATATCAAAAGTATTGGTACTCTATGTATCATAAATTTTAAATAAAACAAGCTCTAAACAGAAGTTATTTCGAAGTCGTCTCAGCGAGGGAAAACTACAATATAACAAGAATTATGTGGCATGATTCCCATAATCGTAGGATATCAAGAACAAATACCATTGCCATTAAGCACTAAAAATATTTAATCAACTTGATCAGTGCAAAAACAAAAATAGAATCTTAGCCAAGTGTTCTGAACGAAAGCAGCAGATTCATGAATTACGAACGGCAAAATCATTTGTTTTAAAATATTTGAAGAAATTAAAAAATAATTCAAAAAATGGTCAAAGTTGGCTTGAATATTTTATAAGAAAATACAAATAAAACAAACGTTTACGGTAAAGTTTTGCCGGACCACTTTTCAGTATCGCGCAATTTTGTAAGAAATTCTACTACCGATAGAAAATGAATTTAAAATTATTTTTGATAGATACTTTCAAAACGCACTATAAAACTTACATTTACTCTTTTTTAACAGTTTTAATCATGTACGTTTGAAAACGGTTTACAACCCGAAAATAACCTCTGTTGCATGATTGAAAAATGCGGAAACCGAGAAATGGAAGTGGAGATGAATAAAATAGACACTGAGCTAAGGGCCTAATAACATTACTCTGGAGATTGCTTTTCGTGATTAATATGAGATGAACCAAAAACAGTAGCCCGAACATAGTAAGATATCCCAACCTGGTTGACGCCTTTTCACCCTAAATGAGATAAAACAATAAGTAATGATAACAATAAGGAATAAAGACTATATCTCGTTACATAAAACCACTTTATGTAATTTATTTCATTCCTCTATCAACGATTCTAAGATATAGAGGTTTCTCTCTCAGAATTGATATGAGGCTTCTGTTTTACATAGCCCGTTTCCTCGTGGTAACAATTTTATTGTGCCAAATCATTTGTTGGTCGACTTGAGAGAGAGAGGCTGAGCCACGATCGCAGATTATTCTTTCAGAATTGCAAATAAACAAAACACTATTTTTCATATGATCAACTATAAACGATAAAAAGATACTGATACCCTTTGGTTGTGGCCATTATGGTCTTAATTTATCAAGGTTAAATATTTGTAAAGGGCGGGGTTCAACAATCCTTGTTGTTCCGAACATGCTGCTTGAAAAATTGATTTTTCAAACACAATTTTCTGACATAGATCTTACATATGTTCACGACAGGATCGATAAATTTCCATCGTAAATAATTTTCAATCTGTTACGATTTGGAATCGGGGGCCTCGAAGATTCACTCGAATTTTTGTTCAGTCTTTGTTAATGCCAAGACACTTTGAGCACATACTCATTTAAGAAATCGCATCAATTTCAAGATTTTCACTACTGTTTTGCATAAGAACAGTAATCCAATACTGTCATCTGCGTGCAGTTTGCTCTGGTCTCATTTCTTTCGTTTTATGATAGACATATTTTAGTGAAAAGTGTTCTGTTGAGTTTTGTACGGTATTATCCTTAGATTCTTCTTATTTTCTGGTTATTTTTCAAAATGATTTGATATTTGTACCAGTTAATCTCTTATTTCCATACTTTCGACGAGACTGTTAAAACCATTAAATTGTCTGACACTAAATTGCCGTGGATACGTCACTTTTATATCTTATCAATACCACACGTACATAGTCTTAATTTGGCTTGATATCCTGAAGGCAATCTAACTGATTTCCTAGTAATGAAAAGCGGTGGTACTTTTGCACTTTGGTTGTTTTGTGGAATTGCGTGCGAAACTTTAATTACGATGTTCCAGCCGCATTAATAAAACGACGATAATGATAATTTGGCTTTCATTATCCTTTCAGGTCTTTCAAAGTCGGAAACGCTCTTTAGAATAATGCCGTTTGCTAACCATCTTTTACAACTTGCGATTCTTAAACGAGCTGTTGGCGAGAATGTTAACAAACAGAACCAATGTTGATTAAAATAATTTTAACCATTTTCAATTTCATTACATCAGCAATGACGTTATTTAAAATATCTGCAATTTTATATGAACGTGTGTTTTATACGAACGAGCTCATCTCTGCAGTTTTGGAAATTACAACCAATTTCGTGTTCTAGTACTGATCGTCGATTTGATCATTCACAATTTATTCAACGAAATAACAACAAAATTCACTAAATCTGACCTGCTCGGACATACCCTCAGTATTTTCAGGATAACAAGTTTTGTGGCACTCCGTAACACAATTGTATTACGTTCATAATGGTAGATTCCGTATTCATTTTCGATTCAATAATCCTAAATTACAAGTCTGTCTTGTGGCCTGTTTACCTGTAAATTGAAAAGACTATCAGTATGCCCACTGTAGCGCGCACCGTTTGATTGAAAGCACTTAGTAGGTGCATAGACCACGAACAACACAAAATTCTGTATTCCCAGAACATAGATTAAAACATTTGATAAGCGCAGGTTTATTTCTGTGAAATGTAGTTTGCTTTATGTTACAATATAAATTTTTTATTTTGTAAATATCAAATTTCTTAATCTTAAACGTTGTTTGAAACAACTAAATTTACATAGCTTTATTATATTATGTGAAAGATTTATTTTTATTTAAAATTATTCACTGATTTGAAATGTACATTTAAATATATAATTTACAAACCTAACATACATAAATTTATTTAGATAAATACGTATATATAGACAATGCCAGAATGCGTTGGCATCACTTATGCAGAAAAAAAAAATTATTTTTTGTGTAACAACAAAATTTGCAAATTTAAATGAAAATTGTTGTAAACTTGCATGCATTTTTTATTTTATTTAATTTGCTCTTGTGTTTACATTTCAACGCAGCCTTGTGCATACATACATAATTGTCAATGTCAGTGTCAAGAATAGCCAGAGACATTTTTATAAAATATTAATTGTAAAATGTATTTATTATTGTAAAATATATTCGCGCATATGTGATTACTTGCAATAATGCCGTTAACGAGCTTTGGTCGAAAAGCTGCAATTTAACATTTTTTTTGTATTTGTAACAGATTTGCTAATGCTAATTTTAGTATTGCTGTGGCGATACACACAGTATACTGCATATATACATACATGCAACTTAATTAAAAACCGTTAAACAATTACTCAATCTTAGTGTATATAAATAAATAAATAAAAAAGAACACAAAAAATATTATCGCATAATGAATACATTAATTGCAAGGAAAAAGAAAATCAACTTATATAAAACTTATAAATTTTATTTTAAACAAACTTTTATTGTTTTTAATTTACAATTTTAAAAAGCGCATATATATTCTATAAAAAGAAAAAAAATTATACAAAATAATTTGTCTGTCCTTGAATATTTTTATTTTACGCGTGTGTGATCATTACACTCGCGTAATAGAAAAGAATACTGCGGCAAGAAGAAATTGAAATCTTGCTTTATAAGAAAAGTAAAAAATTGGAATATATTTTCATATGCAACAAAAATATATTATTTTGCTATTTTGCTATTTTGCTACTTTGGATATGAATGTAACACGTATTCGCACTGTATGGAATATAATTGATCAATCATTTTTATTGGCGAACTAAAATTAAGTATTATGGACTCATCAAGTCATTTTGAATTACGCTGTTTTGTAATAAGTATTTACAAGATAATTAAAATGTCGGCACGTTGATGCCTTTAATGACAAATAAGTGAAAGGTTTATTGGTTTTATAAAGGAAAATTACGTTAATTAACTTTTATGGAGTTGCATCATCTTACGTTATATACTCGTAGTCAGTATATTTTCCGCCAAACATATCTTTCCAACATGGTTAACTTTTATAAGAACTTACTTTAGTAAATTTGGGCTATTATTTGTTTATCGCAGTCCTTAATGGACCTTTTCTTTAAATTGATCAAAAGCAATAAGACTTGTTAAATAATTAATGTGGTTATCGTTTAAAAATACAACTCTGCTGACGCAACCTACAACTTAGAAAATAATGACAATCATGATGAAATTACCCATTCTTGCTTTCCATATTAAATTCTTAATATTCATTAGCAAAAGTTTATTTTTATTATATTTGTTCGGTCCTTTAAATTGTAACCAGCTTCCAAATCTACTGGAAATAGATTTTCATTTCAATTTCTTACACATTATTCTATCTCTTCTCGGTTGGTCACCCAAATTTATTTTAATGGTAGCAATCGTTGCTTGACGTAGTAATGAGGTTGTTTTAGCTTTGGCCTCTAAGAAGCGCATCATCAAACACCGATGAGTTTCAAATCTATAAATATTGCTTGATAGTTTTCAAATTTTGTATTACAAGAGCTTACCACGTCGAAGTCCCGAATTAATTTTAATCCGCTTATTGATTTTGTTATGTAAACGTTTCTTCAGCGAGTCATTAAATACCGAATTAATTTCATTAGTAGTTTCTTGTTAATGTGCTAACAAAGCCGTTTAGGAATCTGAAATGCTATGTTTAAGTAGTTTAAATGTAATTTCGGTTTTGTACTGGTTCTTGTCATCAAACAACTGAACTAAGTGCGATTTCAGGTCTTCATTGGTGAAAGTTTTATTATTCAAAAACTTTTGTAACTTTTTGTTGGGTTAAATGAATTTCTTTCAAAGCATGTAGAACCCAAGTATCGAGCTTCTTGTAGCGATTTCAAAACCAAATATACGACTTCGTTTTCGCCTCAAATTGATACTCGAAATAAATTGAAACAATTTTTATAGGTTCACATTACTATTTATTTATATAAAATTAATATTTTGTGAGTCCACCCTTTGCATTAATTACGGCAGAAATTCTTTTGGGTAGAGAGCTTAAAAGTTTTTTAAATTTTGCAAGACGTATGGCGCTCCATTCTTGGTAGGTCTTCTTTGTTATTTATTGTGTGGCATCTGACTCTGAGTTTTAATAAACACCATAAATGTTATATGGGGTTCAGGTCCGGGGACTGGGTAGGCCACTCCTGAACCTCAATGCCATTTTCTCAAAACTATGCCATTGTGCGGGCTATTTTATGACATGGCGCGTTATCCTGCTGGAATTTAATGCCATCCATATTTGTATCACCAAAAAGTGTTAAAAATGAGGGCAGATTCTAGGTCGTTTATGTAGGAGTTAATGTGGCCCTCACACACGAACATTTCGCCAACTCCAGAATTAGTCATGTAGCCTCAGACCATTATGCTGCCTCCGCCGTGTTTTACGGTGGTGTCACATACTCTGGACTAAATGATACGCCAAAAATCTAAATAATGAAAATGTAGAGACTTCGGAAAACTAAAATATTTCTATCAATGAATTTTATTTTAAAATCATATTATTTAATATTATTAGGACATAGGTTAACTTACTTCAAAGTTTAATTCGGTTAACCACACGATATTTGACCAGAGGCAGAGACATGGTTTCTTCCTGGCTTTTCACCCTTTCCGACCAGCTTCCTGAAACCTTCTGCTAGTGGTGCGAGCAGAGATTGGTTTCTTAATTTATATACTGACAACTCAGCAGTGAGGTCTGAAGAACTTCTTTCCTATTTTTTAAAGCTTGTTTCACTAACTGTTGGTCCTTACGGTATGTGGTGATGCATTTGCACGGGGTTCTGTACCTATTAAATTATGATCCATTAGCGGAAAATCGCTCAATAGTATATTGCACAGATCGGCTTGAACATTTCACAGTTTTAGAACTCTCTACTTGTGATTTCTCTTGCTGATCCAAATTTTGTTTTAAATCACAAATTTTGATTTCAAATCAAACATGAATCAAACATGAACTGAACCGGATCAGATAAATCATCATCAAGAAACATCAAAACCACACTAGATCACTGGATGTGTAAACAATGAGCGAAAGTAGCGAACTGATGAATAAATACAAAATGAAAAAATAACAAATTTTATTGCACTAAATGGTTTATTGCCACTCCTGCGGTGTGATTCATGGTTTTTAACCCGTTTCAGATGTCGAAAAAATAATCAACAAACAATAGGGATTGTTTTATGCTACACTTATCGGGTACGCGCGAAATTTATAAAGTGCTCAATACTTTTGGCCAAGGCTGTACATAAAAATATTATTTAAGCCACTTTATCAACCGAAATTTGTGCGGTAGACATTTGTGTATTTTTCTAATTTCCGAGAAGAAAAACATAGAAAAATCCGACACCACTCCACACGGTTTAAATTATCACACGATTGATATTTGATGCCGCATATGTGTTGTTTATCTTGAAATTCCATTAAAACTGTTAATCTCAACCTAAGTAATACTTCAAAATTTTTTATTTTTCTAAAATTGGGAAGCGCCTAGACAAAGCGAAAAATTTGTAATCCGGTATTCCAACGCTATAGGGTTAGTAATTATATCAAACCGATAAGGATGAACCGATGCATATTTTGCTCTTTCACTCGGTCATCGGTTAATTACGAGGACGGGGAATCGAAGCTACTGGAATTTTTCACTCTTTTATGGCTGAATCCTTTATTTACAAAGACAAATAAATCGAGAAATATTTTCAACAACAGTCTTAACGGCCGTTCCGTTTTCCATACGACGAATTGCAACACAAACAGTTTTTTCCTGGATTCCTAGATCTTATAGAGATTTAGATTTGAATTAACGGGGTGGTTACTTTCTTTAATTTGTGTTCGGAAATTGTTTTTTTTTTGGTTTTACCCAAAAGAATTCAGGAACAATTTTATTAACTTTTATTTTAGAAGTTTGTCACAAAGCAAAAAATGGAAACTCCTTATTATTTAGGTTCCACTTTATTACGACGAAGTTACGAATTTAAAGTAAACTGAAAATAAAACACGTTCAACAGACTTTAAGGTGGTGACAGAAAGTAGGATTTTCACAACGAGAACCCTCTAAAGCCAGGCCACATTAATAAGTGCCGAATTTCACAATACTTCTCGAAATAAACCGCGAAACGGTCCACGAAAAAGCCAAAAAAGATCGTAAATACTGTCCGTACAAGCCAATGAAGATACTGAAACTCGCACAACTTGAGAAATGCAAAGAGTTACTGAAGCGCTTCAGGACAAAAATCCAAAAATGTACTTTTACCTTTGTCAAAATCACCCTTTTAGGAAGCCCCAAGGAGCTTAACAACTAAGTATGTTATGGTTTGGGCTGCATTTACCGTTATGTGTGAAATTCCCTACAAAATAGTAATCTTGCTAAACTTGTGAGCATTTTGAAAATTATAACAGAACCTTACAACAGAAATTTTCGATTTCTGTTCTTTATCGATGTTATCTAACGGTGAGCTTGCAGCACACCACATGCTAATTTGGGGTCATAACCTGCTGTCGTATAGTCAAAGACGGGAATGAAATGCCTCTAGAAATGGTTTGGACTGCTCTTGTTATTTTTAGTAAACGTTTGAAGTCAATGTTGATGATCATGGATATTATTTTGAAAATTTTTGAACTTCCAATTAAAAAAACGTGTACTTCTTGAAACTATTCTAAAAAGTTTTTAAATGATTTGGTTCTAATTCTTTAGAAATTTATAATTTATATTCACCAGTAAACCATAAGCCAGGATCCTGAAATCTGAGAGCTTCGGGTTTATAATTCAAAAATTCCGGAAATCTGAAGTTTATTTTGATATGCTAGATTACATTTTCGAAGGATTTTTTATTATTATGGCGTGTTTTATTATTTAATTAATTTTTAAATTAATTAAATAATAAAACACGCAATTATAGTGTGGTTAGAGAACTTTATGTTCGTCCTTCGGGCACATTTGTTTCGGAGAATTGAATTTTTGTAAGATTTTCGAGTACAACTTAACATTTAAATGTTAAGTTTTACTCGAAAATCTTAAATTTTTCAATTTAAATTAATAAATGTTATATTTAAAATATTTTACACGTCTAGTGAATTCCTAAAATTTGAATCACTGGATTTCTTATGAGGTTTTCCCACAAATTTGCTGTGTTGACGTCGCGTTAGCTTACAAATGGTTACTAAAATCAGGATTGCCAAGAATGGAAGAATAGATTAAGACAGTTTGAGTGGCTTTGAAAAACCAGCAGTTTTAAAAAACTCGATAAGATTATTGGCTCTAAAGCATAAAGTTTAAGTTTGAGTGAGTTTTAGCTGTTCAGATTTATAAAGACCGTTAAGGACTCGATTTTACTCATTACTTAAACTCCGACTGAACATTGTAATCAGCTGCACTTAGATTCAACATAGAGTCATTGTAAATAGAGATTTACTGCAAACAGCGAAGATTCACATTTGTATTGCTGGTTGTTTTCTGATTTTGAGTTAACTAGTTTTATTGATAGGGGATTTGAACTTCCTGAGATCCGTAAGACTAAGTTATCTATATCAACTGAGTTGTTTTTAGGTTTCCTTACATTCAAAATATTTAGTCAACGCCGCCCATTACGTGATACATTTACATAAAATAATTCGCTAGTTTGCAAAAATTCTACAAGAAGATGTAAAATTATTGTAAAACCAACACTAAACAGGGAACTGTGAACCATTGATAACGTATTTTGCCACCGTCATTTTTGGGTGGTGGATATTTGCCTATTATTTTGTTCTTTTATAGGAATTGAAGTTTTTGGTTTCAGTACTAGATTTAATTAGTAGTACACAGACATCCCAAATTTTGAGTTCCGACTTAAAGAAACTGACTTGAAGAAAATCAAATAAAGTATGTTTAGGAACTATGGCTGTTTCAAAAAAATGTATCATCGAGAAATGTGAGCGTTTCATCTTCATTCTGTTTTTCATTTAAATTTATTTATTTTTTTACATTATGATTTTTTTCATTATAATGGAAACATGATTCAACTTCACTAAATCTAAAGTAATATTAGTTCGATGACATTTACGTGAGATGTCAGCCAAGACAGTATGATGTGTAATCACATTTTGCTCAGATTTTAACAACTTGCTTCGAAGCTTTGCAATAATAATAATACAGAGAAATAAAAATTCTTAGCAAATACTATTTTTGTTTTTTCGACGATATCCTTTTTCAAATATGTCATCAAATAGAATTACACCAATGGACCCTAACAGAAGACGTAAACGTCAAATGAATACTTTCAAACGAAAGCCAGTTTCACTGCACTTCCTTTGTTCATAAACTATACAAAATTATTAACTGAAGAAAGCAATAAAATTTCCGAAATTTCAATGTTGTGGCAGTGGCGTTGACCGAAGAGGACAAATATGTGGATAGCCTTTTTTAACAAGTAATTTGAATCTTTAAAGATGCAAAATACATATTTAGTTTCAACTTTAAAATTTAGGTTAAAAAATATTAGCGCAGCCTTACTTCTACGCTTGTAAATTTAAAATGGACTGACCCATATATTGATACGAATTCTACTCTACTCAAGTATATCAATTGGTTGCAAGTATTACCAATCCAAAAAGCATGAGTTCGAATCTTGTCATAGTCTATAATTTTATTGAGGCAATGATTATTCATCAACAACATTGATGTTGTCATGCAATTATAAACGGCGGCGAACCATCCTCGAAAATACTGGAACTAACAACGGGCGTTAATCATAAGGACAAGGGAAATGATTACCTTTAAGTTGGAGCTGTAGAAACCTTTAAGTTGGACAATAATGTTTGTAACTTAATTCGTTGAGTGTTTTCATTTGCAAAATCCAGTACGAATCCGTATCAAACGCTGAAATTCGTAATCATATTTTAAAATTCTAGAATTTTAGTTTAATAATCTTAGAATAATTAAAACAAAAACAAATATACCGTTTAAATTCGGCAACACTATCGTTAGACATATAGGAAATAAATTTTGTAATATATATGGTATGCATGAGGATAATATTGGTCCGTAAACTAACGGAACGAAAGGTAAACAATTTTCATTAAAATTAAATTTATTTCCTACTCAAGTTTGATTTGTTTATATTACTTAATACATCTCTTATATTATGATTTTACAACATGGAGGGATATAATTGTTGTGGCCCACACCCGACTTTGTTTTACGACAAATATCGTAACGAGACGAAAAATTTAACCTACCGGATTTGTATTGTCTTGTATAATCGAACAAAACATTATTCCAGCTTAAATTTCAGAATACCAACAAGGTCAACCCGTGTTAAAAAATTTAATCTCATTGCAAATATTGAAAAAGCTTCTAGGTAGTGATGCCGAGATTTGATGAAATAAAATTTTTGTAATCAAAACTTTTCATTTCGGCGCAAATATGATCTGAACTAATTTTGATTGAAATTTAATTAACAATCTTTTAATTTTAATCATTTTTACGTAAATATTATATGCTTTTCAAAATATCTCCAAAAAACGAAAACGTAAAGCTTTCGAAGGAAGCTACCACTTTCCGTGGACGGATTTCAGCTAAAAATCACTGGGATCGCCCTATTTATGAGAAAAGCTTAATTATGAATTTTCATCCCGATCACTCAATCCGTCTAAACTGAAGAGCGCCAATAGACATTAGTTTGCACACACTAAAGCACGCACATACAGAGGTCTAAAAAAATACTTTTCTTATTTGGACGATATAGCGAATGGTAAATCTGCATAGATCTCGATGTCAAAATTATTCGTGGTAAAGGAAAGTAGATCAAGAGGTCCGCCGAAGTTTTTTCTTTCACAATTCTATTAAATATGCGCCATTTTTCGCCATGTTTAAATGTGCTCTACCGTTAAACGATAAAACTATTTATGAACTACTTTTGATTATTGCTGTCTGCAAAAATTATGCTTTAAAATGAAATGGTTTCTAACAATGTAAAGAATAACTTTTGGAAATTGCAAAATTTTGTTCCATGATTCGTTTTTGTACCGATTTGCACCGATACTCCAGAATTGTAATTGGTCCTTTTGACATTTTTTGAACGCATATTAATTGCTAATTTTTGAAATACAATTCGACCCTGAAATTGAGAGATCTTAATTGTCCACCAGGCAATGTGAATTTGTAACATAATCTTTATGGATAATTTTCACCAATAAAAACTTTTGGGTTTCTTTAATTTTACATGTTGTCAGACAAATTCGAATTTCTTAGGCAACTTTACAACATGATTGAAACAATTTTTTGAAATAGATTAACATATTTGTTTGCCTAAAACATTTTCATTTGCTGAAAGCTTGTTACTACTTTTAGTTTTCCTGATAATTCTTCACTGTGACCTCCATTGCGGATCTGTGTTTATTTATGATGACTTAAGGACTAATTTAGAAAACTGGTATCTAATCTTTTGCACACGCACCCCATATCTTTTATCATTTACATTATCTGACATCAAAGAAAAATTAAAAAAATTGTGAATCAATTCACCGCAACTGATTTTCGATTGGCCCAGATAAGTATTTATAAAATTTTGATAAAATAGGCTTTTTCAAAATAAAAATGATTAGTAGTAAATTCGCTTCTACAGCGTGAAGTTTTATTCGAGTAAAATTTGTAATTTATAGCATGTATCAAACAGTGAAAATCGGCCAACAATAATATATTTAGATATGTCAATGAAATTATATTTTTACCGTGTTATAGACTGGTTTCTTTAGATAATTTAGTTTAATTTAAAAATCAGTGCTTCTAATGAAAAAGGAATTTTATCAAAATGAGCTATCAGGTAAGATAGGATGCTATTTAAAATCGCACACATAAACTGGTTTTACTTAAATACGTACACGTAGATCTATATTTCATTGATGATTTTTTGCATTACCTTATCCTAACCCGTATATTAATTCGCAGACAAGCACACGCGTAACCCAAGTGTGTACAAAGATACAAAAAAATGCGCGACACTGCATTCGACGAACAAATTATTTTAATTGCATAATAAATAATGACCCCATGGTTTCAAATTATTTTCAAACGCACATCTGGCCCATATGGTGCACATTAACATGACCGCATTGCAATAAAAGGAAAACGAAAAAGCGGAAATTTAAACGAATTACTCAATTTCCAAAAATAGCGCAATTTTCAACAAAAAAAAATTATAATTGCATCTTATTTTAAACAGCGCACGCTCGCATCACATCTATATACGTTTATAGTTTATATTTTATAAACTAAGCGCATATAGATCAGCTGATCGCAAAATGTATTAATAACCTAGAAATTTTCGTTTTCTTAATTATAATTCCGTTTTCCTCTTGTGCGCATTCGCAACAACAAAAACTTGGTACAAATGCTATTTTGCATAAAACAAATCATTATCACAACAACAACACCACCACCACCAGCTAAACCCGAAAAAATTAGTAAAATTTTTAATTTCAACCGATATGAATATGTGTAGATTGTTGTGTAATAAAAGCGCAACGTTTTGTGTACGTACAAAAAAATTCGCGATAATTTTAACCAGCGCAAAAAAATTCTCTCTCTGTGTCTCTTTCTCTCACTACATATTATAATTATTAGCACCGTGCCACAATAATATTTCGCGGTTTGATATTCAACAGCTAAAAACGCACTCGCGCGCTATCAAAAATTGCATTATCTTTTTAATTTTGAGATAAGAAATTGTATTCAGTTTTTTTTTTTTATTTATTTATATAATTGGTTTGATTACCCTTGCACATGCATAACAACAACTGAGCTTTTTTGCAATGTACATTTATTCGTTTACGGGAGAAGTGGGTTGAATGAACCAATTCGAGGTGAGCGCATTACATAAACGTACTGTTTTCAGAAATACAGGTGCATCAGAATATCGAATTATCGGTGGCATTAAAATCAAAACTCCGCTAATAGCCTAATGCCATGGCTTAAGATTGTTGGCTAATTTTGGAGCGGGTTTAGCGTGTGCTAAACTTTTGGGGTGATTATAACTGAAATCCGTCAGTATTAGAAATTGCATACAATCACATTTATATTGGTTTAGCGATATTAATTACTCCAGTTTAAACTTGAACAGCTATTGACTAGATTTAGTTGTTGCTATTTGGTATATTTCATATTTTCGATTAATCAGACTGCATAAATTTGACTGTTTGCCGCAAAATCTATGACACGAATTTTGCAATGTTTGTTTATGGGTGTCAATGTTGATTTGTCAATTGACAATGATTGACATGAATTTGCAAAGCGAAAGAAAGTCTATTACAGAACTTCGAATCCCAAACTAATTTACACAAAGAAGACTTGGTTCGCGTAGATTTTCAGGTCTGTCAAATAACTGACAAAAATTAAATTTGATCTATTTGTATAAAATATTATTCCTTAATGTTATTTGGGATTGGGAATTAGGTTTATTTGGCCATTTTAGCATCACAGATTCTATGTTTCCATGACCTTTTAAATGTTCAGGAATCATAAATTGGATTTTACGATTTGTGTTGGCGCACTTTTAAAATCGCCAATTATAATGGTTTGACAATAAGTCATATTTAAGAGCTATTTTTTGTTTCTAACGGGTGATTTTTTAAGAGCTTGAGAACTTTTTTTAAAAAAAAAACGCATAAAATTTGCAAAATCTCATCGGTTCTTTATTTGAAACGTTAGATTGGTCCATGACATTTACTTTTTGAAGATAATTTCATTTAAATGTTGACCGCGGCTGCGTCTTAGGTGGTCCATTCGGAAAGTCCAATTTTGGGCAACTTTTTCGAGCATTTCGGCCGGAATAGCCCGAATTTCTTCGGAAATGTTGTCTTCCAAAACTGGAATAGTTGCTGGCTTATTTCTGTAGACTTTAGACTTGACGTAGCCCCACAAAAAATAGTCTAAAGGCGTCAAATCGCATGATCTTGGTGCCCAACTTACCGGGCCATTTCTTGAGATGAATTGTTCTCCGAAGTTTTCCCTCAAAATGGCCATAGAATCGCGAGCTGTGTGGCATGTAGCGCCATCTTGTTGAAACCACATGTCAACTAAGTTCAGTTCTTCCATTTTTGGCAACAAAAAGTTTGTTAGCATCGAACGATAGCGATCGCCATTCACCGTAACGTTGCGTCCAACAGCATCTTTGAAAAAATACGGTCCAATGATTCCACCAGCGTACAAACCACACCAAACAGTGCATTTTTCGGGATGCATGGTCAGTTCTTGAACGGCTTCTGGTTGCTCTTCACTCCAAATGCGGCAATTTTGCTTATTTACGTAGCCATTCAACCAGAAATGAGCCTCATCGCTGAACAAAATTTGTCGATAAAAAAGCGGATTTTCTGCCAACTTTTCTAGGGCCCATTCACTGAAAATTCGACGTTGTGGCAGATCGTTCGGCTTCAGTTCTTGCAGGAGCTGTATTTTATACGGTTTTACACCAAGATCTTTGCGTAAAATCTTCCATGTCGTCGAATAACACAAACCCAATTGCTGCGAACGACGACGAATCGACATTTTACGGTCTTCAGCAACACTCTCAGAAACAGACGCAATATTCTCTTCTGTACGCACTGTACGCATTCGTGTGGTTGGTTTAATGTCCAATAAAGTAAACTGAGTGCGAAACTTGGTCACAATCGCATTAATTGTTTGCTCACTTGGTCGATTATGTAGACCATAAATCGGACGTAAATCGCGAAACACTTTTCGAACCGAACACTGATTTTTGTAATATAATTCAATTATTTGCAAGCGTTGCTCGTTAGTAAGTCTATTCATTATGAAATGTCAAAGCATACTGAGCATCTTTCTCTTTGACACCTTGTCTGAAATCCCGCGTGATCTGTCAAATACTAATGCATGAAAATCCTAACCACAAAAAAATCACCCTTTATTATCAGTTTTTTATCGTTTGTATCTTGCTTATGATCGTAAGTTGAGATTTGTTAATTTATTTATTGAATAGTGAATAATGTACAGGAAGACTCCCAACTAAATGCCACCACATAAAACATTTAGTTAAAAATTCAAAAAACCGTTAAACATTTAGTTAATATTAAAAAGAATTAGAAAAATTATTTTAAATTACAATTAATCAAAATCAAATGAAATTCATAAACAGGAACCAATACACCCTTCCCTACAAACATAACAATAGTAAGGTAACTATAACGCTGCCAAAGTTATATTGGTCGTGTTTGGCCTTTCTGCAATTATTAATCGATTAACGTCTAATCATTCGGCATATTTTTTAAATCTGGACCTACAGGTATATGTCGAAATCAATACAAATTACGTTTTTACACCAGCAAGTGAGTTTAGCTTTATTTAGTGTTAAGATCAGCCTGTTGTTCAAGAAAAACGTAAACACGTTGTAACAAAAAGTTTCTTCAATGTTGATAGGTTTTCAAATTCTGTAAGCAAATCAACAAATAAAATGTAGGGCCAAATCCTTAATTTTATACATTTTAGTTAAGGGATGCGCCTATAAATAGCAACATCCCAATTACCGTTTCCAGGTGCTATACTTGCCTGTTAAACATCGGTTCGAGCGATTTTCGAAAACGATGAACAATTCTCCCAGGATCGCGTTAAATTGATATGGTGGTTTTCAAAATTAACTCTGTGCCGTTTGGTCATTCACTCACCAGTTGATAACAAGTTTAGTAAAATCAAAGCCAATATAGGCGCTTTCCGGTCCACCAACTGATGAAATCATCGCCAATTTGATTTTAAAATTTCTTAGAGCTAATCATTTTCATAACGTTGGCCGCGATTTTTCTCGACATGTATACTCAACTGTTAAGTGTCTTGAAAGCGCTCTATAACATAAAATTGTTGAGCTTTATAAAATTTTAAAATCAAATTGATGATTTCACTAATCATGATACTAGCAGGTGGCCAGCTTGAAAGCGTCCAATCACTTATTTTTCTGGTTAGTGTCTTTTTGATAAATTACATTTCTAAACGAGATCGTTTCTATAGATTTTTTTTCTACCTCAAGCATTTTCACGTTGTCTAAAGTAATTGTATTGTTATTTTTTTGGTCCGAATCATTTACAATTTTATGTTGGTATAATTTCTTTTCCATTAATTGTTTTCTTCAGCTAGAATAAGTTAAATTACAATCACAATAAACTTGGAATACCACTTAATATTCATAGATCGCGCTTGGGATGAATGACAAGAGCACAGTGTAAAATCATCAAAACGCGTCAAGCAACTATTGCTACAGTACAAATTTGGGTGACCGCATGGGAAGTTTGCCTGATCCAGCATATCTGGGACCTGGCTAGGATTTATTGGAGTAATCAATCAATCAATGATTACGTTGAATATAAAAACTGATTATGTAACCTTAGAAATAAGGTTTCCACAACACATATTGCCATCATGTTCATGTATCAAAATAATATCCAAAAATGAAATTTTCTCTTCCCGATTCTGTTTTTAAAGTAAATTTAATTCGATTACTTTTATCATATGAATTGAAAACATTTAAAAATGTATTAACTTTGTTTTCTGGAACCACTATGTGTTTCATGATACTTCATATGATCCAGTTCAGTTTATATCTCGTGAAATAACAAGGCCCTTATTAGATTTCAAATCAAAATTTGAATCAAGTTTCTTAAATAAAATTTGAACTGATCCGGATCAATGGGTGCCATGAAACACGACTACTGTGATAATGTCAAAGCAATAACGAAAAGGTTTAAAAATTGTAATTGTAATTTTGAGTTGTTTTTATAATTCTCCAATTTTTGCTATTCACATTTTGAACTAAAATATAAGCTTGAGGAGAAATCAAATAAAAATTTGGTAAAATTGCAATATTTTTGAAATTTTGCTGAAAGTTTTCTGAATTTTGAATATATGAATTTAGTTATGGAAAATTTTGTACTAAATTCATTAAATTTGAAACCATTAATTTACTACCGGTTTATAGACGACATTATCGCAGCAGTTTCAACAAACACATTTTTAGATGCTTATAGTTCTTTCGGCAAAAGTAATCGAATTAAATTTACTTTAGAAAAAAAATCAGAAAATAAAATTTAATTTTGGGATATTCTTTTGATACGTGAACCTGATGGCAACATTTCGTGTGCCTGGCACCACAAAAATACTTGGTATGATCGCTAAGTTTTAATGATTGTACCTATATTGGTAACTAGACGGAAGTATTTTTAGAAACTCAGTTAAAATTTGGTATTTTGGTTGTACTCGTAATAGTAGATGTGCAAAGAATAATGTACAGAACGTTTTACGACTCTGAAAGTTTGGGAATTTCTAATTAAATACAATGTACCCTGAAAAATGAATATTTCTCCCAAATGTATTAATCCCAATGTAATCGAATATTAAATCCCACAATTGCAAAAATATATCCACTGATCCACTGAAAGTTATGTGAAAAACTTAAAAAATAATGTTTAAATTCGATTAACGATTACTCTATCCGAAATATCTTTTCTTAACTTGAGAAACTCTGGGTTCAAGCTTCTGGATATTCTAAAGTAAAAGCGGAAACTGCTTGTTTTGATCCCATCAAGCTAAATTTCACCAAAAATCAAAGGACCACCTTAATAAATTAGAATAATAATTTCAGGTCCACTGAAAAAAGTCGACCCTTGCAAAAATTAAAAAAGAACCTGGGATAATTTTTTTAGTCGAAAGCTTGCTTTTAATTTTCACGGCCAATGTTATAAAATAACAAAAATCGAAAAAAACCAATCTCTTCAAACTCGATTAATAGGCATGCATGATGTATAGGTTGATTGTGATTCTATGTGACACAAGATTTTCTTTTAAAACATAAAAAAATATCGGATTTCAGTGAGTTACGAGTATTTAAGGTTAACCGTAATTTATCACATCTTCCGTCCAAGGTTATTATAACTCGGTTATCACCATCGGTTCTGATTACTCCACCAGCCAAACAATAACTCGTTTTGGATGCTTAAATGTTCCTTAAATGTCACGTGAGTATTTAGTATCCCGAGCGGAGCAAATTGGCTTGTCAATATGTTTATTTAAGTGCGACATCATCACTGATTATGATTTTCGACATCAACTGCTAGTAGTTTAGGCATCAAAATAATATCTGGGCATATAATATCTGGACTCCACGCTCTAAATGTGATAAAGCCTTGAAATAACAATTTATATACAAAAAACACGGGCAGGAAAGCTTCCTGTTGTTTAGTCTAAGAAGACGATGAAAATTTCAATTTAATTAATTTATTCTATACAGATCCCGGTAAACTTTGACTGAATATGTCAGTTTGTTTTTGAATGAAAATTAATCGAGAACACAAGAAAGAACCGCGAAAACACTTTATTTGCACATAACTTATAACAAAATTGGTCCTCCCAAAATTGATCCGACACACACATCTGTCTGTCCTTATAATTGATTTGCCCAATTATTGTAGTTTTTTCTTATTTATTTACTTAAATTCAGTTTATTTATACAACCGTTTTGATAAAATTCGTCCGATTTTTTGTTTTTATATAAAAAAGTAAAATGCTTTTAAAAATAACACCGGCCGGGTTGGGTAGCGATAGCTCACACAAAATAAAATATTTTTCAAATAAAAGTATTAATGTCAAAAATTAAAACTAATTTAAAACAATTAACTCAAAAAACAGATTTATTAGTATTTACTTGTTTTTTAGACTTTAAGATTACAGTTTATATAGTTTGCTTAAGCTCTAATCTTAAGAAATTCGTATACATTTTTTGAGTTTAAATGTAGTTCGAAAAAGTTTCACTACAGTGTCCATAACAATAAAGACTCGATAGGAAACATATTAAATCAACTTGCACAAAATGCTTTAAGAAATCATATGGTGGCCAAGCGCAAATATTATTCAATAAAAATTATCGATATAATTTCTAGAAAAATTATAGTAGGCCGTTGATTTCCTTAAGTGCGAGTTTAACATGTTCTACGCTGAAAATTTCTCAGCAGAATGCTATTCATTGAGGGGAAATTTGAATAAAGTCGCACTTAGGCCGAATTCATATTTCAATTTCTTCGTTCATTTATTCATTCAAACAATTTCTTCAACCAACCAGATTGCTCCAAAATTACGATTTTTTCTTCTGCATTTTTTCACAAGTGATGATTGGTCGTCAATTGACGTATGAATTCGGCTTAAATGATCATTAGTACATCATTCACAAGACGGATATTCATTTATTTAATCTAGCAGCCTAGTTTTCGAAAAAAATCTATTTTGTTATATTGTTACCACAGCACTTGTTACCATACAGTGAGGAGTAAAAACGTTATAAACGAAACATGTTAATCGCGAATTAAAAATTACTAAAGGTACCTAAATCAATAAAGGTTCA
This sequence comes from Nephrotoma guestfalica, assembly GCA_963691935.1. Taxonomy (NCBI): domain Eukaryota; kingdom Metazoa; phylum Arthropoda; class Insecta; order Diptera; family Tipulidae; genus Nephrotoma; species Nephrotoma guestfalica. Next base: position 306,147,027 of record OY829913.1, on the reverse strand, counting down.
ATGCAATTTTAATAATCAGTTTTTTCATAATACCCGTACACACTACTGTTATAAGAACAAATCCACAAAATCCATAAAATCTAATTGATACTTTTTAAGACGATTAATTTATTACGATTACGATAGGTATACTATTGTATTTTTTATATTTCTAATTGAAAATGAACTAAATGAAGTGTACTGCCTTATCTTATCGAGTTCTCATATCTAAATTCTTATAAAACCTATAATGCGGTATATTTTTCGCTATATGCTTTCACTTCCGTGATTTCGCCTATTTTTGGAAATACGATAATAATTTTTTTGTTATAGTGAAGCAGAAATTAAATTTCATAATTATAGTCCGTACTAGGAATACAAATTGAATTAAATGATTGTGGATTATGCACTTCGATGTACTCGCTACTGATTTTATACTGGGTGATTTTTTTAAGCTGAAACTTTCAAATATCTCGGAAAATAGCGCTCTACGAAAAAAATGTCCATTAACAAAATTTATCATTCCGGAGGGACGTACATTAGTGCTAAAATTAGTACCCCTCCTCCCTTTCTTGTAAGTGGGGCGGGGGGTAACTTTAAAATTAAAATAGGAACCCCTTTTTTATTGCAGATTCGGATTTATTGCAGAATTTCTTCTTTCTTTGAAACATTTTATTCGATTCATGGTAGATGGCGCTGTAATAACGATATTAATTTTTTTTCGATTTCTCCTACTGAGAACCAATGCATACGATTCTGCAATACGTTTGAATAAAAATTAACACGTTTTCAATGTAAATACTTCTTCTTAAATTCTTAAATTTTTAATTACTAAAAAATGATTGGTCAATAAACAACTTAAATCGGAACCCAGAAACATGCGATTAAATCTGCTTTCAAAAAAATGATTTATTTGTATTTTGTTTTAAAAATATCTGAATAACTGTGAAATTGTTACCTGTGGAAATGTAATTGACTGGCGAACAAACTACATTGAGCACAACTCAGGAACAACAACGTGGCCGTAGTAGTTCCCTTCGGGGTGCTTCATTAACGTGAGTCCCCTCGTGCTTGATTTACATGGGTCCCCTCACCTCGTCATTTTGTAATTAAATTAAGTGCTCAAAATGATGGCCTTCGGCTTCAATGCACGTATTAATTAATTTAAAAAGATTTCGTATAAATTTAATTTAACAGCGCCATCTATCATGAATGGAAAAAAATGTTTTAAAGAAATCATACGTACTTTATTAAGCCGGAGAATCCGAGTTTGCCATATAAAATAGGGGTTCCTATTTTAATTTTAAAGTTATCGCCCACCCCACCTACAAAGGGGGGGGGGGGTACTAATTTTAGCACTAATGTATGTCCCCACCGGAATGATTAAATTTTGATAATGGACTTTTTTTCGTAGAGTGCTTATTTTCCGAGATATTTGAAAGTTTCAGCTTAAAAAAATCACCCGGTATATTAAACCAAAGGTGGATTTCATTAGAAATTAACGTGAATTTGAAATTAAAGATTATAAACATTTAACGTTATGTAAAGATACGCGCAAAAATACGAATCGAACTCGGGACTGCAGGTCAAGCATAAAACTCTGATCCATTCGGTAATCAGTTTTACGAAAAATAAAATCGTGTATACGCTTTTCCAATCACAACCTAATCCTATCTCCCCTATTTAAGATATTAGTGACCGTGAATATTTTTTGAAATTTTCAATGTTACTTTTGTTTATATTTTAATACTCGCGCAATATACAGCAATATTGTTAAAAAATGTGTTAGTTGTATGCACAAGCATGTAATGCATATATACGAGAGTGTGTCTACATACATGTCGTTTTGTGTTGTTGTTGGTGTATTTTTTTTTATTGAAAAATTGCTTTTCATTTACTCTACCGATTTAATAAAATTCAATTTCGTAACTCTCGCGCGAATTTTTTTTATGTGCATATGTGACCGGTGATCGAATTATAACTACTAACTGATATGAGTATGTGTTGTGTATTTATATATTGGAACTTAATCGATTTTGAAAATGAGATCACCGCGGTTTACATTAATTTATAATACAAAAAAGTGTCATTTGCATTGACAATAATTTTCAAAGTCAATGTTACATACATTCATTATTCACTTGTTTGTTTTTTATAAATTTTATAAGGTGAGTTTGGTTTTGCAAATTAGGAAAAACAATTTTGTTATGTAATGCGAATGGTGTGTGTGGGAACATTGCGGACAAGTATTTTAGACGCAGGCTTGGTATTTTATTACTTCCTTAAAAATTTTCACATTTCAGATTCTGTGTTAGATTGTTTTTAGATTGTACATGAGCACATAATAAAATCACAGTGCAACGCTGGTGTTCATGTAGCGAGATTGTATTCACTGATATAAATTTTGCACGTAGGCAATATGTGAGTTCGTTGAGTTTTCTGTGCAGTGATTTTTAATGTGATTAGTTGGGTAAAATAATGAGATTACTATAATGTATCATGTATGTATGTTTATAGGTGGGGTTGGCTTTCAAATGTACAGCATTTGGTTATCATTTCATTCATTTTTGTTTAACTAAGAATCTTGAAAAGGTTTATATGAAACGGTTTGTTGAATTGGAAGGATCTAACTGATTGTAATTGAAGTAAAATAAACAAAATTTTAAAATTCTCTCTGTATAGTTGGACAAAACCATTATATTTTGATCTGCCGTTTCAAATAGTAGATTAATATCGAAATTCGATATTTATCGGTAATTTTCAAAATTTTATTATGCAATTTCCTAATTTTTTAATTAAATCCTGTTACATTGTATTATTTTAGAATATTTTTATAATATTTTAAAAATGTTGAATTGTTAAAATGTATTATTTGAAAATTAGTATATAAACGAGTATGAAATTCTTTGCCAATTTGCAACTATCACACCCAAAAAATGAAGAACGTTCATACATAAGTTCAGGAAATCTCAGATATTCACCATAAACTTAATCATCTAACGCCTTATTTTAGTTGGTTTTACAAAACTTAACTAAGTTCTTCTTGAAAATATATCGAAAAAAATCTCAACGATTAAATACGACAATATTTTAAAGCCATACTGTTGTTTAAGCCGTAAAGAAAAATTATGTAAATGATTACTTCCGATTACAGAATAATCATGAGAAAAGAGTAAATTTCCATTATATTGTATTCACGACGGATGATCTCGATTTATCAAAAGCTTAAGTTGCTCGAGTGTTAATAACAACAAAAAATATAAGATATTTGATGTGGCAAGCAAGCTAACCCTTGGACATATTAAGAAATCAGACTGTTTTTCACCGAGCGTTACATACATTTTGCCTTTCCAAACACTGGATTTTGCACCAAAAATCAATCAGCACTTGCCTCTCCACGCAAAACTTAAGCACGGATATAAAGAAAACAAAATTTAAAATTATAGTAGGCATTGAAACAAAATGTAAAGTTCCGCGTTTATTTTTTATCAAAATTCTTTTTCATACTAAAAAATTATGAACCTAAAATATTTGCTAAAAAATAGCCCCACTTTAAAATTTCGTTTTTAGGCGACGAGGTAAGAGGCGAAGAAAAACGCATCGTGTTGCCGCACTGCACTGTGCGAAAAGGCTAATTGGATGGATGATCGGCAAACAGTTGTTTATCAGGTAATAAAAAATTTAATTTGGATGGACCAGGTAGCTACTCATGCTACTGGCACAATATCCGTATGACTAAAGTAAATTAAGTTAAGAGGTTCGCGAAATATCAAAACCTAAATATCTTACCTTTCATATAACCGCACCAAAAATAATCAAGTGGTGTTAAATCCTAGCTTCTTGGTGCGTGAAGTTCACAATCTCTTGAAATTATGCGACCAGCAAATTTTGTTAATAATAAATGGATTGTTGCAAGACTTGCGTGTCATTTCGCTAAGTCTTGTTGAAACTAAAGGTCGTTGGCACACAATTCATTCAATTTTTAGGCCACTAAAAACCAGTGAACATGTTGCGATAACGTTCCGCATTCACTGTAAGGGCATTTTCCTGTTCATTTTCAAAGAAAAACGACACCAAACAGTGGCTTTTGAAGGATGAACTTCTGCTTCGCGAATAACATGAGGATTCTCCGCTCCCCAAATTCGACAATTTTGCTTATTGACCCATTAAGATGAAAATGAGTATCATCGCCAAAGACGATTTAAATGGTCTAGCTGCCACAGCATGAGGAGTACGAATTGGATGAACATGTTGATGTGGTCTATGACCTTCCACTGAATCAGTTTCTTTAAAATGATCAATAATTTTGCCAATTGCACGCTCTGTAAGACGTTCATGTCGACCACAACTCTCATGTAATTTACGAAATGTTGTTATTTTTGAACGATTATTTATGTCGCTCAAAGTTAGTGCGCCATAACAAAATTATAAATATGAATTAAAGAGTCATCTATAAGTAAAATTGTAAATTCACTTTTCATCGGCCGCATTGTGAACAATAAAGGAAACTTCAACTCTAATTTTAGTCAGTTGATTTTTTACGATTACGGCACACCTCATTAATTATTGTTTGTAATAAAGTTGAGCACAAACTGTAACGGTCACTTGAATTTTTCGCCAGGGCTTACAAAACCATTACTAAATGGCGGGGAATTTTTAAAGTTGTATTGTCAACAAGAAAACTATTTAAAATCGCGGGTTTATTCGTAAATGGGACGGGACCTTGTAACAACACATTTTTCCAAATTTATCGAATATGATATTTCTTTTCCCAGGATAAAATTGCTTGCCGTTAGAAACTAAATAGATGATAGAATAAGATTAGAACGACACAATATTTTATTCGAACAAGTGAAGATCGCAACAGAAACAACGTGATTGAGAAACGAAAAACGTTAAATTATTCGTAATGAAAGAGATGTAAATTAAGTTATGGTAAAACGTCCCATCATCCACGATATTAGCCTAGCCAAACTATTGTGAATATGCACGGTGCTTTACAATATACGGAGTCTCGGAGATTTTTTGGCTGGAAAATTTCAGCCGAATAAAATTTTCTTGATTCACGAAAGATGTGTTATCTATTTTTCGAGAATTTAATAATTTTGGAATTTTTACCTCAAAAACTATTGTATCAAAACATTACAAGTTGGCAACAACTTTCCTTTATTCTGCAAATGTGTCTCACTTTTCGTTATTTATTTTAAATTAACCAATTTTCATACGTGATAAATTTGGTGACCCACGCATATGTGTCTCGAGTTTATAAAAGTTTGCGGCTAAAACAACAACAAAGAGACGAGATTACGGCAACCCAAAATGTTTTAAATAAAAAGCAAATGGGAACCGTAATGCTTACATAATAATGACAATTTATGTCGTGGTTTTTAGATAATTTTCTTGCTGTCAGTATAACTTTAAAATTTATCCGCCATGTCATTTTTAATGGTTTTGAGAGTACTGTCATACAATTCTAGTTGTCGTAATAGCTTTATTTGATTCCGGCAGTGTTTTATCTAAATGTCATTTATATGTAATACGAAAATGACATATTTGCAAAAGACGCAATAACATCCACAATAATTTTAAACTGCTGAACTGAAATCTGAAATAATATTACTTTTGACCTAAATGGAATTACGTCCTTTGGAAAAATCACTCCTCATTTGGCATATGCGAATGTATATTATTCTGCGCATCTGGTGTAGTTTTATATCGCAACATGGGACGTGACAATTGAATCAAATTTCTGTATACTTGGCATCTCCGGTAGTTTGCAGGTTTTGGTTTGGTTTACTTTCTCGCATATATAATGCACACTGATATCAATTTCATTTTTTAAAAACGCTGCCCTAATAGAGGTCCTAGAAGGTACGTCACGTATTCGTGTGGCAATAGCGCAAAAAGTTAACACATATTTTTAAAAAAATCTACGTATGGTAATACTTTTATCAAATATCTAAACCAAAACTGTTCTCAAACGTTCCCTGAACGAAAATAAATAAGAAAGCTTGCTCATGAAATATTCTAAAAATATAATAACGGTTTGAGTATTAGCCAGCACCAGCAAATGTTTTTAGTTTTTTCTGATTGCGAAAACAGGGTAGGAACCAAGCACAAATTTTATCGATTAAAAAATCAATAAAATATCCATAAAATTCCAGATTAAAAAATCAATAAAATATCCATAAAATTTGTAGCAGGCCTTTGATTTTACTGGGTGATTTAACAAACAAAACTAACTAGATAATCTTGCTTGAGAGATATGGTTCACTTTAAAACCAAAATATGTCTAGCAGCATTTGCTTTCTCTTGTTTTCCTAACAAAAACAATTTTTTTATGTTGATATTTTTTTATTGATAAAGTGTGTGCTTTGTACTTATCCAGATTTCACATAAAACATTTTACTGGCGCACAGCTAACCGGCTATTAGTCATTGTTCTGTGCAGTTGGTCATTAGACATGTAATGATTCTCTTCTTCGATTGGTTATATATTTAATTTTGTATTAAATCTATACGAAATTATTCTCAAAATTTCAAAACAATTCTTTGATTAGAACAGAAGTTCTTATGGTTCGTGCTGAGTCCTCCCTAACTTTTGTCGGACATGAATTGAGTTTCATACTAAACTGCGATCGTTAACAAAATTATTCTCAAAATTTTCTCAAAATCACCCACTCACCTGTTCATGTAAAAATCTGTTCATTTATTCATTTATAAAGAAAATAATTCGACTTTGAGATCTGCACTCAACTAGTGAGTCATAGTTGTGATTATTTTCTTCATCAATAGTATGGTGGAATACGGATCTCGCGACTCCCCATGCTTTAAGAATTACACCACTGGTCCGGTACCTTTAACATCAAACTCAATGATTCCAAGACACATAGTCAAATTAAATGGGACTCATTATTCAAGGAACAAAATTTTGTGTTATATGAATGAATTTTTATCTCTTTAAATTTAAAATTCGATAAATTTTTTAAAATATATTCAGTTGCACTGATAATTTCAACTAAAATGATTTTAACTAACCCACAGCGAATTTTATGAAAATAATAATACCATCAGATAATGAGATAATGACGAAAGCTTTTCAGAATTTAGTAAAAACTTCTACTTCAATATCAAACCAATTTAATGCCGACAAATTTTTGGAAAAGCTTGGCACGAATCGATATTGCTCACAAAACAAATCATAAGAAAATTCTTAAACTTCCTGAAAGATTTTACAATTAATCCTACTTCAATATAAAATCAGTTTCATGTCCGACAAGTTTTTTAGAAAAGCCCGGCCCGAATTGAAATTACGAGAAATTTTTGGAAAATCCCAGCGTGAATCGATATGGCTCACAACTAAATTATAAGAATATTCTGAAACATTCCGAATAATTTCGCACTTGGTTCTACTTCAATAAAAAATAAATTTTATGTCCGACAAGCTTTTGGAAAGCCCGGCCCGAACCGATATTACTCAATCAATTGCGTATCCGAAAAATGTTTAAGAATGCTCAGCACGCACGAATCGATATTGTTTACAACCAAATCATTAGAAAAATCTGAAGTTTTCTAAATAACTTCGTAATTGGGCGTACTTTATGTATTTGTACGATTTTATATTTTGCTATTATTTTATCGACAATAGATTACATATAATAGTTTAATACAATTTTAGTATTATACTATCGGCGATGCGATGTGAAAGTTGTATAAGCATTGTATAAATATGTTTAATTTTCAATATTAATCTTTATACGAGTTTATACGTGCTTACTTTTTAATTTTACGAAATAAAATAATTTTTTTCCTGTTACATTTAAATTAAAAAATTCGTGCTACCTTGTACTATACTTACATTATTCAAGACCCAAAGCATTGGTGTTACCTCAGTGGTTTACGTGCTAACTTTTCGAGCTCGTTTCACAGACATCGTCACGTAAATGTCTTTTATGTTATATATATAAGGTTGCGGAAAAAGAAATCCATTATTTGGCTCAAATGTATGCTGTTCTTTTTTGATAACTATTTGCCATTTAGAAGGCAATTTCATTATGCCGCTTTTCCAAAACGACTTGTCACTATTAGCAAAAGGCTGAGATAGCCAATTTTCACAAGCCTCTTTTAGGGCCATTTCTACACCACCAAGAGCGTTTAGACAATAAGATGGATGTATAATAACCTCTAAACTAAGCTCCAAGAGCTTCTGGCGGTGTCCTGGTGGAACACGAAACCTCTCCTATCGGCAAATTTTGGTCGCTTCTGGTCGATTGCTGCCGGTCCAATTACTGGCAGTAGAGGGCCGAATTGAGCGTTTGGCCATTAATCAGTAGCTCATAGTAGATGATTCCCTTCCAATCCCACCAAACACATAGCAAAACCTTCCTGGCCGTCAATCTTTTTTTGACCATCGTTTAGGCCGCGTCGCCGTCGTTCGACCATTTCGGTTCCGCTTGACAATGTCATATGTGACCCATTTATTCCGTTTGGCCTAGGATTCGCAGATGGAAACACGGCCCATCAAGTTTTTTCGCTGATTTGTTTTATCGAGACGAGATTTATGTCACTAAAGCCATCTACCGAAAAAGTGATGGATTTATTTTTCCCCAATCCATTATTTATATTTACGGTTGAGAAATAATTTCAAATTTACACCCGACTGAACTAAGAATGAAACCCATAAATCTTCAAAACATAGCATTTAAGCACTTGAAAATTGACCTCAAAATCCTATATAATCTATTTCCCCAAATAAAAATGTTCACCAAGTTCATTATCAATAACGTACCTTGCACGCGCGAATTTAAATCAAAATTTATTTCATCTGCACCTACCTACATTTTAAACACGTATAAAATGTATGTATTTCGAAAATAGTTCAAGTTTAAATTTATTTTGGGCACCAAATTTAATTATAAACCAACCTAAATATATTACACTATTTCCCTTTTCCACTTAACACAACGCTAATTACATTAAAAATCATATACATATTTATACGTGTACGTATAATTGACGCAAATATTGCTTTGTTTGTGTGTGTGCGCACATTAATTCAATTAATGCATGCAAATTATAAATAAAATTGAAAATAGTATTAAACGCAATAATTTTCTTGTCTGCAATGGCGCTGGTATGTGTATAGTGTAAGTAAACCAGAGAAAACCGTAGTGTGTGATGATTATTAATTTAAAATTAGACACACAAAAATTTGTGTGTTTGGCACCAACGAGATTGGGATAAAAATCAAAATTTTCCTATAAAATTCGCGTCGCATTCTTTAAACACGCTTTAAAGGAAACAGGAATTGCATATAAACAATATGTAGGTCCACTTGCAAGAGATTACAGTTGCATAATATACACATTCTTTATTATTATTAATTGTTTTATTTATAGCGTGGAGGAAAACCTTGAGATGAAAAAGTATTTTTCCTCCTTTCAATAAATTAACTAATTCACAATAAAGCACTTTTTTGCGTTAGCTGTGTGTTATCTAATTTTAATATTAAGTCGAGATAAATTTCTGAATGGTTGGCTGTCTTGCATTTATACTCAATTTGTAATAGAAAATTAATAAAAAACTAGAATTGTAATAATAATAATAACAATAATAATAATAATAATAATAATAATAAGAAAAATATCTTGTAGTTTAATTTACACCTTTTAAATTTTGTTTTCTTATTTTACTTGTATAGTTTTGTGTAGTGTATACGGTTCTTGTGTTCGGTCAATAAGCGAATGCAGCATGCATGCTACTACACCATATAACAAACAATGTAACTAATTAATTGCACATTCTAAAAATAAAGAAAATCGCGAGAAAAATACAAAAAAAAACCTCGCTGTGTTGTATTTGAAAAGATATATAAATTGCATAAAGTTCACGCGCGTAGTTTTTATTCATTGTTGTTGTTGCTGTAATGTTATTAGCTATTTTTATTATAAGTATATTTTTCTATTGTCAAGGTTAATAGATCGCAGTTGATCGCATTCGCGCGCATTTTATTTTATCTATTTCTATTCTACTATGTTATAGTTATATAGTTAGATACTCTACATGCGAGTGTATTTAAAATATTGTTGATTTTGTACAGTCGGCTGAATAATTATAGACGTAAAGTTCTTTATTTTTGTTCCAGTTGAATCGTATAATAGCGTAAAGTGCGCGTGTGGAATGTATGCATAGTGCACACTATCCACGTTTTGTCGTAATGATACGTGGCTTCGCAGATACTTCACAATTTATACGTCTTGCGCGTAAATCAAATTATTTAGTATTGTAAAGTTGAAAGCTTTTGAAACACCTTGCTAACACGAACTATAAATGAAATAAGAATGTGCATCCCAAATAATATATTACGAGTATAATAGTTTTCAGGCAAAATGAGTGTTGCGCATTCGATTACACCTAAACACACCGAAAAAATAAAATAAAATCTCGATTTTATAATTTCGAAAATTCTAAAATTAAATCATTTTTAGTTGTAATTTTACTAACCAGTATATAATTTAATTTAAACCAAGTGTTGTTGTTGTGTTATATATTGTGTTTCCAACTAGTATTTAAAAAATAATTTTATAAAATAATTTTTTTTTTTGTGTGTGCAATTTGTTATATTTTTATTCGGTAATAAATGCGATTTTATCATAAGAACGTTATCACAAATTATAAAAAATTGTATTTTTCGAATGTCAAAAATAAAATGGGGTTGATGCACTTTTGCGCGCATTATTCTATCAACAGAATGCACCTATTGATTAGATTGTATAAATTTAAATATACAAAATTGATAAGAAATGTTTAAAAATTATTGTATGAATTGTGTATAGATAAAATGCATTTTATGTGATTTATAGGCGTGATTAAAAAATTATATAGCAAAAATCATTCAACTTGAATAAAATGTTTAGAAAGTTTTTGTGTGCGTTGTGCTTTATCTAAATTTTATGATAATTATTGCAGTTTTTTTTTTGCTATTCAACTTGGTGATAGGGATTTGGTAACAAACACGACAATATCTAGATGTCTTTGAACTTTACATTTTTCCAATGCCACACGTTTTTTGTGCCTGCGTCATGTAATAGATTACTTATTTTCGAATAATTCGATAATTTCGAAACTTTGGTAGAATTAAAATTAAAATTTTGAGTTTTTTTTAAATTTTTGGAAAAAATTTTTTACTTGTAAAATAAAACCGATCTGTGGTTAAAGCCTAACGTATAAAATTATTTATTATGTCAGAACGACTTACAAAACTACATAGGTATGTTCTAAATGAAAAAAATTGTAAAATTTTTAATGAAAACAGAAAAATCATAAAATTTTAAATCGCGGAATCTGCCTCAAAGGCTGTTCCGGGTAAACGAGATAGCAAACTTGCTATCTTATTCTGACATTTCCAATTTTCAAAAATTTAATTTTAATGTACAACGAATTCTTGTAATTGATACCTGAATGCTTTACTAATGTTACAGAAAGGTACAGTTCGTTTATTATAAATTTATTTATCGTTAAAATTCTCGTTACTGTACTCGTTGTTCGGGTTTGCGAACCTTATTCTTATCGGCTAGTTGTGGGAACAATTATATATTTAACCATTTTAGTTTTAAAAATATTAATAGATTTAATACTTTTTAGTTCTAGTTGGCTTGTTGTAAATATTCGCCCAATTTGATATCACGAAAAATAAAAACGAGAAAAAGGAAAATTGAAATGGAAAGTGAATTATTTTTAGATCAAAAAAATAAATAAAGTTTTAATCAGCATAAAGATTAAATCGGCAATTCGGAACTGGGACACATGCTTAACAAATTATTTTGCGTTGGATCAAATAGGAATGAAATAAACTAACGGCCAAATTGCAAAATCTATAAATAAATGATGATTAACACAGTTAAATGCATTAGAAAGTTGACTTCCATAATTATATTCTGATAGATTTATATCCTGATTGGGATTGGCTTAAAAAATTACGTCTATCTTAAGATGAAGTAAATAATAAAACATTTCGTTTGTAACTCAAAATCTCTTTAATAAATATTTGTTACTGGTTTCGACGGTGTATTCCCCCATTATCAAGAGTTGTTTTCAAAAAATTAAACATACTAGTGGATATTGTACAAGACAAAAAGTTCCAACCATCAGTTGGTTTTCGAAATTCTTTCGAAATATTTTTCTGACAATTACTTTCAAACTTCCTGGACATTTAACAAATTTTGAAAATTTTTGATGCAAATACTATCCAAAATCAAACTTTTTGTAAGGTTTGTCTTTCTTCTCCAAAATTCTAATGATTTGGTATTGCGCTATGCGAATTATGAAATTCGATAGTCCCTTCATGTAAACTCGTTTTTTTAAACTTTGTTCTGTTTGACCAACCAATCCTTTTAATTTTTTTAAATAGAATTTTGATATACAGAATTCAAAAATATAAATTTTTATTAGGAATAATTTCAATAATTAAATTTAGATTTTCTACAGGACTTCCTAACAAAACATAATTATTTTGAGCTATTGGCTTTCTGATATTGCTCACAATAATCTTCTTTGGACACCCATCATATTTTAATAATAGCCTTGAGTGTTTAAAAGTGGCTGAATGAAAACATGTAACCGATAACTTTAGAATTTTACCTGCCAATAAAAAACTATATGATTTGTATACGACGCCGGAAGCCAAGGACTATAATCCAAGTATCGCGCTGGCCAAGGTTTTTATGATACCATTCAGGTTTTAAATTCCTGTCTCTCCTAGTCTCATCTTATCCTTTTTATTATCAACATATCTTTAATAGAAAATAGGTTTAATGAGGGATACTTTGAAAATTTCTGTTTCTATGTGCTCCTTAATCAGTTGGGCAATGCTGGTCGAACCGACGAACCCCTCGGACAAACAAACTAAACTCTGTGTGATGTAACACAAATTTTAATGCTTGCTCCAATGTTTTAAATACAACTTTATTCTACTTTTCAGTTTTATATCTTTTTGACATTTTTTCAAGATTTTTAGGACCAAAATTGAATCTACATTTGTAAATAACTCGAATAACTCGCATAACTTATTAGTTACTTATTTTACAATCATTTCTGATTCTGGTTAGAACTGTCCAGCTCCACCAGTTTCTGGCTTTAGAATCTGCTCAATTCACTGGTGAGTACAACATACGTCCACTGTTTTCTTGTTTGCTTCTCTATTTCCTCGGTGCTCATCTTTAAATCCATATGAAGGTGGTCGTTCCTAATATATCATGGAACACAAATAAAATCTTTACAAAATAAATCAACATCTATTGAGGTTTTCGTTAATTTTCTTGTTGTATTATCTTCTCGAGTGCCTTTGGTACAGCAGGTAAAATTCTATTCAGCCGAATATCATCTGTACTGCAAATTGCATCTTTCTTTGCAAAAAGTGACTGAAACTACCTTCTACAAATTAGCTGAAATGTATTTCGTTCATGTTGAATGTAATTTGAGGCAGGAACAAGTTCATAAATAATTTAAGTTATCTTACACTTACCATATCGAATGCCATTACATCTGATTTAGCAGTTTGAACCGCATTTAGAACCGTAGGTTTATCTATCCAATAAAATACTATAATGTATTTCACTTGACACAGAAATTCAGAACCATTTAATGGTAAAACATTTGTGAAATTAGTTAATTTATGGATCCCAGTTAAATTTCTTCTGTAGGCAACAGAATGGCAGTTTTACATGAATTACTAGAAATAGGATGGATTTGCTTGTTTTATTTCCAAACTATTTGAAAATTACAAGGTCACATGTAATCCAGATCTCCTGCACGTTTTGAAGGCAAACTCTTTCCGTTTTTTTAAATTCAAAATAATGACATTTAACCAAGGAGCAGAATGACACTTGTTTATAATTATTTTACGAAGTAAAATTTTCAGAATTTCTAGTTTTTTAATCAGGAACAATGGTACAGACAATATTATCTCTGACTCGGCTAAAATTATAACTGGCAAAAATTATATCATGATCAGTAGTAATATAAGCAAATATGTCAAATTGTAAATTTATTACTAATCAACTTATAATAGATAAAGTCACTACAGCAAATAATTTCCATGTACAACACACTCTGTAAGTTCCGATCCCAGTACTTCTACTTTATCAAATACACCAGAAAATAATTTCTTGATCTTCAAAGTATCATGAAAATAAAGGTAAACTACACCGCATCTATCAGAATGATTTTATTTTATAATTAGTGATACGAAGTCGCTGGTTTGGCACCAGGAACAACATTTATATCATGCAAATTATAATTTATAAAATCACCGTCGAATCTACTACAGAAGGAATTTGCATCTTTTTCTGTAGAGACTATAGTGATAAAATTAAAATTGGTGTTGTGTACTCCACTGGATTTAATGCGTTCCAAATAACCAAAAATTTTACTAATCGAAGCTGCGAACAAATACATCTATCGGTCAGGTATAAGGGTTCATCGCCCTCTTCCAGAATTCTTCTCCGACTTCTAACTTAAAGCAAATGTATTTGAAGTCACTCTGGTTACAGCTTTTCAGCACATTCAGCAATTTTCAGATCTAAGCCCGAAAGCAAAATCTAGTTCAATAAGTAAATTATTTATACCACAAATTCGTACACAGAAATTTCGTATAGAATTTCGCTACATGGTTAATCGAAGACAAATCAATGGATAGTGGATTAACCACACCATTGGATTTGCTGATTATTCGACGATTTGAACACTAAATGACTACACTATTGCTAAATTTTCAACCAAATTTTTTTTACACGCACTATTCTATTAGGAAGTTTTACGGCCTGCGGGGCCTCCATTGAATACTTGCGAGCTCTACTGAATCTTACCTATGCAGATCCGAAATCTACTAGATAGACATGGGTGGGTATTACAAAACCCAATGAAAAGATTAACTTCTATTTCTGGCTGACTTGGGCCTGGTATTGTTTTGGCATTTCCCTGAAAATAAAATAAATAAATAAAATATAAATTTGCAACATTTATTTTTCTGGCACCTGATGAATTAAATTTGAAGTAAATTTTGTGAAGTTTTGAATCAAATAACAAACTTTTACCTTAGAATAGCTACTAGGAAAAAACAATTTAAACAGCAATGCAATTCAGCCCATGCAAAGTCTAAGTGTAGTGAGACTAAAAATTGTAGTTTAAATTTTGCCTTATAGATTTTTTTGTTGAATTGTATCTAAATATTTTTCCCAATTCCCTATTCCCAAGGCACTTCCAGAGCAAGAAACCGAGTAGGTCATTATTTTCTTACTAGTTTCAATATGTAAAAATTATTTGCAATTTTTAAAAATGTCCATCAAACTTTTTTCTTCAGTAGGTCGGAGAAATTGGTGGTGGTTTCCGCTATTTTTTGTTCTCAGAAAAATGCGAGAACCCTGTTAATATACAGAATGAGTTTTTTCACAAATGCCAGGCTTTTATCTCGGAAACAGTGCAACACAGGAGAACATTACGCATCAAAATCAAAAATGTTCAGTGTTGAGGAGACGTTTATTAGTGATCTTTAATGACATTGAAACTCATTAGTTTTGGAGATAATGAGGAAAATTTGGATTTTTTAAATTAAAACCTACACTTTTACGTGTACTTTTTGATTAAGCTGTTAAAAATAAATAAATAAATATTTTATGTTGATACAAACATTTTCGTAGCTTAATAAGTCAAACAAGAATTGATTTTATTTATTTTGATTTGCGGTTATCGAATGAAAAGTGTTAGTACTTAGAGAAAATTGTTTTCGTGTAAAGCAGATCAATTTTTGCTCATATCTCCGAAATCATACACGCCACGAAAAATTTTGTTTTAACAAAAATATTTATTTATTTATTTTTAACAGCTGTATAGGTTCTAATTTAAATCCAAACTTTCGTCAATATCTCCCAAACTAATGAGTTTTAAGGTCATTCAAGATCACCAACGAATGCCCTCTACCCCTCCCTTGACACTCTACATTTATCATTGGCCGACACTACTTTTGGAACTTTACAATACTAATTGCGTATGTGAAATAAGCAAATCTTTAAATTCCACCGTTAAAGCCCGAAAGCAATATTTAGTGTACTTCACAGAGCGAATCTACCTGAGCCTTCGCTAACTCCAAGAAGAACATCTCGTCCCCTACCGGGGACGAATAATTTGGTGTCGGAACAATAGGAATATGTAAAAGTAAATCTCAAGCCATTCAACTCTACAATTTGAAGATGCTCGATTTTGTGTTGCGTACTCGTGTTTTATATAAAGAATCGATTTTGACTCAAAGCTACACTAGGTTGACGGAATAACTTGTAGTACTTATTGTATGTCATTATTGTTTATGACAAAAGTCGTTGTTCGTGTTCTGTTGGACTATGATGGCTTTATCATCTGAGTTAGTAAGTTTTTTTGAAGTTATGTTTACTTCAACTCACTACCCTTGGCTCGGGTAAACGGACTCAAAGTTCTAGCCCGGTGAGTGAAAACTTGTATTTGGCGTTTTTAGTATACTTACCAAAATATAGATTTGTTTTCACTCTTGGTGTGAATTAAATAATATTATCACTTAAGAATTTATTTTACGACCGATTATTTTTGCACACTTGATAACTTTTTTCTTAACTGATAAATTAGAAACTCTTTACAACTGATTAATTTTACACTGGATAGGCTTTTTTTAACTCTTAAATTTTAACAACTCAATGATTTTTTTTACAACAACTCTTTACAACTCAGCTTTTATCTCTAGATTTTGGGGTTTATATATATTTAATTTTTAATTGATAATTGATTTAAGCTTTGTAATGGGCGGGATTAAAGATCCTGATTTTATGTGATTTTTTGTATTTTAATCGGGGCCTCAAATTATTACGAGACTAATTTCTTATTTATTTTTTATGTGACAATGATGTCCTACATGTGGCTTTTCTAAAGATATCAAGGATCTTTGTATACATTCGAGTGTCCTGTAATTGATATGTTATTGCATGTATTGATGGATCTTATATTTTCGTATTTATCGGGATCTGAGTTGAAAATTTTTGGTTGCTATCTAATATGATATGGTTTTACATCCTCATTTATTGTTTTATTTATTTTTTATAATTGGTATTTTGCTATTGTCTAAAAAGTTTGTTTCGTTCTATTTAATTTGTGTTTTTTTCATAATTAATATTTGTTGTTGTATAATTTTTTTGGGCATGTACCAGATTCTGAATTAAAGTTCTTATTTCTATGTTACGTGCTATTATTGTTTTTTGTGTTACCCGGACAGTGTTTTAATGCGTTTTGTTCACTGTCCTGGAAACACAACACTCGTAGTACTGGATTTGCATTTAGTTTAAGAAAGTTGATTTTTTCATGTTTGATTGTAACAATTCCGTTAATATGTTAAACGACGTCCTATCGTCTCATTTCACTAGTTCTTATATAAATTAAAAATATTTTAACTACCATAACATTTTTATATTTGGCTTTCAGCCCTATTATTTCATATGCTGATGACATAGTTAGTTTGCCTCCTCTTTCCTATAGAATGATTACGAGCAGAGTACATCATAGAGGAAGGCGCAGCGAGTATAGGTTGGCAGATGCAACCAAGTGTCTTGATTATAATTTATGCGCGCAGCATCCAAAGTAGTTAATCTATGTATCAAAATGTGAATTCATGTATTGCAAATGTTGTTGCAAAGTTAGCTCCACATAAAAACGTGTTAATCTCAAAATCAAAATATCATTTAAAAGGTGCTAAATAGTAATTATCACCTTTGTGTAGAAATTGCACAAAACTTATTTAGAATTTAATATGTCATCATATGTATGTCGTAAATACATTTTTATTTGAATTTTATGTTTAATAATTAATTTCCATTAGAATAAATTTTATAATCAACACACATCACCTTTTTTATTAATTTATTTTTTATTTTATTGATTATTACATTATGAAGTGGCAATAATAAAATGTTCTCAAATGGAGGAAAAATGTGTAAAGCACACATCATTGATTATCCATATACTCGTATGCATACGAGTATATATAGTATATTTGTATACCGAACTGAAATATAAGTGTGTGATATATGCAAGCGCTGCATATGCTGTAGATATTTACATCATAGATTTATATATAGAATTATTTTTGATGTGAGATACAATCAGTACACACGTATCGACACTTGGAAAGATTGTACGCGAGATAGGCGAGGAAAAACTAGCAATATTTACACTAGATTTCAAAAATTATAAATTGTGATTTATAACACAATTTTTATACATGAATGCCTATCATTTTATATATAGCAGACATATATAGATTATTACACGTATATTCACCCACACACTTTACAATTGCAATTATTATTATAATTATTAGGTACAATATTTATTTTGTAAAATGCACATAAAAAATGTATGTAGGTAAATATACATATGTGTATTCATAGTTTTACAAACAGAAACGTCGGACTCAATTTACTTCGTATTCGTGGACACACAAATGATTTTTCAATTCAATTACATAAGAATTAAATTGATTGATGACATACATGTACGTATATATTGTACGTATACGCTATATCCGATCATGTTTATTTCATTGTTGATTTTCAATTTACAATTAGAACAATTCATTATATCTAACTATAAATATATAGCAAATACAACAAAAAATTTAAATTGGGCCAAACTAAGTAAGGATAAATAAGTACAGATGTGAGATTCGAAATTTGATACAAACAGACAGCTTCAATTACGATATTGCTAATCATATTGTCTACTCCTTTAACCTTTATGAATTAATTTTCTTCCTTTCCTTTATCTATTTTTAAACTCCGAAATTTTTTTCATATATATTCCACGAAAATTTGTAATTAAACCGATTGAACTTGACCGAAAAATTTTGCTCAATCTGTTATACTCAAAGTAGAAATTATCAGAATGAAATTGGTAGTTGAACAACACAATTTCAAACTGTCATTTATTGCTGTCATAAGTAAATTCATAAATATATAGGCATGAGTGCGATCTTGTTATTTATATGAAAATACAAACAATTAGTGCCTAACATTTATTCGCGATTTTAATTCAATTTCTTTGCCGCCCGCTTATTTTTAAGCCTGAATTAGTTTAAGTTTTCGGTTTACCTTTTATTATATACTGATAAAATTGTCACAGTAATTTGATTTACTTAATCTAGTTACCTGCAGTTATGCTTATGTTTAAGCAAGTTTTGTTTTAGTTAGATGTGAGCTGGGCTGGCTTAATCTAATGTGCGGTTGTCACTCCAAATTACTGTTATTTGTAAAGTATAAATTATCAATATCAGACAAATGTTCTAATTTTCCGCCATTTTCTGTAAATTTAGGTATTTAAGACTTACGTAAGTTGAAAAGACTAGTTAGTATTTATTCTTTTAATTATACCATTCGATAATAGATTTAACGAATTTTTAGTTAGGGACTAAACGTTTAGCCAGTGGTAAAAAAAAAAATAATTGCGCTCTATTAAACAAACAAAAGAAAGAGGGATGTGAACATTGTGGCCAACACAACGAATATATAAAAATTCTAATGCGAAGAAATACAACTTATCAGAACTTTGATGGAAACTGTCTAGTTTAAACAAAAAATTTCATTGCTGTTTAAATTTCAGAAAACAGGAAAACGTATATGGTCTGATTCTGAAAATGTAAAAATTCCATGCTGTAGCTTTATTGTTTACAAAAAAAGACACAGTGTTCTAATCCTATTCACAAACTAACGAGTAACGAATTCGCCGCTGTAACCAACGTGTATTTTATTTTAAAACGAACTATCAAACTCGATAGCGGTACTCGAATATTGACATAAACTCGCGTATTAAATACGCGTCTATCGCAGACAAGCGTTTTGTTTCGACTGTTCGTAGATGATATTCATTACCAACATTAAGGCGTATATACGAAAATCAAAAAATCTTAAATATGCGAAACCCGTTTCAGAAAATGACAACTTTTGGTTATTCGCTCACGAAATCTTGATGGATAACTTTACGTCATCAAATTTAGTGCTGTAAAGGTATAAAACAAAACTTACGATTATAGGAAATTATGGGAAATTTTACATCAGTTACGAAAGCTTACATACAATTTCTGAATGATACCAATAATCTTTGAATTGATTAAAATCTTATAATTCTTGGCTGGTTTTTGTAGATGTTTTTCTTTTCAACAACATTGAACAGATTAAAAAACTTTTACGTTAGCTGCCACTTTCGGTAGAATTTAGAAAATTTTTGTTTTTAATGGTTTTTTAAAATATTTGGGAAAATCTGTAAAAAACGAAAAAGCTTTCCTTAGGAAATGCCACTTTCAATTTATAGGTTCCACATATCACTAGAATCATTGAATTTATAGAAAAACCAAGGGTATGATGTTTCCTCCTGATCAGTCAATCCATCTGTGTTATAGAGAGACCAGATTTTTGTGTAAAACAGTTTTTCTTTATCAAAAATCGTCATTTCCGTTTAAACTTTGGAAAAATGACGGATATTGTTGCAAATATAATTTAGAATCTGTTCATAGTTGTTTTTCTCATAAATGATATACTTTTCAAAATATTTGCTAGAAACGAAAAATATCCTATGGTAGCTGTCATTTCCAGTGGACCACCACTAGGATCTCTCAATTTATGAAAAAAGCTTAAGTATGAAGTTTCATTCTGACCAGTCAATGCGACTTGAAAAACAGGTTTTTGTTAAAAAGCGATAGTTTACGGTTAAATTTTGAAAAACTGGACCGATTTCGTTGCAAATTTAATTTAAAATCTTTCAGTTTATAGTCGAGTTTCTCTTAAATGATATACATTTCAAAATATTTGCAAAATACGAGAAAGCTCCTCTGGGAACTGTACCTTCCGGTGGGCCGATTTCAACCAAAAATCACGGGGATCTGCCAATTTATGGAGAAAGTTTAAGTGTAAAGTTTCATCCAGATCAGTCGCTCCAACTTTTGATCTGTTACTTCTTTAAAAAAAATTGCATTCAAAGCCCAATCAATATATTTTAATTATAATTATTATTTTCTTATGAAATTTTAACGATGTTTGGATATTTCTATTTTATACATATTATTTTTTCATTAAACTGCTACTCAACTAACCGCTAAAACAATATAAAAACTCAAATTAGTTTTTGGTGGGGTATCCCTTTGATTTTATAATGGTTTCTAAACTCCGTTGCATAGAATTTTCTAGGTTTGAAGTAATTTCACCCGATGATTTTTCCCATTTGCCTTTCAATAGTTTTTGCCTACTTGATATTTCATGTTTACGAATAGCTCGAAAAATTGAGACTTGAGAGTCGGGAGTTTTGCTTCTGTTTCACTAACCTACTAGACGCATAAAATTAATATTATTGTTGTTTGAGAGATGAGATTAGGGAGGTGTTTCAATATATTTTGGTGTATTATAAATCGTCCATAACGTATTTTGATATTGATAGCCTTATGTTTGGAACAGTTATTTGTAATACCCTTATTCTGGGTAAAGCTTCCTTTAATATACTAATATACGTTTGATGATTCGTAGTTCCCTCAATTTGAACTAAATTTCCCAACCTGGATGCACTTTTCCAACCCTACGCCCCGAATCATCATCGAGCCATGTTAAATTGTTGCAATTTTTCAACTGTTTCATTTTCTTTTCAACTAAAATTAATTTTAGTCGGTTTCAAATAAAATTAATATTTCTAACTGTGCTTTCGCAAACACTTACCCAAATTGCTGTTGCTAGTTCAGCTAGAGTTTTTGGTACACTTGGTGTGTGATTTTTTTAAATTTTTCTTAACATATTTCATTTTTCTCAATCAGTAAGCTTTGGCAGACGTCCACACCTTCCTCGATTATTTACGGTTCCGATTTCACGATAGCGATTTTAAAGTCTTCGGGTACTTGTTTTAGCTGTTTGAGCAAGAAATTTGCACTCATGATGCAGTCTTAGACAATTTTTCATTCATAAATAGTGGTTTCTGCTCCTCTTTGCCCAAAATTTGGCTCGAAGTTGAATGTTTAATTAATTCTAATAAAACAACAAACGAAATTTGAAGCTGAGTAATAAAAGTTAAAGCTTTGTATGCTGATAAGTGCATAATTAATTGTAATAACATTAACTGTATTTTTTTTCTTCGCCTACAAACAAAATTTTACAGTGGAGATTTTTTGCAGCACGTTTGCAGCAATAATTTTATGTGTGGCTGGTATTGTATACTCACTAAACAAACGAAAAAACAAAAAAAATTAGGGTCAAGCAAACGTGGGGAGTTTTACATTGTACTTCAATGCCTACTACAATTTTTTTAAATTTAATTTTTTGTTTTTCCTATCCGTTTCGCTCCAACATCAAATATAAAATGAAAATAACTTCCTATACATCCCATAAATAGAAGCCGCACTTGTATTTTGCGTGGAGAGGCAAGTGCTGCTTGAGTTTTGTTTAAATAGCCAGTGTGTAATCGGCTAAAAGGCAACTACATTTACTTTGATTCACAGTTTCTAATATTTATCGCCCACGAATATTTATTTAGTTTTGTGTATTATTCTCGTAGTAAAATCAAATGTCTTAAGGTAAATTGGAGTGAATATAATAGCACACTTAAAGCAACAAAGTGCCTCGTATAGTCAAAGAGACACTTTTGTACCTAAAATATTTCGTGCTTACCATCATTTTTCAGGCTTTTAAAATCCCGGGCTTTTAAAATCATCCCAGAAAATATTGAAATGACATTAAACACGATAATAATTGGTCTAAAGTGTCTTTAATCAAATATGCTAAAAAAATGAAGATAACGCCGTTACTTGAGATTGACCATGCAGTCCACTATCCCGCCCATTGTATTTAAATCATTTAATAAGATTTAACTGAATGGTTCTCTGGAAGCCATTGTCTGAATTGGCCATAAACAAGACCATTTTCAATATTTTATGTCAAATCAAAATTTACTGGGATGAATTTCAAAATGCTGGGATGGGTAAACTTGGTGTTGTCTGATACTTTATCTGCGTGACATCCTGGGATATTCACACACTTCAGAAGGAAACATGTTGGTTTAGTAATGCTGCTGGTTAATTGCGTACTGTATGACGTAGCAGAGATAATTAGTAAATCACAATGTTTTTTAAGTCATCGGTCTTGTTTTTCAACGTGTAGCATTAACAATATTTCTGTATAAAACAAAATTATTTTTATAGTTATTTTAGTTTTATTCTCCGAGATACTCTCAACTCTTTCTCGGCTTACTTTTCACGTCCTACTTTTACGCCGTTGCCAGGCAGTTGAAGGACCTAGTTCGTATGGCTATAGGGTCGATTTTCGTAGAACCGTTTATTTTGCACTCCGATAGGGAGTCACAGTGCCCCTGTCGAGATTCGAACCAGGTACCTCCCGATCCAAACGCCAAAACTTTAACTACTGTGCTATGTGGTCATTATATTATTGACACCATCATGTTATCTAGCATTCATTGACTGGATTCATCACTCATTAATTGTCCAGCTTTGGATGCTAGAAAGCTGTTCCTGGTTTTATTTTCTAGTAAAATTATATAATTTTTTCTGGTTACGAAATTGTCCGGTATTCAAGTGCATCAGATAATTCAGGAGTCATGATCTGTCTCGCTCTCCGATGTTACAGTAGCAAATTGTACCAATTTTTTGTTTGCTGTGAAAAAGGCTTACAATTTATCACTTTTTGTACAATATCAGTATTTATACACTTATTAAAACAAATTTAAATATCAAAATTTATGGTTCACACTTAAATTGTATGCTACAGTTATTTCCTAAAGTTTTATTGAACAATTTTAAATAGTTATTTTATGATCGGTCATAAAATTTAAATGCAAATTAGAAATTCCACAATAAATGATTGATTTGCCTAATCAATATTTTAGGTTTTGTTTATAGCAACGCCGCTAGTATGCCTGGAGAAACATTGGATTACGTGGGTTTAATGGCGATAAAAATTCATAATAATTTAGTGTTTTTCTTAAAATAAAATTAATCATCTTTACATAGACTTGGTGATCAATTTATACAAAAATCATGGATAATTTCGAAAAATTAAAGAAAATCAAAAACAATTTGAACATCGACCGAGAAAGTAACAAAATAACATTTCGACGGCCAATTTAAAAAAAATGAATTGAAAAACTGTAGCACTTTTGTAGTTTATTTACGTCGTATAAGTCAATTCTTATTTTCAATATGAGCTTTATTTTATTAGTCACGTTCTTCAATATTCAGTAACAGAAAAAATCATGTCCCTCAAAAATTTATTTTACTCAGGACTGCACTGTTGTTTTAGAAAAAGTTCATTTACTGAATTAAAAGCACATAATACGATGGTTTTACCGCCATCTAATGCTGGGTCGTCACTCGCAAACATTTATCATGACGATGGAATGTCATGACAAAATTGTATTTTTACACTCACAAATATTAACATCAAAATGTATGTAAAATCATTTTATGTTCTCTGTTTTGTTTAATTGAGAGTAAAATACAAATTTTCTACTCACTTTGTCACAGCGTCATGACAAAAGCATCAGCAATTTTAATGAATTTTCTCTTTGTCACGGTGTAATGCGCATGATCAGATTCAATACAAATAGGCCGAGTGAAGACCGAGCATAAGCCAAGTTTGAAGATTTTTCGAACTTTTTGTGTTTGTTCATTAAAATATTTTGGAACAATTGATTCCGGTCAGATTTCATGATCTCGCCCCTGGGTTATAATTAGCAACGATCGTCCAAACCAAGCTGGCAAAGTGAACGTGTGACGTCACACATATGAAATCCTTGCAAAAATTGTTAAATAATGCACATATCTTATTGTTTATTTCTAAAAATCTATAAGGCCTTACGAATACGTGTCCATAATATAGGTTCGCGCGAAGAAAACTTGTGAACATGATAATATGTTGCAAAATATTCCTTAACGCTCCTTTAACAATTTAATGTATACAACTCTTGATTTTCTGATATTTTAGACACTCTCGAAAAAAATAAGGAAGCTTGGCTCAGTATATCGTATTATATTCCTTTACTGAATTATTAGGATATTATAATTTTGATTTATTGCATTTACAGTTACATATTTTTCTACCCGCCTTGCACGCATCTATAGACTCTATACATCGTAACCATTTGAAACATTTCCATCCAAACAATCTGAAAACAAGTGTAAAGTTTTCAAACGACGTGTGTTCATCTGTATGATAACTATATTTACCCAATTTAATATTTAAACCATTTATGTAAATTAATATTTATAAACAGATTAAATATGTAAATTAATAAATTGCTTGTTTCTTATATATTTTCAGGTAAGATAAGATGAAATTCAGCATGTGAAAATTTTGCAAATCCGGGTAAAGTTTCAAAAAACTATTATATTTTTATTACATTTATTATATTTTAATTATTATTATTTTTATCAGCCAGTTTGTGCATTTGCAGTTAAATTATTTGTTTGTATGGCGCAATAATGTTTATCATTAAAATTTGCATAATTTAATTTCGGGATTATCGTAATTTCTTTATCATTAAAGTCAGCAACATTAAATTTAGTAAATGAATTTAAAATAAACTTTATAAAGTTTACATATTTAAATAAGAGCTTTAGGCATTTTTTAACAAGCACAATGAGTTTTATGGTAAATTTAAATGGTTTTATGATTTCAAGACGTTCGACTTCGATTGGCGATAAACACATACAATTTATTGGTGAGCGTTTGAAACCAAACAAACCCATTCACTATATAATTGCAAAGAAATCCCTAAACTAATTTTAACTCGTAACTATATTAAATCAATTCTAGGTAATTAGATTTTTTAAATGCCGTATTATCGCGCTTATTCACTAATCTTCTACGGAGGCTATAATAGCATGCGTTTATAAAAAGCTCGTAAAATGAATTTGTTTTGCAGGAATTTATTAACTTGCAATGAGATATCTAAAACGCTATTAAAATGCGTTCACACACATTATCTTATAACTTATTTATATGCATCTAATCAACTAATCGTAATACTTTTGTTTATAAATATTTTAAATCATTAAAGTTCAAGCATTTCAAATCCATTATCATTCGTTAAATATTAAAACAGCAGTAAATTATTCACGAAAAAAATTGTATTAACTGATGTCTTATTGAAAGAGTTCATAGGAGAAATTGTATTTTTGATCATTTACACTTCTACAAAGGCTATTAAGAAATTCATTGTATACACATAAATCACCTCATCTTCGGTAAAGGTATAGTGGCAAAGTAGAACGAATTTGGTGTATCACATTTTAAAATTTAGTTCGTTTCTATTTTGCCACTACCCGTACATTACGTAAACGATATAGTTTTTACCTAAACAAAAAAATAATGGTTGTGATGCGCAATTTTTTTTTGTCTAACACCCAACTTTTCTTGTCATTCATTAATTTAATTTACGTACAGAGGACGTATAAAGCGTCATTTCCACACTCTTCAATCCCGTTTAGGAATACGTTCACGATTTTCCACTATACCGTATTATATCATCCATCATCCACATTATTTTATAGTTTATCATCTATTCACATATACACAGATACGTTTGCCCTATATACATATGCATGTATATGGATGCAACTACAATTGAAGAAACACTACATCGGAATTACCGCACGTGCTTATACTAACTCATTGAAACAAACCTAAAACTAAAAAATGCAGTTCATAATTGTAGAATGAATAAATAAAACTTTTTTTTATATACAGAATGCAAATTTGTGTTGCATTTATATGTGCCAACAGGGAATTTGATCATGTTTGTTGGGTTGTGTGGGTTTCTCAACATTGTGAGGATGCGAGATAAAAATAAAATCTAAATCTATTTGTTCTGGCTGGTAACTCTATATCTATCTATACATCTCGACGTAACGGAATTGGGACAGAGCTTTCAAGCTTTCAGTTCCGCATAGACATATGTATGTATATATAAAATTTCAAAATAAAATAAAAAATTAATAAGACAACTTGTACGTATGAGCAGTATGTACATAATATTGGAACACATGTCAAATGCGAGAACAATAAAATAAAATAAAAAAATATATAAATTGAATTGCATAATGCAATTTGTATGATACAAATTTATTTCGTTTTGTATTTTGTTAATGTTTTGATATGTGCGTTGACCTTGTATTATGGTTATTACATACATATGTGTACTAAGTACTTTATTTTTGCAAGAAACAATGAATAAATTTATACATAGAAGTAATTGTCTTTTGAAAAATTTTGTAGTCGCATAAAGTAGAAAATTAATTAGCTTAGAATTGTTTTGTATATGTTACGTGTACGGCTTGAGTATTATGGTTGGCAAAATAGAAAATTTAATTTGATATAATTGTTGTACTTTCTAAAAATTATATTTATTGCCAAGAAGAAAATCATATATACATTCGTACGTATAGACGTAATTGGATAAGGAACTAAACAAATTAATTTTCAAATGCAATCAACCCACTTTAATTATTTTACAATTGAAGTATAATTTCTGCGTAGTTCTCTTTAATAATAATAAGAAAAAATAAAAAACAAAGTTTTCTTCGTGCATTTCTTAGGTTTTCTTTTTATTCTACCATACGTATAATCAATTTTCAAGTTGTCTTGTCAGTATAAATATAGTGAAAAATTGTATGTTATTTTTTGAGTGGATTTAATTAGGTATGCACATATGCAAATATGGTAGTGGTAAGGAAGTGGTTTATACAGAGGTATTTAAGGTGCGGCATATATAAATACGATGGGGTGGTTTCATTGTTCTAGCCGTCAGATAGATATAACTACACTTCCTTCTTCCACTGGCGCTATCTTTCTTAGAACAATAGCCGTCTAAATGATTTTGTATAACAAGTTGTTTGTCGTGGTTGGAGTATTGGCCATTTTAAGTGGATCCTACGAAGAAATTTTTCGCACAATATAATTAACACGTGACTTTTAACTCTCAATTACTAACCACTGAATAGAATCCACCCAATTCATTTTTAATTAAAGAAAACCCCGTGGAAAATGAAATATTACGACTTATATTTTATCTTTAATATGTACTTGGGTAACTTGAGTTGCTGTACATATTGTAGCGTTAAGTTCGGTTTTTTATTCCGAAGAGATGGAAAGTGTTGAACCGTTTTTTCTATTTTGTTGAACCTGTACAATATATTTTTTATTCTAGAAATTGTCTTTTGAAATTTTATTAGCGCTTTAGATAAGTAGCTTAGTCAGTGTATTTAATTCGGTGTTTACTTAATTCTGCGTGATGATTTTCGATCTCTTAATATAGTTAGTTATATTAAACTAAAAAGTATGTGTTACCCCTAAATCAAGCAAACTCGTAAACACTGCTGAAGTTTGTACAATTGCTATTGCATATCGAAATGAATCTTTCAGCTGATATAATACTCGTAAGTTTAAAGTCCCCTTCGCATTTGGCAATATGCCATAATAGATTTAGATTTCTTATCTTCCTTCTATGAACGGTTGCTCTTCATGTTAGTGTACGAAAATTTGCGCTGACCCAACATGTCAGGGTCCGGGTGATCACGCCAGTAAATTTTAATTATTTATGTAGCTGAATACCCCTTGTGTCGGGCAGTAAAATTATGAAAGTGTGTTGAATGGTCTTTAAATGTATAGTGGAATTACGTATGTAATGTATGTTTTTTAATTAGCGGAACAAAAACCTAAACGCGACAAACTGATTTTACTTTCCCTTTATTATACCAAAATAGTACCACTAGCTTTGAGTAGAATCATAAAAATCGACGATATCAACGTAGCGTTGAGATCATCAACATCCATTGTTTTAA
Source organism: Nephrotoma guestfalica (assembly GCA_963691935.1). Lineage (NCBI taxonomy): Eukaryota > Metazoa > Arthropoda > Insecta > Diptera > Tipulidae > Nephrotoma > Nephrotoma guestfalica. The sequence goes on along the minus strand of OY829913.1, from coordinate 306,118,155 downwards.
CTGCAACTTTTAACGTATTCCAGAGCGTGAATACTGATGTTTTTGCCAGGGTTTTGTCTATTTGGGACCTGCGTGTTACCTGTAAACGAAAATTAAACTATATCAAGCTTATTAGGAATATAAATAATATATTAAAGCTTCATTAATCACTGGTTTAAAAGGAAATCCTTTTTCTTTTATTACAAAGCACATCTACTCACTCTAGTACAACTCGAGAATGTCAGACCACATCATTGAATTGAAGCACCACTACCTAGTTTCCCCTATTTTGCTCTTAGTCGATTACCCTGGATTTACAATTTTGATTTGCCTTTTGTTTGAAGCTTATCAATGTGTACACTTTTATAAGCACCGTACCGTAAAATTTTTGGGTTCAGTAAATTAACAATAAAGTTTACATCGAATAAAACAAAAATTGTACAATTGGTAAAAAATTATTGGTTAGTAATTGGTTAGTAATGGTTAACATTTTCCCGACTATGTGTTCATGAATTGATGTCTGGCATTGAACTCGATCATTTAATGAAAATTAAACCTTTATTTAATTTCCGTGCATTAAAAAGGGTTTTCTCATTTAGAATTGCATAATGTACGTATAATAGGGATTCCTCACATGTCGTAGGGCTGGAGTAATTTGTCGCTGAGAATGAATATTATTATTTTGCAAAGAACACTAAATCCATCGAAATACTTTGTTTAAAAGAATATAGCTTGCGCCTGCCCGTCAAGTATCGAGCCCTGGCCACGTAGGATATTGTATACATTCCGTTTCATTTAATTAGAATCGCATCTCTCATAATAATTCCAAATCTTTATAACTTCCATATATGAAGTGGAACGAGAATATTATTATATGCAAGTTGAGAGGTACATTGTTGCTCTTTAAAATGACGGGACAACGGATACCAACAAACAGAAGTTACCTATGGTTTTTTGTTATTGATAATCTAGGCAAAAAATAAGCATTTTAAGCGTCACTTAAATCCGATCAGTGATCAACAATTTTTTAATCTACTGAGAAAAAAAATTTCGTATTCATTTTTGTTAATTAAATTATTTTTAAATTTCATTTTTCATTAAATATTTTCAAAAAACGAGTGCAACAGTTGCGAGATCTTTGTACAACTAAAGAAGCAGCTGGTGTGGTTATTTAAACGGATACCTGTCCCACCGCTTCCAAATTCACAATTTATACGCATGTGAAGTTATTCTCAAACACAACGAAGTGAATTTTTCCTTAGTATACAAAATAGCACTACAAACCATTATGCTACATTATCTACTATGATTTATGTTCAAATACTTTTGATTTTCTTTAAACCATAAAAAAACTTACAAATTAACGCTAGCTTGAGGTAACTTCTCTACAGCCCAGACGGATTTACTAATCGGGGATATTAAGGAGATCCCAATTATTTTAGCCTGGAATCGGTCCACCGGAAGTGGCAGCTAAGAGCTTTTCGTTTTTTTCTTTTTGGGTTTTCCAATTATTTTGAAAAGTATATCATTTACGAGAAAAGCGATTAAGATTATAAATTAAATTTGTAACAATACAACGTTTTGTGACAAAAAGCTATTTTGCAACAAAATTTGAGCCCTATACAGCTCAAACGGATTCATTGATGGGGATAAAATTTGATACTTAAGCTTTTTCCACAAATTTGGAGTGATATACACAGTTTCCACAAGAATTTCTTCGTTTTTTTCAAATGTTTTTAAAATTATATCATTTTCGCACAATAACGGTTCAGATAAGTTTTCTAAAATATAAGCGGAAGTGACGATTTTTGACAAATCTGATTTTCAAGAAAAATTCGCCGTCTCTACAGTCCAGGGGGAATGAGTAATCGGGGTGAAACTGCATATTGAAGCTTTTTTCATAAATTAGGAGATACATGCGAAATGTGGTGAACATCTGTGTATCGGAAGAGACAGATTCCGTAGGAGCTTTTTTGCAGTGAAGACAAGAATTGACCTGGTTGATTTTCTGTAATGTAAGTGGAATAATGATATTTTTGATTATTCAAAATAGTTTTTAACAAAAATCCGGTAGGTTCAGTTTTTCAATTTAGAAAGTAAGTGTGGTGTATTCGCGATCTATGTACACTTGTTCTAAAAGAATGTCAGGTGGTGGCCACATCAATGAATTCCCTTCCCGGAAGCAAATTATTTCTAAATTAAATTTGCTTGAGAATGATGCCAAATGAATAGGTGTTTTTAAACTTGAGGACCATTTGACTATTATTTGTCAATCGCATCGATATCTTTCTTATAGTTGAGATTATACCGGGTGAAACAAAAATCTCTATTTTAATCATTTTTATTTAGTATTTTAAAGAAAGACTAAATTTCAACTTCACATATAAGAGTTGCAGCAAATACTAACATAACATGAAAACTAATTTAAAAAAGAGCACAACGTCGATGCATACTACTAAATAAGTTTCTTGTTAAACCACGGTCCGTTCGTTCCAAATTTAAGTAATTATTTGTTGGACATCATTCAAAGAAACCAGTTGACGGTTTCGCAGCTGCCTTTGTTCTGTTTCATATGTATTCGATTTGATTTAAGTCCGAGCTTCGAGATAGCCAATTTAGGGTTTTAATATTAACATCATTTAGATACTCATTACCAATGCGTGTCGTATGAAGTCAGGTATGCGCAAATAGAAAAACCTGTTCGAATAAAATTTCGTCAGTATACTTCCTTCTTGTCAAGGAAGCACCAAGGACACCGTCAACAATAATATTCAGACATTACCACAGGGTTTCATCAAAAATAGCGTTATAGTTTGCTTTGTTTCATTTTGACCTACAATTACAATACAATTTTTGTTGGGAAATATAATTTTCAATTTAACTTTGATTCGAAAATAATTACACAAAACTGATTCACTCATCAGGCCAGAAACATACATAACAAACCAAAATGTTAAGAAAATATTTTTCCCAATTACCATTCCCAGGGAAGGCCAAAATCGTTCCACAGGTAAGAAAAAGAAAACATCAAATCGGATTAACTGCGTAAGAGAAAACTAAATTTAAACTTTAGTTAATTTCGGGTGGTGCATTAATTTAGCGGTCCAGTGTATAATACTTTTTTCTTGTGTGGTGCCTAATATTACATTTAATGAGGAATACATTAAATGCTAATGACAATTAGATGTGAACTCTCGGTCGATTTCATTTAAATTGGTTGGTTTAGTTTCGTTTAAATTGGTTAATTAGGCCGGTTTAAAGCGATCGCCAAATATCAAATTTATTTTGGATTAAGGCGACAAAGTATTTCCGCAATCGAGTACAGTGATGCCAGTGTAGTTCATCCTTACGAAAATAAAGTATCGAGTGATTTTGGCACAAAAGTATCGTTATGCCATGATTTTCGAGAAGTCGTTGGGTTTCGATTTAGCATCGTGTTGCGTAGTTGGCTGATGACTACGTTGGTTCAGGGTGATGAAGAATGAGGATTTTCGATAAGATACTCTTCGTTGGCTTGGTAGTTTGTCCAAAGCCCATTTAAGCTTGGAGTACTTCAGATTTAATTTGGCCGATGCCGGAAGAGAAAGAAAAGTGATATGGTCATATGTGGGATTTAGTCTTGCCTCGAGCCCTTTTTAAACTAACAAAAAATCTTATAAAAGGTATTGACTATATACTCACTCAGTTATTCAGAATTTACTTATCATTTAAAAACTGCTGCACAAATGAATATTTTGTTTTTCTAATAATCAGCTCTCAAAGCTCACATACCCTATACTACTTGCCTTATAATCTGAACAGACGCCAGTTTATTAAAACCGATTTATAACCGATCTGACACAATCATTCGAAATTTATTGGTTGAATCAAAACATAAATTTTTTTGTTACATAACTCCAATGCCTGCGATCCACGAGTTTAACAATAATAAAAGTGACGCCAAGTTCATTTAGATGTTGCTCAATCGTAGAATTAAGCGATCTATTCTGATCAGGATTTCTAGAAGATCAGAATGAACTACATAGTAAGCATTTATAGAGAGTTGCATGACAAGCAAGATAAGTCAACAGATATAACAGGCAAGCCAATAAAGTACGTTAGTTAAATCAACCAACCATACGACAAAATTAAAAAAATATCACTTTAGTACAATGTATGAAGTGTTAATTAAATTATACACATATCGCCCAAAGCAGAACCAATTTGTAGAAAAACGCAAGTAACGCACATGTGCTGCATTATTATGACATAATTACAGAAAATGTGAATTAAAAAATACTAAAACAGAAACCGATAAAAGAATTATAAAATTTCTGTTTCTTTAATACGTAATCTTGTTATTGAAAGAAGAATGCGCATAAGCCTTTTATATACGAGTACAGTGCATATGTAGGTATGACCATAATATGTGTATTCATGTGCGCTTTATAGAAATCGGACGCAAACTATAATTACGTCGATTCTTCAGGTGCAGGGTGTTCAGCACCGATGGTGTTGTCTTAGAGGGAGTGGTGGAAATTATAATTCTGAGTAAAGTAATTTACTCCGATTTGTTAACGTTCGCCGTTATAATCACTAGTTAGAATTGTATCAGTATTTAAAAAAGTTGTATACTCGCAGTAATTCGTGTTTAACTTTAACGGATAAAAAATATTTATCCGTTAAAAATATTTACCTATTTCTTAATTTGAACGTAAAGTTAATAATTTCATAGTTTGTTAAACTAAACTAAAATTAAATTTTTAAGGATTTGAAATAATAATCGCAATGGAGTTTATGCAAAACTAGCAAAACATACATTACGTCTTGAATAAGTACTTCAATTTAAAAAAACACCCAAAAATATTTTAAAAACACATTAAGCAAAAAAACTAACTTTTTGAAACAATTTTGAGTGAAAATTGTAAATGAAATTCTTTTAAAAAAACGCGCTACGAATGGTAGTTATTCTTAATTACCATTTAATGTATGAAACCAATTTTACTAGCCACATCTTATCATTGAGTGTAATTCTTAAATATTTGAATATTTTTAACTCAGCCTCTCAGCCTAGGAAACCAATCTTACTTCGCCAAATCATTAGAAATCTCCGATTTTTGATTTTTCAAGAGAGAATATCACCTCTGTGAAATCTGTAAGAGCCCAGGTCAAAAATTTAAAATATTTAAGAATGTTCTATTACACTTGATATTCTCTTTCGAATAACAAAAATGTCAGAGGCAACTCGATCAGCTCTGTGGCCCTATTCTAGGGAACGTTGTCCATAAATCATATTTTCTGGCCTACTAAGAAAAATCTCCGTAAATTGAGAATAATTTATCCATAGCGAAAATGGTAGGCATACTTATTCCCAAATTTATTTTGTTTTCAAAAGAATTACAGAAAGTAAATATTTCGGAAGTAAATATTTACACCAAACTGACTACATCAGTACGCCATAAATACAATTGTGCCAGAATCGTGCCGTAAGCGAAACTGCCTCCTCTATAGGAGATTTGTCGTTTTTTGCCAGATGAAGAACTGTTACTAACAAAATTCTAATGTAATTTGGAACAAAATTGGAGACTGTAATTTTTAAAAAATTTACGCAGAAATAAGGGGCCGCCGTGGCCCTTGAATTTGAAATGATTTCGATTGTAAGATTTATTGGTGTCTTGAATTGTATTATCTAATGCGGTAATTGCATATCGCATTTACCGTATAAGGACATTTTTTTAAAGTTAAAATTCAAATATTGAAAACCTCAAAAATAGAAAAAGTACAAAAATACTAAAAATTTAATTTTTAACCTCGAAAAACAATTTAAAATTTCAAAAAATTATAATTCTTTTCATAATATGTCCCCAGTTGTCGAAGGCGGTGTGCTTTCATTTTGTTGTAGGCCATGTTGACAACCGTGTAAACTACCATGATTGAAACAAAGCAGCGTTTCTGAATTACAAATAATTTTGCTCAATTAGCTCCCAACACTTGAACTTGGTTAAATTTCCAGCCAGACCTTTACTACGCAACTTATTTATGTGTCTTGTGAATATCGAAAATTCTTTAATGGGTTTCAGTGTACATAAAAAATTTGTGTAAAGTTCTATCTTTCACTGCTTCTACTGTATATATTTTAAGATAGCGTGAACCAGCCGAAAATAGTACCTTCCATGCTATACACATTTCTAAAAGCACGCGTCACTACATTTATCAGCTTAATCTGTTTAAAATTTATTGCGTTCACCATAAAAACGCGGCACTATGAATTTTATGCAACATCCCGACACACGTGTATATCTTAAATGAACGACACACTAACTATAATATGAAAATGAGGCGATAAAACGGTAACGATCAAAAGAAAATTAGATGCAGCGACGCACACGATAAAAAATTAATTTAAATAAAAAATTCTTTGAATGCCACACGATTAAAAAAAGAATCGCAATATCGGCATGTGTGTTGACCATCTGTCTATTATTATATGATTTGACAGTATGGAAATGCATAAGGCGATTTTAGAATGTGTGTAAGCTCATCGGCTAGTTATATCGCTCATTTGCTGCAAGAGTGACACAATTCAAAACTTTTAACTTTGCATTCAATAAAAATACATTCCGATTAGTAAAATAATTTTTTTTCTATTCCAACATCCTCAATCGGATCTTGTTGATACAAAATAATAAAAACTATTGGGAATCGCTCGTTTGGTTCGAATGTCTTCGAAATGAGTGAATTTGGAGTTGTGTCACTGTTGCAGCAAATGAGCGAACACGTTACTAATATATGTAAATTTCAAGTTATGCTAGTATTTGGAAAAAATGCATGGCGGCAAAGATATGCCAGCGAGCTTGTTATAGAGGCAAGTTATCAATCACACTCTCCGGCTTAAGTTATGAACAACTGTACTGCCTATATATAGAAAAGATTATAACTGTCACTTTAAGTCAATTTAAAACTTATGATATCATAATTCATTTATAATAATTGGTGTCAAATGTATGAACGAATACAAAAGCCAATTAGAAATTTTAAAGCGACAGCTAACAAATCCGAATGTCTACATAATATTTAACTCTTAAGCAAACCGACAAATTAATTTAGCTCCTGGCAATTTATACATATGTGTTCACCTATATTTGTAAACTGAAAATCGTGTGATGATTTTTTTTTGCAAGATTAGCATCACACACACCAAATATAAGACAATCTTATGTCTTACATAATGAACGTATAAGAAGGTAAACCATTTTCTATTCTTATTTTTTTTTTTTTGCCTCTATTATGTGTAGTCACATCGTGTTGGTCGAATAAAAATAACTATGCGTATACACAAGAAAAAAAAATAAGGGCCTACAAAAATCTTACGTCATTTTGTAGCTAAACACACGAAATTTAAAATAAAAAAGAAACACAAAAATATCCAACAGCTTACAAAACGAACGACTTTATACAAAATAAAAATACTTTGTATTTGATTGGCTCGTAAAAATACCGCGCGCGTTCGAGTTATACAGAATTTATGTTTTTGTATACTCGTACATACATTTACAAGGCCCCCAGTTCTATTTGTAAAGAGTAAACAATTGCGTATACATTCGTAAATATACATTCTTGAGAACTCATACCAAACATTTTTTTAATCTAACCGTACAGCATGAATTTATGGGGCGGGTATATGTTTTGTGCGTCCGTATTTGAATTTTGATAAACATTTTTTTTTCTACGTTATTTTATTTTATTTTTTTGGTGTAAGAAATAGAAATAAGACGCATGATTATTGGATGAGATTACACATAAAAAAAATGTGTGTACAAAAATAACATAAAAAATGGTTGAGTATGAAATTATGTTTGGTGCGCTTTGTAACATAGAATGGTTGCGGTGCTTTGAAATCAAAAATAGCAACCTTTTCTGCAGTCATCAGCTAAGACGTAATTAGACAATTTAAACGCATGCCAGGTTAATCAAACACCACTGAAAAATTGTTTGAAAAAAGCCCGAAAATGGAACAGAAATGAATACTAACTCGAATCGAGTTTGTTGTGTTTTTGATATTTTATAATAAGCGATTCAGTATGAAACTAGTGCTGCTCTTCCAAAAGTAGTAAAATTGCAAATTGGGTAATTATATTTTTTAATGGAGCCTTCGCTAGATTGTAAATACATAATAACAGAGTCCAACAATGTTCTGTCAGATTATAAATGCCAACTTACCGAATTTTTCGGTACAGGAAGCCAACTTTCCTTACTCTAATTTCAGTAAATAAAATGCATTTCTCGCACAGAATTATTACGTCCCAGCTGGGGCCGCGACGAAATTTTGGTATTATATATATAAATATATATATATATATATATATATATATATATATATATATATATATATATATATATATATATATATATATATATATATATATAACTTGCATTTGTTGAAGATAGCTAAACAATACAACTGATCGTTGAGGAACTTTCAAAAAATTTAATAACTTTGACTCTGTCGACAAAGGGTACAAATCTAAAATTTGGTCCTCATAACACGTGAGCAAATATTTTTGAAAACTTTAAGCTTCATTCCTAGGACCGGTATGGTCATTTTAGTGATCTCGAGTAGGCCTCGAATGGCTGTTTTACAAATATCAGAATATTCAATATCAAAACCACGAGAAGTTTGGACAATATCCATTACTATGAAGATTTAGAATTATTCGAAATGATACAAACAATTTTTAAGATGTGGTATTGGAGAGTTATGTGGATTAGTGACAATCTCTTATTTTCTTTATCACTAAATGATATAGACTTGCCCATGAATTACTGCTTGATAGGCAATTATCAACAGCCCCTAAATTTTTGATTTCGTCTTTCCAAATTTGAGGATTTTTTGAACAAAATGACGGCTTCAATTGCAGACAGTTATGTTAACGATTTGCACAATCTTCGTTTCGCATGATTTCATTTTCATGAAATTCGTACGAAAGATCGTACGAGCAGCTGATATTAACAAAATCACTCATTAGATATATGGTCACCAATATTTTTCCACAGTGTGCATTTTTATGCCCCTCTACCCGAAATTGGAATGGTAATCGTATTGATCGAATTCAGAATTTATGCAGCTGTTAGGACAGTGAACGAGAGAACTTTTAAACCGATTACAAGAATTTGATTGCGGTCTAAATGTGAAATTACTATTAATGTAATATCGCATAAAACTTGTATTTCAAAATTTCTCAAAAACGTCACAAAGTTTCCAAAATTTAAGTGTTATCGAAAAGATATTTTCGTTGAAGTTGTTTCCGGCATTCAATCGAAACTCATTTAAAGGTTTCATTAGACTGAACCATCCACTCTCATTTTACAAAAGAATGCGTGTTTTTATCTCGCATGATCAAATCTGCAAATTGTTTGTGTAATCTGGCATCTAACGTTCCCACACGTGATAATAATTAATGCCCAGTGATCGAAAATTGTACCACTGCAACTAATAGCAAAACTGCCCATTTAGGGGTTGTGGTGGTATCAATTTTATAGTACTAGACTACTAGTATAGTACTAGACTACTACGATTTCCATTTGTGAATTTGCCAACATCAAAAATATGGCATGTCAAAGAGAACCGAATTGGTGATTACAATTCCCGTTTTCCAAATGCATTGTAAACTGAACCAATTCATAATTTTCAAAACAAACGAACAAAATACATAAAACTTTAAGACTGAACTCAGTCAAAATAACGGAAAAAACATTTACCCATTATGAACTGCGAATAACTTGCCGTAGATGATTTGTAAAATTTAATTCTTGCCGATTGGATTTTCAAATTTCCGGATTCGAGAATGTAGGTGGAGAATTAGTTATATTCGAGGAATGTCACGAAGCAAAAAATAAAGTTTAGCAGTGTTTCAGGACAAATGTTACAATTTTGCGAACACTACGATTATCCACTGTGTTTATCACAAGTATTTTGTAATCTAGCCTAAGCCTGTCGATGTCAGTTGATATTGATGTTCCATTTTAGTCACTGGATCGATCCTAAATAAGGTAAACTCAGAGGTCAAATAAAATCCTAACTATCTGTGTTTGGTTTCGCATGAAGGGGGTCCCTCATGACTTAGATTCGAATACCAAAAAAGATTATTGGAAAGCTTTTCGTTGCTTGTGAACCGTTCGAGAGGACCTTTATTAAAAGTTGGACACCATATACAGATATACTCATATAGTAAAAGATCCCTGTTGTCGGATTGGATAAGCTTCTGATCAACGGCTAAATCGGTTGATTATCGTTTAAATATAATGATATGGCAGGGGCCATTTCATTTTTGTCTGTACCTTATATTTCTGGTCTCTTGATGGAATTGGTTTGGAGTAAAAACTTTCGAAACAAATTGAAATAATTTTCACAATTAAAATTTTGTGGATCAAAAGTTTCCCATTCAATTATGCTTCTAGAATAATTACAAAAAAAAAACAATTCAGACAAAAAAGCTTTGAACGTATTAATCTTCTCTAGCCACAGAAGTTGTTCGAATCAATAAGTTCTCGTGTGTCAACAATGTTGAGATGTGATAAGCCATGTACCTAAAAGCTCGGTGCCTCTTTTATAGTAGTCAGCGCTTGTTTCCTCAAAATAGGTTATTGTTCCAGCAATAACATCTTCATTTTAGTAAATTCTGCGGTTATGCTATCCACCTCTTAAAGCATGGGAAGAGGTAATAATCACATGGTTAGCCAATTTAGTCAATTTGATCAACTTTTAATTGTTTTGTGCGGTGCATTGTCTAGAAATAACAGGATTTTTTTTAATTCGTTAAATATGGTCGTATTCAATATGAATCATACCATGCACATCCGAAGAAGAATATACTTCAACCAGCTTCCGCTTATTCTTCTGGTTGTTCCTTTCAGTCTGATCATGTACGATCCATCATTTCTAACTTTCACAGGATGGTGAGCAAGCACGACACCCATCGAGCCCATAGCTTCCGGATGTTCAAACAATGAAGTAAAATGTTGAACTACACACGCGTTTAATTAATGCTAATCAGTTACCAAACGTAAAACCTTTTTGATCATTTCTGCCGCAACCACGTTAGAAGGCATTCCGCAACGATGTTCATCGTTTATGCTTGTACGACCAAACTTAAGCTCTAATATCCACAGTTTGACTGTTGTCGACGGAGTAATAGAGCTTTTTTGAGATTGTGTGGCTCAATAAATCAAGTGACTTCACGAAGAAAATACTTTCCGATGTATTAATGTTCCAAATGTTTAAGTCCAGCCATTTAAATACTTCATTAAGCCCAAAAGGAATGATTGACGGCCATCTACCTTGCGCGACAACGTAGTAATGTACGTTATGCTTAACTAGAAGATTGTAATTTTGAGCTTCAGTGAGTGCATTTTTTGTTTCAAAACATCGGTATATTCATCGCGATAGTCAAATCGACCGGTACACAGAAAAAACAGAAAGTACCGCTTGCCGCAGGGAGAATGTAAATGGAGTCTTATCGTAGAAAAGGAGGCGAGAAAAACAGTTACTTGCGCAAAAGCCAAAACAACGGCGAAAGAAGCAGAATATCAATCGAGATGACGATCTTGTCCTTGTTGTGGTTCGGTAATTGAAGTTTCTTCAGTCATTTGGCGACCTTCCAAGTGAATCAATGTTAATATTGACTTGTATTTACGAATGTGGAATTTGCAGCCAGAAAAGCGAGGGCTACGTTCACTTGAGTATTGCGATAAGGAACTCTCGCTCAAGTTATGTACATTATTTTCCCCACGATAATTTAGTAAAGGTGAAGCTGGTGTATCAATTCTTGCCTATGAAATACTCAATAATACGAAACAAAAGTTTATATCTAAAAAATCAAGTTCATTGAAATTTTAAAAATCGTGGCGCAATAAAAAAATGTATAATCAATTTTGGAGAAACCGTAGAAGTTGGCCAATTGAGCGGTTTCTCAACGAATTAAACAGTAAAACTATCAAGGAATGCCTTAACTTCCTATAACTTTTCAAAAACCCATTTTTTTAAAAATCAAGATGTGTCATCTTTCCAATGTGTTTTGATGATGATTTGAGCATAGCAAATTAAATTAAAAATCGAAATAAAACAAATGTTGCGTTCTTCTTGGGCCGGCCTAAACTTTGCACGCTTAATAAACTTTTTGGCGTAACAACAAATATTTTTTTAACATTATTTTATCGAAATGCCAAAAGCATGTAACAACAACGAGCTACAATGTTGCAATTGCACAGTTAAATAAAATCTGATTTAATTACATCCGAGATCCATATAGGTGATAGGTGTGCACTAGGTACTATTACAGTTTTCAATTTTTGTCGTCACACACACACCCCATAAATATGAATTACGAAATCGTTTTTGTACAGTGCTGAAACGCTACGAACGAGTAGAGTGCACAAGGCGATATAAATTCTTCGATATAATCGATAACAAACAATGTAACAATAACTTGCTTTGATTATTAATAATAGTTGTTATTATACGTTTTCAAACCACACGTGGTTTAATAATAATAATTTACATTTCATTTTTTACGTTCATTAACACAAATTCCAATAAATGAGTTGCATTAAAAAAGAAAATTTGCGATGATGTAAAAAAATGCGCGGTTACGTACACGAGATGACAGATTATAACGTTGTTGAAGGTAATATTAAGAATTATCGAGTGTACATCTAATGGAACGTGTAAAAAATTAAAAAAGTTCATGAGGTGGAAAATTTCATTCTTTTTTTTTTTAATTTTCAGTTTAGTAAAGTGTGTTGTGTGGATAAATGCAGTATTATGTTTATTTGCTGATGTATATGATGTTCGAATTAGAGACACAAAAAGCTTTTTAGATTCGATATTTGTGATTTTTATTTTAAATTACACACAAATACAAATTTTTACACTTAATAATTAATTAACATGCATTTCGTGTTGTTTGGAGGTTGTACCTAAAAAATTAAATCACTGTGCACATTTTATACAGAATTTGATTAGCAAAATTCTTAGAAGTGTATGTCGGTTGTAAAATTAAGGCATTTCGAAACAGGAAATGGATGATCATTATAATGTGAATAATATCGTTTGGGTTTGGTTTCAAATACGATTAAATATTTTTTGGGCGTTACTTAAACTATTTTACTAAAGCGCGGGAAATAATATTTTTATAACTCGTTTAATAAATTAGGATTCTTTAAATGAGTAATTTGTTGTGATTCCTAAAATAGGTTGTGTTCGTTTTTTATAGCAAGTACATACTCAAGAAAAAAACATTAAAGCTTTATTATTTTTGTTGATTCGAGAAACTGGGTTTATTTTACACGTTGCAAAATTCTTAATAAAAGAACCTTGGATTTAGGACATATTCTGATTGAACCTTCCTGACGTTAATCGTTAGCCAGTTCAAACCGTCTAAAGGCGATCGTAATATTTCGAAGCATCCACCTGATTTGTTTGCTCTGTCATTAGTTAAGTGAAATGCACCGGAAGAAGTCGTAAGAAAAATGTTCACTAATTTAAGAAATTGTTAGTACAAAATTGGCTTGTAAATTCAATTAGGAATTTGCCAGATACTAAAAGTATGAAAACTTTAAATAGTTACGATAACTTTAAGAAGACAATTTTCCACGTCGTTGTATTCGATCAGTTATTCACGGTTTAATTAAAGCCACGGCGTCCTATAACTAACCTAAACAAGTGAAAATACCTTCAGTTAGAGTTTCACGAGAAGGTGATGTGATGTGCTTTAATTAATTGCGTAAATAAGTTATCTGTTGACATAATTTAAATAAAACTAGAAATCGTATATCAAAAATGACAACTAATTCGTGAGCACGAAAACTCTTGTTAAAATTGTTTAAGTAAAGTTTGTATTTCTAATATATATAAGAATAGCAATGGAGTGTAAATGCTGTACTCTAAACTGTTCCTGCAAATATTGTTGTTACAATAAAATTATTCTCAGAAAATTGTCATGTTGATTAGAACCCATCTGCAGGTATAATGATATCCATCTGAGGTCTCAACAGCAATCTACAAACGCAATTCTCGCTCTTTAAACATACGTTTCCAGATTTGTTAATCATCAGAGGACATAAACTCAAAATTTCGTTAGAAAAGACATGCATAGAGAAAAGTAATCGAAACAGAGGTAACGCTGCATACTTAATTTTGACCCAACTTTTTTTTATTGTAACCCCAAAATTCAAACCCGTGTATTTGAACAAATGTTAACCCCAAATTTTAATATGAGTAAATATTTTGTATGCAGCTTTACTTCTGTTTATATTTATTTTTTTACTGTGCTACATGGGCCAATGGCAGAAATAGAACGTTACGCGATTTCTTAATCAGCTCCTAATTTAGGGTTCTCTAAAGCACGGGTGAAATTTTTAGCGAAAAGGTAGAGAAGTAAATTTTACTCAATTGGCTCCATTCCTCCTCTACTACTAGAAGTCATATTGTCAAACTTTGTAAAATTTCTAAAATATTTGAGAATGACACACGTGCTTGTAAGGCACTTCTATTTTAATTTGTATCATTTATCAATGATTTAAACTTTGATTATAAAAAAACAAAGAAATTTAATGAAGACTCAGCCAGTTATGGATTATTAAATTTTTTTTACTAACCCCAAGTTAATAGGAGTTACCTCCCCCTCTGGTCATTATCCCGGTCTTTACCGCCGGTCATTATCCCCCTCCTCTCACAGTATTCCCTTCGACACGCGCTTCCTCTTTGACACGCCCCTCCCTCCATAAACAAGATCGGTTAATAAATGATTTACTTAGTCCGGTTCCTCGAAAATTCAGCGACAAACAACTCATTTACAAAAAATGTTTTCATGAAGTTTCTGTTCAACATCAGCACTTTCAGGAACAAATTCGAAACAAATAAAATTGCCATAATAATTCGAACATTTCTGGAACGTATAGGGAGCAAGTGGTTGGCCCCAAGTGCCGAAACGTATATGAAAACATAAGAATATTATCGATAAATTAGAGGATGAAGGTAATTACGTGAGTTTTCTGGTCAAATCCCGCTAGAAACATAATTAATGACAAAAAATCGAAAAAAACTTAAAACATGAAAAAGTTTGCTAAAAATTTGTTGATAGGACAATATATACCATTTCGATAGGAATCCTTTTTTATCTTCTATTATGACGGATTCGAATTCAGCTTGAAAAACTATAACATATATGTCGGAAAAAATTTAAAACTTGTGATAAATTTCTATAAATACAAATTACATGTCACGCATCGGTTCGATCGCCAATTTAAAAAAAAATCTGTAAAAATTCTGGGTAATTCGTTTGATGCCGTTTGATGGTACTTTAACTTGGAGCTTAGATATGATTTTTACCCATAAATAGAACATTTTCTAAAAATCCAATCGACATGAAAATTCACATGGATATTCTCTATGTGATGCTAAGCAATTACGTAGACAACAATTTTTGACTAAAATTACGTGAAACAGCAAGAATCTGGGCCATCAGTTGCCACATTTTTATTATTATAAACATTTACGATGAATTGTATGTTCGCACAATTAGTTTTCAAGCTTAACTTGAATCCGTCAGAATAAAACATTTTCAAAAAACTTACTCCTGCCGAAATGGTATATAGGTGTTTTGACATTTTTTCCATTTTTTAGTCAATCATCATCTATTTAGGAAGTCTTGTTTTTTGTCAGAACCACAGTATTTCTAGAGGAAGGACCATGGCATATTTTTGCTAAATAACTATGTATTTATGTGAATTATCAGGAATATTTCCAGCTTTTAGTATAGTATAATTTAGGCAGGCAACTCGATCTGTTGTTCTGTTCTGATGTCAATAGCTGTGAAGTCTTAGAAACAAATCTATTTCTTTCTGCCATTGATCTATACCATCCGCCTATTTAAATTACTTTTTGTTACGAATGTGGTGGGGTCAATTGATTCTGCAACGTCGCTCCGCTTTAATTTTCGCAAAGCCAATTTTGGAAAACTTCAGAATAGTAATAAAAATTCTATTGAAACTCAAACTGAAAACTTTTGCTCTGCAATTTTTGAATGTATTAAGCAATCCGCGCCTAATGTTCGCCCAATACAAATAATGAATTCTTAATCTTGTCTCAAGAACTCTACAATAACTACATTTTTATAATGCAATCTGATATTACCGCGTTTTTGGCTATTCATCATTCAAATAAAAATATCTGACGGATATACTTCTGCCATGAAGTAATGACCATTCTTCCGATGATTCCATTATCATTTTCGAATAAACACTTTGAGCCCGGACAAGGACTTACGCCTATATATATATGACAACTAGTGTTTAAACATTTCTCGTTTCTATTAATATCGATTATGGCACCGTAGGAAATAAAAATGTCGAACTTAAGGACGATTTTTCATTCGCTCCTGATGGTTTGCCTTCTATCGTCTTAAAAATGTGTCCGAACAGTTTGGATCTATCTCTGACTACACTTTTTCAATACTCATTGTCTGTTAGAATATTTCAATCAACTTGAAAGCTCTCTTATAATGTCCCAGTCCGTAAGAAGGGTTGTAGACCAGAGGTCTGTAACTATCAGCCAATCCCGAAGCTGTCCTGTACTCCTAACCTATTTGAAAGTATCGTGTCTGAATCATTGTGCTTTCACTGTGAACCATTGTTCTCTCACCATCAGCAAGGTTTTCATAGAAGGCTGTCCACAACCACCAATCTGACAGAATTTATATCTATAGTACGTAGATGCGTAGATTGCCACCGCCAAAAATTATCATTTTTAAACTAAGAGCTCTTGGTTTTCCTCCTAAATGTATACGTTGGGTGAACTCTTATCTGGTTGAACGTAGGTATCAGGTGGTATATAAATCATTAATTTCTTTCCTTTTTATGGCATTTTCTGGAGTGCCTCAGAGTAGTCCTTTGGGGCCTCTTTTCTTTCGTTTTCGTGATTGTTACATTAACAATGAACTTGTTATCAGAGTTTCGTCCATTCGTGATTTCAGATCATGAGATCAGATCGATAACATCATCAACAGAGCGACCTATACCATCAGTCTCTGGTAATTAAAAAATCCGTGACCATGAGTCATTTCGAGGAACACTCTCCGAATTCGGTACAAGAAAATTTAAAACGGGGCAAAATTTTGTCCTCTAAAGAAAATTGGATTGAATCATGTAGATTTGTTCAGGTTGAGTTTAAGTTCTCGAGTGTTAACGTCTAAGTACGTCAAGTGATTTAGACTTATCTGAGAATGGCACTTTGCTTAATGCTGTATACGAAAGCAGATTGACTAATTTTTGTAATCAAAGTTTATCTAATCTTGAAATGTTATTTGCTAGACTTGAAACTTTTTGCTATTGCATATCACCTAATTCGTTATTTTTCAGATTTATATCAATTTGGCACGAGTACTAAACATAAAATACACGAAAATATCTAGCCGTTTTTCACACGCGAAGATGAAATAAGGAACTAAGACTAAACAAATTAACCAATTACCTATAGCAAAAGTCTGTAAATCACAAATCGGTAAATGGAAATTCCGCCAAAGACGTGTTCTTAATAATAATAAATTCATTATGAATTTTCCCGTTAATAAATGTCAATCAAAAATTATCCAATTAAAAGTTATTAATTTAAGCCGTGTACAAGTTGGTTTGAAAAGAATACGCGCTAATATTAGGTCTGTCGCTTAATGGTTAAAGAAAACTGAAAAATCATTCAAACTAATTATTGTGTAGTGCGCTGCGGTACATAAGAGTATGTGAAGAGATGCGGAATACAACATTATGATTTTGTATTTTTATTCGATCTCACATCTTGCATCTAATACATATTTGTTATACAGGGTGACCCAGAAATAGATGATCAAACGAAGCAGGATGATAGGGGAGCTTTTTTCCAACAAAAACAGCCAAGTAAAGAGTTTTCTCGAATTTTTGATGGTGCAAAAGTTATTCCACTTTTAGCGTTGCAAAAATTGCATGCACACCCTCCAAAAAATTAATTTAAAAAAAACCAGAGTTCTTTTTTCTAACCTTCTTTTTCAATACGATCTATCATTTTTGTCTGCTATATTACCTTCTGTCAAATAAATCAATGGCTTTGTAGTCTCTTTGTTTCTCAAAAAAAAAACTGTTGATGTTTAAGTGACGCAAGCGGGAAAATAATGTGCCACAGAAAGTTGACCCACTATCAGAAAATATGCGACACTAATGCAGATTTTAAAATGGTATCACACACCGGGCTCTGCACAACAGAATGTTAGGTAAACTAAAGTATAACAATTTTTTTAAACAAATCTAGTAGCCCGAACTAAACAAAACTTGTGGTATAAAAAGAAAAACATTTTGTGATTCATGTTAGTAGTTCCATACATACACACTCGATCGTTTATAATTGAAATGTCAATAAGCTATGTGGCTTATTCCCACCGCGAATATGCAGAAATGCAAACTAAAAACTAAAGTTTAAACTTACTAAAACTTTACTTGGCTGTTTTTGTTGGAAATGAGCTCCCCTATCACCCGGCTTCGTTTGGTCGTCCAATTCTGGGACACCCTGTATATTAATGTTCTATTGCAAGAATAAAATGTATTTATATTCAATAAAAATTATCTTTAAGAAGTTACCATAAATAATTATTATGGAAAGCAATTAATAGAACATTTTTATTTTATTTCTGTATGTACCCCGGATTTTTTAATTAAAAAGAATTTGCTATTTTATCTGTCAGGTCTTAGAGAATAAATTCCAATTTTCAATATTCTGGAATTAACACCCACTCACTGCAAACAATTTTAAAATATATACGAGATGTAAAGTGTGCGTGTGTGTAAGGATACCAGCTATTTTTGATTTTTGTGTAAATTGATTTTAATTACATCCGCAGGGAAAATTAATAACAGATTTTATAGAATTTTTACAATTAAGTTTACAATTAAATGTACGTACCTATGGTATGAGCGAAAGTTTTAAATTTTATTTTTAATTTGTGTCTATACTTTGCAATTTCATATTGCACTCATTACGTTTAAAACAAAAAAAAACATTAAATCATTATTTTTGTGTTTTGATTTGTGTGTTAATGAGAATAGAGTACACTTATAGCCTTAAGTACCACTGTGTATACCTGGGTAATATAACTGATTGATTTTTATTTACAGAAAAGAGAAAAAATTAGAGATCATAAAAAATTAGAAAGTCTATTTGGTTTACAACAAAAACAAAAACAATAAAATATCTCAACTTTAGACAGAATGCTGATTGAAGTTGTAAATTGAATTTTATTGATTTGATATAATACGATTCATATCTCTATATACGATACGTAAGAAAAAGAAAAACGGATATACATTTCTTAATAAGGAAATTTATACTTACGTGTAGCAGTCAGGTGTTTTAACATTTTATGATCTTTAATATGATGAATTATCTACATGTTTTATGCATATATCTTATCGTACTACATGTACGTGTAAAATTAACCAATTATAAATTTATGTCCGGTTTCTAGTGTTTTTTTTTACTAGAAATAAATAATTTTAATCTAACTATTTTAGATTAATTGGATTAATAATTAAATCATATTCAAAATGCTTCTAGATAGACTAACTAGTGGAAAATTTTAATTATACGGTGAATTACATTGTAATAAATATGTAGTACTTCACATTAAACATGCATAAGGAATAAATACAGTTGACAGACAATTGATTTTTGTGTATAGACAATGTCGACAAAATGGTAGCATATGTAGAAAATTCGTATACAATGTAGAACATGTGGTTTTCAGTGAGATTCCATTTTTGATTTAAATTTGGGGTGTTCTAATATTTTGGAAGTTTTAATTGAAAATTTACAAAACATGAGATTAGTGTTCACCTATGGATAAAACGTATCATCGTATGTACCATTACAATACATTTTTTCTCTTATAGCAAAAAAATTACTTTTTTGGCCCAGATGTCAGTCACTATTTGGTTTCTTCTATTCGAAAATACAGTAATTTGGAAATAATATTCGAAAATCGGTTAAAAAGTTTACTTTTGGAATTTTGGAAGTGTTAACTCGCTTCCACTAATTGAATTAAAACTTTCTGGTATACGAATATGGCATTAGTTCTAGCAACCATTAACTTTCGGATCGACCAGCTGTACAGGATACATACAAAATTTTGTAATTCTGTGGACATGGAGTGCAAAAACTATCATATGTGATTAATTTTTATCGACCGATAACCATTTACATTTTCTAGGGTTCAGTTCACAGGATTTCATTATCTTCCAGCAATTTTACAGTGAGTTTGTTTCTTAAGTTTATTTGTTGAATTTTCAGAATTGTGTTATCCCGATATTCATGTTTATAAGCGTACTCCTATACGTACGCTTATAAACATGAATAAACTATTTGTCAGGTCTTATCAATCGGTTTGCCCGACACTTTAGATACCAATACTTTCGATATTGAGATAAACATAAATCAATGCCGTATAAGATAGCAGAAAATATCCACAGTAAAAATGTGTTTTTTACTATTCGCTGCCATAGGCATCACAAACAGAAAATTTTTTCTGCTGGCATTTTTTGGAACCAACAGAAAATTTATGAAATTTTTAAGCAAATCAATAATAGTCTGCAGGAAGTTTTATGAAAAATCAGGAGAGAAAATATATGTTTAAACATTTTGAAACGAAAAAGTTAATTTTGTTTTAAAAAACGATTTTGCTCCCAAAATATCATAACTGGTGCGGGCGTCAGTAGCATTCCATAAATTTTTAAAGTCATTTTAATGTGTACCGGACGAAAAACTAGCGCATCTTATTAAATGAATCCAAATCAGTACATGTCAACTTTACAAATCAAAACATAAACTTTATTCCCGTGGTTCACAACTCAAACCAAATGCCATATGCAAATACCGGTATTTAGCGGTGGCGCTTGGCATGATCTTCGATGCTAATATAATCTAATTCTGCCAAGAAGAGCAATTTATAAATGATATAATGTTAAAATGACTTGAACTGAAAATAGTTCATCATTTCATGATCGTGTACCATTATAGATTATGATACCACCTACCATAAAAACAAACCCAGGGTAGTTTTTGTAACACTTTTGTTAAAAAATTGAAAACATTTCACGTTAAAATGACTTTAAAAAATTATGGAATGCGCTACCGACGCAGGCGTTTTTTTTTTGTTTTGCCATTTATTTGCATTATGAAGATCCTGGTAATTTCACTATGTTATGAGAATCCTTGTTTATATATGCATATCGCTTTTTAAAGCAAAATTAACTTTTTTCGTTTCAAAACGATTAAACATATATTTTCTCTCCTGTTTCATAAATTTCATAAATTTTTTTGCAGAGAATTATTGATTTGATTAAAAATTTCAAAAAATTTATTTTTCGTAATAGTCCGCCTCTAGCGGTGAATATGAAAAACCCATTTTTCTGCTAATAATTTCCTGCTATCTTAGCATCATAAATCATTGCATTCCCGTTCGTGCGCTGACATTATTTTCTTTTATAACCAAAGGATCAATTTCATAAAAGTATATTGTCTTAGATCAATATTGTTCAATATTAGCAATTTCCTAATTTTTGTGACTCGGTGGAGTGCCAAATATTTGCATTTATTAGGATTATTCGTAAACAACCGCATCAGTTAATAGAAACTTTAAATTTCGCGTGAAAACGCAAAGAAGAATACGCCGAAGAGGAATGAAATGGTGCTTCCACCTCCCGAAATGCTAGTGTGCTTCTTCCAGCAGATCTGCTATCTGATTTGGATTCGATGAATGTCGGTTAAATCCCCTAACGGGATGTGGCGCCAATGAAAAGACAAGGACTTTGAAAATCATCATGTTTATTATAAATGTTTGGTTGTCTAATAAATTTATTCTGATTTAATTTTATTGTATAGTGATGATGTAGTTCATTTTGTGCATTGATATTTTAACAGTTCTGTATTTGATTTAACAATTTAACTGTGTGTATGAAAGTTCTATGTTTAACAAATTGTCTATCGTCTTTCAAGTTTTACAAACAGTTAAAAGACACAAAATTCTGAGCAGAATAACTCGAAGTTATTTGTGGAATCATTTTAAAATGGTAAGCTTCTTCCCCACTTCTTAAATTTGGGGTGAGGAAGAAACTTATCATTTTAAAATGATTCCATTAATAAAGAAATCGTGGAATTTTGATTGTTGCTTACAGAAATAATAAATTACGACATTGTCGACATATTGTATTTACATTTTCTACATACAAGGGGTGACATTGCTGGTTTTCTGAAATTTTGTGATTTTGTGTGATTTCTGTAGATATGTGTAACTCATCTAATTTGCTTCAATCCACTGAAGACACTCTTTTAATAATAAAGTCTCCTGCTGTTGGTTCTCTTTTTATTAGGATTTGGTTGCCAAAGTTGTTTGTAGCATTCTTGGTACCCATTCGTACAAATCAGCAGGTTTCGTTGAAACTTTAATGTATGTTCCCTGTTGTGATCATGCGTGTGAAAATGATGTGCCATATTTGTAGAATATTTTAAAACCCTCGCGAATTAAACCAGCTGTTCGTTGATGAATATCCCTTCATCTTCATCATCGTTCACATTACTACAGATCCTCCTCATCGAAAGGTTTCTCAATCATCGGTACCTTGTCTGCAGTTTCCATCTTAACAACGCCTTAACGGCCAATGGCGTGTGACTGTTAAAATTCATTTCGTTTTAATGTGTAGAGAATGTTAGTAAACAATTAAAAAATGACGTCAACGATGTAGAAATTAGTTCTTCTGTTAGCAATCAGCAAAATTCTATGATTTCTTTGTTGCTATGCACAGAAAACGGAACGATGATGGGTTAGTACATTTTTAAAATACTCCAAAAATGCCAAAAACCTATGTAAAAATTAGAACTTTATACACCGATACATTTGTAAACCAAATAAAATGTTAAAGCACACATTTATGGAAGGAGTAATAACGACAGCTATCATACAGTACAAATTTTATTTCAATTAAATCACTCAAATTCACCGGTGGGCGCTTATTTACCGATATGCCAATTACGCAAGGTCCCAACATTTAATATTTATATAATTCATGTTATTGACCCTAGATATGAAAAACAAGAAATTTTTAATTTACGGACGGGAATTGAACCGATAATGGTTGCCCAATAAAAACATTGATTAATCAAAGTGCCAGTTGAGATGGTAGACAGGATCTGCCAAATAATTTAGGTTGTTTACTACCCAATTGGCTGATAAAAATAAATTGTAACTTAATATCAGCGAGGAGTATACCAATATAGCTGACTACAATTACCACCAGGTGCAGGTGCAAGTACAGCGTACCGAAATAGATGGAAGATTAGGTGAATAAGAAAATGCCGAAAATTCAATTTACTGAAGTCCATTACGCAAATGTATGTGGTGATTTTTTATTTGTCAGTATTTCTGTATTTTGCAGATGACTTTGACAATTTCAAAATAAATAGTTTAGTTCAGTTCGAGTATTTTTTCGAAATTATTATGTTTTCCACAGGAAATATCCAAATGGTGACTACTAAAAAGCGGTAAAAAATTAAATTTTGAAAACACATGGCATTCCAAATAAAAAATGTATAAATGAATTAGACAATCGGGAATTATTTTAAACATTTACTAATCTCACTTATTTTTTTTTTTAATTTAATTATAACTTTCACAATATTGGAAATTTGCAATTTGAACTGGAAAACTTTGAGATGGGAATCTCGTACTGAAAAAATAATAGGGAAAACAACAAAAAAAGGAATAATCTATATTGCCGATGAAAATTCTACATACTCACAAATTACGCGTAGACGCACAACACTGTTTACGGCATAAGACGTTAGTCAAGTTTCTTTCCTCTATTGAATCCCAAATATATTTAAATGTATGTTTCATATAATACATTTTAAAGGTTGCTATTATACCCTGACCCAATGGCTGGAGCAACGAAATGGTTTCAAGCGGCAAAAATAGTAATTAAATATTCAGATAGTCTAGCACAGGGTGACTATGCGCACTATCAACGAGTAAAAGTACTTTGAATTCAAGACCCTCTTGTTCCATATATTTTTAGGCTTCAGGAATGAAACACTCATGATATTTTTAAATAGCTCAGCCGTCATCCGTGTCTTCTTATTGGCCATCCATGGAAAGAGAACCTGCTTTAAGCCCTTTCCCTTCAAAGCTCGTGGCTTGAATGATCGGTTCGTTACGACTAAATAAGTTTGTCAAATAAGTCAAATGCAACACTTTGAACACAAAATACTCAATGATGAAATGCTTAACTCAATTTATAAAATGCAACGAAGACTAGAAAAGTAAGTAATGCTATTGACATAATAAAATTCGGGTGTTCCCCTAACTGTATGTTATTTTTGTATCTGTAAATAACGCGATTTTCTTATTATTTAAAATTAGTTGGGAATTCGTGCTAGAATATAAAAAACTTAGGAAAACGAACATGCCTCTTAACACTAGTAGAGGCCTCAAACATTTAGTCTGCACGGAATCTCAAATATATACATGAGAACTATTGGAAAACCATCTTTTCGACCTTTGCGATATATAGCGAATGAAAAAGCTGCGGAAATCTTGAGGTCAAAAATGTTCATGTTTTTCACTTTGTAAACGTAAAATTTAGAAAAATTATTCAAAAATTTGTATTCTTTTTTGAAGACGTTTTACCACTTTAGTGACTTTTAGTGACTTTTTCAGCTACCTGTGCTTACTAAATACAAATATCTAATGACGGTACGTTATACAAAATTGCCTTTTACGGTTTACCTTATGCCAATTAACATCTTTTTTTATTAGAATACATGATTTTAGTTCTTACAGAAGGTATAATTCTTAACTAGGTAATTTATTAAAAATTCAGTCGAAATTTTATGTCCCAACGTTTGTTGAGCTTCATGGCATAAAATAATCTTGAAATAGTTTTTGTATATAATATATCATACCTACCTTTTTACAATGTTCCTAACAGACATTTAAGGATAAAAATATTTTGAGGACTCCTTAAAACGAAATCAGAGTCGACTAATAGCATAAATAGGCGCATTTTATTTAACTACCCACTAGCAAACCGTTAGCCGCAAGATGGTTTAGCGTAGCATTGCTTGGAATTTGCTGTTAAAATAAAATTAATATTCGTAGTGCATTGATCATTAGTTTCTGTGGTCAAAAAAATTCCCAAAATTGGTTTAAAATTGGTAACATCGATTTCTAGGTTATGATTTATACACTAAAATTTTTCGACTATTCCGTTGATCATAACAATGACAAAAACCATTTTCCTACCGGTTTGCTAGCGAGTACTAGCAATTGGTAAACCGGAAAATATATGCCAGTGCGGCGGGGCACCTAAATCAATACAAGTGTCATACAAAATTTGTACTTTTGATATAGAACCTCAATTAAACTATTATGCTGCTTATGTGAGTATTTCGGATTAAAATATTTTCCTTGTTTCGGAAACAAAATTGCTTGTTCAATGCAACTTTTGTCAAGCCTATTCAAAATATATAGTGCGAATGGAATTTGTTTTCAAAGAATAATCGAAAATATATCCGGTAGATGAAACAGATATTAAATTGCTGCCCTTTACACTGCGTACATGACATCGGGAGTTATCGGAGTTAGTAGGCGGGCAAAAAGCATTTCACGAAATTTGATTGTTTTGGGTGTGGGAGCGAGTATTTCCGATGTAATGTACGCTCAGTCAGGATAAGTGTAAAAATAAAATTACGAAATAATGTTAAGAAAAAGATTTAAAAATCTGCTAGTGGGGCAAAACACTCATAAAATATTTGCCTAAAATATAAATTTTATAAAGTACAAAATATTGTTTGGCTAAGTAAATCAATGCAAAATTTATTTCTTCACTTTAAGGCGATCATTCATGTACAAATTTTGTCTGACAGACAAATAATAATTGCTCTGATTGGTTGAAGGTCGGCCATACGACAAAAATTAAAAATTTAACATTGTTCGATTTTGTATAAGATTAAAAATTTTGACGGCAGTGAGCACAAAAGAATACATATTCTAAAATATCAAAACAATTCATAAAATAAAATATTTTGAAAAATTAATCCGCACAGTGAATTTTTTGGATTATTAATTTGTTTTCGTATTAATATGTCAATCAAAATTAAAATCTTATCGGATTTTATCGTTTTTCCATTAAAATGTATGTTACGTTTATTCAAATCAATATGGTTCAAATTTCAAAAAGAACAACAATAAAAACACTTTTTAGGTTATGCTTTATAAAATGTCAAAAAATATCCATTCGACAAAATTTTATTTAATTCGTTTTTATCGTATATAAGACAATAAAAATATTGACCAATGAGAGCGATTTTTATTTATGTCTGTCAGACAAAATTTCTACATGAATCATCGCCTTTATAAAGCATCGAAATTATATGACAAACAAAATAGGCCTTGACCGCAACATTTGTATTGCATTGCTTTTAGCTAATTCAGCTCAATTTAGCTATAGTGGTAAAACATTTCGTGATATCAAGCTGCAAATATGTAGGCTTATTTAAAATAAATATCATTTCATTTGGTTATTCGACTCTATTTTAAATTATATTTCTACATCATTAACATACATACAGGAAACAACAATAAAATAATCCTGTTCCATGAACTAATTATGATTAAGCACATCATCAGCCAGTCCGACAATAGCTAAATTAAATAATAATGCCTATTTAAACTGTTTGCTCAAATGCATCACACAATTTAAGAATAAATAACGTAATATCCAAATAATTATTATTGCGGCCATCATTTGATTATTTACACAGCAGTGCATATCTTATGATGGTTAGAGATAAAATACGTTAAAAACCTCAAATGCATTTCCACATTTATAATTTTTTTTTTTTCTAATTTATGATGAATTTTTTTTTCGTAATTCTAGTAAATAAAAATTAAACATAAAATATTATTATTATTATTAAAATATGATCACGGAATATCGTGACAAAATTAAATAATAATATAAAAATAAAATTATAAAATTTCATCATTGACATAAATTGATTAGAATCTGATTAGAGGTACACACAGTGTAGAATAATATATTAGAAATAAATTTAAATTACCTGTAATTGTCGCGCTTTTGAGTATTATTTGCTTGACAGCTTTTATATGCTTTAATAAGGCCCATTTAAGTGTACATGATGTGTACACACACATAGCACATACACTGTACTACCACTAAAATTAAAAAAAAATTGTGTGGTGTGTTCCATGAATAAAATAATTATAATGCGAAATAAATAAAAAATTTAATTTCATTTTATGTTATTTCAATTATATACCCGCGCACAAACTGAATAAATATGCGTGCCTTAAACAGCGACCGATTATAATAATAACGTTAAAATTAAAATTATGTTCGTTGCTTTGTAAAATAAAATTAATGGAAAATGCAAAATGTGTATGCGGAACTAATGATAATATTCGTATGTGTCCTGTGAAAATATTTATTGTTAATGTAGAATGTAGAATGTGTGCACCGTCTGATCTGATCAATAATGCTTACAACCATATTTTCATTCCT
The DNA here is from genome assembly GCA_963691935.1 of Nephrotoma guestfalica. NCBI lineage: Eukaryota > Metazoa > Arthropoda > Insecta > Diptera > Tipulidae > Nephrotoma > Nephrotoma guestfalica. The sequence goes on along the minus strand of OY829913.1, from coordinate 306,090,546 downwards.
AATTGAGATTTTAATTTTATTAGTTTGATATAATTATTTGACTGAAATACAAGCAGAGCGTGAAATGTTTATTTAATTTAACGCAAACATAGCAACAACAACAGCACAACAAAAAATATTAGAAGTTTTATTTATTTATTTATCTCGTTCCTAATAAAAAATATTACAAACAAATATAATAAATGCATCGTAAATCAACCGTATAGCTTAAATAACTTAAAATTATTGTAATTATTTTTATTTAAACGAAAAAAAAGTGCAGTAAAAACTAACATACATTATAATATGCATATAATAACAATAAGACAGATCAATAAATTTAAACCAATTTTTTTTTTGTAATACGTTTTTGTACTTTTGTAGTAAGCTTGCCTGATTGTTTGCCAACCAATTTTTTTTTTGTATATTTAAAATTTATTTATTTATTTATATTATTAAATTATTATTAGAGCTAGTATTACGTAAAAGTTTTTCGATTTGTCTGGTTTTCATTGTTAAGCACATATGCAGTTCAAAAAGTGTTTTGCCAATGTATGGAAGTTTTGAAAAAGCTCTTTTTACATACGATATATTCCAAATACAATTTTTGGTATCCTAATTCGAGGAACTAAAAATTGTGTACGTAACATTAATCAAGTACAAAATATTGTCACCAATGGTTTTAATAAAGGCTAAAATCTGTAATGAATAATAGTTTACTACTTTCTTTTCCGTAGTGAAATAAAGCATACAGTAATCATGAAAAACTTTGACTTCGAAGTATGTGTGCATGTGTGTCAGACCGAATGTCTGTTTGTGCGCTACAGCCCCGACGGATTGACTTATCGACCTGAAACTTCATACTTAAGATTTATCCATAAATTGGGAAATCCCAGTGAATTTTGGTCGGAATTGGTCCACCGGAAGTGACAGCTTAGTTAGCAGCTAAGATATCATTTTCAAGATGTACAGCCCAAGTACAGCCCAAACGGATTTATCGGAATGAAACTTCATACTTTTATGATGTTTCGCTAATTCTTATCAAGAATCGTCATTTCTAGTTACTATTTTCTTTAGTTCATAATCGTTTTTCTTGAAAATAATATTATTTTTAAAATATTTGTAAAACACGAAAAAGCTCCAATGGAAGCTGCAAGGCTTAAGTATGAAGTTTCACTCGACCAGTCAATTCCTATGTGCTGTAGACAACAAAAACCATTTAGTTTGCACGAAGTCACACACAGGCACACACAGAGAGATTTTCTAAAACTACTGTTTTTACTTCAGTGATATAGCGAATGGTAAATCTGCAAAAATCGAGCTCAAAATTGTTCATGATTACCGTACTTTTTTTTTACTAAGTTACTAATCATGCATAATACACTTTCAACAAGGGCTACCAAACTTATTGGTTTTTTTGGTTTTCTGAGATTTAAACAAGAGTAATGAGTTGTTTTACAAAAATTCCGGTAAGTTTAATTCTTCGATTTGGAAATCAAGTGTTATGTATTCGATATGTTCACCCCCCCCCCCTCTTTCTCCATATTGTATGGATTTATTATTATTTTCAAGCTATTTCTTTAGCCTTGATTTTTTGAGACATATGTAATAGGCTGAGAAATGTAGTTTCTGTGAACTGTTGTTGTAAATAATTCACTAAAGCGAAAGCTGGCGAAATTCGAATGTTAAATTTTTTATTATAAACACATCTGTTTCAGGATATAATTTAAATAAACGTCACTCTGTGTTTTGTTTCTTGATACTTGAATTGACCCGGTTCAGTTCAGTTTCGTGAAACATCACAAGGATGCTTCCTAGATTTTAAATCAAAATTTGTGATCTAAAACAAAATTTGAATCAGGTTCTCCATATAAAATTTGGACACAAGGCAAATAATAGACATACAGTGCGGTTCACTTGATTATAGACCCATTTGCAATTTTGCTTTTAAATATAAATTTTTCTGAAAAAATTTCTAGAATTTTTTAGGAGGAATATTCTTTTCTGATTTACGATTAGCTAGTTAGTAAATTTTTATTTTATTTTTTTCAGAAAGTTCTTTAGTCCTTGTTAGTCATCTTTAGTCATTTGTATTATCTCCATTCCGGAAATTAATTAAGAAGTCCAATGAAATCCTTGGTCAGGCAGCTTCAATAGCTCCTCGTTGGATTTGTACTGTGTGCCCCCTTCACAAACCTTGTGGTGAGCGACCCCCATACTTTTCGATTATATTCAAATCAGGTTTGCAGTCATTCGGAAGTTACGACTTCAAATCGGTTTTGTGTATCAGCTCATTGTCCTGTAGGAAAATTAATTCAAGGGGTTGAAGTAGTTAGTTCCCGAGTTTCTGTAAAATAATTTTATTTTAATTTTTATTTTATTGGAATCGAAACCAATTTAAGAGAACCTCAAGTGAAATTATACCACATTGTTTAACACCTTTTTCTAGCATGGTACTAATCAAAAATTGATATTCCTGTCGACACAACAACGTTTTTCCAATTATTACTAATTATTTTCAGTTGCACAGCAGAAGTGGTGCACTGCTTTGCGAAATGCAATCTTTGTTGATTGCGTACAGGTTTAATGCTATTTTTTTTAACCTAATTTTTATTTTATCTTAGGCATTCGAACTGTCACAGATCTTTCATAGTAGTTGTTTCACCGACGCACACAATCGTTTAAATAATTTCGCATACTATGCTTAATGCTCAATTTTTTTCTATTAAGCACTTACTTTAAAAATCTTACAAAAAATTCTAGCAACTTAAACGAAAATTTAATATCAACAATACTTTTGAGTGAAATTGTAGGCGCATTTAATCCAGTGAACCGCAGTGTATTTCTCTGCTTAAAATCGAATTACTTTGAATTAAGTTCAAAAAACTCTTTTTCCTACCGGCTGCGTTGACTTTGAACTTAAACAAAATGTAATTAATTTATTAGAAGAAATTTAATTTGATTAACAAATGTTAAATGTCAAAGAAACGACACAAAATGCTTACAAAGTTAACTGTTTTTCAGTGGTAATTTCAAAAAATTAAACCACAATGAGTACATGATACAATTAAAAAATTAATGTACCCAATACAAATTTTCAATATAACATAAAAATTATATTCACTTGATACAATCGTTTATAATTATTACTTAATAAAATTTAAAAATGTTAACGCAAAGTAGTTAGTATGAAGTAGCTTTATCAAGTTAAAACCCTTAAAATATGCTGTTGCGGAAAATTGTAGTATATAACCTATAAGAATCATCCTCCCCTTCTTAAGAATTTATCCTACTCTTCTCTTTATCTTAGAACAATTTTTATATAACGGGTGTTTTTTTAGGAGGTTTGTTTTTCCGATAGATGTCGTTTTATTTTATGACAGTTGTTTTGACAGCTCAAAGTGGCATTTCTACTCAGTATTGTTTGGCAAATCATTATGAATAGGTTAACTCCAGAACAACGTTTTCAAATCGTGGAAATTTATTTTCAAAATCAGTGTTCAATTAAAAATGTTTATAGAGCACTTCGTGAATTTTATGGTGCACATAATCGTCCGTCAGAGACCACCATAAAGAACGTAATTACCAAATTTCGGTCTACATTCACTCTTTTGGATGCCAAGCCACCGACAAGAATGAGAAGAGTTCGTACAGAAGAAAATATTGCTGTCGTTGAGGCCAGTGTCGAAGAAAACGACAATTTATCGATTCGTCGTCGTGCTCAGCAAATTGGACTTTGTCCATCGACTTTATGGAAAATTTTACGTAAAGATTTGGGTTTGGTGCCATACAAAATTCAATTGGTGCAAGAATTAAAGCCACACGACCATCGTTTGCGCCGTGAATTCAGTGATTGGTCGTTAAATCAATTGAACGAAGATCCATTTTTTTACCGTAAAATTCTCTTCAGTGATGAGGCGCATTTTTGGTTAAATGGATACGTCAACAAACAAAATTGTCGCATTTGGAGCAAAGATAATCCACACGCCGTTCTAGAATTACCAATGCATCCTGATAAATGTACTGTTTGGTGCGGTCTATGGGCTGGTGGGATCATCGGTCCATATTTCTTTAAAAATGAGGAAGGACGACGCGTTACCGTGAATGGAAATCGATACAGAACCATGTTAAATGAGTTTTTGTTGTCAAATCTTGAAGATATGGATATGAATGAAATGTGGTTTCAACAAGATGGTGCCACTTGCCATACAGCACGTGAAACAATCGACTTATTGAAAGAAACTTTCAACGACAACATTATTTCGAGAAATGGTCCGGTGAATTGGCCTCCGCGTTCGTGCGATTTGACGCCACTCGATTACTTTTTGTGGGGATACGTGAAGTCATTGGTTTATGTGGATAAACCTCAATCGATTGACGCTTTGGAAACCAATATTCAACGTGTCATTGCTGACATACGCCCTCAAATGCTTGAAAAAGTGCTGGAAAATTGGACCTCCAGAATGACATTTGTGAAAAATAGTCGTGGTAGCCATATGCCAGAAATTGTGTTTAAATGTTAAATGCCAAAAAATTATCTACCAAATAAAAAAAAATTTTGGTCATTTCATAATTTTATGTGTTTTATTCAAAAAAAAATCGGCAACCTCTTAAAAAAACACCCTTTATAACCACGCGTACAAGTAATTTTAATTTAATTTCTAATTATTTAAAAAATCGGAATATTAAAGTATTTTGAGACCGATCACGATTCCTAAATGAATTTGACGATAGTTCTGAATCCGTCAGTTTACATCCAATGTAAAATAATAAATATCTTCCCAAACATAAAATGAACCGTGATCTATCTTTTCAAGCTGGTCATATGCATTGTTGCAAGGACATTGTTGGAATACCTTCTATTGAAAATTGAATAAACATCGTTTCTTGACCCTAAAAATTATTTTAATTTATAAATCGTGGTTTGGAGAGAGTCCTATGGCTCACATCTCATTTGAATTAGTTTGTTTTAATTTAACTATGTATGCGCTTTCTAACCGATATAACCAATAATAATTTCTGAGATTCGTGTAATTAGCTATAAGGTACCAAGAGATTGTATTTAAACGAAATACGAATGGGAATCACACATATCCTGACGTATCTAATTTTTATTTCTTTACACTGGTCCAAATTTTTAAAAGTGTCAAAAAAAATTAAGTGTCCACAAACTTCACACCTGTAATTTCATCATGATTAGGAGAAAAAACCGGTTAACATTAGATTATTTCGCTACTCAAAAATTCATGAAGCCCAAAGTACCAAAGTTTTAACCAAAATAAGTTTTTCCAACTCGATTATATTATCCAAACCGATTTTTATCATAATCGGTTAGCATTGGCATACTTAGTTTTAGGGCGGCCATATTGCAGAGCTTTAACCAAAATTCATTTAAGAATTCCAATCAAATCCTGCAAAATCGAAATTAATCATAATCAGTTTGGAAATTCCCATATCTTCCACCCATAGTTTAAACGTCGCATTAATTTTATAAATAATTTCCAGATTTATCGGCAAAAGTGCGAATAGTTATCAATTGTTCATTTATTTATTTTTACGTTTATCAAAGTTTGATTAATTTGTATTTTTCAAATAACATTTAGTGGTAATTGTACCTGATCGCTAAAATTAACCCGCTATAATTAATCTTAACACATCCACAGTGTTTGAGAACTAGCATCAAAGCTCTCAGTCATTGCTTAATATGATCCTGGAACCTCTGCGACTCGATTTAAATATTTTAAAGATTAAAAATATTAATTTGGCCTTTGAGGTCAACTAATACTCCATTTTTCGAAATGTATGGTTATCCGAGATGAAACTAGCCGAATTATATTTTACGCAAAAATATGAGGTTCGCAAAATTGGGAAGGTAGTTGGTTCTAAACTGAAGAAAATTAGAACTTTTGAATGAAAAATTGGTCTTCTCGTCAGACTACAATGACCAACTACAAAAATAATGTTTATTTCTTCATCCTTTTGAATAAAGCATTAATATTTTATTCTACCGAATTATATCTAAGTAATCCGGTAAACATGTTTCAACCCTTGGTAATCTCGAATATTACTGTATTTGACGAGTACATGCGATTTCTATATAATTCGCTAGATTAAAATATTAATGATTTATTCAAAAGGGTTAAAAATTAAAAATTACTGTGGTAGTTCGTCACTGCAGTCTGATGAGAAGACCAATTTTTTATTGACAAATTCTAATTCTCTTCAGTTCGAGCCAACTACCTCCCTAATTTTGGGAATCCCACCTCTTCGCGGCCCCCTTTTTCATTCGTTTACAAATAACCTATTCACCGAATAAATAAGTCCAGTTTAGCCATCTTCATGACTGTCAAAAGTAAATATTCGTTCTGGCTCAGAATTATCTTACTCTTATGGATTGAAATTTTTTTTTCCGATATACTCAATTAAGACGAACAAATTTAGTCTATTGACCTTTTAATTTAACCATCGTTTACATTAGTATTAAAATATAAGGGGTGGTGAATAAATCCAACGTTGAAAGCCATGACTAATCGGCCAACAAAAAAATTTCGAAATAAACTTTTTTATCAATAAATATTCAGTCAGTGGAATATAGTTGCTTAACAAACTTTCGTTTATTGGCCAACCATTTTCCGAATTCAGTTCTAGTTGCTTATTTAACTATTTTGTAGAACAATTTATATTTTCGATCAATTTTCATGAGGAACTATTTTTACTGATGACATGGTCATCTTAGCTATTGCAGAACCAAACAGAAGATACAATATGCTGTTACTCAAATAAATAAGACAACCAGAGGAACATAGTAACACAAATATGATACGAATACGATGTGGTTTATTTCATCTTACCAGAAACCATGAATACCAACGAGGAACCGTAGACTTTTTTCTTTAAGACATAAATGAGAGCCATAAAACCAATTTTAATTATGATTACGAAGATTTTCGACTTTAAAAGTTTAACAAAATGTTTTAAGTACTTTTTTACAAAACTCAAACAATTTTTAATGATACTTAAATTTGACTCATTCGAATAACGAAATGCAATTGTTTTCATTTAAACCACTTTTCAAAACTTGCGCTACACTCTACGAACCACTAAGGATATTGTACCCTGCCCTATTTGGTGAATATTTAGGGACAGTACCATATCAAATGGACGTTCAAACAAACAATCCTTCCTTCAGATTCACAAATACATTCAGCATACATATTAGAATCCGTCAACGGAGAGTAATGTCCGCCAATAATAGCTGATAGCTATTTATATTTATTTAAAGAAATCTATTCTGTGATTTACATGTATGATAATTCAGATAATTTAATTTAAAACAAAAATATTAAAAAATAAAAATTCAAATAAAGAAAATTGAAAAACAAAAATATAAATCAAATTTTGATTTAAGAATTAAAAATTTATATACTTATGGTTATTAGGCTTTTTAAATTTTTATATTCCAATATTGAGTTCCAGATAAAATATTGGAATATAATAATTAAACATTTTAAAAATAATTCTTCGAAGTATTTTTGAAGTTGTCGTTTGATAAATTAAAGTCAAATAGGTCGTCGACGATGTTGAATGATTTAGACCAGTGTTTCCCAACCTTATTTATTGTTTACATCTTAATTTCATATTTATATTAGTAATAAATAAAATTTTCCTAGCAAAATTTCCATGGCTTGTTTAAGTTAAAGGCTCCCTAATTTCTAAATTTAGCAAATGGCTCCTCAGATATATGGTACGCCAACCTATTAATGGGGATATTTTCTCCATAGACGTATGATGGTGTTCTAGTGCTAAAAATTCATGGTTTCGAAATGTTCTGCGAGGCACACACATGTTTTCCAAAATGTAAGCTGGATTAAAAACCAGGCCTAAGAGAGGTCGTCTATTTTCAAGCGTGCATATTTTGTAATCCGTGCATCTTGTTGAGTGCGGAGATAACGGAGCCACATTTTCATGGAATGGTAAATTGTGGTCGTAATTCCAGTCACTTTTCTTTAACAAGAAAATCAGAAAATTCTTTTGAATTTACAATGGTTTTTATTGTAACTGCGTACATTAGTAAATATTGTCAGTATTCTAGAGCCAAAAATTCAAACAAAATCTGATATCATCGAAGAAGTTACTTGCGGATGTGGATTGGATACGGAATTATAATGCCTATCCGTTCAATGCGTTCGTGCGGTAAAGTAGAGAAAATAATGCAATGTGGATATTTTTTAATGTCACGACGGTTTGCTGTCGGCCGGTTGCACAGAAAAATGGCTAACGGCCGGTTAGTGTGCGCCAGTTAAATGTTTTGTATGAAATCTATTTTCTCGCAATCAGAAAAAACAACGCAAACTTGATTAAATATATTTTATTCCATGGAATTACATATTTAACGATTAGTTAAAAAATTAATCAATCAATTGGCCATTTAAATATTTATAAGCAAGCTAAATATTTCTACGGAATAAAATGTAATTTAATCAAGTTTGGGTTGATTTTTTTCTGATTGCGAAAATAGATTTCATATAAAACAATTAACTGGCGCACAACTAATCGGCCTCGGTTAGTCATTTTTCTGTGCAACCGGTTACAAGAAATATTATTTCTATAGTTTTGTTTTTGATCATCCAGTAAAATCAAAGGCCTGCTGCAATCTTGTTTGTAATTTTATGGACATTTGAGTTTTTTAATCGATAAAATTTGCGCTTGGTTCCTACCCTGATTATGGATTTAAATTTATTATTGCGAAAAAAATTTGAGCCTATTGTTGTTGTGTATTTCGATCAAGCTTGCACAACTTCACCAAGTTTGAGAGCTAATAACACAATATTAAAAGAAGAAAAGGAAGAGCAAAGGGAAAAACTGGAGTAAGGCGAAACTATTATGGTGTTCTCCACAGATACTTATCGAACCTGCACAACTTACCCTTACTTTAGCAAAAAGCACTCTTAAGGTAGGTGAGTAACATTCAATTGACGATGGTAAGATGGTAAGATAGAAAAGCGCCGCTGATGAACAGGTTGCAACAGGTGGACAAAATCAGTCTTGCGCGATATAATTGGTAAATACGAATAATAATTACATTCGGCCGACGTCATCACTTGAATTCGGCATCATCATATGGTAAAATACTTTCAGAAAGTAAACAAAAATACGTCAAGCGTGCCAAAGACAAACAATTTGATCTGCGGTATATGGTGAAAACGTCCTTGCCCAGGTTTAACTTTGCTCAACAATAAAAAATAATAGAAAATTTAGTAGAAACGTTTATCTAATCATTCATTCATCACAATGGATCAGAGAATCTAACTGACAAAATAGAAACTAATAATATCTGAAGCTTTTAATTTAGCTGCTAAATGTACGTTGCTTTTGCAATGAATCGTGGTATTTTTGGCTTGCTGAAAAGGTCAAAATATTTTTTGAAAATATGTTATATTTTTTATAATTTTCCAAGAAGATGTTCGGCAAGCATTGCAAGCGGGCAGATTTGACTTTGAATCAATATCCTGTTTTCCCACAAAATTTATGTTGCATTATAAAGAGAACAGAAAGAAATATTTGTTGAACAAAATAAATGTTCAGATAAACCCCTGACCACTCGTCCATCAATTTCAAGGCTGTCAACTTAAATCGTACAAAATCTGGAATTCAGAGAAAAATTATTTTGAAGTTCTCAGGAAGTCTTGTAAAACCTCATAGCAATAGATAGTTACGACTGGCTTACATTTATACCTTACAACATTTTATTCCAACCAAAAAAATACATAAATAAATTTAAAAATTACCGAATTGTAATTGCATATTTTCAAAAAATATTTTTGACCTAATCATTTGAATTCGTTGAATAAAGTACTTTGCAAATATTCGTTTTAATCATGATCCTTAACCAGACTCTCGGTATTGAAAATTGAATCATAGATGCTAGATAATACGCCAAGTCGTACATACTAAACACCACATTCGGAACTGAAGGTTTTTGACAATAGCACTGCTATTGCAAGTACAGCCCTCTAGATACCACTTTCAGCTCTAGCTGTTCCAGAGATTTGTTAAGCTTATACCACCACATCGAACATATTTGACTATAGAAATCTGTAGTCCCTATAGGATCGTGTAATATCACCACATATGTACTCATCTTAGAATGTGATTTATCGTTTTTCTTGAGATAGTCGATATAAGAGAATATTTTAGTTATATTTGTACGTAGCACGTTTTTTTTGTTAGAACCAATCTCTTTTTACCAATTAACACATTTGAGATGTTCAATTATTTGTTTATTTAAATTTGAAATCAAATAATATTTATTAAATTACTTGTCGAGTCTCTCCCAATTTTGCGTATCTACACTTTTATCTGTCTATATTTTTCGTTAAATCTGTAGCTACACCTTTTGTTAAAAACTTTGGTTCGGTTTGTTCTAGAACAAATTTCTGATTTCGGACAAACTGAAAGTAAATGTGCAGAATTCTTTTTTTAAAAAAAGAACCTTAGAAATAATTGCTTTTGTGAAGGTCAAAGTTTGTAGCTCTAGCTTCTAGAGAGTTGGGTTGAGTTTAAAATAAAAATCTTCCCGTTACCTTTAATTATGCAACCATTTTTAAAATACCTCACTACTTTGTGATGCACATTAAAACCTGAACGATAGGATTTGATGATATAAAGTTATAAAATCGAAACTTTAATTAATTACACTGTTCTCGTATGTGTCGTTACGTTAACAAATAGAGATCCGGTAAATTTAACCAACAATATATTTACAAACAACAATAAATCTTAATCTTATATCTTATATTATATTGTATACACATTTATACACAAAACAATTAATGTATTTAATTTTAATTGAAAACTCATATGTACTCGTACACACATCCAGATACACATATGTATAATTCTTATAAAATATAATTAAATAAGAAAAGGCATGATGATTAAATGAGTCACGTATTATTATAATCATATAATTATCATTGTCATACTGTGTGTATATTGTACGTCTGATCAAATTATAATTATTATTGTCTTATTAACATTATAATACTGCTGGATTTTCTTTGGATCTTTTTTTTTTGTTTGTGTTTCGTATTCTGTGCCAGATCTAACACACTGTGTACCGTAATTTGAATACACCGAGATCTAACATAATCATAATGCTATTACATATCTGTAATTGTCGCATAACTCTTAACAATTCTCTTTATTGTTTTATGCACATAAATATCCATAAATTCACTTTGTAGCTCTAATTTATGTTACTTTTAACTTCAAAAGACAATAATTTTATCTTTCATTAACATCAGTTTTAAATTTTTATTTTTTACATTTGCAACACAACAAAAATGATTTTGAAATTGCTTGGAAATAAATAAAAATTACAATCTGTCGATATTTTTATACTGTCGTGTCTAATTATGTTACTTTAATTATTGGTTTTTACTACTTACTTATTTCTCTTTTATTAAGTATTGTACGTAGATGTAAGTACCTATATTTTATGATAGCGGCCGACTTAATAGTTAAATGTTGTTAGTTCGTTGGATAACTAATGTCTTAAGAAATGTGCTGTTTCTGGAGCTTTTAGTTTCGACTTATGAAATGAATTGAATTTTTTATCTACCAATAATTCATTAAAGATTTTGAAAGCCGAGGAACTCAAAAAAAATGTAAATTCGAATTCATCACCAGAGAATCTGGTCTCTTTGATTATCATGTAGTTGGCTTATAATAATGTTCTAAAGATTAACCAAGTATTGCTGATTTATTAATGAGGTGATTTAAAGCTTCAAAATAAATACAGTTTTTAAAAGCTTTTTTAAAACTCGTAATCTCCCTGTTTATGGACAAGCTTAAGTATAAAGTTTCATCCCGATCAATCAATCAGTATGGTCTGTACAGAAACCGAATTTTTACGGAAAAATAATTTTTTGTCAATAATCGTCATTCCCGCTTAAATTTTTGAAAAATATTCTGGACCAGTATTGTTGCAAAATTAATTTACAATCTTTTAGTTCATCGTCGTTTTTCCCATAAATGATATGCTCTTCAAAAGCTCCTACGGAGGCTGACACTTCCAGTAGACCGATTTCCAACAAAAAAACATCTCTCAATTTATGAGAAAACTTTAAGTGTGAAATTTCATCCCGAGTCTGCACGATATCATACACACACTAAGCATTTTTCGACTTCGACGATATAGCAATTGGTACTGCAAAAACATGATTTTTAGGTGTAATAATTTACATGCTAGGGGAACAAATCTTTGTTATTCTGACATATCTTTACATCCCTCTGCATCCGTCCACAGAAACATTTGTAAAAGTAATATTACTACATGACTTGCAGAAGTAATTTTTTTTTTAATTTTATTTTCAATTTAGAAGTATAGGACACCCAACTTTCCTTTTCCCTTGTGGATTCCATACGTTTCCTCAGCGTGTGATCAATCCATCGAAATTTTTGCTTTTTAATTTCGTTCTCAATGACTGTTGGATTCGTTTGACTAAGGATTTATTTACAAACAGCTAAGTGTGCTCAGTGTATTGCCTGGCCTATGAGTTAATAGAAAGTACGAAAAATTACAGCTATTACGAGTCATAAAGCAGAAATTTGCTACGCAAAATTTTACTTAAATGTTTTTACTCATAATAAATAATTTTATTCATCATAAACTGATTGAACTCGTTTAAAATTAGATTTCACCCAGTAAGCGCTGAATCAAAGTCGTAAAATAAATCTAAATTTCCAATTCAAATAAACGTCAAAACTTAAAACGTGGAAAGTGAGATGTTCGCATGTTACATAATGATTTAATGCGGATATGAACGAAGATTAAAAATGGGTAATGCGAATCGAGCATTAGGAATTTGGTACACAATTTTTGCAGCTATTGCACAATCTTAACATCGGCACTGAAAGATTTTGCTTGTTTGTTAATTGGGATATTGTTTCTGTATCATTGCTACACACTCCTGTAATTCTCCGCATGTAGCAAGTCGCATGCACTTTGTAAATATTTAATTTGGGATCGTTTTTATATTGACTCTGCCGTTGCATTTTCTTGCATTTCGTGTTTATAGGCTCACCTTCGCCGCCGGTTTAGTTAACCTGTAAAGAAATTTAATTTGTGCGCCTTTTCAAGACAGAATTTTGTAAATTTTGCACCAAATATACTGGTTTCCCCATAATTTGAATAAAAATAATTTTTAATTTTTATTAACTTAAACCTCCTCGTCAATTTTAAATTTTTTTACAACAGTAAAACATTTTTCTTTGGAACAACAAACCTCCATCGTAAATTGATAATTCAGAGATCAGGGGGGATTATGTTAGCAATACGATCTCGACTTACGACGTCGAAAAGCCTTTTGATTTAAAATAGTTTAGGTTGTCGTAATGGCAACTTGTTATTGTTGTTTTAGACGGACACGTTTATAAATTCGAGCACAACTCGTAATGATTTTTTTTTAATTTTCATTGAAAAATTGTAAAAAAGTCGTAAGTTGTACTCGTAATGCTTTTACAATCAGCCCCCAGAAACGACCAGAAAATTTATAATCACCACAAACAAAACCTCGTATTACAAATATAAACAAACGCAATACGGAAAAATAGAGAGAAAACGAGAAAAGTCGTTTTGTATTTTAGTTTTGTTACTTCTCATTTCGATCTTTCGATCAAACTAGAGCATGAGGCTGATTATTTAAGCATTACGAGAACGACGTACGACTTTCGAATCAAACTAATTTTGACAAATTTAAATCATAAATCGAAAGTCGTAATGCTGCATAATCCACCCCCCCAAGACAAGCAAACTAAAAATAATAAATTTGTTCGTTTTTATTTATTTTTCGGTTTACTTGTAAAACGACCAAACATATTTCTCGTTTCCGAATTTTTCGAGAATGCACGGAATGATTTTCATAAAATTAATTCAAAACATAGAAATAAGTAAACAAAGCCTTTCGATTGAAAGAAACTTTTACAAACCTTTTAATTTCAATTTTGTGTTTGTTACACTCTGATAAATTTAATGGCACTTAAATATAAAAAAATCGAATTCGAGTAAACTCGAATTTGTTTAAAAATCGTAAAATTTAGCATATTTTTATAACAAATAGCTCGAACAAAATATTGGAGCAAATAAAACAAAAATGCAAATTGGTGCTTACAAAAACAATTTTTTAATTATTTTCCGGACTGCTTGGACTCGCTTGTTCTGTGCACATTTTAATTCGTATATGCATTCCTGTGACAGTATATTGGTTTTCTATGAGAACAGATAATTGGGAAACATATTTTCATAGCAATTTAATCTGAGCTGTTTTTTGTTGGTTGCCATCGGAATAAATTTGGTCTTAATGTTTTCAAAACGCAGCAAGCATTTTTGCTTGTTGTCTTATTAAATGCCAGTAGATGATTGCTATGTTCAAGAATACATTATTTATTCTGGGTATATATGCTCTTGATCTCTAACCTTTTCCATTTTTTAATAATGCCATCAATTGCGTAACCTAACCGGATGATTTTATTTTAATTCTGACAACCATTTTTTCGCATCTTTTTAATTTGTCTTGTGGGAATGAAATTTACGGAATTCAAAATATTTACGAAAAATGGTGTACTCGGTATAACGTTCGATTACCGGTCGACATTTTTTTTTATGGCGACAAAGCGTTTATTATTTTACTGTGATAAATTATTCGGAGATCGCATCGAAGCATTTTAACGTATCGAATTCTTATTCATATATATAAAAGAGATTACAGATTCTGTATCGTTTTCGAACTGGATCTCGACACCAATTACTTTGAAGTTTGCTGTGACAGTTCCATATATTGCAAGCAAAACCAGGCGGTTAAGTACCAAAAAATTGACAATCACAAAAAAGGAATTCGAGTACATGGTAGCTCAAGGTATCTGTAGGCCATCGAACAGTCTTTGGTCTAGCCCGTTACACTTGGTTACAAAAAATAAAGGTGAATGGAGGCCGTGCGGTGATTATCGCGCACTTAACAACGATACCGAGGAAGCAAATATTCCCAAAACAACTGTATTCTACTTTCGGATTACGGAATGCTGGAAACAACTTTCAAAGATTTATCCACTCGATAGTTAACAATCTGAGTTTCTGTTTCTCGTATTTATACGATTTATTAATCGATTCGCGATCGTTTGAAGAACATTTACAACATTTACAAATAATCTTTACGAAATTAAAGGAAACAGGTTTAGTAAACAACGTTAGAAAGTGTAATTTTGCAAAAAAACAAATTCTGTTTTTGGGGCATGAAATTACTTCCGCAGGAATTTTACCATCAAGCTAACGCATTAATGATATATTAAATTTCAACAAACCAGAGAATGTTAAGCAACTAAGGCGCTACCTGGGCATGTTGATTTTTTATAGAATTTTTATTCCTAATGCTGGTAGATGGTAGATGCATTGCCTATTAGAGCAGTTATCCAACACCAAATCGAAAACGCTTGGCAACCTCTGCAGTTTTATTCATTAAAGTTAACTGGCACTCAACAACGCTACAGTGCATATGACATTGAACTTTTAGTTGCTTATTCTGCCACGAAACGATTTCGGCATTTAATCGAAGGCAGATTGGCGTTTGAAGCAGTACACAATCTGGCACATCCAGGTATTCAAGCTACTGTCAACGCCATGAAAGATAACTTCATTTGGTTTAATATTAAAAATGACGTTAAAAATGGCTCAATGTTGTTTGACATGTCAAAAAGCAAAAGTACATCGTCATTATAAAACTTTATTGGGAAGTTACACTCTGGTTGTAAAAAGATTTGCCGAAGTCCATCTTGACCTGATTGGTTCACTTCCAGAATCTGAAGGATAACGTTAAGTGGGAAGACTTTAAAACTTCTTCTGCGGAACTCGTTTTCTGCGAACTCATACGGATTCCTAGTGATATGCTGGTAGTAAACAAAACCAAACAGGAGCAACCAGAATTCGTACGTCAGCTCAGAGAACATTTCTCTTACATTCGACCACCACCCCCAGCAAAACATCAACAAGATAAAATATTTATCTCTAAAGATTTGAATATGTGCTTACATGTACTATTACGCACAGATTCAGTTTAAATATCGCTACAGACCCCTGTTGTGTATTTCAATGTTTATTTGGTTCAGATTTGGGTGGATGCGTGATTTAAGTTGAATTTTCTCTACTCAAAACACTTGGTTTAATTTTCTTAGGCGCTACTTTAAATTCGCTAATTTTATTTTTTTTTTACTTGTTTCCTCGTTGGTTGATTACAATAATAATGACAAAAAAATATAATTTCCTTATAAGTTAATTACAAAATCTCTTCCATTTATCATAGAGTGTTATCAAAATAGGGTTATACCGGTCACTAGATGGCATTATAAACCGCACTCTATAATAAATTTGGTTGCATCAACATTGCATTAGTAGTGGTATACTAATGAAATGTCAACACAAAAAAATTGGTTGGCATAACAATCAAATGTACATTCTAATTAATTAATAATATTAATTTCTTAGTTTTGTATAATGATAATTGCTGTGTTTTTAGGTAAGTATCTACGAATTAAAGTGAATAATACAAATAAAGTGAAATTACATTAATATTGTGTACAGTATCCATAAGATAATTTGGTTTGCCAAAATTCCTAAATTGAAGTTCAAGTTCAAGGCCAAATTATTTTATGTGTATTGTTTACATATGATTCCTTTGTTTTGCATTAAATGAAAAGGTAAGTTTTAAGGATGACAAGGTAAGTATTAATTAATTGCTACAATCTTTATTTTTAGGTTTATGGAATTTATGTAATGCATTTCAGGATGAGAGTTTGTTTCCCAGGTAAGTATTACATGGTCATCGCGAATACTGTATTTAAGTCCAAACATGCCGCCCGGGCTGATGTATATCAGGATAAATCTTCAATGATTATGTGGCACATTTGATTGATATTCGTAATATATTCGTTGTATCTAGAAACGAGAATTTTGTGAGAGAATTGTGTTTTAATTATGTTTAATTGATTACACATGACCTGATGGTGTTAATTATAGATGCAACTTGGTGAAATAAATAAAAAACTGATCGGCATTTCCTCCATAATCAGTTGAAATTTGGTGGTTATTACGCCGCCACGACTCGGCGGAGTAAATGTGTTGATTGACGAGATGACGGTGGGTACATTGGATAGCTACAATGAAAGCAAGGTTTATTTAATTTTGATTAGTGTGCAACAGACGCTCCTTTATCGATTGGAGCTGATCAATTACGCTTTTGTCAGCTGGCTCTTGACGAGGTAATGGACATAATTTGACGATCGGACGTTTAATAATTCCATTCGCTGTTTTTAATGAAGCTACTCGAACCAATTTGTCTTTGCCTTCATGAACTTCAATGACTCGACCTAATCTCCATTGGTTAGGTGGTAATCGTTCATCTTTTACTAAAACCAATTCGCCAATCGCGATGTTTTCCTTGACTTGATTCCATTTTGGACGAATTTGTAGTCTTGATAGGTATTCTTTATGCCAGACGTTCCAAAATTCGTGTATGATTTTTTGTAATTGATGCCAACGATTGACTGGCGACAAATTTTCGATTGGTTGTTCAGGGGGCGGTGCTAATAAAGCATCTCCTCTTATGAAATGTCCTGGAGTTAATGCGGTAATATCATCGAATCGGTCGTTGAGCGGAAATAATGGCCTCGAGTTGAGACATGATTCGATACGACAAAGTACAGTTGCCATTTCTTCGAAGGTGAGTGTTGAATTTGGAATTATTCGTTTCAAATGGTACTTTATCGATTTTACGCCTGCTTCCCAAAGCCCACCGAAGTGTGGTGAAAAGGGTGGAATAAAATGCCACTGTATTCCATGTGGGATAAGAATTGGCAGAATTTCCTTGTCGAATAGTTTCTTGATAGCATTTTCATTTGCTTTCAGTTGATTGTTTGCTCCGATGAATGTTGTGCCACAATCGCTATACATGTCTCGACAAAATCCACGACGAGCAAAGAATCTTTGTAGTGCGGCTAGAAATGCTGAGGTAGTGAGATCACTCACTGGTTCCAAATGAATTGCCTTCGTACTGAGACAAACAAAAACAGCGATGTAGCCCTTGTAGGATTTGTTTCCACGTCCTTTTGATACTCGAAAGTTGATCGGACCTGCGTAGTCAACCCCAGTGGCGAAGAATGGAAAGGTAGGTCGAACTCTTACATGAGGCAAATCTCCCATTAATTGTGAGCGTGGTATTGGATTCACTTTGAAACAGTCATGACAGGTTTTCAATTGTGAGCTGACGATTCGACGTGCATGTAAAATCCAATAGCTTTTGCGAATTTGGTTCAATGTAAGTTGAATACCTCCATGCAAACAAATTCGGTGACAATGTTCGATTAGCAGTTTTGTGAAGTGATGCGTTGATGGAATGATGACTGGATGTTTTTGATCAAATGGTAATAACGAATTTCGAAGACGGCCACCCACTCTCAGTATGCCATCAAGATCGATGAATGGATTCAGACCACTCAGTTTGCTTTTGGTTGGTAACGGTTGTTGGTGTTTGAGGGCTGCGATTTCTGATGAAAATGCTTCAAATTGAACGATTTTGTGTAATGGAATAACGCTCTGGTTCCATTCGATAAGAGTTAAGTAACCTGCAGTGGTTCGATAAGTGATAGTTTTTTCCCGACAGTTATTGATGAAACGTAAAATCCACGCAGTAATTTTACGTAAACGAATATACGATGAATAACGACGGCTAATGCATTCTTGAGGATCGATAGTAATCGATGCAATGATGTAACTTTTCTTCATTTCTGAGTCGATATCCTTTTCGATGAAGTTTGATGATGGAACGGAAGATTCCGGCCATTTAGAGGCATTCTCTCTGAGCCAATACGGTCCATGCCACCATAGCTTCTTATGGAGTAATTGTTCAGCTGTTAGACCACGACTTGAAACATCTGCTGGATTATCTGAAGTAGAGACATGATGCCATTGATTGATGTTGCTAGTGTCGAGAATTGTATGAACTCTATTGCACACAAATGTTTTCCATCGATTGGGATCTCCTCGAATCCATGATAGAACAATAGTTGAATCGGTCCAAAAATGACTATTTATTTGATTAGACGAAATTTGGAGGTTTGACTTGACGTATTGATGCAATTTAGTTGCCAGAACTGCTCCGCACAATTCAATTCTTGGAATTGTAAGAGCTCGCTTGGGAGTTACCTTGCATTTGGCAAACAGTAGATGGACGAAAATTTCTCCATGAACTGTTTCGATTCGTACATACGTTGCAGCAGAATACGCGTGTATTGATCCATCACAGAACGTATGTAATTCGACTGTTTGGTGACTGTTGTCAGTGTGTATCCAACGAGGAATTGTGAGTTGATTGACGCTGTTCAAACTCTCGATGAATGATTGCCAAATGTTAGCTAGATTGTGTGGAAGCTGATCATCCCAATCAAGTCCTTCGCACCACAAACGTTTAAGGAATGTTTTGGCGACTATAATAATCGGATTGATCCATCCCAATGGGTCAAATAAGCGAGCAATTGTGGACAAAATTGTTCGTTTTGTATGATTCTTAGTTCCTAAATCGAAATTAATTTTGTAGTGAAATTCATCATTTAAAGGGTGCCAATACATACCGAGTGCTTTAATCGAGTCATTTTGTCCGACTAAGAAATCTGATTTACTTTCACGATACTCCTGTGGAATTGCCGATAACACTGGTGGTACATTGCTGGACCATTTTCTCAATTCAAATCCGGCTGACTGAAGACATTGTATGATTTGGTGTTGAAGTTCAATAGTCGATTCGATTGTGTGACTTCCAGAAAGTATGTCATCGACATACATTTGATTTTTAATAGCGAATGCAGCTAGTGGAAAATGGGTTTCTTCATCTTGAGCTAACTGATGCATTACACGAATTGCGGTATAGGGTGCGCTAGCCGTTCCAAACGTCACTGTCTTCAATCGATATGTTTTGATGCTTTCATCCGGTGAATCTCTCCATAAAATTCGCTGATATTGAGTGTGTTGCGGATACATATCGATTCGACGATACATCTTCTCAATGTCACTTGTGAAAACATACTTGAAGAAACGCCAGTTGATGATGACAGATGGTAAATCGGATTGAAGTGCTGGCCCCGATAATAAAATGTCGTTCAGTGAATGTTTATTCGACGTCGTCGCAGACGCATCAAAAACTACCCGAAGTTTGGTGGTGGAACTCGTAGATTTGAATACCGGATGGTGTGGTAAATAGCAACATTGAAAGGATGAGACTCCATTTTTGATGGTTTTGTATTCCGACTCGGGAGCAATTTCCAATTCCATTTGTCCTAATTCGAGATATTCGTTGATAACTGCAGAATATACTGAATGGAATGATGGATCTCGATGGAAACGTCCTTCCAGTTTTAGGAACCGATCATACGCCATTTTGTGAGATGAGCCAATGACTGCGTTCGAATCATAATGTGTTTTGAGTGGCAGTTTGACTACATATTTACCATCAGATTGCCGTTTGTGCGTTCGCTGAAAAAACTCTTCACACCACTTGTCTTCATTGGATAATGTCCTTTCAAATGGGATCTCTTCTATTTCCCAGAATTTGCGTATAAGTGAGTCAATTTCGATTTGAGAATGAAAGCTGGATACAGTAATGGTCGCAGGATGAGTTTGAATGATCTCACCAGACAATATCCATCCCAAAGCAGTATATTGAGCGATTGGAGTCCCAATTTTTCCACGGCATAGACCTGGTCGTAGGATTGAAGCATATACTTCGGCACCTAGAAGTAAGTCGATATGGCTCGGTTGCGAAAAATGTGGATCCGCTAGAGGTAACCTTTGAATATGATCCCAATCGGTGAAATCGACGGTATATGACGGCAATTGTGATGTCAATTTTTCAAGAATCAATGCATTAGTGTGACATTCGAAACGGTCGTCGTGACATGATCTGATGGCAATTGAAATTGAAGATTTACTTTGATTAGTTTGGGCGTTACCAATACCATTGACTTGAGCACGAAGGGATGTTTTAGGTAAGCCTAAACGTTGAGCAGCTGATTGGGTGATTAAGGTGGCTTGTGATCCTTGATCGACCAAAGCACGGAATGGAATAAGTTCCCCATTATTAGCACGAATATAGATGATTGCAGTAGCTAATAATACTTGACTGCCTCGATTTGTTGGTTTTGTAGCGTGACTACATATTTTAGTTTGTGTAGTAGCGTTAGGCACAGATGGTGATGCAGCCGAACCGTCATTGGATTTCACAAAATGAAGTAATGTATGGTGACGACCACCACATGTGGCGCAATTCTTTTGACTTGGACAACTTGGCAGTACATGATTGAATCCGAGACAATTAAAACAATACCTAAGTTTCTCAACTATTATTTTGCGTTCTTGTACGGATAGTTTGAGAAATGATGGACATTTTCGTAGAATATGTGATTCTTTGCAATGTGGACATTGTACTGATATTGAATTAGATAAGTGGAATGAATTTGATTTTTTATTCGCTGAATTGGGCGTGATTTTATTCCATTTTGATACTTCCTTAGACGAGGAAAGTGATGCATTCGGACTGGAGGATGGCTTCTTGGCATCACTTGAATTATTGAACGGAAGAGAAGCTAATCGAATCTCTATTGCGTTTTCTAAATTACACCATAATGGAATTTTCTTTGCGTCGAACGATTGGAGGCAGAATGTTCGGGTATCTTGATGTAATTTCTGCAGTACAATGTGAACAAAAATCGCTTCACTCGATTCAACACCTAATTTTGAAATCACATGCATTGAAGCCCGAGAAAAGCTTAATAATTGTTGGATTTCTTCCCGAGTATCTTTTTTGATTTCTGCTTGTGACAAAAATGCGTTCAATTGTTGCGCGAATAGCAATCGTTTATTATTATAATTTTTCTCAAGTTCGTCGATGGCGTTCGTATAATTGCTATCGGTGATTGCTAAATGCCGTATTTTTAATTCAGCTTCGCCATGTAAACAACCTTTGAGGTATTGAAATTTTTGTGAGGAAGACAACGTTAGACTACCATGAATTTGTTTGAACGAATCGAAAAATGAAGGCCATTCCAAAATATTACCAGCAAATTTAGGCAAATCCAACTTTGGTAACCGCACATTTGAAGGTTCCGTATGCGAAAGCATTGACGATGCTCGTCTATCCGATTGGGTAGACGGGGGAAATGCGAGTGCATAGGCTTCATCTATTTCGGCAGTTGAATCAAGAAATGCTTCTTCAAATTGATTCGGAATATCTTTTTTCAGATAATCTTCGTTTTTGTCTATTAAAGGAATGATTAGACGATGATTTGCGTGGAATTCGGAATAAAATTTATCCAAACAGGACAAACGACGTTCGAAATAGGATTTTGTTTTCCTCACTGCCGGATCCTTTTTAAAATTCGTCAATTGCTTGTGCACATACTCGAGCAATTGATGCTGTTGAGTAATTATGGAGTCGGCGTCTATGGTTTCGTCGGCCATTTGTTGCACGAATTCACTAATCACTAATCACTTAAAAATGTAAAACGCTTACCTTTGCGATCGAGAAACCACGAGGTTGCTATCCAATGTACCGTACAGCGGCAGGCGATGATGATGGAACCTTTGCGATCGAGAAACCACGAGGCTGCTATCCAATGTACCGTACAGCGGCAGGCGATGATGATGCTCGAAATTTTTTTTTTTTTCAAGATGTCCGGTTTTTTTTTTTTTTTTAAAGCAGCGTTGATGCCCAAATCCGGCTCGAAGGACCAGAAAATATGTTGTGTATTTCAATGTTTATTTGGTTCAGATTTGGGTGGATGCGTGATTTAAGTTGAATTTTCTCTACTCAAAACACTTGGTTTAATTTTCTTAGGCGCTACTTTAAATTCGCTAATTTTATTTTTTTTTTACTTGTTTCCTCGTTGGTTGATTACAATAATAATGACAAAAAAATATAATTTCCTTATAAGTTAATTACAAAATCTCTTCCATTTATCATAGAGTGTTATCAAAATAGGGTTATACCGGTCACTAGATGGCATTATAAACCGCACTCTATAATAAATTTGGTTGCATCAACATTGCATTAGTAGTGGTATACTAATGAAATGTCAACACAAAAAAATTGGTTGGCATAACAATCAAATGTACATTCTAATTAATTAATAATATTAATTTCTTAGTTTTGTATAATGATAATTGCTGTGTTTTTAGGTAAGTATCTACGAATTAAAGTGAATAATACAAATAAAGTGAAATTACATTAATATTGTGTACAGTATCCATAAGATAATTTGGTTTGCCAAAATTCCTAAATTGAAGTTCAAGTTCAAGGCCAAATTATTTTATGTGTATTGTTTACATATGATTCCTTTGTTTTGCATTAAATGAAAAGGTAAGTTTTAAGGATGACAAGGTAAGTATTAATTAATTGCTACAATCTTTATTTTTAGGTTTATGGAATTTATGTAATGCATTTCAGGATGAGAGTTTGTTTCCCAGGTAAGTATTACATGGTCATCGCGAATACTGTATTTAAGTCCAAACAACCCCATACGAAGGACCGTTTTTGGTAATCAAACGTCACGAAAAATATTTTACTCTGGATATACGAGGCAAGCATTGTAACGTCTCGATCGATAAACTCAGAGCATGTTTTATGAAAGAGAACGCGACTTATGTTTTACCAAGTGAGCCGATTCGAACTTAACTTCGAACTAATCGAATCATCATCGCCAATTTGATTTGAAATTTTCCCAACTGTCGGGTGCCCTGAAAGCGCCCAATGACTTAACAATTGTCATTATGTTTAACTTATTATTTTTCTCAAAACATACTGGATACTAAATTTAAATCTTCAATTCAGATTTAGTGACATCTAGTTTTTCGGAATTTTATTAATTTTCGTGGAACTTTTTTTCTAAAAAAAACTAAGTTCACATAAAAAACAAACCAAAATATCAGGCAAATTGTTATTATTTTTTCGGGGATTCATGAACGAGTTTATAAAAGCTCCAGTTGAATTAATATGGTCACTGCCATTTTAGTTAAAATTGTTAATACAATTTATTTTAATTGATTCATTTAATAAATAAATTTTCTTAAATGAATTAGTGTCCTTTGTGACTAACAGTTAAAAATAACGACTAGTTGCATTAGTTTTATTGCGGCAATCTCGCATTATGAGTTCATACTGTAAAATAATCCCATAGAACACGATTGTTTGATGTTTGTGTTGTGGTGTTGATGCGTGAGTCAAATGTTGGGAAAAAAATGAACATAATGTTGTGTAAAAAATCATGCTTTCCAATTTTTAACATGAGAAATATACAATTTTGACCCGACTTCCGGTCCCTTATACCAAAGTTGGGATTTCACGTAAAATTGCATCACATAAATATTCAAAAGTTAAAATGTGGTGTGATGAGATGTTGCTGGGTACACAAAAATCAGATATGGTAATAAACTTTTCGGGGTGCGTATGTGCTCACAGAAGTTTTAATAACGAACAATATAACTGCAGCGGGTTACGATTTTTCAAAAGAAAGTAAAATTCATAATTCAAAAACAAAAATATGAATTTTCGTTTTTTTTTTCATTGCATACTTGATTTGCAAATTATATCAAAAATTTAATTTTTCAAAGTAAGAAATATCGTCGCCTTAGAATTATCTTTGCCTACGTCACCATACTCGTTGGGAGATCGATATTGAACTTTGAAACCATATATTGTAATTTATATAAGTTTTAGTCCCGTAGTAGAAATATTTACATGTGGATGGTCATCTGGAAAAAAATTACAACTCTAACTTAATAAATTTTCTAATTCTTTTAATTAGCAAAATTAATTAATTGATGCTTTGTCTATTTCACACAAAATTTTGTCTACGCCCTTAATACATTACGTTTTTATAAATTTTCAGTTTTTATGACTCCTTAAGGCACACTCAATGTATTCAAAATAAACTAAAATCACAATAATGTCAAAAAATACTCAACTTCTTATTCTAGAACAATTGATCAACTTGAAACTATTACAACCTGTAATGAAATAAATTGATCATATCGGAATATTACATCGCCTGAAAAGTTCCCGGCCTGACACAAAGATGGTGCCACACATTCAAAACCCAAATGATTTTTTAATTCCACCATTTATTTTAAACACTGCTTTTTGATGGGGAAGCAAAGCAGCACTTGATAAGTACTATCCGGACTCTGCGCCAGCGAATTTAACTATTACTGACTGGTATGCTGAATTTAAACGTGGTCGTATAACCACTGACGATGCACCACGCTCTGGACGCCCAAATCAGGATACGTCAGAATACACGAAATTGTTTTGAAAGACCGTAGACTGAAGTTGCGTGAGATAGCTGACATTGTCACATTTTGTACGACCATTTGTCCATGGCAAAGTGCACTAACATTTGTCCTTGTGTTCGAACTGGGTACCGCGTTTGCTCATAATGGATCAAAAATGACAACTCGTCCTTGATTTCGTGCGCTTTTTGGAGCTGTTTTAGCGAAATAAAAAGGATCTTTTTGCGGTATGTGACAATGGATGAAACATGGATCCACCACTATACACCAGAGTCAAATCGGCAATCAGGTGAATGGCGAGAGGCCGGTGAACCTCGTCCTAAGCGACCAAAACCACAACAGTTGGCTGAAAATGTAATGGCGTCTGTATTTTGGGATTCACGTGGTATAATATTCGTTGACTACCTTGAGAAAGGAAAAACCGTCAATACCAAATATTATATCGGGTTATTGGTGCGTTTGAAGGAAGAAACCGTTAAAAAACGATCTCAAATGAAGAAGAAAAAATTACTCTTTCACCAAGACAATGCTCCATGTCACAAGTCGATCGCAACTATGGCAAAATTGCACATCGAATTGCTTCCACATTCACGATTTGGCAGATTTGGCTCCAATGAAGAAGTGATTGCTTATTTTGAAGATAAATCGTTCTACAAAGAAGGCATCGAAATGTTAGAGGGGTGTTGTATCGCGATTGTATCGCTCTAGACCGAAATTATGTTGAGGAAGAAACCGTATTTTTCCCTAAAAAATTGTGTTTCCTTCGTTAGACCGTGAACTTTTCAGGCGATGTGACATATGATGTTCTTGTGTTCTTCTTTCTATCTTCATCTATCATCTGTTTCGATTTCTTTGAATACCTCTGTAAAAGGAAGGATTAGTAATGTAACATTGATTAAAATAAAATTAACCAAAAATAATTTAAAAAATAGCTTAGCTTGAATTTCTATTGGAGATAGAAAACAATCTTATTTGTTTAAGACTTGGACAAAGTTAAGTCGAAAATGGCACTTAGACAAAAATAGTTCTATATCGATATAAATGTAATAATTTATGTATTCCCAAACCTACCATAAATTTTATGCATTACCTACTGACTAAAACGACGAAACAGATTGATTAAAATTGTTCAGTGTAAAACCCAGTTGTCGAAACATAACTTTAATGGATAATATTTGTATTCAATATCGAGCGAACGTGTAAACGACGTAATTCGAGGCCAACCAGTATACCGCATCATTACACATGAGCACACGTGTAACACATTTCTTCATTTATTATTTACGTGTGTAATAAACGATAGTAAATGTAAGGCAAATGAGGTTATAGGTAATAACAACACAAAGTGGCAAACTTATCGCTAAATTATTGTTTTATTAAAGAATTTTTTATTTTAGCTTATTAAATTCACTTAAAAAAAATTAATTTAAATTTTAAATTAGAATAAATTATTTTCTATTATGTTATATAAAGTGTTTAATAGTTTTTCCATTTTACTTTTTTTTTTTATTTCTAACAGTTTCATTATTATTTATTGTTAGTTTGTCACTAATGGTATTTTCATTATTTATTACTCGATATAATTGAATTTTATTTATGTATTTATTTATTTTTTGTGTTCATTGTAACAAAACTGAAGCTGAATATTTAAAAATATAAAACGAAAAAAAACCTCACGTTTAGCATACAAAAGAAAATTATTGTCTAACTTAATTTCGTGTTAATTTATAAATCAGGCGTGGGGTTACTAATTTTTTTATATTTTTTTAATTAACGCAACGGCTCTTTATCGTTGTAATGTTATAAGATGCAAATATCTGTCTGTGTATGTATTTTTGCGATTTCGTTACACAACAACAGACATAACAAAATGCACAGCATATTAATTAAAATTTCCACTTTTTTCACGGGAAAATTAAAAATAATAAATAAGTACTTTGTAGTTTTTGTTTTTGTATTAAAATAAAAGTCATGTTTCTGTATTTTGTGTATACGACAGAAACCAATTATTTGTTATATAAATGTATTTCCTTAAAATTTGAAAATTAACCATAAACGTTTAAACTTATTTTCAGCAGCGTAAGCTGTCACCGACATGGGCAGTGAGCATTACTGCTTGAGGTGGAACAATCATCAATCCAACCTGTTAGGGGTGTTCAGTCAATTACTACAGGACGAGAGTCTGGTGGACGTTACATTAGCTTGTTCAGAGGGCGCTTCCATCAGAGCCCACAAGGTGAGTTACTATAAATTGTTAAATAAAATTTGCACAATAAATAATAAAAACAATAAACATGAATAAATTCTGGGTATGTAGAGTTACGGCGTTGTGCGAATTCCGATGACAATTATAATTTTATACGTAAATTATGTAAAAATTAACCAACGTAATAATTTTAACAATTTAAATCTAAAACATAACAAAACTTAGCTTTTAACCTTATGCCGATATTTTAGTGTAAGATATACGATCCAATTTATGGCCACGTGTGGCAATCCATCAATACCAATTTGTTTGCAAACCGATTCAGTAAATTGCTAATGAAAAAATCTAACAATGTCGAGCCAAACGTTATGTTTAT
This sequence comes from Nephrotoma guestfalica, assembly GCA_963691935.1. Taxonomy (NCBI): domain Eukaryota; kingdom Metazoa; phylum Arthropoda; class Insecta; order Diptera; family Tipulidae; genus Nephrotoma; species Nephrotoma guestfalica. The sequence continues at coordinate 306,062,601 of OY829913.1, read as the reverse complement.
CTATGATTTAACAAATTGTGTAAATTAATCTAGATGACTAAAAGTTTATTCTAACAATTTTCTACTATATGTCAGTATTTTATGATAAGAAAATATTTCTTGCATACGCTATAGGCGCGCGTAGTAATTAGACATGCGTTACGATAATCAACGTGTGTTACAGTGGTTGACAACTTGTAATAAATTGTAGTTATATACTAAATCGATATTTTATTATAAAACCAAGTAAAATTTAATATTCATTGCTATAAGATAACAAACTAATACCAACAAAAACAAATTTCTAAAATTTTGTATGACCTTGAAGCATGATCGAGCTTAAATCGCGATCAACGGTTGTATACGGCTGACTACGTTTGTATTGTGCGTAATGTACATAACTTGCCTATATTTAGGCGTTAAAAACAAATTAAAATATATTTGTTCTAGTAATTTTTTAAATTATATGAAATTAGGCGTATAATTGCCGTGCATCATGGCAACCATTGACCCGGATCAGTTCAAATTTTATATGGAAACCTGATCCAAATTTTGTTTTAGATCACCAATTTTGTTCTGAAATCTAGTAAGCGCCTTTGCGTTGTTTCTTGAAACATAAACTGTACCAGATCAGATCATTTATTCAAGAAACACAGCTAATATTAACGTTGAGTTGCATATTTTTGTATACGAAATATTATTAATTTCAGCCAGCCCGACAATCTCACAATACGATGTGTAAAATTTTTATAGAATAGCCCGTGGCAAGTTCAATTTATTTCTATTCACGATCGAAACGACGCAACCAGAAATTTTTTTCAAATCAATTTTGTCGGACGTGTTTATTGTCACTTTCTCACGGAAGCTTAATCAATATCACTAAAAACACTGTTTTGTGTCATTCCCAGATTTTGTTTTAAGTAATAGGATCCCTAGAAAAGTTCAGAGGCTTGAGGAGCTTTCACTCACATGATGGAATGTCTTAACGACTAAACTTTAATAGTAATGATAATCCAAAAAAGACAAATTCAATGTTATAAAAAGCTTCTCTATGTTTATTTAAGTTTTTTTTAAATTTTATTATTCCTGCAATCTGTTCTGAGGCCAAGGCTCTCCCAACTCTTTCGCGTGTCAGTCAATTCGAGGACGTACTGTTTATAGGCCCGATTTTATCACCATCTGCACATTGAATAGCTCCATGCCAGCCTATACTGGCATTGAAGATGGGTCGGCCCATGAGTTTTGCACTTCGACAGGGGGTCATAGATGTGTTCCATTTCATCACAGATTGTAATCTGTTGATGAAAATTCCCTTTTGCATTCTGCCCCTATCGGGATTCGAACCCGATGCACTGTGCCATTTGGTCGGTCTTCTGTGTTTTACATCGGATGGTTTAGATTTAAATATCTTCAACTTTATATTTCTCTAATGAATCTAATACATAGGACATTAGATTTTGGTATTTAGATAATTCTCTCATTCACATTTCTTTGTTGGCGGCCGCAAACTCATATCAACTGCATGGAAAAATTCGTGGGACAGTTTAATTAAGTTAAATTAAATTAAATTAAATTGCTTGCCTCATATAGATTAGTTAACGAAGTTAACTTCGTGCGATATTTCTCAGCCAACAAAGCTTTATTTAAATGTATACATTTATTCAGTCTTATACAATTTTTATAAAAAGGTAGGTAGAACCTACCTGAGCACTTGTCAATATTTTGTATTTTTCATGAACCGTTTTTAAACTTCCGACGACTTTTATATTGTCATAATCATGTGTTGTTCGTTATAATTGGGTGTGCGATTCATCTTTTGCAATGCCTCTTTGTTGCTTCAGTGTGCTTTGAGCATTCGAGTTACTCTATCCTTGTTCGAGTTAAGTCTATCTATAGATCGCTATAGCGATCTAATTCTGCTTAGGGCTACATATACCTCGTCATCTGCGCAAAGTTTCGATTCTAGATACGCACATCATAGCCTAAAGTGCTACCTCGGATTTTGTGGACTGTAGCAGCATTCTTCATTTAGCAATACCATAGATCAACTTGGCTGGGAATCGGATAAATTTTGGTTGAATTTCGTGTATGCCATCTCTACCAAAGTCCACTTAAACGGTATGTCAGTGTCATATATCTTTATTCTACGGAAGTATAGCCATTTGACTCCGTTCGATACATCAACGTTCGAGCGTAGCGTCACTTTTGCTCTCATACGGATACCTTCAATTCCCTTGGTAGTCCATCTGTTTTATTGATGTCTGTTGGGGTGATATTACCTAAGTTAATGTTTTCGATGTTTGTCATTGCATTGATTTTTGTAGTGTCTTAATACAGCTTTGTTGTAATCTTGGACTTGATGGTAGAATAAATTCTTATCGCCTTATATGTCGTGAACTCGCCCATGGTGTTGATGCTCGCTCCTTCTGGAGCTCCTTAAGGTGATCTCGATGGAGCTCTTCAACTCTGAAAGCATTGAGGATGTCTGCCTATATGTAGTGTCGTCATGCTGTCGCATGTTCTCTTTCAGTTCAACCAGTGTAAACAGTCTCAATAGGTGTATTGCATATCTTGAATACTGTTCTTGATATATCATTCTTTTTCCGCTGAATCTGGCGTACTACATATGCGATGTTGCGTCAACTTGTGCTGATTTTAATTTTAACATGTACTTGGCTGTCCGATTCTATAGTGCTTCGTTTGTCTTCCATACTTATACCATTATTGACACTCCTTCAAAATTTGTTCCTTGAATAATATGTAACAGAGGCCCATCAAGGGGGCAAAGGTCTTTTGCAGATCAAGAAAAAAACGGTTTTACATCTCCGAAAAATTCTGTATTGAATGGGCGAACGCAACTCGATGGTAGTATTCGACTTAGTACGAAAACCGTATTTTTGTTTACTGAGGACTTTATCTCTCCCAAGATGTCTTTGAAGTCGAGTTTTGAAGGCTGATTGGAAAATTTTTTAAATAACAATGATTTATTTATTAAATTTGCTAGATTGCTGGAAAGCACATCAGCGTAGTCTTTAGTTAACTTAACACTCAGTTTATCAGATCCGCTTTATATTGTTTGGAACAGTTGAATTATAATGTAATTATTATTCGGAGGTACCTAAATGATTTGTTATCAAACATAATCAATAGTGATGCTCCAACTCCGACAAAATATTAACTCAACTCTTCTGCTACTTCAATTCTACTATTATTAAGTCACCAGTTTTTAAAACTATTTTTGGTGCAGAATTTGCAACAGCGTTGACCATTTTCAGTTGACCATAAAGTTTTAATTTTTTAAATATTATACGCAATTCATTATCAATCCAGCGCTTCATTGGTTTGTTCTCGGCACGTAGAATAATTTCGCTTGAAGTTGTAAATTTATTTTTCCATGGTTAATGAGTCGAACGTATTATTCGTGCCCTGACACGTATTAATAAGTATAGGATTGCTAAGCAGGACACCATGAAGAAGGTTGCTGTTAGTATTAGTTTGTTTAACAATTGATGATTCACCGTATTTCTGAGAAATAGCAGGTAGTTTTAGTAGGTTGTTACCAATTATGTGTACAGCGTTGAATTCGTCTCCGGCTTTTTTACGGTTTTACTATATAAAACGAATTTTGGTGTAATTTATTGAAGTAATGCGATACCCAACTTAAAGAATTATCTCTTGTATTGATATTGAAGTCTCCAGTAATAATATTGGTATATGACTGCTCTATTTAACAAGTTGAGTTTCGAGCAAATTCATAAATGTTTCATATTCACTTTTAGATCTAGTGTTTGGATCATAATGATCATGCACATAGAGTCACTTGAAATTATTCTTATTCGGATCACAAGATAACTGTAAACATATTTATTATTCTTTCCACAACATCATAATTAAGTGAATGAGAACATAAACACCTCCAAATCTTCTGTTTGCCGACCAGCTGTTGCAACCAGTTCGAGCATTTGAGGTTATGAAGTTTTATTGAATCAAGTGATACGATTTAAGTTATTGTTTGCATTAATTGTATAGCCCCAACTTTCGGACTAAGAGCAGTGACAGTTTCATCGAGTTTTATCTGTATACCGCTTATCTCAATATTATACACTAACCTACTTTGCTCTCGGCTAGTATTTTTTTGAAAACCACTTGATTACCAAGTATCTTTTTAATGTTATTGGCAATACTGTACTTTATTTTACCACGTAAAAGAAATAAAAAGGACCGAAGTTTTATTCAGTCCTTTTAGCTGGGACCTTAGGTCGGTGCATAAGGCACATCCATTGCACCGACTCGATTACTTCAATAATCATATTATTCCATCTGTTATCGTACCGTAAATTTAAAACGTGTACGCATTGTGTCGCATAACATATAGTAGATCGCATCGTGCCCATTGGGAAATGATCCACATGATTCCCACTAACTATATATGATATCTACTGACCTTACCTACGTCTGGTTGAAATATAGTTGAAAATAAAAATGGTTGAAATAAAGTGTACTAATGTTACAAGCTCTGAATGGCTGAGCCGTCTTAATGGTTCCAGCTGGCTTCATTATGGCTCCATCTGAAAGGTTGTGAAAGCTTTATTGCTTTGTGAAATTTTAGATATTGCACAAAAGTCTAGACAGCATCGTGTTCATAGTAAAATGTTCCGAATTGATCGCATTAACCTCATATGTCTAACCAACTCTTGCTGCTTTCAAAATAAATTGTGAAATATCCGGGCGATTCTGATTTGTGGACATTTCGTTCCGGCTTTCGAGCGTAATCATAGGACCTTTAGCATATTGTGCTCATTGTGCCGGATCATTTCGACACATATGGTTTGGTTTCGACTAGAGTAACGAACACAATTTACTGAAAATTTCGCTCTAAATATTATAATGTTTTAAACTGCTTGGCTAATGCAGAAAAGTAAGTTGCGTTTTATTGGCCCTATACATTACTAATTTAACATCCACACGATACAAGATTATAATCTCATCTAGAGTCTTATGAAAAACTGCTATGTCATTACATTGTTACCTAAATTTAATTTATTCGTTTCTGTATTAAATCTTAGATAAGCGCACAGGCCTATATTACAGTTTACATATCTTACATTCTAAATTGAGCAAGTTCCATACACATAATATGTTCAGAAATCCGTGACCCAACACATGTGCCGCGCCGATATGGAATAGACCACTTTATCAAAGCAAAATATGTACATTTTTAATTTCGTAACTATCTATGTAGACATATTTAACATTTTTTAAGCATGTACTTATTCGCTTATCGCATACTATAAATCAGAAAGCATGGTATACGAGTACATACAAATAGTAAAAATAATTATTTGACAAATTCTATTGTAATTAAAATTATTTTATGCTAATTAAAAACAAACAAGTGTGAAAAAGTTGTTCACACTTGTTTGTGTAAGTTTATCTATCTAAAGTGAAACTGAAAATTGTTTTAAAATCTATCCCAAAACCCTGGGTACATGTTTTCTGTTGCCACTTTATCGCAAAATTATAAAATTAAATCAAATTTTCAACTCTCGCACTCCAATTTTTTTTTATTTATGTTATATTAAAGATCACGAATTTGAATAAATTTTCTAAATAGAAAAAAGCCATTATAAAATAACACAATTTTTTATTTTATCAAAAATTGTAGGTAAGGAAAAAAAATTGTGTAAAATAGCGAACTGATTATATAAAGATTTGCTGGTATATTTGTATTCTTTATTATTTGATTTACGAAGAAAACAAAAAAATTGTGTAAAATAGAAAAAAAAAAAGATTTTGTTTAACAGAAGATAAAAATTTGCATACAGTCTCTAAAATACAAAATCGTGTCTAATAAGGCCTTGTGTATATCTTAATGTATATTGCAATACGAAATTATTACTATTTTTCTACACACAGGTAATGTATTTTATATTTTGCATAAGGTTAATCATCAATATCATATACGGTATATTCCTACATAATTTTGCGTTATTGTCTAAACAAAGAATTAGAAAAACTTAACTAAATGTTTCAAATTGTTCATGGCTATGATCGCCTTCAAAATATGTATAACAATTTAAGGTACAGAACGCAACGTTTTCTTTAATTTTGATACGTACTGCAAAACCCTGAACGAAAAAGTAAAGGCTGCTGCACGACTGTGAGCTTTTACCCGCACTCACAGGCTGAAGTTAGTATCTAGTAGTTTTTGCGCAATAAAATTCGTCTGCATTTTTTGACGTTTTCTTCATTCGATCGCGACGTTTTCTTCATTGTCTTTAAGCAAAAATTTTGAATTGCTTTAGATTCACCAAGTTTTGTCGAAAATTTTTTTGCATATTTTTACTTAACAATTATTAGTCAAGCCATATTTTTGAAAACATTTATTTATCCATTTATTTAAAATTATTTTCGTAACCAACGATTAAGATCCCTGTGTTGCTCCAGCTGCAGAAATATGAAGATACCAAATTCTGAGATATATAGGTATGTGAATTTTGAACGCTTCCATCGAAATTCGGGACTCCTTTATGATAACAGCGATCAAGCGAAAAATGGACTCTAATGCCTCCGAATGCTTCAAATACGTTTTACAAGCGACAGATCACGGGAGCTTGGGAAATCAAATTCAATTCCGTACGTAGAAATTACTGTGTGATACATAACCCAAGAATGCTGATATGATTAGAGTACCTGGATCAGTACATTTCGATTATTATGGGCGATCCGTTGAATTTTCTTAATAAAGCAGGAGATAGTGGTGTCGGTCAATATGTCGAACATGAAAGCGGGATTTAAACACAATAAATATGTAAGTGTATCGAGAATACAATTTGGTCGTACAAGAGTACACATCGCAAATATTAGAAACTTTGACGGCGCCCGAACAGTTTATTCAAAAAACATTTCGATTACGAGTTAACGATTTGTACCTATTTGTATTACAATTATTCCATATTCACGCCCTCAATAAATAAGATTTCCAAATCAAATTAGGCATTTTTAATTCATTTATTTGGGGAAATTTGGCGAACACAAGCCCAACACAAAAAAAACTAGAATGACAAATAGTTGTCATATAATAGCAAAAATGTTGCCCATTTAATTGTTTAAGCTACATTTTTATATCTGTAGGTTAGTCGTCTGCGGACCAAGTAGCGCAAAGATAAAAATATTTGAACTCGCAGGGGAATTTTTATATGGAAAAAATGAAGTAGAAATATTTTCAAGCGTTTTGAGTGGTTTAGCGTGTGGTTCAAAAAATTTTAATTTTCGCTCGCACTCTGTCTGTAATTTTGTAATAAATGACTGTTTTTGAGTTGTATTATAAGATGAAATATAAACTGGTCAGTAATGGGCAAGCTACGTATTTTCTTGGTACTTTTTGTGTTCTCGACTAATTTTCAAGTAAAAGCAAATTGGTACATTTAAGCAAAGTTTACCAAGATATCCCTATAGAATAATACAGGTTTATTTGAAATTTTTATCATTTTCTTAGACATAGGTTTCCGTCTTGATGACATTAGTAACTGAAGAAATTTAGTATTGTTGTTGTATAGTGTATTTTAGTTGACATACGTATGATTAACTAAATTTGTTATTCGCTATATTGAAGTTTGAAACAACCTTCAAGCGTCGATAACATACAGGGCGATTTTGCAGCAAACACAAAAGAAGCTTCATCTAGATGGATGATTCTTTAATCAATTTGAAAATCAAACAAACAACGATTTCTTTATCTAGTTAAAAGAAATGGAGAGTTGTGTATGTAGATCGCCGACAGCGATTAATTTTAAGATGGCCGTAATTTTATTTTACAGAGAAAGAAACAGATAATGAGACATCATCATCATCAAGCAAACCGTTGCTTGAGTTAGTACAAATTTAGGTGACCCCTTGGGAACAGCATAGAAGAAATTGTAAAATGGAAGGAAAAACGAGAGCATCCTCTCCACGACAAGCCAGGCCAGTATGTCTCATCAGCAATAGTGTGCACGTTCCAGCATGCCATGAATACAGATTTATGGTGAATGATTTTAAATGATACTCAATCCGAACAAAAATGACAAAAAAAGTCAAAGAGTCTCAAAGTCTTTTCCAATGATTAGATCTACGATATTTCGATTAGTGAGTTTTGGGCCGATTTCGGGATTTAAATGAGATAAATGAGACAAATTGAGATAGGAAGCAGGGAAATAAAATACATGACAGGAATTTTATGCCGCAAGAACTGGTTTCATTATTACGTTATTTAATTTTGAAATTCGTTTAGACAATTAAAAATTGGTTGTTAAGAGGTCTTATGTTCCCCAAAAGCTCGTTGACTCCTTCTACATCCTCGTAGTATCATTTATTCCCTTTCAGGGAGCTAAGCAGCATGTTTAGCGCTTTACTAGCCGCATGTTCTGGAGATATAATAAAGCCCTAGCTATTCCAGACGCTATGTATATATTAATACCATCAAAAATAGTTGAGGGATGAATGGCGACAACTACGAGCAGTTGGCACTTAGTTTTATTTCGATATCCTAATTAGTTTAGATATAAGTTGTTACATACAATATAAACAGATAAATTATGAACAACCAAAGGTTTTTGTCGGCTGGCTTTTGTGTTCTAGATTTACTATTTTGCAAAAACATATTTGGCAAATTCTATCGGCTTCGTCTACAGGCCTGCATCCGAACATCAAAATTTTCGATGACTTTTTACAATAAAAAAAGATCAATGACCTAAATTTCAACTCGAATGTTGTTTTTAAGTTGTTTGTGGATGTTAGCATACACCTTGCCTTTCATATAATCCCACAAAAAATAATCCAGTGGTGTAAAATCCTGGTGACCAAGGAACTTTTGTTGTGGAATCAGCAAATTTTGTTGACAATAAATGGATTGTTGCACGACGTGCATATCGCTCCGTCTTGTTGAAACCAAAGCTCGTTGACATGCAATTCATTTAATTTGGGCCACAGCAAACCAGTTAATATGTTTTCAAAGAAAAACGGCTCAATGATGCACCAGTCCATAAACCACACCAAACAGTGACTCTTGGAGGATGAACTTCTGCTTCGTGAATAACATGAGGATTCTCTGTTTTTTAAATTTGCCAATTTTTCGTATTGACATATCCATTAAGATGAAAATTAGTTTCACCGCTAAAATGATTTTTGATGAAATCCCTTCATTTCGTTCAAGCATCCAATTAACAAAACGACGACGATTTAAATTCGCTGGTGGCTCCAATTTTTAAGTTAGTTTAATTTTGTATGTTTTGTGCAAATTTCAACAAACAAAATGGTTTTGGACATTATCCGAGTGCCATTCGTTTCAGCAGTTCTATAGTATTTCGTTTATTTTAGAAATCCAGTTCTGTATTATTAATCCAACTCAATTATACACGAGATTCATAGATAACTTCAGTTTGCCAAAATATATTCGATAATTCGAAATATATTCAAATTTCTTAGGAAATGAATAAAACAGAAATATCATATTCGCGTGTGTCGAGGGCCAACAACTTATATTCCATATTAGAGACCGACGTTCAATTTTAAATTTCAATTTGTACGAAAATGACTAAGTTCACCGTCCCTTAAAATTTGTCATTTCATAGAGCTTCATTACAAGCGGCTGAGAAGTGGCTTAGTAAACAATCTTATTTTTGATGAACTTAGCAGAAAATTCCACTCAAATAAACCACTAAACCATAATGTATGGAATACGAGAATAACTGTCTAAAAAGAAAGGAAAATCAGAGTAGGAAAAAATTACTAAGTGAGGAACTTTTCGTAAAACGCTCAGGCTAATCAAGTCCCTTGCTAAACCGGTTGCTATTTTATGTGGCAGAATAGTAATTAATTAATTACCGAATTCTTTACTGGATTTCAAGATACCCAGAGATTTAACTCAAATGCTGCTTTAATGTTCCGATTTTTTTCGGTTGACATTTTTGGTAACTTCTATAGTTTTAACTTTTATCATTAGTAAATCAGAAATCGTTGTAATGTTTTACGTACAACTGCCTTTGCGGAAGATAAAAGATAAATGACCACACACGAAGTTTATGCAATAGACATGTTGGTCGATACCTTCTGATATCCTTCTCTTAAGAATAATAATTTTATTTTTCATCAGTGGGCCTGATAATTGTTTAACTGTCGCCTATAAGGAGTGACGGCCTCCTTATTAATTGTGACTGATTTTTAAGTCTTTTGTCAAACCGGATGTTACCTTTGAAACCGTTAGCTGGAAACAATTTTGGTTGTCACATTTTAAAAACAGAACAGCAAACGACCCGCTTGTACCAATAAACGTTAAACTAAGAAATTTCATCAAAGAATTTTACAGTTCTTAGATATTAAAGCTTTTTGTTTGTAGTTCAAACTTTAATATGGCCTGCAGGGATTGTACAAACGAAACAAAAAAAGACATTTTTTTGTAAAATACTCTAAGAACTAGACTAGAGGGTAATACTCGTCCAAAATGTAATAATATTATATGCAGCAATTTATAATTTAAAAAAAAATCCTATAGAAGTTAAATAGAAAATTTTATATATTTCTTACATTTTTGCAAAGAGAAAAATTGCATTCAATCATCGTCAAAATAATACAAAACAATCAAATAAAATAACAGAATAACCCTTTGGCACTTGTATTTCACTGTTTTTATGAGACAGAGAAAACTTTTAAGATCATTTTTATTTTATTCTTGCCTTTTATTTTTTCAAAGTTAATTTTCATTTAATTTATTTTTGTTTGGTTTTTATTGCAAATATTTTTTTTTATTAGATGTCATAAATTATAAAAGAAAATTGGTTTTAAAGTGGAAGTAAACTTGTACCAAAAAATACATTTTGACACGAAATTTTTCGCAAATTCATTTTTGATTAAGTACCACAAACTATATACAAAGGAACCACAACGATTGCGGGGCTCGGTCCTATATACAATAGAGCGTTATTTGTAATTAACTTATTTGTGTTACAAAACTGCAATAATATAAAATAATTCAATAATGAAAACCAATTTTACTGCAGCGCAAGATCAGGAAGTTATTTCATCGTAAAAATATTTATTAGTACACGAGTATGTAGGTACTTTTAAAAGTAGGTAGGGTATTTTAAGTACATACTTTAAACGTAAATTAAAAGGGCGATAATCGTACACGATTTATTAATATTAATGTTACTGTTTATTTAGCCTAATAATGAAAATAAGAAATAGAAACTTTCACCTTTGATCTTGTTCTTGGTTATAAACTTTCAAAACGAAATTCCAATTCCAATTTTATGTTTTTTTTTTTTTTGGTTTAAATTAAAACAATTGAAATTATTTTACTTTTGTTTTTTCGTTTATCCAAAAAATTTTCACGATTTGCACATAATCCCAAATTGTGTAGAAATAGTAAAAGTTCTCGATATTTTCTTATATTTTTTTTATATAAATTTAAAGACAAATCGTGATGTTTCAAATGTCATCAAATGTAAATTTCGCATTGTAATTTATTTCTGTGCTTCATCTTCGCCTATCGGGACGCTGTATAGTTGTAAAATAATTACATAAACTATAAGTGCTCGTATACGTATGTAATTTTTTTGATCTTTATATGTAAACATAGAAACAACTAAATAAATTAAATTATACGCATGAAATAATAATCAACGAGTGTATTTTCAATTTAGCACAATTGTTTGTGTTGAGAGTATTTTTCCGCATTTTCCGTGTGAATATTTTTGTTCTTTATGTGATGATCGGTTTAAAAATATAAATATTAAATAGACGTTTTATTTGCACTTACCAGTATCAATGATTACACGTTACGATAGAAAATTGATTGGTTTGGTCAAACAGCAAATATATCGTCTCATGGGCACGTTGAAGATATTAAGTTTCGAGTTCGGTCTCAATTGTTGTTATGTCTCCATTGTTGCTATGATTTTTTCTCGCAACCTTTCTTTTCAGTCTTCGAAATTCGAAAAATTTGACTTGTAGCTCTACAATCTCCGCTTACCACTTGATAAATATTTTTAGATATTAAATTTTAACTAGGAAGATAAATAAGTAGCTTCGTAAAAAACCGAAGTGGCCTTAGTATCCAAACCAAATATTATGGATAAACTAGGGAAGAAGTGAATGTTTATCCCTTTACTTAAAGTAATCCAATGATATTAGTATAATGCGGATTCCTGGTTCACAGAATTCCTTTTTGCTTAATGCTACATAGATGAGGGCAGTTGCAAAACAAAGAGAATCAAATAGAAGTGCCTACTCCTCAACTTCGTAGCTACGACAGTAAATATGTGAGGAGGCTCCTACTCAACTCACATGTTTACTTTTATGACATAGGAGCGAAGGTTAGGCAATAATAACAAATCATACACGACCTATAAAGTAATAAATTTCTAAAAACATTCAAACAATTTAGTTTACATACGAATATTTTTATTTCCCTAACAGAAATAACTTACTTTGGCTTATGGAAACAATTTATAATATTTTTGATTGGAAAAATTTTTGATTGAAAGTTATAAATTTAGAAGTGCTTAGAGTACTTTTTTATTGTATTTTGGTGTAGAAAACTGATTTTTCCAACCCGGGAATTTTCTTGTAATTTTGTTACTCGAAAGAAAATATCATTGAATGCAGTACAAAATTGTTTTCCTCGGCTTCATTAACAAATTTAATGAAAGAAACTGATATTACTAACTGGCATAATCGGAAATCTCTAATAGTTTGTTTGTTTGGGACACTAGTAGATCAATGAGTATAACATAAAATTCTTAAAATAGTAAAATTCTTCAACTCGAAGGAGTTGAGCGTTACTCTCAAATAACAAAACTCTCAGAGATTTTCGTTATTATTGATTTCGTCATTTTCTGTTTTGAAAATTCCTTGGTTTTCTTATTTTGTCAAGTAGTATTTGATTGTGTCTAACGGTAAAATGTTTGTATAAAGTATTTTGTGAGATAATGTGTATATGATTTACCTTAGTTTAGTAGTGTTAAGCTTTGCATTCCAAAAACAATTTATTTCACCTCCAGAATTGGTAAGAGTTGATCCTAGGATGACAATATCTAACCATTTAAGTGCGTTATGTATAAAATCGAATAATTATCCTTACCTTTAATTATTTAAAACACTTGAACTGGTTATACTGAACATACTGACTAAGTTTCATGATTGTACCTACCTGTCAAAATCGGCAATAGAAGGCCCTTATATCATCCCTAATTTAAAAGAATTATTTTTGCCCAATTTCATTTCATTTCATTTGCAGTTATACTGCAACATACTTTTTTTTTGAATTTTTGACTTATAGATGGCTAATGTGTAAGAATCACAACAATCAGTTTCGAACAAATGAGACTATTGATTTGAAAAAATCAGTCTTCTCATCAGGTCGCGACGACTGATGTTGTATTACTACATTGGAATATTGTCTATATATATAGAACATACCATGTAGTTGTACTACTAGCGAATTACTGCATAGCGTACGAAATTTTTGATTCTTTCATATTTCCATCTATATTCAATTTTAACAATTAAGTTTTTTCGCATTTACGAATTTTATTATATATTTTACCTTTGGTTTTTGCAATAATAATTAATCAATAGTCTCATTTGTTCGAAACTGATTGTTGTGATTCTTACACATTAGCCATCTATAAGTCAAAAATTCAAATTTATCCGCGATCCGGCGTTAAAAGGAAAGCAAGTATGGGGTGGTTGGGAAGTTGATTGTGTATAAGTAAGTGTCGATTATCATATTCGTTTGTCACACAGATAGTGACGCTAAATGGAAGAATTTCCTACGATTCGTGAATTTAATTCGAGAGTGCTGAAATATACCAATATACAGAACAATCACAATAACACCATTACAATTGCAAAAACCAAAGGTAAAATATGCAACATACTGATGAAATCTCATTGTTGTGCCTATTGCCCATCAGCTAGAATCACTCGCAGGAAACCCGTATTTCAACCCTAATGTTAAACGAATTGAATTAAGGGTTTAATATTGCAAAATCCGGCAGATAAGGAGTGTGCACAATGAATGCTGATCTTATCAGACTATATACATCCAGTTTAAACAATTTTTTACCTCAACAGATTCTGTACATAACGCACAAAAATGGTTAGATATAGTCATTCTAGGATAAAGTCTTACCAGTTCTGGAGAAGAATTGAAATGTGTTTGGCACTACTAAACAGAAATCCCACATTATCTTCCAAAATACGCTATGCTAATCAAAAACTACTCGACAAAATAAAAGTACCGTTGTAGTTCCAAAATGGGATTTCTGGTGTGGTTGACACCATTTTCTATATCAAATGCTAATTTAGAACTAATTATATAACCTCGTTGGCCTCTACGGATCCGAGTTTAAGAATTTCTAAATTGCGGTCATTAAAATGTTCTTCATAGTAAAGAAATTCATTTTGATCACTTCTATGCAGTTAGTACTGTTGGAACAGTGTTAAATAATTTCAACTTAAAGCTTTCACTTACATTTCCCATAAGTTACGAGTATATATCTATCCACAGTAGTTTTAAAAATAAAAATAATTTTAAATTTCAATTTTGAGTATTTTATAAAGTTAACACTACTTGTGAACCCCGGTGTACATTTTGTTATAGTTGGCTATAAACATCATTCCAATCTATGTAACAGTGTGCCATAGTAACCCGCACAACATGTATGGATCTTAATAATTGCACGAACAACTAAGACTGCCTGTCGTTCGATGAACTCGTATAACTTTGTCGTGAAACATTGGTTTACAGGCGATGAGGGAGGGATATTTCAACATTACTCTGTTTGGTAAGTTGACAGGCGGGTTCATCTCTGGATGTTGTACTGGCCCGCCATCTCACTAAAATAAAAATAAAAATTATGGGACCCTCACTGCATAATAAAATGTGCTGTTAACGTTTTAGTTGAAATCGAGTTGTGGTGGTGAATGTTCGAATTTCTCTCACTGATGCTACCTTATACATCAATCAGCTGTAGATTATTTTATTGTGGCTAGCTAAAGAAGTTAACATCTTCAGGATTCAGGAAATGTCAGTCCTAAACCTTTCGCGAAATATGAACATTTTCGTCCCTACACTTCCTTCAAGTACTTTAGACCAATAGAACATTAAAAGCAAATCACTAGAGACTAAGTTAATTGAAGATGATCGGCTGAATTGGTAACACTATATGGATTCAAGCGCTACTGTGATCTTTTTACCTTTTCTATTAAACAACTTTTTCAGGTAAGTGTTTAGTTCAGAGGGAAACTCTAATTACTTTATCTATAAAGATTGGCATCAGTCATTTTCTAGAGAAAAGGAGCAACTCAGTTTTACGAGGATATACTTTTAAACCACAATTGTTGGCCTAATTTGAGAGAATGCTAAACGCTCGTTGCGTATAGGGTTTCTTATGATGATTGGAAACAAAACCATTCAGAAGCCAAAACTTTCTAGGTTTGGTAACAAGTGACCACATTACATGCATACCCAAATAAGCCGCCACGTTTTGTAGCATATGAGCTATCGGCTAGCTCATATGCTACAAAACGTCCACGGCTAGAAATGAAAGTGTCACAGTGACCGTCCCTGATGTTAAATACCCTTCTATTTCGATACTGGCTATCATAGAGTATTCTTCGTTTTTAAATGATTTCTCATAGCAAAAATATGGAAGGTCTGAGCAGTTTTCAACGGTTTTCCTTAACGAACACGTGTTATAATTTCGACTTAGTATTCGGCTCAAATCAACCTCAAACTCGAGCTTGTTTCTACCTTTCCTATATTTTCCATTGGTTTTGGGTATTAAGACCCATTCATATTTGTACGTTTGAAGACTTCTTAACAGTAGTCAAATTTCGTGCTTGCGATTTTCATTGGCTGTTTTTAAGTCTTTCCTACATATTTTCCGGATCTTTTGGAATTGTTTTGAACACTATATGCGAGTCCAGAATTTACGTAAAGCTCTACTATGTAAGAGGAGTTGCCTCTAATACAGTCCTATTAAAAGCTTTGGACAGTTTGAAGTTTTAAACTGGTCTCGGTAGTGAATTACCGTGAATAGTTCTAAAGATTTCCCAATTTGGGGTTTCTCCTGTTTGAGATAGGTTTTGACGTAGAACGATATCTATTGCCAATGCACAACACCAGTGGATTTAATGTTATTTTAAGGTTAAGCAATACCCTCTTTTATTAACATGTTAATCGTGTTTATTAACATCGCCGATCGTAATCGATGGCGAAAATTCGCTTTGCATCCAGCCTCTGGTGAGATTCGAACCCAGTACCTTCTGGCCCGAGTGCCGAAGCTTTACTTCTGCACCACTTTTCCAATAAAGTGTTCAATACTCTTTGTTAAGTCCTCTTTTGTTTCATCTTAACTATACCAATTTCATGACCCGCATAGTCATCACCAGTGAAGCGATTGGTTCTGAGCAGGTAGGTATAAACTTTATGGTAAAGAAACTTCAAACAAACGACTCTAATTTAGCTAACCTTCTTAGCTCACGGGCTGCTTTCTTTATACGTTCTGCCTGCTTCTGCATTCTCTATAGACACTTCTCATGGTTTTGTAGTTTATAGAAACCAGCTATATTCAAGGTTTTGTTTGTAATAGATGTCTTTGAAGAGTCGGCGGTTATGTCTGGTATTTTACCCGCTTCGGTGCCAGACCAAAATTTTAATACGACTGATAAGTTTTGTTACTTTGTTTAATATGTTTCAAGAGGAGCGGTAAAGAGAGTGTCCAGCTGTGTAGAGAAGATAGCTTCATATTAAAATCCTAGCACATCATAGTAACGCAATGCACGGTGGTCACCAAGAGAACACCTGTGTACGCTGGAAAACGTGACGCAGACAAAATAGCTAACTTCTTGCGATTTCATACCTACCCTCTCTCCTCCCAAGTGCACCGTATTTTGCATTCGAGAATAGCTATTTGGTCGGATCATTACAAAGAATATATAAGCGAGATAGTTGGCTTTACTGCGATTGAATTAATTCGAAAACTTTCAAGACCTGGTAATAGATTTAAACTTTCCTTCGATTTCGCTGAAAATTATATAAAATTTCACCAAAAAATTACACAAACAGTATCGCGATTTCAACTTTTCAGTATAAATATGTTCTCTGTTCTTTTTTAACAAGGCTCCCTATTTGGGTTTTGTTATTGGCCCGCAATGCCAATACATTTTTCCATTAGTACTGGTCCTAATCTATACTACTGCGTCGGGGCGTGCGATTTGCGTGGGCCAATACCAAAACTTAAAAGTTACTGAGTAAAAATTGACGAGTATTTATTTAGCTTAATTGGGCCATATATGACCACGAGAGCTTGGTAGAATCGCACGTCCCGGCGCAATGGTATAGATTATGACCAGAAGTAGTAATGAAGGGTATTTTTTTAGAATTTCACACCTTTAAGTTGGCAACACTGTTTTGTTTGACAACCGATTTGGCAGCTGACATTTGCTTTGTCATTAGTTTGATTTGCCATTTCATATTGAATAGACTCACGCCAGAGTAACGCTTGCAAATTATTGAAATTATTTATCAAAATAATGGTTCTGTTCGCCAAGCTCATCGTGCATTACGTCCATTTTACGGTCGTCATAATCGTCCATCAGCGCAGGTAATTCGGTAAACTAGGATCGCATCAACTGGAGATGTGTCCATCCACTTTATGGAAGATTTTATCTAAGGATATTTGTTTACGTGCTTACAAAATTCATCTTGTGCAGGAGTTAAAGCTATCTGATCATCACACACGCCGCCAATTCGGCCAATGGGCTGAAGCACAAATTGATATTGATGTTGATTTCCAAACAAAATTTTGTTCAGCGATGAAGCTAACTTTTGGTTGAATGTGTACGTTAATAAACAAAATTCGAATTTGGAGTGAAGTTAATCCACAAACCTTTGCCAAAACACCATTACATCCAGAGAAAATCACTGTTTGGGCGGTTTATAGACCGACGGAATCATTGGTTCCTATGTCTTCAAAAACGATAATGGGCGGAATGTTACAGTCAACGATGAACGGTATAGAGACATGATTTCTAACTTTTTGTATCCCAATTGGCTATAGCATAAATCTTGCTGATATGTGGTTTCAACAGGACATGCCACACAGCGCGTGATACAATTTTACGTAGTCCTGTTAATTGGCCACCGAAATCGTGTGATCTAACTCCATTAGATTATTTTATTTCGGGATATGTTAGGTCACTTGTCTACGCCGATCATCCAGAGACGATTGAACACTTGGAACACAACATTCAGCGAGTTATTAGCGAGGTACGGGCGCAATTGCTGCGAAGAGTGATTAAAAATTGGACCTCCAGATTACGCAATGTAACGCGCTAGCCGCAGCGGCCTGATATTCAAAATGTTTTTCTTTCTTCTATTTTAATTTAAAATTGTGAACCTCTAAGACCACCCTTGATTACAGTGTACAAGTACAATTGTAACATATCGCAATAGTTTATTTTATATCGTGATAGTTTAAAAGTGATGCCACCGTGGAATAAATTTTGGGTTTGGGATAGAAGTTTGGGCCAACTTCATATAGCTTAACAATAAGCAACATCGACTCATTATGCATACATAAAAATTAACCCAGGGCCTGTATTATTCTTACAGCCGCAAAAGCCAAACCACATTCGGATCGAATTTCCATTCGAAACACATTCCAAAACAGCCCTCAGGTTATTTCATATGATTGGATCAGAACTTAAGTGTCATGTGGACTTTGTAATCTTCTTCTGTTGTTTCTTCCTAACCCATTTTTTTCGTATCGATTGGTTATTTATGGATTTACATGCCGTTATTCAACTTCATATAATAATGCGTTAATCTATGAAATCGGGAGCATTTAATCAGTTTATGAAAAAACAAAACTTTAGGAACTTCTAAACGGTAAAAGCATAGTTCTGCATTTGTTGGGTTAACACGCATGAGCAGTAACCAACTTTTTAAAATATATACCCTTCCGAAATCTGACGCATTTGGGGTCGTGACACCTTATTCGCGAACCACTGCAGGGCTATAAAATCTCACAACTATTGTACACATCGCATATGAAAGCACCAAGAAGATCGCGAAACAGCGAAAGATATAACAGAATAATGAAAATATATGATTTAATGTTAAGTTCTTAAAATTAATTGAATTAAAAAGGAAACAACAAAAAATTACATAATAAAATGTGAATTAAAAATATTTATATAATGCGGTGGTGCACACACACAACTGAAAAATGAGTCGGAAAATTTTTATTGCAATAACGATAGTAATGACAATAATGGCATGCAAAAAAAACTACTTGGCGGTAGTTTTGTTTTGTATTTAATTTCTTGTATGTAAGACTGTGCGAGTACGTACAGTACAGATTCTATTAAACAGTAAGTGTTGTAAGATAAACCAAAGAGATTCGCGCGCTATTCTTTTAATCAACTAAATCATTATTACAACTTCTTGACTCGGCTCGGATTCAGATGAATGCGTATATAGTAAGAAGTACGGATACACATACAGATACAGAGAAATGATTTTGACTTGATGATGATTATATTTATCTTATTATGTTCTGCATTTTTATTAAAAGTGGATTCTGTACATTGAACAATATTGAACTAATCCCAAGTACTGCAATTAACCTGAGCAATATAATCAATCATAATTTTTTTTTTTTATTCATATGCGAGAGACTTGCAAAACTGTACACGTAAATGTGCTTCTGAATTTTTACGTTAACATTTTTATTTATTATTTCTCGTTATATCTTTCAAAATTGATTAAGTTATCTCTATCGATTTTTCAGGATGTTGCTGTACATTAAGTACTGTGTGCTTGACACATTAAACATTTTCATTTTGTTTTATTGTAAAAGACAGATAATTAAGATATCAGAGAGTTTCTGCGTTTAAAAGGCGGATAATAATGTATTCACGCGTGGTACACATGCATACACACACGGGCTGTTGGACTATATGTAATTTTACTGTGTTTAATATTTTTGATATATTTTGTTCAATTTACTACAAAATTGCAATTTTTGAGGGCCTTATTTAGAAACTAAATATCAAATCACACACATATTGTACGCAGGACTGAGATCAATTCCTAGAAAGTAAACACTTTCACGCTTAACTAGTGATCGCCCAGTAGTGAAGTGTTTGCTTAGTCCTAGGATAGCTTTACTCGTATATGATACGAATTGGTATTTTTTTGGTCCTATAAGGAACGGCACGTTTCACAAAATTATGTGCCGAAATATTATCTGCAACGGACAAGTGAAGGAAAATTTTACTTTGACTTGAAGTTAATCAAAATTATTTTATAATTACTTTAGTTGAAGGCAAATTCTTACTTGATAATATTCTAATAACCCGTTATTATACAATGAACTGTTTTGTGATGTCCTTGTTTGATCGGTCTTGTTGTGTACCATGTACTGTTTCTCGATGTCCTGCGGCTCGGGTATTTTTAATATTGTTTTCCTTAATATTTAACGCTTTCTTTACCTCCTTGGAATCCTGAATGCATTTTTTAACAGTTGTATCCGCATCGTTATTAAATCATTTAATTTATAATTTCGATTGATTAATTTATAATCAGTTTGTTCCTATTTGTGCATTGTGAAAAGCTTCTTAAATAGTTGATCCTAACCAGACAAGCAAATTTCCTTTACTTAAAACTTGCACTGTACACAGATACAATGCTAACATAATGAAAATAATCAAAAAATATTTTCCCCGTAATGTACTGTGGGCAAAAAATAGCAAAACCTTGTTCATAATTTTAGAATTCTTTATTTATTTCTCCAAATTTATTTCGTCCCCTCAAAGTAATCCCCCCTCCCCCCCCCCAAGTGTATTGAACTTGTGCCAACGTTTTTTCCAATCCTCAAAACAGTTGTTAAAGTCAATTTCCGGAATAGTCTCCAATGCGCGAAGCGATTCACGTTTAATGTCTTCAATTGACTCAAAACGGTTTCCCCGGAGCGGTCGTTTGAGTTTGCTGAACAGCCGGAAGTCACACGGAGCTAAATCAGGCGAATACGGTGGTTGCGGAACGATATGGGTGAAATTTTTGGCGAAAAAATCACGTAAAACCAATGCGGTATGAGATGGTGCATTATCATAGTGCAAAAACCAAGAGTTGTCGACCCATAATTCCTGCCTCTTTTTACGAATAGCTTCGCGCAAACGACGCATAACATTCAAATAGTATTCCTTGTTGACAGTTTGGCCGGTCGGAAGGAATTCGGAGTGCACCACACCTCAATAATCGAAGAAAACTGTCAACATCACCTTGATTTTTGACTTGCTTTGACGTGGTTTTTCGGCTTCGGCTCACCTTTGGCACAATATTCGGCCGATTGATTGTCTGTTTCCGGGTCGTAAGTATAGATCCAAGACTCATCGCCAGTTATAATACGTCTCATGACATCCGACGTAGTCGGAAAGCATTGTTTCACAGACATCAATGCGACGCTGTTTTTCCAAAAAATTGAGTGATTTTGGAAGCAATCGTGCTTTCATTTTTCTTAGGCCCAAATGATCTTTCGAAATGGTTTTCACTGATCCTTCCGATATTTTAACGACGCCAGTAAGGTCTCTGACTGTTAATCGTCGATTTTCGAGCACCAATTCCTTGATTTTATTAACGTAAATTTCAGCGATGAAGCTAACTTTTGGTTGAATGTGTACGTTAATAAACAAAATTCGAATTTGGAGTGAAGTTAATCCACAAACCTTTGCCAAAACACCATTACATCCAGAGAAAATCACTGTTTGGGCGGTTTATAGACCGACGGAATCATTGGTTCCTATGTCTTCAAAAACGATAATGGGCGGAATGTTACAGTCAACGATGAACGGTATAGAGACATGATTTCTAACTTTTTGTATCCCAATTGGCTATAGCATAAATCTTGCTGATATGTGGTTTCAACAGGACATGCCACACAGCGCGTGATACAATTTTACGTAGTCCTGTTAATTGGCCACCGAAATCGTGTGATCTAACTCCATTAGATTATTTTATTTCGGGATATGTTAGGTCACTTGTCTACGCCGATCATCCAGAGACGATTGAACACTTGGAACACAACATTCAGCGAGTTATTAGCGAGGTACGGGCGCAATTGCTGCGAAGAGTGATTAAAAATTGGACCTCCAGATTACGCAATGTAACGCGCTAGCCGCAGCGGCCTGATATTCAAAATGTTTTTCTTTCTTCTATTTTAATTTAAAATTGTGAACCTCTAAGACCACCCTTGATTACAGTGTACAAGTACAATTGTAACATATCGCAATAGTTTATTTTATATCGTGATAGTTTAAAAGTGATGCCACCGTGGAATAAATTTTGGGTTTGGGATAGAAGTTTGGGCCAACTTCATATAGCTTAACAATAAGCAACATCGACTCATTATGCATACATAAAAATTAACCCAGGGCCTGTATTATTCTTACAGCCGCAAAAGCCAAACCACATTCGGATCGAATTTCCATTCGAAACACATTCCAAAACAGCCCTCAGGTTATTTCATATGATTGGATCAGAACTTAAGTGTCATGTGGACTTTGTAATCTTCTTCTGTTGTTTCTTCCTAACCCATTTTTTTCGTATCGATTGGTTATTTATGGATTTACATGCCGTTATTCAACTTCATATAATAATGCGTTAATCTATGAAATCGGGAGCATTTAATCAGTTTATGAAAAAACAAAACTTTAGGAACTTCTAAACGGTAAAAGCATAGTTCTGCATTTGTTGGGTTAACACGCATGAGCAGTAACCAACTTTTTAAAATATATACCCTTCCGAAATCTGACGCATTTGGGGTCGTGACACCTTATTCGCGAACCACTGCAGGGCTATAAAATCTCACAACTATTGTACACATCGCATATGAAAGCACCAAGAAGATCGCGAAACAGCGAAAGATATAACAGAATAATGAAAATATATGATTTAATGTTAAGTTCTTAAAATTAATTGAATTAAAAAGGAAACAACAAAAAATTACATAATAAAATGTGAATTAAAAATATTTATATAATGCGGTGGTGCACACACACAACTGAAAAATGAGTCGGAAAATTTTTATTGCAATAACGATAGTAATGACAATAATGGCATGCAAAAAAAACTACTTGGCGGTAGTTTTGTTTTGTATTTAATTTCTTGTATGTAAGACTGTGCGAGTACGTACAGTACAGATTCTATTAAACAGTAAGTGTTGTAAGATAAACCAAAGAGATTCGCGCGCTATTCTTTTAATCAACTAAATCATTATTACAACTTCTTGACTCGGCTCGGATTCAGATGAATGCGTATATAGTAAGAAGTACGGATACACATACAGATACAGAGAAATGATTTTGACTTGATGATGATTATATTTATCTTATTATGTTCTGCATTTTTATTAAAAGTGGATTCTGTACATTGAACAATATTGAACTAATCCCAAGTACTGCAATTAACCTGAGCAATATAATCAATCATAATTTTTTTTTTTTATTCATATGCGAGAGACTTGCAAAACTGTACACGTAAATGTGCTTCTGAATTTTTACGTTAACATTTTTATTTATTATTTCTCGTTATATCTTTCAAAATTGATTAAGTTATCTCTATCGATTTTTCAGGATGTTGCTGTACATTAAGTACTGTGTGCTTGACACATTAAACATTTTCATTTTGTTTTATTGTAAAAGACAGATAATTAAGATATCAGAGAGTTTCTGCGTTTAAAAGGCGGATAATAATGTATTCACGCGTGGTACACATGCATACACACACGGGCTGTTGGACTATATGTAATTTTACTGTGTTTAATATTTTTGATATATTTTGTTCAATTTACTACAAAATTGCAATTTTTGAGGGCCTTATTTAGAAACTAAATATCAAATCACACACATATTGTACGCAGGACTGAGATCAATTCCTAGAAAGTAAACACTTTCACGCTTAACTAGTGATCGCCCAGTAGTGAAGTGTTTGCTTAGTCCTAGGATAGCTTTACTCGTATATGATACGAATTGGTATTTTTTTGGTCCTATAAGGAACGGCACGTTTCACAAAATTATGTGCCGAAATATTATCTGCAACGGACAAGTGAAGGAAAATTTTACTTTGACTTGAAGTTAATCAAAATTATTTTATAATTACTTTAGTTGAAGGCAAATTCTTACTTGATAATATTCTAATAACCCGTTATTATACAATGAACTGTTTTGTGATGTCCTTGTTTGATCGGTCTTGTTGTGTACCATGTACTGTTTCTCGATGTCCTGCGGCTCGGGTATTTTTAATATTGTTTTCCTTAATATTTAACGCTTTCTTTACCTCCTTGGAATCCTGAATGCATTTTTTAACAGTTGTATCCGCATCGTTATTAAATCATTTAATTTATAATTTCGATTGATTAATTTATAATCAGTTTGTTCCTATTTGTGCATTGTGAAAAGCTTCTTAAATAGTTGATCCTAACCAGACAAGCAAATTTCCTTTACTTAAAACTTGCACTGTACACAGATACAATGCTAACATAATGAAAATAATCAAAAAATATTTTCCCCGTAATGTACTGTGGGCAAAAAATAGCAAAACCTTGTTCATAATTTTAGAATTCTTTATTTATTTCTCCAAATTTATTTCGTCCCCTCAAAGTAATCCCCCCTCCCCCCCCCCAAGTGTATTGAACTTGTGCCAACGTTTTTTCCAATCCTCAAAACAGTTGTTAAAGTCAATTTCCGGAATAGTCTCCAATGCGCGAAGCGATTCACGTTTAATGTCTTCAATTGACTCAAAACGGTTTCCCCGGAGCGGTCGTTTGAGTTTGCTGAACAGCCGGAAGTCACACGGAGCTAAATCAGGCGAATACGGTGGTTGCGGAACGATATGGGTGAAATTTTTGGCGAAAAAATCACGTAAAACCAATGCGGTATGAGATGGTGCATTATCATAGTGCAAAAACCAAGAGTTGTCGACCCATAATTCCTGCCTCTTTTTACGAATAGCTTCGCGCAAACGACGCATAACATTCAAATAGTATTCCTTGTTGACAGTTTGGCCGGTCGGAAGGAATTCGGAGTGCACCACACCTCAATAATCGAAGAAAACTGTCAACATCACCTTGATTTTTGACTTGCTTTGACGTGGTTTTTCGGCTTCGGCTCACCTTTGGCACAATATTCGGCCGATTGATTGTCTGTTTCCGGGTCGTAAGTATAGATCCAAGACTCATCGCCAGTTATAATACGTCTCATGACATCCGACGTAGTCGGAAAGCATTGTTTCACAGACATCAATGCGACGCTGTTTTTCCAAAAAATTGAGTGATTTTGGAAGCAATCGTGCTTTCATTTTTCTTAGGCCCAAATGATCTTTCGAAATGGTTTTCACTGATCCTTCCGATATTTTAACGACGCCAGTAAGGTCTCTGACTGTTAATCGTCGATTTTCGAGCACCAATTCCTTGATTTTATTAACGTGTTGATCATCAGTTGATGTTGATGGCCTTCCTAGACGTGGTTCGTCGAAAACACGTTCTCGACTCTCTTTGAATAATTTGTACCAATCAAAAACACTTTGCAACATTCTGAAAGTTTCGGCACCACAAAATTGATTCCGCACAGAAAAATTAATGGAACTTCTTTGTTGAATAATTTCACTCTTTGTAAAAATCGCCGAATGCACTTTTTGTACTTCAGAAAGACAAGTGTATACTGAAGACTAATGATTATTTTGATGTGACATTTGGCACAGATGTCACTGACAGTCATACCAACATAGAAAAAATATATTTTGACGAATGGTTTTCCGCGCGAAATTTAAATTAAAAAGTCTTACTACTTTTTGCCCACAGTAGTACATATAGAGCAAAAGTAGCGAACGTACTACATTCTGTCAGCCCAATTTATCATCACTTTTTCACATAAATTTGGCTGTATTTCATCAATAGCACGTTCAATGTTGATTCTTAATTGCTCAATTGTTGTTAGATTATCACCATAAACTTGTGACTTAATATATCCCCAAAGAAAGAAATTACAAGGTGTTAAATCACACGGCCTGGGAGAATAATTAACTGGACCAAATCTTGAGATAATTGCATCACCAAATTTTGTTTTCAATAAATCGATTGTCATGTTGAAACTACATATCTTCCAGATTATTCTCAACAACAGCATCCGTTCTCCATTGAATGTTACTCTTCGACCATTTTCTTCAAAGAAATATGGACTAATCACTCCATCAGCATGAATTGCACACCACACAGTGACTTTATCTGGATGTAATAGTGTCTGAACAGTTTAATGTGAATTTTCATCACTCCAAATTCTGCAATTCTGTTTGCTTACATAACCATTTAATCAAAAATGAGCTTCGTCAGCGAATAAAATTTTTCGGTAAAAGGTTCATCATAAATTTCTCTCATGAGAGAAAGAGAGAGAGTGAATACTAGTATTCACAAATGAGCACTGATTTTGATAAAACAACTTAACAATTTCTAAACGTTGTTGAAGCGTGTATCTTTCCATGATTAAATGGCATAACCTACTGAACACAAATGACATAAGAAATGTCAAAAAATAATACGCAGTGTTTCTATTAGAACCATTTTAAATTGTACCATTCCTATTAGAAAACCCGTTACAAAAGGTTTTTGGTAATATAAAACAGGACTAATATATTTTTTATCTTCATCGATTGGTTTACTTATTACTTGCTTTTAGACTTTGCAGATACAGATCAAAGGAGTTGTATCGGTCATACCTCTTGTGCTAATAGATTCACCACAAATGGTTAAAAATAGAGCACTCTGTACAACCACCAACATGGTGGTCGGGAGTATTAGGTCGAAGGGAAATTGAGCCGGAACTAGGGTCGGAGGAGGATAATAATTAGCCGGAAGGTAAAGGCCTGGGGTAGTAGAAGCCATGGATAATAACTTGTAACAGCTAAATCACATTGTAACATCAAAAATTAAATGATTCTTTCTTAATTGCTTTAGTGCCTATAGCCTGTTTTCCATATTAATTAAGATATTATGTCACCTTAAATGAAGGCACAACCTTCACAAATTAGTCAAACATTGATCTATCTAAGAGTAATAACATGCAGGTTCTTTAGACAATTTTTTGGGGAAACGCAAAATCGGTTATAGCTACGCTACTTCTTAAATTGACAAACCTCGCAATAATTTCTAGATTTGATAACAGAATAGAGAAAGCATTAAATCAAGTTTTGAAATTTGTATTAGCTATCTTAAATTTGAGCTTTATATTCTAAATCTATCGCGTTTCTCATTTTTATCACAAATCGTGGTGGATTTAATGCCAAATGATAACACCAAGTGAACCTTATAACACGTACCATCTCAATATAGATTGCTGTTAAACTTCCAATCATTACACAAACATTAATGACATGGCATTTTCAAAATTATAACAAGATACATTTCATTTAAGTTCACAGGACATATTTAAATTTGGTAGCTTTCCAGAGCCTACTTGTCAGAAATAACAAAACTGGTTTAATTCAAATTTTTAGGATTACAATGGGCGCGTTCAGGACCGCCAACTGTTGGCATCATGATTAGTGAAATCATCGCCAATTTGATTTTAAAATTTCACAATACTAAACGTTTTCATAACGTTGGCTTTGATTTTACTCAACATGTTCCCAACTGTTGGATGCCCTGAATGCGCCCAATGTATCATAAAATACAATTTTAAATTTTAGCCTTTTGGCAGTTAACACATTTTTGTATTGCGGAAAGTTCAATTCAACTATGCAAGAACTAAACGTAGCAAACTTAAAATATGCTTCATTATTTTTCAAATTCCATTTGAGCTGTTGATTATAATTGCTCAATATTATTTTAGATAAACCTATAATTTGCTCCGTTGAAATTATTTTGGTTCTGCACACCGTTTACCTCAATGAGAAAGCACATTTTACTGTTGATAGAGGACATTTTTCTTCTCCAACCCATAACCAAATTAGTCCTACAGCACGTCACAGCAGGCTTTGGCGATAAAGGTAAATTGGTGCAAATAGTAAAAAATTGCGATGGTGAATTATATCCGAAATGTGTCTTAAAATATTAAACGACGAAAAAAATTCATAATAACGAAATTTTGTTTTTTTACAATAAAAAAACAAAATTTCGTTATTATGAATTTTTTTCGTTTCGAATAAAATTTACAATTACAAATTTCCTCGTGTATGGAGACTATATCATTCCATTATTTTTTTTTTTTCAAATACCCACAACAATCTGACACGATAGTCAACGATATGATTAAGTGCTATAGAAACCAAGCTTTCTGCAAAGTACCAAATCTTAAGAAAAAAAGTACCTTGCCGTTTGTAGTGTCATAATCGTCTTTTACGAATGATGCAGAAATTTGCAAAAATGACTAGTCCTAACCCCAGGCAAGGTAGTTTTTTGTTACGATTAAATACTTTTTGAAAAGCTTGATTCATAAAGGACCTAATCATATAAGTCGCTATCGTATCAGATTGTTGTTAATGTTTGAAAATATTGCAAGTTCGACGTTCTTGCGGCAACTACCGCGTGGTTTAAAGCTTTAAACCCAAGCCCCTCGATGCAACGAGGTTTAGCAACTATTTAACTATTTATTTTACTTTTCAAAGAACAATTTGTTTGCGAAATATGTTTGTCCTCTCAATCTTAAAACAAATTAAATATATGTCCATTGAAAATAATTACGGAGACTGTCGGGAGGGCCAAATAAGAACGGATTTTTTTTTTTGTATTATTGGTAAACACGTTTGCCTCGGGAGAAAGAAATATGGTAAGCACTCTGCTAATCTATGCAATTCATGCAACTTTATCAAATTAGACTATAAAATGGAAAAGCCTTTCATCATTTTGATCATAAAAGAAGCTGTTTTAATAGAGATATGTAGTCTGGTTTGCAAACCTAAAATTGGTTTCCATTAAACCATCAAAGGCGTTGAACTTTTTAAATATTGGCACTCCAGAATGCTTCTTACCGTTCGATAAAATAAATAACTGCTAAGAAATAATTTTTCCTGTGGCACTAAGAGAATTTTGGGAAGAATTATTTGACTGTAAAAAAAAATTTTGTGCCACACAAAAGTAAAAAATTACTGATAATATTTTAAAATCAAATTACGTACCATATTCGGTACGTAAAAAATATTCCCATATTTTTTAAATATATAAGGTTGGGGCAAGAGAGATTCATTACTTTTACGTTTATTTCAGGGCTTCATTTAACGTGGCTGTTTTTTTAACTCGTTGTCATTTAGAAGGCAAATTCATTATACCGCTTTTCCTAAACGCCTTGTCCCTATTAGCAAAAAACTGAGAAAAGTGGGAGTTCTCACAAGCCTCTTTGAATGCCATTTTTACACCACCAAGAGCGTTTGCGATGGACAAAAACAATTATAATCGCTTGGTGGCAGGTCCAGACTATATAAGGTGGATGCATAATAACCTCCAAGCAAGGCTCCCGGAGCTTTTAGCGAGTCATCATCGGCGTGTGAGGCCTGACGTGGCCCTGGTGGAACACAACACATCTCCTATTGGCTAATTCTGGTCGCTTCTGATCGATTGCTGCGTTCAGTCGGTCCAATTGGTTTCGGTAGAGGTCCGAATTGAGCGTTTGGTCATTGATCAGCAGCTCATAGTAGATGATTTCCTTCCAATCTTACCAAACACATAGTAAACCCTTCCTGTCCGTCAATCCTTTATTGGCCACCATTTGGCCCGCCGCCCTCCGACCATGAACGTTTCCGCTTGACATTTTCATATATAGTATGACCCACTTCTCGCCACCAGTCAACATTCGCTTCAGAAATGTCTCGATTTCTTTCCGTTTGGCCAAGAACTCGCAGATGAAAACACGGTGCATCAAATTTGTTTGTGTCAATTCGTGTGCCACCCAAACATAGATGTTCTTTTAAAAGGCTTATGCATCTGGTTAACACTGTTTTGTGGGCGATGTTCATCTTCTAGGCGATGCTGCGACAGTTTGCATGCTGG
This sequence comes from Nephrotoma guestfalica, assembly GCA_963691935.1. Classification (NCBI taxonomy): domain Eukaryota; kingdom Metazoa; phylum Arthropoda; class Insecta; order Diptera; family Tipulidae; genus Nephrotoma; species Nephrotoma guestfalica. The sequence goes on along the minus strand of OY829913.1, from coordinate 306,032,539 downwards.
TCTACTTCCATTATTTCTAGGATTTCATCAAAATTTTCGACGATAGGGCCTTCCAGTACATGGTGCATCTTTGATATCAAAATTACCAGAACGTTAATTACTGGAACGATCACAGCTATGATATGCTGTTGAAAATCCTGTAGAGTTGGAAAATTATAATATTGTACTTTCAACTTTACTCCCGGATGAGACCGGGTGCTTTTTTATTTTTGAATCTACTAATAGCTGCGCCTTTTTCCACTACTGTGGGATATGGAACAAAATACCTCCTAGCCTCGTAAAGCTACAGCTCGAATAGGGGTCACTTCGCCAGTCCGACTTAGTAGATTTTGAAAGTACGGTTGCCATACTGAGAAAATATAGGCCACGTTTGTTCTCAGCTCTCCATTTATGTTTTGATGGCTGTGGATCTTGGATGGAAGGCTTTAGTAATATTTCTGGCGTTGGCTACTCTGTCTCTCGAGTTTCTCCATTGTTCGCTCTGAAGCTGATGCTTTCTATGCATTTTCTCATATAATCTTGTTTTTTCAAAGAAGTTTAGATGTCGCTTTCCTGGTGTAAATAATTCTGCGTGAGAGCTCTTATTATTACGAGCCAACCATTTTTCACATATCCTTCGTTTATTTTCGACGAGTTGACGGCACTGATGACCGAACCAATCATTACGTGATCTTTTATCTGGTAGCTCTGCATGAAATTATTAATTTTTAGTCGCTCGATATTCCAGCACACGGTCTTCCTTGCTTGTTTATTAAATGTGTATAATCTAATCTGACGTCCGTTATACTGGTGGAATTTCTCTTCGAGACCATGCTGTGATCAATTTGATTTATCGGTTTCTCCATCATGTAATATACAGCACCTACGGGATTTCTGCATTCAAGTCGCCCACGATGATTCTGATGCCATGGTATGGGATGTTACTGATGATGTCTTCCAGCTTAATAGAAAATAAATATTTCACATCATCTGACTTGTCTTCAGTTTGTGGACCCTCTGTTCTGACGGCCGCTGTTGTATGAGTGTAACCACTGGTAGTAGTATGTGTTCCACTCCCAGACCATCTAAGTCCTTGTAGTGGAAGGTCGTCTGGTGTATAAATTTCCGTCTGATTCAAAGGTTCTGGGAACTCCAGGTCATAGAAGACTTAATACGTTCCGTGTTCCTATTTTTATAGTGTCGTCTGCGTACATTTCCCGGAGGTCATTATTGCAATTATCCCGATAAACACACAAATTTATTTATTGTCAAAAATATAATTTTTAGAAACACCCACCCCATTTTGATATCATAGCTCATTTATAATGAGGTACGCAGTTGAGAACAAAATAAAAAATATTCACCATCGTTGTGCTATGTAGTGACAATAATTGTCATAACACTCATCTATCATACGAGTATGACTGGTAGATCGTTTGTGGCTGGTAGATTTTTATTTTGTAAGCACAGTTTTATACACATTAGTACTTTTCATTTATGGTTCCGATATGTCAGTCAAGAGATACGCCTAATGCAGCAGCAAGATCAAAATGATTCATGGTTGTCTTATATGGCTTTCACGTGTTACATTAAACATTGAAAGGGTTAAAATTAATGGTTTTGCTCAATCCACTTTTTCTGTATGTGGACCCCGTACTGCTCTACTGGTGATCGCTTGCTATATAAGACCTACGCCCGCTTCAGTTGCCCCTCGCCCCCTCTCAAGCCATGGAGTGTCTTTGACGTAAATAATAAAATAGCGAAATAATCAAACGCCAAATTGATTGCTCGCAAAATCAAAGTTCATAATAGTTCACAAAGCTGTGATTCTTGGAGATAACTAAAAAATCATATTTGTGTATTTGAAATGAGTCGTATTTGGTTTTTCCCCTTAAAACCCTTCTAAACTAATTATGGCGCTTTTTTGACTATCCAGCCAGAATAACAATCGTTGTCAATCGCTGGTTAGAAATTCAACTTATGTTGACTGTTGGCGACATCATTACCACTCCATGCTCTATCCTCCCCTTTACCACTCTATGGTCGCTAACTGATCCAATTGTTATTCTAAATTTTAAGCAAAATCAATCTACATTAAAGTTTCATTCCCACTCAATTGCGAATATAAAGTGTCTTAAAAAATGTTGGCTAATATCTATCATTAGGTATGTATTGTTAGATCTAATGGATTTTAAATAAAAAAAAAGTTGAGAGAAAACTACCAACTGTTTCCGAAAGGACGATACCTTTAGAAAATACCAGTAAAGCCATATTACATTTTGAAATAGTAACATTGGTGATATATCCACAAGAATAAAAAAATTTAAACTCGAAATCAACTCGTAAAGTCTCTACCGGTGCAATTAATACCCTCAAAGTTTTTCAAATGTTTTTGTCGAAAAGTTACTTACAAATTTTTTGAACTTAACCCAGATTTCTATTTTAGCCGATTTTATTAAAATCGAACTCGATTATATTTGTGATAGCCCCGCTAGCAGGGCGATGATTGGGTATGTTTGGCTTATTTGCATATCATAAATAGTTAAATAGATTTTATGCAAATCATGTGGTCGCAATTAAATACGACTACGAATAAAGAAGTTGCTTTATTTTATTAATCATTTTAGAATTGGCGATATTCATATCTGATTTAATGTTTTGGTGTTCCTTTAAAATGATTAGCCGATAAATAGTAGACAATATATGCTTAATGTTTTGCGCCAACCCCCTTCTAACGATGATTAATATTTTCTCATTATTTTTTTGTAGTTACGATTAGAATGTTAGGAATTTTATGCATTACACATATATAAACTTACAAAACTATATTTGAAATTACATAGGATTTGATCGCTACACCAATGATGGTCTTAAGTGTGCTTAATCTGTAACTCTAATCAGCTGAATAAAAGATCAGTTTATTACAACAATCAAACTGAATCTTAATTTACTAATAACATACTCGTATAGTTAAAGAATATTAACAAATTGTGATCGTAATATCGTTTTAAAGAGCATTAAAATAAATAAATACTACCTTCGGTAACCAATTAACATAAATATTAACAAATTTTATATTTCAATTTTTCCGTCAATACTTACACAAATATTTTCATTTTATCTTTAGCGTATATTGCGAAAAAACGTAAAAAATAATAAATAAATTACTTAATTTTAAATTTTTACGATCCATAATTATTACACATGTATTTTATTATATAATAAATAAATATATGAATCATTAATTTTGAATGCGCGCGTTTCATTGCAGGTGGTTCTCTCGGCCTGTTCCACATATTTCCAAAGTTTATTTTTGGAACACCCTACACGACATCCTATAATTATATTAAAAGACGTTCGTTATCCAGAATTACGCACACTTGTCGATTTCATGTACAAAGGGGAAGTAAACGTGCAATATTGCCAGCTATCTGCTTTGCTCAAAACAGCGGAATCACTAAAGGTATACCAGTGGTGACGAATTTAATAAATTTAAAGATTTAAATAATATTAAGTAAATTTAGGTAAAGGGTCTCGCTGAGATGACAAATCAAAATACAGCTTTGCGAGAGCCGGAGCGGGATACAGAGAGGCTAAGGCCTCATTCAGCAACAACAACAAAATCAGAACCAATAGATACAACTGGAAATACATCGTTACCATTAAAATCATCAACATCAGCACTAAGCACAATAACATCGCCCACCCGGTTAGATCCAGACAGATGTAGCCCATCATCACCACCACCACCACCATCATCATCATCATCAACAAGACTGCAAACACTATCCCCAACCCCATTAGATTTATATCAAAGAAAAAGTAATCGTGATCCTGAAAATCAATTATCAGAAACACCACCACTCCCCTTAAATGATATTCATTATACGAGTAAAGAAGAGCGACCAAGTTCGCCCGACGATGACGCAATGTCGAATGATATTGGTGAGAGATCGTTTAAATTTTCGCTACCTCATAAATTCCTCTACTCAAAAGAAAATATAAATTTAACAGGAATTAATATGACAATAAATTCAAATGCCCTACACACATCCGCACCACCTTCAGTAGTTGTACCACCTATTCCAACGTCCTTGCCATCTCACCCAACCGATTTGCGGCCATCTTCTAGGGGTGGACCAAATTCTACTACACCATCATTATTAAATACCAATAATAGTAGTAGCTCGTCGAGAGATCCGTTATTAGATAGTGGTAGCAGCAGATTAACGATGCCAGAATCGTTGCCTGGCCCATCTGGTATGGGGCCAGTACAACAAGTTCCATTGGTAAGTCACAAAAAAGCGTACCAACCAAATAAAATTGTACACGCAATACTAGTCAAGTAATTCGTTTCGTTTATATTTACAGTCCCTTAAAAAAGAAATCGAATGGGATCGACACGAAGAGAAACATATTCCAAGTGATAGCGGCATATCAGATTTTCGTCATCCACACGATACGGTAAGTCAGTCCAACCATTATTCATATTCGTGCAACTGTTTTTAGAAACCCGTAGATATTATGCATGCTGGTTTATATGTCTAATTGTGTTTGCTGTTTTAATCTATAGTCTATTTTTAAAGAGCATGTCATATTTGTTTAACCGACGAACTAAAATTTCAAAAACGCAAGGAAAAAAAATTAATTGGGTCATGTCAATAATTTTGCTCGTATTCGTATGTAATCATATATTATACGTAACACAAATTAATTATTAATTTTTAAATGTCTAGAAAAATTGAAAAATATATGTAATTTATTTGTTCGTCAATTTTAATTATTTTTTTGTACAGCGCAGTGACAAATAAAAAAAATAGTAAATTGTTAATTTAGTTTTGTTGAGATAACATATAATTGACAGTTTATGGTAAAGTAAACGTGTCTAAATAAATATTGAACATATATTTATTATGTACATATATACGCCTATCTAAAAATACAGAGTGCCTAGCTAAAGACAAGCAACTCGTTTTAGAATTATAGAAACCATTAGATAAATTTAATTCGGAAACATTGAGTAAATTGTAACATATTTTGTCCCTAGTAGAGGTTATGCAATAAACTTGTACGATTTATTCTTACATTCCCTAGGGCTGTCCGATTTGAGAAAGACTGCCTACAAAACTGTAACAAATTTTCCCGAATTCGATATATGTACACCATAAACATGTACTGGGAAATTACTCCCCTAAATGTTGAGCTGAAACACAATTTACTAAGATTTGGTTGCAATTAAGTTACTAAAAATAAATATGTATGTATATCACCCAGCATGCCTCATCCAGTACCAGTATACCCCTTCCAGCAGCCCTGGGCCATCTCTATCTGGGATTTGTAGTGCCAGCAAAATAAATAAATGTCTTTTATACAATGGGACGCAAAATTAAAGCTTTAATTTTCATGAAATTTGTGACCTAATATACCTAGATTAATATGAATAAGCACATCTTTGCACCAACTTGGGAAATTCATCAAAAAAATGTTTGTTGTAAAATGACTCAAAATAAGTTACTACAAGTCCTCCATTGATTTCATAAAAGTCAGTTTTGCTAATCCGCGATTTTCTGCATACTTTCCACTAGGTTTAGCATAGAGCCGTTGTTTTTTCACCACGCGGTCTTTATACACGTGACTTTGCAATTAAGGTTAATTTAGAAATCAAATATTAAACTAATAATTTAGCGCCAGGTTACTGTTACTTACTTAACTTACTTTACTAATATAATACGCCACTCATTCCATGGGAATAATAAAATTCAAAGGCAATGTGATGGTGTAGAGTGATTTTCCGGATCATTTCATATGGCGGTTACTCGACCCCTTTTATGTATAAGCCCTAAAGCTTATCAATTCTAAGATTTAAAATTCCTTTCAAATCGGGATTAAATTATCCCAAATCTTTCTGTAATTCTCTCTCTAGGTGCTTCGGTGAATTCGGTCTCTATGCTTGTCTAGATCGATGCACGGTAATCCGTAGCCTAGTCAAAGGAGTTAAACATTTTTAACCGCCTTTCTTTGTAACGTAAAAGAGTTGTTGCGTACTTTTTCGGGTGTACCATTGAACACTAGTAAAAAACGGTCATTTGAGCTTCAATAATTTTTCAATACTATGTATGAATCGGTAGATTGAATGCCTTATTGCGCGAATATTTTAACATTTTTGCAGTAACAAGGTGATCCGGGACATTCATCTTTCGAAGACAATTTTTATGTCTGCAGCGATAAACATCAAACTTGGAGTAGGAACATCTCGTTTATACACTAACTTTATCAAAAGCATCCAAAGCCTACATTTATACTTGTGGGTATTCTACTGCAACTTTGGGTAATGTTGCCGTCAGCCGTGATCGATTCTTTTACGATGCGGTTTTAAATATTGTCCATGTAGTCCATATGTGTTTCATTACTGTTGATGATTAATTTTAAATTTATTGATTTTCTATGTTTTAATGGACAAAATTCAATGTTTAACTCCCGTGTGACCTAAATTGTCTGGTTGATTGACGTAAAAGATTTTATTTTATTTTCTGTTAACATCAATTAGCCTCTTTAAGAAGTGTTCTGCGACAAAAGTATTGTTCATTTAGACTTCAGTGCCAAGAGTGTTCTCTGTTAACACCCGTTCTATTCTTCTGGGACACAAACTGTTGATAATTTCTTTTTAATATTACAAGTTATATATTTATACAATCCATATTAACTTTGACATTATTTTGACAAATTACCAGCCAATAACAACATAAACAAATGTAGTTTAGTTTTATCTTGGTGGTTGAGTAGATTTTTTATGAATATGATAAATCTTGATCAAAGGGCAAGTCCACATCGATGTCATCGTATTTTATGTCCAATCAGACCAAATGGACGAGGATTATAATAATACCAACAAGATTATTGGCTAGCTTGTAACGTAACAACCATAAAAATAGGAATATATAAAATACGTACAGTGGCACTATTCTGGTAATTCCCCGGGAATAGGGAACTGGGAAAAGAATTTATATGTAATTTTTATTTAAAAAGTTTTTTCTGTCGTACTAAGGTAAACAATTAGTGGTAATTTTTTTGAAAACAAAATTAATTTGGGAATACTTTTCCCTGCCAATTTAGGTATAGAAAAATTATTCACAATTGATAAATATTTACATAAAACTTTTCTACTCAGTAGGCCGGAAAAAAATATTTCTTGTACAGAAATTACATATAAATTATTTCCCCAGTTCCCCATTCCCGGGGAATTGCCAGAATAGTGCAACAGACGTACAAAAGCATTTCAGTCTAAAAACAAATGATTGACCCCAGATTCACCAAGACATTTTAGATAAACTGTTTTTTCACCCACAAACCTTCTCCTTTTGAACTATAACTATGATTTGAAAGGGTTTTCGTTAAAAAATTTGTATAGAAAATTTTACGACTGGAACTCATTTCGATTTTTGACTGGTTAAAGTTAAAGTTGGTTGGATTTTCCGAAGTTGAAAAATATTTTTATTTTTTTTTTTCAAAATCAGAACTTTTACAAATTTTTACACCACCACAGCAAAGGCACTATCTGCATTACCATTTGTCGGTCGGACACTTTCGGCTAACTTTAACAGTATAAACTGTTCACTGAATTTCGCGTAAAACTCTTCATATAGTTATTGCAGACTGGCTCTGTTATTTATATGGCCAACGGCAAAAATAAGCTCAGTGCCATGGTCATTCTAAAAACTGTATCTCTTTGTGAACATTTTAGTTTCTGAAAAAGAACTTTGTCTTTGAAGTGTTGTACAATAATTGCCCCAATTATTGCAATAATTCCTTGTTATTTATATAATCGGGACCAACTATTTGCATTTTTCTATTGAAATTAATCTCTTAACTCTGCTAATGACCTTCTTAAAAACTACTTCCTAAATCTGGAACTTTGAACCTCTGCAGAAACAAAATGTTCATCCGAACTTTAGGCCAACCCTCAGAACCGATCATTTGCTGCAATAGTGGCGCAACTCAAAATTCACTCATTTCTCATTTTTATTAGTGTCACTCTTGCAGCAAATGTGCGATATGTTTATATCATAGCGTTTTTCATCGATGTAAGACTAAAATTTGTTAGTTATAAAATTAAGATCACTTTATCAATTCAGATTTCAGATCTCTCGTTCATTATAGATGCACTAAATTTTAATTACTCAATTTTGTTATGTTACAAATAAATATTTTTATTGTTGATCCTGTTTTTGGTTTTCTAATTATACCTTAACCGTTTTTACACTTGTCTTCTGTGTCGTAACGTTTACTAATGTAACGTTTACTAATGCGAAATTGCTAGGAGGGGATTGCAGGGTTAAAATTAGCTGAAGTCATTCGTTAAAAATGTGATCAGTGAAATTTCCACTTAATACAAAATGCATTTTATTGTACTTGCTACTTTTGCCTCTATTAGTAATGGTTTCCCACCTACATTAATCGTTGAACATACTACAACCACAGAGTTAAATACATTATTTTGATTAGAAGCGGATTTATATTTGATTATATAATTAGAAATCAAAAATCGTTTGTCACCCAAATGTGTCATGAGATATACGCGGTGTTTACGAAAATAACCATAACCTATTAATGGGGAGAACAGATTGATTTCGGTTTTGTGCTGCTGATATTTGTATGGGCTGCTTCTTCAGAACCTAAATATTATGCATCTCAGAGTTTACTGAAACATTATGTATATGTTCAAACCCCGCAGACATTCTTAAAAAGCCAGAAAGTTCGAAACCCTGGGGAACTGATTCATTATAATTTCATTATAGTGAAAATTATATCTTTAGAAATATGAAACCCATAAATTAAATGAATTGTTTTTATAGTAATCGAATTCCAAAATTTAAATCAGTGGAAAAGTTTCGCCTCAATCATTTATTCCTTATTTACAAGTGTAAATATTGCGTACTGGTATGTAGGTACATTGTGATTTAAAACGTTGAAAAATTCAAAACCAAATTTTTCTGTAAAAATGTTACAAACCGTGAATTTCCTATTCTGTGAAAATGTCAGATCAGATCCGTGGTTGTAACAGTTTGCTACACTAGACCAATAACTATGGTGTACTGTTGGCATACATTTGCCCGATGAATATAGGTCTTGCCGTCTGCGCCTTGGGTTTCAGGCGATCCTTTATTTTAAATTTGCAAATTTATGTAAATTTTTTATGTATATATATATATATATATATATATATATATATATATATATATATATATATATATATATATATATATATATATATATATATATATATATATATATATATACGTATATATTCTCTTCATTTAAATTCGGCCAGACAGATCGATACTTCAAATGCGACGATTTTTTCCTTTTCCACAGTCTACGTATAGGCGCTACTAAAACTATTGCACTGATTCTATAATTCTATTAACTACATAAAACCATATAGGTATATGCGATTCTTGTTTTACTGTATATTAAATTTTCTCTGCTATTTTCCAATTTTCTTTCATTTTCCACATTTAATATACATACATGATTTTTAGTTTAGGCTTAATAGCTTTCAAAGTAGTTGTAAAATTTGAGATAGTAATTGTGAAAATTCGTAGAACTATTTCTTTATAAATTGTAAATGTGTGAGATAAAAATCGTGTTAGTGCTTTTATCGTGTTTACTGTAAACGTATATTAAAGTACATATTCAAAGTTTTGTCATAGGTAGGTAACGTTGAAACTTAAATAACACAATGGAACTGTTCTGTTTGCATAAAATTAAAACCCGACTTTTTTGGGGCGCAAAATCTGTGTCTTTGTGTCTCTTCCAGGTTTCCTAAGATCTACTTAAGGAGCATTCAATGCATTCATGGTTATCCGTTGTTGTCTGCAACCACTTCTTACTAAATCTATACTGTACTCTTCTAAATTTCGGTATTATTTACCTTGCATGGACGTCGTATGTTTGTTATCATTACGAACCCTGTAGTACCGGCTAATCTTTAAATTCTTTTTTACATCTACATCGTCCCTGATGTCGCCTGGTTTCAGAATATACCAATGAATTAGAAGTAATGTTAATGAATTACAGTTAAAATAAAAATGGTAAAGCAGTTTTGTGTTTTACAAATGCAAGTTGCAAAATGTTTTACCTAAATTTGCTGAACAGGAAACACGTCCGAGAAGCAACGTCAACAACACGTGGACTGTAGAGCATTGAAGACTGTAGGATTAATAAAACATCTTGTTCATCACTCTGAGAGTTACCAAATAGACTATGGGCCAATAACTAGCATATATGAGAAGCTACATGCCATTTCCCACATATACAAGTGAAAGTCATTAAGAAGGAGGGTTTACCCTTAATTAAACATACTAAGGCTTTCATATTTCAATTTTCACAGCCATGGCTGGGAATTGATTGCAAATTTGTTTTCCAGGGTTGTTGTGGGGAACGTCAGCAAGACTGTTCGAATAGAATTAATCTCTGCAAATCAGGCAAGAATCGTAATGCTATCATTTTTGATTTTTCCAACTTCTTTATTTCAGTAGATAGATGTAGTTGTAACAATAAAATGCTCATCCGAAAATTTATAAATAAATGCCATTCATTTAAGAGCCTCTTTAGGAAATCCGATTACCAGCAGGACTTAAAGTTCATTTTCGGTTCGTGGAGAAACAGTAAACCATCCACCATTTTTGACCTCATCTTTTGTCACAAAACATAGATGATTCATGGTTCCGTAAAGTAGCAGAAATCCCTAATTACTCAATAATCCATTGTCATGTTGTAATATGCTATGCCGCGATTTAGTGTTAGTACCAGCAGAGAGGGTGCTTTTACTGTGTCGTGTGTGTTTTGTGCGCTGTTTGAAAATGTCCAGCCGTTGGTGTCGAATTCTCAAACAAATTTGTATTTTAGAGTTTTAACATTTTACTTGATTCACAATGCAGCGAAAAATTTAAAGTGCTCGGATTCGCTTAAATTTGGAATGGAATATATAAATATGAAAATAAACTTTTCTAAGCATATAATTAGTACTGAACCAACCCGGACAATTCCCGAAAAATTAAAATCGAAAATTTGCATTAAAAATTTCATACAATATGACTCAGAAAAATATTTTGATTCTTCACTTAATCTGAATCTTCAAGACCTTAACGGTGGATTTGTTATGGAACAAAACCTTTAAAAGGTTTGCTTCGCTCAAAACTTTCAAAGCGAGAAGGGACATAAAGTATCTGTTATCAGCAGCGCGCACAATGGTAATTTTGAGTACGAAGTGCTAATAACAAGATTGTTTCTTTTTCCAGGTGCTTTCAAACGTTATACCACATGATTATATGCCTCCCCTATGTTGTAAAAATCTTCAAGTCTTTTTCAATGACATGTGACACGTATATAAGCTAGCAGAGTTATGAATTTGTGAAATAAAGCGCTGATTATAAAATTAACCTTTTCCAAAACCTTTCAATTGAATATGCCACTGCCACATGTTTCTATTGGAATGAGAAAAATTATCGCATATTAATCCGTTCCTAAGACATTGTCGGTACAGACATCCAGCCGGACGGAATAATTTTTGATTTTGCATTTTTGGGAACATGAGCTTTTCAACCGTCGACAAAAATTGTTTTGAACCAGGGTTATTTTTCATCATTTGTAACTAGTCACTTATCAGGGTTGCAATAATTTGATATTACGTTGATATTACGTAGTTTTCGTTTGACTTTCTTAATTAAATCACCGACCAGAATACTTCACTTATCATATAGGAGTCCTTCAGTTATTAACTTTCATTTACCTGCGATCCAGGAAAAATGGCCATTTTTACTACTTAGATAGAAACAGGCAATTCTTTTCTGAACATTTTGAGCTATCCAAATTTAGTGAAATTTCGAGGGAGTTAAAAGTTTAACTAATAAAAAATAAGACTGTTAATTTGTTATTTTATTTATATTTGGGTTAAAAGTTTCACAATTATTGGAAAATCTAATCTCTTTCCCGATTGAAGCTCAACTCGAGGTCTCCCAGTTTTTGCTGTATAATGATGAATCAAGAAAACCGTTCCGTAAAAAGATTCATAATCAAATTTACCAAACAAGTTTAAACTTAAAATGATTTTTTATAAACTATCGGCAAGGAAGCAGTGCAATTTCAACCACACAATCTGTCATCGTACACAGAAATGCATGATTATTTTATTAAACAGCCGTAAACGTGAAAGGGAAATATTTGATAATGCCCGGTCGTGGTTGGGGTACCCTTTATACCAGGAACCTGTAGTAGTGTAAAGCTTTATCTGTACAGCGAATCTCTGGTTGGGAAACAGCCTACGATTTATTTAAATTGCTTACCCTCCCTCATGTGACATCTTAGGACAATCCCAGTGATGAACCTCACTGTTTTGATATAAATAGAGTGCCGTCTGCTCAAATGAGTTAAATAGGTATCCCAAAAATACATTTTAAAATTGGCTATTTGGCAAAACATTAAGAAAATTTAAACATTAAAAATGTGGGGACACCATTAAGAGATAGTCCAATGCAGATTTGATTCCAAGAACGTTAAACACTTTACCTTCACAAAGGCACCTAAGAACAATAGAAAACAAAAATTATGGGAAAAATTCTAAAATATAAAATAAAATGTAGGAGAGCATACTGATCTCGTTTTCTTCTTCTTCTCAATGCTTCAAACTTCCGCAGGTTTCGATTTGCATGAAATTGGAGATCAAAAAATGTTCTAACTAGTTGTTTACCGTAACCAGGAAATAATTTTAATTTACAATCATTTTTAAATTGCTAACTACCTAAAACTTTTAATGGTGTCATACCTTTCAGAAATGATAAAAACGAGTACAATGATTTTAGGGTGTGCGACTCTGGAAAGATTATGAACCACACATTTTATACAATTAAATTGAAATGATTTTACTGTAATTATTAGATTTGAGTATCAACCTAATATTATTTTACAACACCTAAACATTTGTAAATAAAATAAAAACTAATTAAATCTGATAAAAACTATTTAGAGATTGTGGCTTGTTTATTTATTTATTTATCTTTTTTTGTTCATAGTGATAATTAAAATTAGAAATCGGGTATTTGAATAAAACTCCTCAGTTTTATAATTTCATTGTTTTATGTAAATAATAAATCTCAAGAAGTTGATCTACGTTTTTTGGACATTGCATAATGCTATCGAAAGTCAAAATTATTTTTTATTTCTGTTATGTTTAAACTCTACTTTTAGCATCATAATACAGTAAAACATTTTAATTTGTAACTTACTTATTGATTGATATCTGTACATTAAATTGAAGAAACATAATTTTCTAAAATTGTGACTAAAACTATAAACTATAAATTCTTATATCTTATAATATAATATTCTTTTATTATAATATTTATTTAACATTTTTTTTTTTTTTCAATATAAATAAAATAACGTTTTACTGTATTTATATTCTATACTTTTTTATTTTTAAGCATAAATTAATTTGAAATTACATGATTTTTATTTTTAAAATTATACTTAACGGCGAAAAGCGTGGAATGGGTGGGGGCGGGAGGGCGATTTTCAATATTGCATGTTGACTCGAAAATTCGATCAATAAAATTGTTACTTTTGTAATTTGTTATTTTTAAAAACAAGAAAATCGCCCTTTGTAACAAATTAAAAATAAAATTATTTATATAAATATAAATTAAAAATAAAACTGTGAACAAAATATAAACTTTAAAAAAAGGAAAAAATTAACTAAAAAGAAAAAAAAATTTGAACAGAAAAACTAAATAATACAAAAATAATTTTATAAAAATAAATTGTGATAATTTGTGAAATTAATTTTAAAATTTATAAAATTAAATATTAAAAAAGAGCAAACGTACAAGTTGAACTAATTTTTTTAAAACACGAAACAATGTCCCTTCGGCCTCCAGACAAAAATCGAACCTCAACTTCTTGAATTTTTTTTTCTTTTTAATTTTTTCTTTTCTACAATATTTATTTCAGTTTATCTAATATTCCTATTATTTTGGGTAATAAATAAAAAAAGTTTAATATTCTATATTTTTTTTTTTTTGTTTCAAATGGAAAAAATATATTTTTTGAATACTAATTATGTATTGTTTTTTTATAATTAATTATAACGCGAAAAATAACGCATTCATTTTGTTTAATTTCATTTTGAGAAAAAACCAAACCGAAATTTATTATGTATGATTAATAAATAAGCAAAACAAAAAATTATAAAACAAAAAAGGCATTAATTAATATTTTTATAGAAGATACTAATATACACTTTAAAGTAGAGAGTTATTTTCCAAGCAAAACAAAATTAAATAATTAAAACTGAAAAAAAAAATTGAAAAAGAAGTTGATGGATTTTTGTTTGGTTGCAGGAAGCGACAGGTATCCCAGGAGGTGGACAACCTCCTGATCAAGGTGGTAGTATATTTCCTTGTATGTATTGTGGTGCCTCGTTTACAAATCAAACAAAATTAACACGCCATATACTATCACACTCGTTGGAATCACTAAAATTTCGTGAATCGACCCATTTATTTGTGAGTCATTTAAACTTGCCGCCGCACGATCTACCACCACAACATTTTCCAGCCCTGCGACCGGGACCACCACAAATGGAGCCACTTGAACCACCCGATGGCGGACCAATGGATATTGAATATCAATCGAATTCGAGCACAGGCGGCATGGGGAGCAGTAATATTAGTGGCTGCTTAACACCTGGTAATTCAACTTCGTGTAGTGATCAGGGAAGTGTAGTGCTATGTAAATTTTGTGGAAAAAGTTTTCCAGATGTATCATCTCTAATAACACATTTGCCCGTGCATACGGGCGATAGACCATTTAAATGTGAATACTGTGGTAAAGCTTTTAAATTAAGACACCATATGAAAGACCACTGTCGAGTGCATACAGGTAAGTGGATAAACTTTATTCTGTTAATCACAATTCATTTATTATTCCTTAAACGCGGAAGCACAGAAAAGAATGTATTCGGAAGTAAAGCTGCTAGGATTTAAAATGTAGAAATTAAAATTGGAATCTGATACACCACAATTAATTTGTCAATAGATCTCGAATACACCACAATTAATTTGTCAAAATTTAAAAATTCAACCTACCGGATTTTTGTAAAAAACTGTCTTGTATAGGGTTTTCCAATAAGAGTGATATGAGTTCTTAAAAAAAACACTAATTGTTAAGGAAATTGAAATGTTTTTTTATTTAATGTGAAGTACAATCGATACAATTAAGTTCTGAATAAAACGTCATTCAAATGGTCTCCACCACTTCTTCTGCAGGAACGAATTCGATGAACCCAATTTTCGAGCACTTTTTCCACTAAATCAACTCGTATGTCATGAGTAGCACGTTTAATATTGACTAGCAAAGCTTGAAGAGAGTTTGGTTTATTGCTAAAGACCAATGACTTCAAATAACCTCACAAGAAATAGTCTAATGGTGTTAAATCACAACTTCTTGGAGGCCATTCAATATCACAATTTCTTGAAATAATCGAATCTCCAAACTTATCTCGCAATAATTCAATTGTTGCACTTGCTGTGTGGCACGTAGCCCCGTCTTTTTGGAACAAAATGTTGTCAAGATCAATTTCGTCCAATTTCGGCCATAAAAAGTTGGTTATCATTTATCTATACCGATCTCCATTGACAGTAACGGTGTTACCAGCTTCATTTCGAAAAAATACGGACCGATGATTCCACCAGACCAAAAACCACACCAAACTGTCAATTTAGGTAAATGTAATGGTTTTTCATGAATAATTTGTGGATTTTCTTCGCACCAGAATCGACAATTTTGTTTATTTACCGCACCACTCAGATGAAAGTGAGCCTGATCGGAGAAGA
The DNA here is from genome assembly GCA_963691935.1 of Nephrotoma guestfalica. NCBI lineage: Eukaryota > Metazoa > Arthropoda > Insecta > Diptera > Tipulidae > Nephrotoma > Nephrotoma guestfalica. The sequence goes on along the minus strand of OY829913.1, from coordinate 306,016,670 downwards.
TGATTTTCTTAAAAAAAAAGCAAAATCAGCAAATTCACTACGTTTACGGTGGTCCAATGGCTTCAGTTCTTGAGTGAGAACAATTTTAAACGGATGCAAACCCAAATCCGCCAGGTTGTGGTTTGAGACAGTCCCAATTCTTTAGAACGTCTTGTAATCGACAAATTGCGGTCTTCAGCAACACTTGGACGATTATTACGACTATAAAATGGCAAAAGCGCACGAAAATTGCAATTGGAGAACGATTATTTTGATAATAAAACTGAATAATTTGTAAACGTTGTTCTTGAGTATATCTCACCTTGATGAAATTGTAAACACAGACAGATCATGACATATTGTAAATGGCCGAAACGTCACTTAAAAATCATATCATTCCTATTGGAAAACCCTATATAATAAAAAATCATTATTCCTGCTTAAATTTCAGAAAACCAACAAGGTCGTAGATTAGAATTCGATGCCAAGGCGGCCTTGCTTCGAATTCTCAATCAAGTATGAATGAGTATTCAGATACCGGAAAAATGGAAGGAAAGCAGAATGATACCTATTCCTAAAAGGGATCGGGTTAGGAAGCTGGCAACAAATTACAGGGGAATATGTATGTTGAATGTATTTGTTAAATTTGTGAATGACGGAAATTTGTTGCCGGAAACCACCTTTGGGCTGCGTCACAACCACTCTGCTAATGAATGTGTAGAAAAGTTTGTGTGGGAAGTACAAAAGGAAAATAAGTATGTTGTGGCGGTATTTTTGGATATAGAAAGAGCATATGATTACGTGATTCCAGGGAAACTTTATCAGATCCTTATAGACTTGGGGTTTCCTTGGAAAATTTGCAAATGGGTGTATGAGTTCATGAATGAGAGAAAGTTAGTTTTATGTGGTAGAGGGTATAGGTTCGAAGGAGCGGTGACTATGGGCCTTTCCCAAGGCAGTAAAATCCCACCGACTCTCTCTCTCACAAAAGTCATTTTGCAATTTTCAGATGACTTTGTTCTGATGAGCAAGGGGAGGACCATCGAGGAGGCCTTGAGTCGGGCTCAAGAATGTGTGGTAACCGAAGGTAACCAAATGTTTGAGTGAATTGAATTTGAGGGTAAATTCGAGTTAATGTTGTAGTATGGCTTTTAGAACGAATCGGATGGTTGATGTGCAAATATATAATGAGAGAATTGAGTGTGCGAAATTAGCTATAGGTATTTGGAAATCTAATATTGACAGAAGAATGAGTTTCAAAGTGCATATGGAAAAATTGGCCGATAATTGTCAGAGTAGATTGAATGTGATTAAAATGGTGAGCAAACCGCCCATTTCGGTCATAACTAAGGAGTTCGGAGCTCATAACTAAGGACAATAAATTGGTAAATGAAATGAAAGAGAGATTGCCAAGAGGGACGGTTTACAAAAAACAACAACAAGATCACTGGTAATCTTGGAAAATATTAACATATTCTCCAAGATTCGTCCGGCAAATCCGAAAGTCCCTCCGAGCAATCTAATAGTGCGGTTGAAGTTTGGTGACACAACAAAAGCAATGATGAATGAGTTATCGGTTAAGAGTGAATTTTGCAAAATGCGAATGAATTATGTTGCTCACGAATTATGTTGTATCTGTATAATGAATGCAGAATTGATACGGATTATGGAAGGGATTAAGTTGGCAATGATACAAGGGAGAAGGAGAATAGTGTTATTCTCTGACTCCCGGAGTAGGTTGGAATTAATTAGTAAGGATGGGGGAACTCATGGCAATATGTATGTGGAAATGCTATATAAGTATCTTCAATCTTGTGAGAGGGAAGTTATTCTTCAATGGATACTTTCACACCTACAGATTGAAGGTAATGAATGAGCCGATATGCTTGCGAAACGGGATTATTTGATTGAGGAGGTAAATGAATATGAATCCATGGATGCCAGAGACGTACTTCGCATGTTTCAGGTGAATCTGTGGAGAAAATGGGAGAGAGAGTTTGTTGAAAAATGTCAGGTGAAAGGTAAGAAGTACTTTGAGTTGGTTAGGTCTCTTTTGAGGGAACCGTTAAAAGCTCCTTAAAGCTCAAAGGAGGTACTAGAATGTTACGAACTATGGAACAAGTAAGATTGAATCATGGAAATTGAATGTTTGAAGAAACGAAATTTGGTTGTGTGTGAATTATGTGGAAGCTTGATTCTGAAATGTTCTGCATTTAACCAGAGCAGACAAATGTTCGATGTTCTATTGAGTGCAAGTAGTTTGACTGAATTATTACGAATGGGAATGAACGTATAAAAGAATGTGTATGAATTTATTAGAACAAATCAGATAGAAGTGTGAAAGAGATCGATGTGTGCTAGGTGTATGAAAAGAAATTAAAATTAAATTTGTAAATTTTGAAACGGGCCATATGGCACTAAATTTTTGGAGCTAGTGCCAAATAAAAAAAGGACATGGTTTACCGTTAACATATTGCTTAATCTTCAGCCGTACAACTATTTGTATTTGTAACTCTCGGCTATAGAACATCCTACATTGTAGTAATTTTCAAATTCCCATTAGCAAATTTATTCCAAATAGTTTCATTATTTGATTGGGTGTTGTATGTTTAAAACCCGAGCGGTCCTTTTGTATAGCGTACATGTTTTTATACCATATAAGGTACAAATTCTTCATATATTGGCTGTGGTATATATTTTTCAAATATTGGTAAAGGCGTTCTGGATTCCATCGAGAGTGTAAATTAGAGTTGACTCAATTAATTCTAACGCGAATGGATCTCATTCAAATGAACCTCGTCTCCAAGGAATATCTTCCATTTCGGTGATTTTATAATTATTTTGCTGATCTCCAAACTCTATTTCATTATAGCTGTTAAATAGCGGGTTTTCAATTTAATCATACGAACCCAGTCTCCACCCTTTGTGGCGATTTTGGCAACAACTGTTGAAATAGCAACATATATTGCCATTACATATCAGTATATTTGGCAACATTTGACAATTTCTTAGTTAATCCAAAAGCAAGTGAGAAATATTTAGAAATTTGATCGATTATGGAACCAAAAATTGTTAACATAATCAAGTAGATAGAATAGTCTCAAAAAAACTAAATTACAATAACATAAAGAGCCAATAAAACTTACGGTTTTCAAGAGTACAGATTTGTCGGTTCGTGTCACACTTTAATCACTAACATACTAATTTCTTGTACATTTGGAGAGACAAATGACAACCAAACGATATTATATTATATTGAAGAAAGAGACAGTCGGATACAAAATGTGTAAAAGAGCAATAGCTTAAACAAACGAGAATAGGCCTTGGCAACATATGTTGCCGCAATGTCCCAAGTTCATCAACTAAACTAGATGTTGATATTTGTTCACTAAGCGGCCGATGAAAATCAGTGGGGCATGCAAAATGGGAATAATACTTTTTTCAACCACCGGGCACCACCACGTCAGTTTCAAGGATAGGCCATATGGAATAAACCATATGGAACATTTTATTAGAGTGGTAAAAACAGATTACCTATTGTTCCAACAGTAACGCGCTTAATAATAGATTCGTTCCGCTTTGACAAGCGGTTCCCAAATTTTGGCTGGTCAGAAACATTTAAGGAAATAGTTCCAATGAATTATCATTATATTTTGTTCTTTTATACCTGGTTACCGAATATGCCTAAATCATCGAATTAAATATAAATTGGTGAACCGAAACGTCTTCGGTTGGGGTTCTGCTTCAATGATATGTTAACCGAAAGAGTAAAGCCGAAATTTTTTAATAGGGAATTTAATAAGGCCATAATGGGCTTTTAATTCGCTGTTTGCTGGATCTTGAATTGCATTCTAAATTAGAGTTTCTTCAACCATGATTTTCGATTTGGGTTCTGCTACCTAAAAAATTGCAGAAATTCAATATTTTATCAAAAACAAGTAGAGCTCTTTTATAAAGCATTTAGTTAGCCAGCAGAGAGCCTTTTATTATTCACAGAACATGATCTTATTTTGAGTTCTAAATTAGGTTTATGTTGGATTTTTGTATTCGATTTTGCTACAGTGTGTCCTCAAGATCCAGTGGAGCTTAAATTTTTTGATCAATAGAACTTGTTCTTTATGTTTAATTGGATTTTCAACCCGTTTGTCGATTTGGGTTCCGCTAGCCTTAAAATATTAAATCATTTTCAATAGGCGATTTATTTAGCCTAAAGTTATTCTTTAAATATCGATTTGTTGTAATTTTGTTGCATTGGAATCTACTAACTTTTTCTACAGCTACCAAAATCCATCGTTGCAATGAGAATGCATGGAGCCTCGATATTTAAAAGATATTTAATAGGACTTTAATTAGCATTAAATTTTCCTTATTAAGGACATATTAATGTATTGAAATATTTTTCTAGATGGGTTCTGCTAACTTTAAATTAAAAAATAAATTAGCGGATTAATTTAAAATTATTTGATAATTTAGTTGCAGTAATCGGACTCTATTAGTTATTTCGGCTACCCTGAAGTGAAGCCCTGGTCGTTCCAGATAATATCCTATAATAAAATATACTGAAGACTTAATGCGACGCGCTCTACAAATTGTAGAGATATATGGGACCTAGAGATAGGTTTGTGCGTTAATCCAAGCAGATTATTGGTTTTTACAAGACTAAACTAAGAAACGTCAAACAACATGACGTTAGCTTAGACAGTAATCTTTACTGTAAATTTCACTTCACTGTTTTGCCATTTATTCATCTGTGAATAGTGACGTAGAAAAATCACTTGTTCGATAAAACTGTCTTATTACCAGAAGGTTTTGCTCGTAGTCACTTAAAACGGTTTTTTAATGAATTTTTGAAATTTTTTATTTGACAATACTAAAAGTTTCCTGAATCTAAACTTTATTTGTTTTACTTAGGAGAAATGCAATATGGACCAATTTTAAAATTTAATTAGGTTATGCGATCAAGTTTTTAAATAAGTAAGTTAGTAACTATTATATAGTATGAATTTAAAAAAACTAAAGGTTTTATTAGAACACATGATTTATTTTGACTATATATTTCTACACTAAACATAAATTTCATCTTATTCTATCCTTGAAACGAAGGTGCTGCTATAAAAGTTGCGGCAAGCATATTAACTATAGGCATGCCAACCACCTATATCTTTATTTAAAAATAAAATTCTTTTAAAATTTCGATTTTTGAAAGATGTCATTAATACATCGAAATTGATAGATTGGAAAACCAGACACCAGAATGAGAAATATTTAAAAAATCACATAAATTAAACTTTGTGGCTTTACTTCTATATACATCCATTATTTCTGTTCTGAAAGTTTTAAATGTATTTTCTGAAATCAATAACCTCGTAAAAATTAATTTAATTATGAACCCCGAACTATTCTTTTATATTTTAATTCTAAATAATTTTTAGGTGAACGACCATTTCGTTGTGGTATGTGTGGTAAAACATTTTCCCGTTCAACAATACTAAAAGCTCACGAAAAAACACATTATCCCAAATATGTTAGAAAATTTTTATCATCACCAAGTCCTGTGGATAGCAAAGATGATTCACCACAATAGTAAAATTATAGTTTTAGAATTAAGTTTATTTAATTTTTCTTCAGAAAAAAATTACATCAAAAATTATGAAGAAAAACTAAAACAATAATTATAATAAATAAAATAATAGTTTATTATATTATACATACAATACACTTAAAAGCAATAATTTTTTTTCTAATTTATAAAAAAGGTTAAAATAACCAAACAATATAATAGGCGAATTTGTCACAAAATTTATAAAAAAAAAAAATTAAAAATATGTTTTCTCATAAACATTAAATAAAATAATTAAATTATCCACACATACACACACATCGGTGCTATTTATCAAATACCATTTTTTGAGAGTCGAAGAATGAATGAAAAGTATTAACGACTGATTATTGGAGAAAAAAAAATAATATTAAAAAAAAAAATTAAAATAAATAAAGGGAAACGCGATTATTTTACCAATTTATTTAGAAAATGTTTTAAAAAAGTATTTTCTTAAATTATCTTCTAAAAACCAAGACAACAACTGTGATCACAAAAATTATTTAAAAAATAATAATTAAAAAAAAACAAAAAAAAAATATTATTTGGAAATTTTTTTAAAACTTAATTAAAAGTAATTACACAAATAATATAATTAATAATAATAAATAATATATACAATTAAATGTTAAAATAGCATATATTTGTAATAAAACTATATAATTTTTGTTATTTATTTAAAAAACGAAAAATGCGATGGGTGAACTTAAAATAAAACACGGTAATGAAATTGTGCATGCATCAAAAGAAGAGGTGGAAAATCGATTAAACTCACACACACACACATAAAAATAAACAAGTCAATAAGGAATTTTTACAGAAAAATATTTACAGTTAATTTTATTATGTTGTCATATATTATAATATATATTATGAAATATCCTATTTTAATTTTTAACAAACCATATTATTGCCATACCCCCAATATATCATTATATACATATTATAATAGTTAGTAACTCGTTCACCTTTTCAATTTCACCTCTCATTGCGATATAAAACGTCATTATTATTATTATTATTATTATTTACATTTGTAATTTAATTTAATCTTATGTTATTATAAAAATAAGTGGTCGATGCAGGGAATATAATTGATTTAAAAAAAAAATTTAATCATTCATCCGTGTAAAATTTTGTTGTGATTTCTGAGCGATGTGAATGTTTTTTTTTTAAATGTAAAATTAATTGTTATAATTTCGACTCAAACATATTTTTTAAATAAAATATTATTAAACCGTTCTAGCTAAAAAATAAAATAATAATATGAAAATTTAATCGAATTTTTATCAAAATAAACTTCCTAATAGGCTGTCTCTTGAAAGTGGAAATATAATTTTTTTAACTATTTTTTAAAAACTTTTTTTTTCATTAAATACATCAGATACTCGCATTCATTTGTAAAAAATATAATTATATTATTTTATTATTACCATTGACTAAATATAATATGCTGGAGATATTGTTACCATCTCTGGAATGTTAAGTTGCTACTACACCGACAACAAAAATTTAAAAAAAAAAAATATATATATAATTTTTAATAATTTTATTTTATTAAATTTAGTTTTTATTTTATTTTATATATTGTTATATATTATAATAAACAAATTGTGATTATTTAAGTAAACACATATTTAAAATAGAAATATTATTTTTATGCGGTTTTCTTTAAATATTTTATTTAGTACAAAATTATTTATATTATTAAAACAAATTTGTTATGTTTGATAAAAAATGTGTTTACTTAAAACAAAAGTATAGTTTTTAATTTACAATATTTAAATAAAAAATCTATAATTTTAAAAGTCATCGCATGTGAATTTAGTAAGTGGGAATAATTTCATACCAATTTTATATATCCATCGAAATTTTAATTTTTAATTATTTTAATTTTATTATTATTACCAATTGGACAACATTGTGATCATTTATTATTATTAAATATTTTTTTTATAGGAAAAAAGTATTTTAAGTTTTATAAAAATTATTAGAAAAGACAAATTTTTAATTTTTTTGTAGTAGAAAACAAGAAACAAATTTGGCTGTGATTTTTGTTAATTAAATTAAATTAAAAAAAAAAACTTAATAGAGTTAAGAAAAAAATAATATTTTATTTGGAATTTTTATATTATTATTAATTATTATTATTATTTATATAAATTGGCATATAATTTAATTTTTAAAATGGATCTCTAAATTGTGATGTAATGTTTATCGTTAAATTAAGTATTTATTAAATATTATTATTATTTTTTTCTATTAGAAGAAAATTTAAACTAAAAAACAAATAAAAATTAATTAAATAATAAATTTAAAATAATTAAGATTTTTGAATGGATATAATTAAATAAATAAAAAAATTATAAAATGGAATACAAAATACCTTACATTCCACGGGAATTGAATGATGAAGAAATTAATTTATAAAAAATTATAATTATATTATTTTGTCAATTATATGTGTATGTAATTGTATTATTAAATAATTTAATTTTATAAATAAATATTAATTAGACAATAAACTATGTAAAAAATAAAATGTTTTTGTTTCCAAAAAATTTAAATTTTAGTTTTGTTTTTAAATTTCATAAATCATCATTTTTTCACTAATTATCATAATATTCATCATTCAATTAACAAAAATATTTAAACTACCTGTAAATGAGTTCATCAGGTCCCAAACACCTCGAACATATTTTTTTCATTATTTATTAAACTATTATTTAATTTGTGCGCCGTCAAAGGGGGAACTTTATTCTATTATTATATATAATTTAAGTTATCCATTAATATAAAAAAAATTAATAATTAAACCAATCAACAACTATAAGTTCCTTAATATATATTTTAGTTAATTTAAATGTGATTTGTTTAAATTATTTAATTATTTAGATTAATTATATTATTTATATATATATATTTTGTTAAAATTTCGATTAAATTATTTAATATGTCAATTTTGAAATGATTTTCTTTTACATATATAAATATTATATAGCTAATAATAATCAATGCTATATACGGTGGGAGAATAATTAATTGAAATTCTATAGCAATAAATAAATATTTTAGTAACTAATAATATTAGATTATTATTAGTATTACATTTAGAATTATTATAATTATTATTATTAATATCAACAAATAGAATATTAAAATAAGAAAAATTTAACTATTATTAATAATTTTTATTACAACAAAAATTTAAATAAACTATAAATTAAATTATTTTAGTAGAGAAAATGCAATAAAAATTTTTAATTGTAGTTTTATTAATTTTATTACACAAAATGCCTGATCACTAATATATATATAAAAAAAAATTAAAAATATCAAAATTAATAAAATTTAGATGATTCTTGTTTTTGATCTGCAGCCACGTATTCTATCTTTCAAACGGTCCAATAACGCAATAATTATTTTTCGTATAACATAATAATTTAATTAATATTGTTGGTAAATTATTTGCTCGGTTTGACACATCTAATAATGACCATCACACATAATAAAACAAAATATCACTAGAATTAAATAAAATTAAAAAATTTATAATACTATCACACAACCTTTTCAATAAACAAACAGTCGAAATCATAAATAGACCATTTTTATATCGACTGGTTTGTAGCTTAGAGTGCCTCAATTAAATAAAAAATAATAATAATAATAATATAATATAATAAATCTAAATACTAAACAATTTTAATATAAAATATATATTATATATTATACAAAGACTTTTTAATTTATTCAAGAAAAAAATTTAAAAAATAATCAACACAATGTAAATTGAATATTTTAATAAACAACAAAAAAAAATTTAAATCTAGACAAACATATAAAACATAATATGTATAAATATCATTTAATCTAAAAACAATTAAATAAATACCAGCTGTTTTGTTTAAACGAATATAATATGATGTGATTATTTATTATTATTATTATTTTTAAATTTGCTTAAAAAAATTTATTTTATTTATAAGATTGCGAAAAATATTAAATTATATCTAGATTGCTCAAATTAATTAATTACATCATCCCAAAGCAGCAGAAAATTAATTAAACCATATAAAATATGTTATTGTATATACAAACATAAAATTTTATACATAAGCATGTATATAAATAAATAAAAATGAAATATCCCAAAATTTATAAATAAAATATTATAAAAAATAAAAAAGGAAATAGCTCAGGGCATCTCAAATTCTTCCATAAAATACAATATATTGCAATAGAATTTTTACAGTTGAGAAATAGAATATAAATTTTTTTTTAAATAAGAAAAAAGAATTATTTAACTAAACAAATAATAAAATTTACAAAATCTGTGTTATTTATTAATTTATTATGGATATTATTCAAAATAAAGTAGAGAAAACAAAAATTTTATTTAATAACAAATTCTATATAAATCTATCAATATATATAAAAAAAAATAAATAAATAAACAATATTACAATATGTATTATTTTAATTAATAATCCAAACTTATTTTCTGTTCTTCTATCTAACGTATCATTATATAATTATATTATTAAATCCTGAAGAAAATCTTAATTTAATTTTATTTTGTTTTATTATGAACAACCTATACAAAAATACAGTAATAAACCATAATTTGAGTGCCAAGAAAGCTGAACTTTTAAAAAAAATTATAAAACAAAATTTAAACAATTAAAAATAAAAATCAAGTAATTTAGAAAACAAAAACCGATAAAAATTCATAAAATACCACATTTATTTTATTTCGCAAAAAGAAATTAATTTACCAGTTTTATTTTTATTTTTGTGTAAATAATAACAACAACAAAAAATAGAACCAATTTTTTTATTTTATAAAAAAGAAAAACAATAATATTAATTAAGCACAAAAAATATCAATTTATATCATATTTAATAAAAGGAAATTAATTTAAAATTGATTTATTATTAATTATTTATTTGATTCTTCAGAATACCCATATTATTTTAACATTATTATTATTATTATTAACGTTATTAAAAAAAAAATTTAAGAAATATTACACTGTAGTGCCTCCCAAACCGATATTTACTGATTATAAATAATTAATAAATTAATAAAAAAAAATAACAATATAAAATAAATTTTAATTTAATTTCCATTTTAATATTTGGTGTTCCTTAATTTTTTAATTATACGGGGTGTCCAGAAATAACGCGATTGCCTTTCGCGTCGCAATAGGCGACATAATTTGCTCATTCCGTAATTAATATAAAATAAAAGTAACTGAACAATCTAATCGAAAATTATTTTCAATTAATTAGTTGCTTAAATTTTAATGGCAATTATGGAAATGACTATCAATTTATTGTTCAGAATTATGTCTTCTATCGGAATCCAAAAGGTAAATGAGTTCTTGTGTGGCACCCTGTATATATGTATCGCTCAAACCGCGAAATTTCAATCAATGTCGATGAAATAAGTGCTCATATCCGCTAATTTTTTTTCAACAAAATATTCAGTTTTTCAGTATTTTACGTTTAAACTTGTTCTTTACTTTAAAGTTAATTTTAAAACCATTTAAAGCCTTGTACCACTTTTATTGATACGTTTGCACCAAAAGATTAGCAATCAGAGAAAATCGACGGTATAAACGCAAACTAAACCGCTTTAATATTTTTTCCATGCAAAAATTAATTTTAAAGTGTTTTACTTCGCGCTTATATCACACATACTACTTGTTGCTAGCTGATTAAATGAATTGTAAGGCAGATTAGGTTTAACATAATTTCTTATTACTTGTGAAGCGGAGAACCATTTCAGAGTTCTAAAGCTTTGCATAATATAAAAGCTACACATACAATCGCAGAACTTATTATGGCATAATTATTTGGATCGTGGATTTAAATCTCGTAAAATACCCGAAAATTAAATACCCGGGTATCGGGTAGTTATTTAGCCTAATATACCCAACTAACCCGAAAAAAATGGAATAAAAAAAAATTTAACACTTCATTTTCATTGAAAACACAGACTTTGCTAATTCGATCCCAATTTCGACGGCTATCGTTCTCCTATGGTAGCCGTGGAAACAAAAGAGTAAACTTTTGTCCTAAATAAGTACGAATGCATTCTTTAATTCGAGATGGTTTTAAAATACGATAAACAAAGGTAAATAATTTCAAGGATGATATAGGGTGTCCGCAACTGACGGTATTATATTGAAAGGGGCAGTAGCATGCTAATATTAGTAAAAAAAAAATGCTACAACGGATTATCGAAATTTTTTACCGTTAAGATATTATTATAAACCGTTAAAGTTAAACTGATTTCACTTTTTTACTAAATGTTTAGTTATTGTCGATTAGGATGAAAAAGTAACAATTTTTGCAATCAAAACTAAACTATTTATTGGGTGTATGACTTATTTTTTACAGATTTTTCAGCAAATTTATTTTATTTAAAAAATAGACAATAACGAATTGAATCTCGTTAATAGTGTCGATCGTTTTTATAACCTTAAGCCATCTCTCTGGTAACGAATGCCATCGCAAAAGCAACTTACAGGCTTCAACACGATAATTAATGCACATCGACAAAACTGTTTATCCACTAAGGCGTGCTTCATTGACCGGAACAAATTGTAGTCGGATGGAGCCAATTCTGGGAAATATGCCGCGTACGGGAGAAAATCTCATCCCGAGTTCAAGGGGTCTTCTGAGTCACGCGAGCAACTAGTTTCCAGGAGTCCGTAATCAAGCACACTCTTCATGTCCCACCAGATACACAGGAGGACCTTCTGTGGGCGGGTGCCCGAGATCTATCCACGAATTTTAACTTTTTATCACCCGTTATAAATTCAACAAGCAGTGAAAGGCACGAGTTCATACGTTGATCTAGGTTGTGTTCTGTCAACACACGTGGCCCACCTTCTAAGTTTTTGAATTTTGCCGATTTGTTGCAAATGTTTGGAAATAACTGTTTGGGTAACCCCTAGCTGTGTTGCAAGCTCTCAAACTTTATAATTACACGTTTCATAAAACACAACGTCGGCACTAAGAACAGTACAAATTGATTTCCGTGCTTTAGAAGTATTTTTTCCTTGTCGGAATTCGTATAGAATGCAGTGCCGAATGTGCAGTTTATCAGTTGCTATCGTAAACTCTGCTATCCTGACGGGTTATGCAAATCACGTAGAAACAACAAAATACCGTGAAAATATTTCTTTATTAAATATAATTTCAAGGTCGAAGAAAAAATTTGTAACACTTAATGTTTTGAAAACGAGATTGTTGAGGAGCGTTAATTTTCGTAAGCTAACGATTTTCGTTTCCAGACAGTAGAATACAATTGTTCGTAACTGTTGTTGTTTTATTAATATTTTAAAAGATAACAGCATACCTTTAATCGAGAATTTAATTAAGTAAATAACGGGATGATTGTTGGGTGATTAAGAATTTTTGTGCATGATTTTTATTCGTAACTCGAGTAGTTAAAAAGTCGGTAAAAACCCGTTGTACTCGATAGCTCTACAATGTTGTGCATTTACCTGTATAGACTACTACTGTTGTAGAGTATGTAGACAATTCGTAGAAAATGTAAAATATTATCATTTGTAGTTTTCCCATTGTTTTTTCAATACGATCTTATAGATTTTTCCAGTTCATATTAGTGAATTCCAAAAATTTGGGGAATGAATATTAAATTATTACAAAATAAACGGATGAGATTAGCACGTTTAAAATAATTCAAGAGATTACAAATATATTCTCAAACTGTATATTCGCAGTGCCATTTGTTTCAGTGATTACTAAACTCTTTATCATCACATAGAATTAAAGAACAATGCCGATTAAAGCCAATTAAAGAAATGCTGTTTTATTGTCATAGATGTCACTATTTTGTCATTTCTTTTCGAAATTTTTATTTAAAAATTTAATTTGGCAGGTCCACCTGTCAAGTCCACCTGCCTCAAAAAATTTAATTTATAACTATATTTACTTCAATTTAACAACTTGGGCCTATAAACTAATCTGTCCGCTTAGATCTGTTCAAAATTTTTAATATTTTTTTATTTGTCAAATCCTTCAAATGTTTTGGTTTTAGTAGTATGGCGCAACTCTCATCATTCATTTACTTTCGATATCGAGCTTGTGAACGCGATACTGTAGGAAATTGATCAATCTGAAGTGATGACCGATGCCTTGATGCGGTGTCCGTTTGCCCCAACCGGGACACTTGTTTCGACATTTGTACGTATTACTCAGCCATTGTCTAAGCACGTTCGTTAAATTTCGGGAAATATATTAAACCGATGCGGCCCCATCTCTCATCCATTAATATTTCCTAAAAATATTGGGGCTTTCTAAATATGATACAGCAAAGTTTAACTAAGATCATCTGAATAACACAAGAAAAACCTACTCGTACATATGCACATGAAATAAATTAAAAACTTTAAATAAAAATGCAAGAATAAGATTACTTAAGAAATTATACATCATGGATCAAAAACAACAAATAAATACAATTTTATTAAAACGTTTAGAGACCCTGAGTGGTTTAGTTCTTAAAATGGGCAAAAGGATTGAATTTGTGTATCGTATGACTTTCTGAACATTTTTACTAAGTTTAGATAAACCTATACTAAATACTAAACCCATGTTTGGGTTGTTCTGGGTTAAAACTAACAGATAAACATAATTCCATTGAAAAATCTTGGGAACCCGTGTGCTTCATTATATATAATTGGTAAAGAGTTCAATTTGGGTATCGTATGATGTTTCCAACAGTTATTACTACGTTCTGAAAACTGAAAAACTGCTAATAAATACTACGCGCACTTTTAAGTTATTGTGGACATCACACAGATAAACACTTTTCATTGAAAACCCTAGATACACAGTTGGTTTAGTAAATAATTAGTAATTGGTAAAAAGGTCAATTTGAAAAGCTCGCCTCCCCCATGCGCGTCGTTCCGAGAGTTTTACCCAAGTCCAAATAAATTTAAAAAACACTACCAGATACTAAACGCACGTTTTAGTAGTTCTTGATTAAAACTAAGAGATAAACACCATTTCATTGAAAATCTAGGAACTAGTTTTCCGAACTTTGGAAAATTAATATTTGAAAACATCATTCGATAAGCAAATTGAACTCTCTACCAATTTTATAAACTAAAATACTCGGCATTCTTAGATGGTTCACTGGAATGGTGTCATTCTGTTTGTTTTGATAGTAAGGTCAAATGGTTTTGGTGTCTGGTCTCAAAATATCTTTTGCATAATGTTTGCATACTAAGTAAGGTTGGCCTTCGATACTCGTAAAATACATAATTTGGTATATAGACGAGATAAGGCAGAGTACCGACTTTCAGATATGATTGTTGGAATAAATTTTAAACAGTTTTATGCATTTTAAACTTAATCAATATTTTAAAATTAGCTCTATATACAAAATTTTAGAGCTCATTGTCACGAAAACCAAATTATTTAGAAATTTTACAAGAAAAAGGGGCGACTCAAATTTTAAAGAAATTGCCAATTCCGAATTCTTTAAACCATTAGACATTTTGTTGTCTTTAGCCGTCTTTAGTCTTAAGTAAACTGGCATCGAAAAATATTCTTATATTGATTGGTTTAGAGTGCAAATTCAAAAATCTAACTAAAATTTTACAAAATTTGTTTTAATTTTCCGCTTGGCTATTATAAAGCGAAAACCCGCATAAGTGGATTTATAGGTTTAGCCCAAAATGTGTAGTTTAAGAAAAAGTTTCATTGATAATCATAAGTCGAACATAAAGCGGCTAAATTCGGCTATAAGATATATTCCCGGATCAATATGCCATCTGCGCATATACATCTTCGAAACGATTACTGTATCCAACCAACACGGCGGCTGCACACAGATATAGTGGCTACACGTCGAGATTTTGATTTTGTACGTTTTAAATCCAAGTCCATTTTTCACCTAGAAAAATACTCCAATATTTTGGAGTGTTTGGTGATTTTACTAGATTTAAATTTAGTATTGTATGACAGTAGTAGTATTGTGTAATTTCCTTTTATTTACTCTCATTGCAGTACATTAATAGTTTGATAGCTCTGTGTTTGGTTTAAAACATAGCTGTATACAAAATTTTTTTTTACCACAGATGTTTCTCGTTTTTCGATGTTTTTGCTGTTGTTCTACAAACTGAAACTTTCTTAAATTTGATGAAGCTCTTCGTCTTGAAATTAGACACCGTAATTTTCGGCATTGTCGACATATGGCCTACATTCTCCACATTGTCGACGCCGCTTTCTTAATAATCTACATACATTGTCTACACATGTAGAATATTAACTAACTTCGCACAATACGGCACAACACTGTAGTCCTATCCTTGATTCAAAAATTATAAAATTACACATTTGTTCCACAATTTAATTTAAGGGAATTTACGTCCCCGTTTCTTAAGCTGGTCGAACTTCATTCATACCATTCAATTCACCAATATAAACGATTTTAAACTCCATTTTTAAAGGATACTAAAAATTGTACACAGAAAACACTAGCCGATGGGTATTTTTTTTGAAGGATTGTCGAGTGGAGAATTCGAGGAAGTGTGGCAGCTTCAACGATTTAAAATTACCGCCAATATCGAGAAAATATTACCAACGTTAAGCGGCAGCCTAGAAATCGAGGTTTAGAATTAAAGTTGGAATCCTTGCCACAGATGCAAAACAAATTTTAATTATTCTTAGGTGTATAATGTTAGCACTCCCAAATGAGAATTTTAAAAAGTGAGTGATAATATACTTTTGCCCAATTAGTTAAACTTTGAGTCAGCCAAAAGCGCTAGAAGAAACCAGTGATAATTGAGCCCACTCTCCCAAATGCAATCTCAATGCCATTTTAAGTAAATTTATATTTTAAAATTATTCCAATTATGTTAAGGGGAAGAAATTTTGCTCACTAAATAACTTATTTTGCCGCCTATTCAGTTTTGCCCATAAAACTATTTTTCACTTAAAAAGTTAATTTTCGTAAATCATTATTAATTTTCACTTTGCCCACTCAATATATAGTCAATTTAAATTACCCTGTATGTTTTAGGATTGAACGAATAATTTTAACAAAATACTAATTTATTTAAATTGGCATTTGTTGTATATTGGCACTGCCGGTACTAATAGTAACGATCTGTGAATTGGTATAGTCTAGTATTTCGATTTCTGCTATTGTATTGCCTACAGATGCCTTTCTGTAATAAGAATTGATATTACTTTTGTGTACAACCCTATCTGACTCTGTTAAAACTGTGGTGTTTCTGTCCTCTATTACTACTCGTATTTCTGGTTTATATCTGACCGTTAATTTCGAACCTATTCTCTTGTTTTATTTTACGTAGATGGTTTGATCTGTTACTTTATTCTGCTTTTGTTTCAATTTCTCAATGCTATTAAGACGGAGTTGTTCGAGTTGTTACGGATCTGCATTAGGAATTCTACCTTAATACAATTCTACAGACTTTTTCCCGGTGGTGGAATGATTGTATTCATTTACTGATCTTTCCAGTAATTTCTCGAACGTTCTCTCAACTTTGTCCGTATTTAGGCATCTCATTATTTCAAGTGTTTCTCATTGTCAATGCCGATAACTTCTGGAACACCGAAGAAGAAGATCATATCTCTCAGGGCTTTTTTGATCCCTTCTATTGTTTTGTATTTTATTATTTTGCAAAATGCAAATTTTGTAAATTTATCTATGACGGTTAAAATCAACTTATTTTGGATTGAGCAAATATCAATTCATTTGGTTATTGGAATTCCGATCGTAGTTATTCTCTTGACATAGTTTACATGGTTTTCAAGTAGATTGATCTTCCTGTTTTTGTTTCTTGAGCATTTCGATGAACTCGTAAACCTAACTTTATAATTTCTAAAGTGTATACGAGGTATAGTTCCTGTATTTCCTGTAGTTCCTGTAGTTTTTAAACCGTTACTCGTATGCGGGTTTGGTATGTTTTAAATAGGTTTGTGATCTCGACGTTACTAAAGTTGGGTTGTGTTATAATATGTCTGGTGTAATTTTGAAGGATTTACTATCTGGTAGAATATTTCGTCGTCTGTAGTTAGTATGAGTCGATTTCGAAAGACATTAACCGGGGCTTCAATTGTTAGGATAAAGTCGTGTGATGGACTGTTATCACTATGTTGGGTAGATAAACATTTAAATTGGGTGCAATAGGTGTTCTGGGTGTTCTGGAGAGCGCGTCGGCCACAAAATTTGTTTTGCTTGTTCTTTATTTCAATTCGTAATTATATTCTTCTAAGATGACCTTCCATCTTTTCATCTTCGAATTGTTGTTCTTGTTACTCAGGGCGTAGGTTAGTAGTTCTCTTTGGTATTGTCAAGCATTCTCGAAAGGAATGTAACTGGTTTTCCTTCTTGTGACAAAACAGTATATAATGCAAAGAGGTGTCCGTCGTTAGTTCGAACTCCTTTTGGAAATCGAGGAACTTAAGAAGAACCTCGTTGGAGACTAAAGAATTCTTGATTTTGTTGGAAGCCGTTATTTCAATCTCTCTGAAACTGATTTGTTTTGGATTCGAGAATGTTTTGGACACATGTTCATCCTCCCCTCTCAGAAGCAAACTCAGAACCTCTGCTAGTTTGGCATAGGCCCTTATAAATCTTCTTTAGAGTCAAGAATAAGCTGAGTTATTTTACTATTCTCGATATTAGGAAATTGTTTCTAACTTCCACTTTATTTTTTTTTGGTTTTTATGCCACCTTTATCAATCTGAACTTTCATATTGGCTTCTTTCAGAATGGGCTACTTCCATTCATGAACTCCGTTGAGTAGGTTACTTTAAATGATCGCAAGGTTTGTATTATTTTAAAAATTGTATGCCTCTGTTTGTACATTGTACCTATGGGGTATATATGGTGACATTTTAGTATGAAATCGGCATTGTACTCTAGCTGCGGTTTATAACATATTAAAGCAAGTCTACGTTTTCGTAGATTAAGGCCGAAATAATTAACAACACGCATAATTGAAATCTTGCTAAACATTTCCAATCATAAATATTTATTCTTGTGAAATATGTTTTATTCCACTCAATATATTTTAACAGTGTACTTATTAATAAGTCACACATCATTTTATTAATAAATGCTAGATATATCACTAAGTAAAACGCCCTTTATCTGTTTTCCATCTTTATTTTCGAATTTTTAAATTAAAATTACCAGCACGGTCTTCGATTCTCTAATCGAAGCTGATACTGAGGGCGGTAAAACCTGTTCGGTCGTCCAAGAACATGTTTTTATTGTTAATGTAAAATTTCGTACGTAAAGTAAAAAACTAACAACTAATTAGTCAAAACAACTAATAATTTAACTGGTAAATTTTGAAAACAATAACTTTGTTATGCAACACGAAAGCATTTAATTTGTCCCACATTGCGAAATTTCGTGGTTTCAGCGATTGCACAATAAAAAATTACTTAATTATATTTATTATTTATACTTAAATTTAGTTTTAATTTATGTAATAAAATAAGTTAATCTTTGTTTATATTATTTAATATAATAAGCAACAACCACAACAAACAAATTAAAAATAGTTAATTAAAATAAAACAAAATAGTTACAGCGTTAATTCAAATATGTTCCTATAATTAGCAGTTTATATTTCTGACAATTTATCAAAACCAATAAAACAAAACAAAAAAAATAATTAAAATGAATTTTTGTAATTATAATTAAATTATTTTATTTTATGTAAAAAGTTTGTTAATTTATTTTTTAATTCACACTGCATAACAATTTTGTAATTACTTGGCCATTAGACCATATTTACATAATTTGTACTAAGTGAAATCAATTTCACTTAGTAAACCGAGAAACACTTGGGCATACAAATTGATCAAAAAAAAAAATAATGACTCGTACTCGTAATTTATAAATAATGTCGACAGGGTGATGATTATTTATTTTGTATTGTATTTAAATTAAACAAAAAAAAAACTAATAATTTGATATTTAATCTAAAAACCAAACTACATAATTAACATAACTATATTTAATATACATAAAATCTCATGTTATATTTGCATAATTTAAAAAATTATAATTATTCGTTTTGTTTATAATTAGAAATTTTTTAGTTTTTTATTTGGATAAATATCACGCAAAATATTCAAATTTTTGCGCAAAATTAATTTATATTGTCAAAAATATTATTACTCAAAAAAAAAACAAAAACAAAATTTTCAAAAAATAAAAATCATAATAAAAAAAAATTAAAAACAAACAAAATAATGCATATCATAGTCGTAAAAGATAAAATTTTGACGAAAAATTATGAAAGAAAATAATAAAACAAAAGATAAAATAAAAATAAAAAAATTTTAAAATGCTGTGTAAAAAAATAAATAAAAAACTTATAAGGAAAATAAACGAAAACTGAAAATTTGAATTAAGTTTTAATTGCTTGTAATTTTTGCATGTTTTGCTCTATCTTGGTGTTGTTTAATATTTCATTATAATTTTTAATAATAACCATTAAATAACACTCAACTATTAAATTATTATATCGTTTAGATGGAGGATCCAATTATAACTGGTTACCGTAGCTCGTTGACCGGACAACTAAATCGATTTCCAATTCCGTTTGCCTTTCCATTTGCACCTCTTAGTCTAGGATTATTTGATACAGATCCGTCCAGAATATTAAATTTATTGCATCACCAAACATTATTAGCCGAGGAAGCGTTACGGTAATTCATTTATACATTTAATATTTATTAATAGATAATTAATATATTTTTTTATAGATATCGTGGCGTATTTTTAGGACCAAAAGAACGTTATAATCCACTAGCCGATATGCTGTCGAAAGACCACGATAATTTATTGAAACGAAATAATTTTCAGACGCGAGATCCGTTTCGCTATCAAATGGGACTACCCGATTTATTACCCGCGACTACCAAATCTCGGCTCGCATTAAACGATGACCTATTATCGAAAAATTTGCATCCCGAAAATAAAGACTACTATAATTCGGATGATCTAGCTAAGTTGCGTAGTGATAATGCGCTAAGTATTTTTGCAACATCGAATAGCGAGCGCACGAAAATTTCCCAAAAAGATTTAATCGATGAGATACTAATGAAACGGGGCGGATCATATTTAAAAGATGGTATACGATTTAATCCCATGTCTAATGTTGCCGATCAGCACAAAGAAAAATCAAATACCATCTCGTCATCATTATCGTCTGCCTCGTCAACGTCATCGTATAAGGGTTTCCCCGAAACAGTATTAATTAATGAAGCGTCGGTTACCATAAGCGAAGACGAAAGTAAATGCAATACATGTAATGCGGTATTTCCATCTACTTGGCTGTTAGAACAACACATTGCATTACAACACTCTAGTCCAGGAAGTTCAAATGAGGAGAAGTCATTTTTATGTGATCAGTAAGTAGAATAAAACTATAAAATATCAGTTAAGAAATGTGTAATAGTATTCCTCACGAATAGTATTCTATATTCTCACCTTCCTCTCTGGATCACCAATTTTTGGTCACTTTATGGAGGTGGCCAATTTAAGGAATTTTTTTTTTTAATCAATCATTTTAAAATAAGGGTTAGTGTTTTTGAATCATGGAAACAAAACGATTTTATTAATCAATAAAATAAAAATATGTAATTCATTTTACATAGTACATCGCACTTCATTTCTTATCACAATCACATAAATAATAGGTTTTTATCAGAAAATTCTACCTATTTTGATGTAAAATATTTATCAATAGTGGTCTGGATAATTTTGCGATTATTATTCACTAAAAATCTTTGAAAAATTAATGCTGACTCCTGAACAGATGGTAGCAAGTCTGCTCATTTCATTAATGCAAAATTTTTTATGTGTTGCAACATTTTGGCAATTTCTTCTTCCTTCGAGGCAATTTCATTCAAATCTCCTTCACTGTGTGAATCCAATGGTTCACAAAATTCCAATGATTGACCATTAATCTCATTTACTACATCTTGATGAATTTCAAATAAACCTGGCTGCTAAATACAGAGAAGGTCATCAATTCCAATGAATTCATCCATGCTTTCGTATTGTAAAACGTCGGAAACTAGAGATACGTCTTCTTCTAAGGCAGGTGCTGACTGTTCATTGCTTAAAATAAAACCAGCCTTTTCAAAGCAATTGCAAATTGTTTCTGCTGTAACAGGTTTCCAAGCAGAATCCATCCAATTAATTGATTGTAAAGCGTTGATTTTCATGGCCGATAATGTTGTATCGGTAACAGTGGATTGGGCAATAATCGGTGTCATCGTCAAATTTCGGTAGTGTTGTTTAAATTTTTTGATTATTCCCTGATCCATGTCTACAGTTTGCAACCACTCTTCAAACAATGAACTTGTCATCCACGCCTCTTGATTATTTCGCCATATTACGGACAATTGATTCAGTTTCTTATCTTAAACACATGTGGTTTCCGTGATTTTCCGCTCACTAGAGGTTGAAGCTTTTCTCCCTCACAACTTGCGCATAGTAGAACCGTAAATCGTTCTTTCGATAATTTTCCACTCTTGCATGTGTCACCTTTTAATACAAAGCTCCGATCTGGCAGTGCTTTAGAAAATAAGCCACATTCGTTCTTGCGGAACACTATTTGATTCACCTGATAGCATTTTGTAACTTATGCTTCTTTTCGCCGTAAACTTGTTCAACCATCCATTAGAAGCTTTGAAGTCAGGGAAGTTAAAATCACCTGCAAATTTAAGCGCAGCTCGTGTAATTCGTGCGTTGATGCTTCTAAGCTTCTTAAACCATAGGTATGTGGCATTATTGACACCTTTAATAACCGGTTCTTTTTGTCATTTTCCGTTTTGATGATTCCGCTTCAATTTCCATTCTGGACGCAAATTCATGTTTTCAGTTTTTTAAATTATGCGCAGTGGTCTTACTTATGCCAAAATGTTTAGCTGTTTTGCGTTCTCTGTGGGTTTCCAAAAAATTAGCTACTTCCAATTTACCTTTTATGTTTCACTCTTTATAGTTTTTTGTAGACATTTTTAAAATTCTGGTTTAGCTCTAACTCTAACTGATTGCAACACAAAACTAAAACAAACCATAAACTTTTCTTCCTTATGGAATATCGTAAATTTGAACCGTGGTATCCCAATGAAAAAATTCATAAACTACGCCGACTATGGTAATAAATTACACAATTTCATAACATGTAACACCCAGTGCATGTTGCTTGCCAATAAGAATGATTATTTTATATCACATGACCATACGGAACAATAGAATTGCGTTTAAATATTTTTTTAAAGCAAAAAAACTGTAATTTTTATTTACGCACACCTGCAAAATTTTTATTTTATAAATGTTATAAAACTACATTTTAACTTTTCATGTTCAAGGATAGCTATTTGGTCACATTAGAGAAACCAATTTTATTTGTGGTGTTCTGTTGCAAGTGGTCCCTTTACAGAGGGTGGTCACTTTATAGTGGTCAATTTACAGAGAATATTTCTATTCAATTTATATAGACAATTGAAGGTACTACCAAAAATTGGTCAATGTATGGAGGTGGTCAAAATAGAGAGGTGGTCAGCTTTCGAAGTTTTACTGTATATATATATATATATATATATATATATATATATATATATATATATATAAATATATATACAGTGAAACCTCCCAATGTGACCACCCCTTCATTCTGACCACCTCCTTAAATAGGCCACTTTTCTACAGTTCCAACACATCTCTCTTTAACCTGACCACCTCCCTATTCTGTTTTGCGACCAGTGTATCTGGGGTTATGTGATTTAAATCAACTCCTTTAATATGACCAAAACTATTTTTTTTAAATGTAAACAGAGAAATACATACATATTCTTCTTTTTTTACTCTTTAGTCTCTTCTCTCCACATGTTATTCAAGTCGTCATTGAATACGCTTGTTCTGACTTACATAAAGAGTTAGGGAACAAATTCATGGCGTTTTTTGGGTGACATTGAAACAAAGAATTTTCTTATTTCAAATGAACTTTATTAAACCAAATATGTGCCATTTTAATCAATGACCTTTTGCCATTTTTCTGGTAGAGCGATGATACCAGCACTGTAGAACTTCTGTAGTTTAGAGGCGGAAAATCGAGACAACTCTTTTCGCAGGCCTATTGTGAATTTAATGTAAAACCATTGATGTGTGTGGTCTAGCGTTATTATGATGGAACAAAACGCCATTTCTGCTGATAAATTCTGGACGTTTTAACTGAATTGTTTGCCTTAAACGCATTAGTTGCTGACAGTAAAAATTAGAATCAATTGTTTGGTGGCAGCATTTCATAATGCACGAGTCCTTTCTAATCCCACCAAACACACAGCATTACCTTTCATGACGTGGCTTTGATACCGTTTGGGAAGCTTCACCTCCATTCGTTCATGATTTTTTTCGCACAACGTTGTCGTATCTTATCCACTTTTCATCACCAGTAATAATCATTCGCTTTAAAAATGTCTCGATTTTGTTCCGTTTCAGCAGCGTTTCACAGATAGAAATCCGGCCCATGAAATTTAAAACTGTTAATTCATGTGGTACTCAAACGTCAAGCTTTTTTTGTATCCAGCCATTTTCAAATGGTTTAAAACTGTTTTGTGATCAATATTTAGTTCTTTAGTCAAATGCCGGTCTTAATAAATTTTCTGCATGATTTCATCGAATTTTCCAGTGGTTGGTCGACCAGACCGAGATGCATCTTTGACATCCATATTTCCAAAACGAAAGCGCTGAACCATTTCTTTGCTGCTGATTTTAATAAAACATCTTCTCCATAAACAGCACAAATGTTTTCGCAAGCCTGAGCCGCGTTTTTACCTTTGTCGTAATAAAATTGTAAAATATATCGAATTTTTTCATTATTTATCGCCATGTTTAAAATCTTGTAACTTTTTATTCACTTCACCGCTTTTAATGTTTTATATGTCAAAGTACAAGTTAAAATATCACATTTCAAACACACATAAGAATTGCCCGATACGATCAACGGTTACTGAGATATATGAATGTAAAGCCATCTATCGGGAAAAATGCCACGAACTTTTTCCTCTACCTATTATTTTTTTTCTACACGGTCACACGGATACTAATACATACTACAACATATCCACATACCTAATGTAGCTTGGTTTCTGTCACACTGTCACATTACATATTATTACGTTTCATTCTTGTTTCATCTATTCATTATTTAGTAGCGTTGCCATTTGTCAAAACTTCTATAAAAAGACCAAACTCCCGAAATATAATTTTGGTTACTATTCAGAGAAGTTTCTTCATACCGACCACCTCCGTAGAATGACCAGAAATTTACAGTCCCGTAAGTGGTCGCTTTCGGGAGGTTTCACTGTATATATATATATATATATATATATATATATATACATATATTTATATATATATATATATATATATATATATATATATATATATATATATATATATATATATATATATATATATATATATATATATGTATATATCGAATGCGTGCAAGAAAATGATAAGTATCAGCTTATCGCAAATGATTAAGCTTTAAAAATAAACTATAAGCTTACACTAAAACTTTTAGAGAAAAACCGTTTTCCTGCAAAATTTTAATTTTGAGGTATCGTTTTATTGCACGGATGGTGCGATATATATATATATATATATATATATATATATATATATATATATATATATATATATATATATATATATATATATATATATATATATATATATATATATATATATATATATATATATGTATACAAACGTGTAATCGACGCAACGTTGTGCGTAACGTATACGTAGCTGATAGTGATGGACAACTAAAATGTTTCGTTCCAGTCACTTTTGTTTTCTAATGTTTTCCCGTACCAATATAAAGATTAAACATTACCAATACAAAAATTAAATGTTCATGCTGTACTCCGATTGCAATGATTTAAATTGAATATTTGTTATTTTTGTACTTTGTACAAAAAGCTATTAAGCCACAGATGAAATGTCTTTCAAATCAACACTCAAGAACCAGCCTTGAAACAGCTACAACCAAAAATTGTATCTAAAAACTGTATATTTTAATGTTTGAATGTTTATCTCACGGGGTTAGATTGTTTTTGATAAAAAATTCCCTTTTCTGGTCCCTTTTAAAACTTTTGTCTTTGGATTGACTGGCAGAAAGCGATTGGGGTGCATCCACATTACGGAAAATCGTTTAGTGGTTGTGAGGCGGGGTACTATATGAATTTTTTCTCGGCTCAGACGATTTTGATAAAAATTGGTGCGACATGGAAGTGATTGCGCTAAGTCTAACTTTTAAGAAAATTTATTTAGGCGGTCCCCCGATGAGGTCCAGACCTCTTTGTAAAAATACATGGACATTTTGGACATTTCTATAAAAATTGATGAAGGTAGGTCTAGTCCCACTAAGCGATTAAAATAAGCCCTGAGATTGGAAAAATTCGTTAATGAGTTCACTGATCGGGGCCGAGTCGCTTTTTAATCTTTTTTTGCACTTCAACTATTTTCATACAAATTGGTGAAGAGATATTTTAAGTGCCGATAAGAGATTGCAATACCTCCTGCTTTTATGATAATTCGTTTAAGGTTCTTCCGGTTGAACCAAGATCTCTTTTTAAACAAGAACAGGTTTTTGAGTGCCAGATTGAGCTGACCCCTTAAAAATTTTTTAAGAGATCGAACAATGAGGATCTGCTTTTTTTCTTAAACTTACTTGGTTTGAACGATTATGATAACAATTAATGAGGGGTTTTAATGCGCCAACAAGAAGAAGAAATACAAAGCAAAATATCATGTTGGTAGGTATGCACCATAAATATCATTTTAGAATGCGCAGCAATGTATTTATACCACAACCATTCATATCCAAAATTTACTGAATCGTGAATTTCTGTACTGAAAAATTTTTATCAATTAAACACATCAAGTAACCCGTCGGCCAATAAATTCCGAGGCTAAGTACTAAAAAACATTTTCTTTTAAATTCGACTTTATCCATCATCACGGTTTTCTTAAAGAGGGATACTTTCATTCCAACGTCCACGCATCTCTTTTCCTAACAAGTGCACTTGTGAAAATGAAGTAGCACTTTCATCTTTAGCATTTCAGGTCGTTTTTTCGCAATTTCTTCCTTCAAACGCATCAATAACGCCATCTAATATTCGCTGTTAATAGTCTTTCTTTTCTCAATATAGTCGACGAATAAAATACCTTGCACACCTCAAAATGTAAATTCCAAAACCAGACCGGCCGATATTGTTTTGGTCGCTCCTGACGCCTTACACTGGCTGCTGTCCATTCAGCTGATTGACGATTTGATTCCGGAGTGTAGTGGTGAACCAATGTTCCAACCATTACTATAAACTGACGCAAAACATCTTGTTTATTATTAGTTAAACAGCTCCAAACAGCGCTCTGAATCATCGACGCATTGCTGTTTTCAATTCAACAGTCCAGTCCAGTAAGCGCGCCACCTACTTTGAACAGAGCATTCTCATGGACACATGGTCAAGCCAAATATTGAATACTTTGGCTTTTGATATCTTTAAGGTGTCAGCTTTGCGTTACTTCACATTACGAGGCTCCACAACGATTGTGTGCCCTTTTTTTATCTTTTCTGGAATAACTGTCCAGTACGGACGACCAAAGCGTTGAGCATCATCGGTGTTTGTACGGCCACCAAGATTTTGATTAGATGCACCATCCGCAGATGAATCAGGCTCGAGATTTATTGGCCGATGGATGCGGTTTGTTTGCAGAACAGAGTGACTAAACTGTCATGCTTTTGATCCGCTCGCAAATGTTTAAGAATTTTAATCTTCTCGAGGACCCGATTAGTTAAAACAAACTGTATGTGCAAGAGCTCTCAAAATCAAACTGATTTCAAAGAGCTACAAAGCTTGATGACAAAGTTGATCAAAAACTTCAAATAAGAAGTTTCATTGTGCCCTTTATTTGTGCGATTGACGAACGCTGAGCAATTTTCTTGCAAGCTACGTATAAAATGTGGAATTCGGACAAGTGTTCAAATGATAATGTTATAAAAATATAGAGGAAAGCGCAAAAGTCATTACTCGATATACTAGAAGTCCCGAAGTATTCCGAAGAAAATAATTGATGCCTTATATGGGAATATAGTCCTGTCCTTCACAAAAAATTTCTGTAGAGGCCTTCTATGGATGTTTTACTGTATAGCTCGTCTGTTTTACATTTCAAAATACGCGACCTGTCACTTTTTGTTTTTTGTTGATATTTCAAAACTCGTCTTACGAAGGCTTTGAAGAGCGAAAGCCTATAAGCTATGAAGATGCATCGACTGGTTTCGATACACCTTCATAGAATAACAGATAGAATTCAGTTGTTTCCTAATTAAGAAACTACGACACAAGTATTGGGCTTGTTCCAAAATTTCCGTGTGATTTATGATCCTTAAATACATATTAAAAGTTGTACTGTGCTTTACCAACAGAGTGTCCTTTATAAAGCCTAAAACACAACTGAATAATTATAGTTAAACGGTTTAAAATTTGTAGATATCGCAATGCTTTAGCAAAACATCGGGAAAGTCAGAATCAGCGATCCAGAATTCCAGCTGATAAATTATTTACATGTGATGTTTGCGGTATGCAATTTAGGTATTTGAAATCGTTTAAAAAGCATCGTTTAAATCATGCTCTGGAACGTATTCATGGTAAAAATGGAAAAGGTTCCAGCGACAATAACGAACTAGTTTCGAGCTCCAACGAAATGATGGACGATAATATAGATTTAAATGGCATGATCAAAGATGAGGAAGACGACGATGATCAAAACGATATGATAGACTCGATGACTAAAGACGATCATATGCTGCAGCACCCAGATGAATCACAGACTAAAATTTCAAGTTCAGAATTTGATGAAATCCATTCAGCGGGCGGAATTCATAGTACTGAAAGTATTGGTTCGATTAAAGTTCGGGTATGTTTCGTAAACTGTTTTAAATATGAAGTTCGTTTAAATAGTATTCATTGCAGTCGCCTGCATTTTTACAAAAGTCGGATGTGGAATCATCGATCCCCAATACAACCTTAAGCGGATTATTACGTCCAGACACAACCATTGGTTTGAGTGCTCAAGACACATCGCTAATAAATTTTTTGCGGAATGATGTGGATAAGCAGCAGAATAAGAGGTATGCACTGAATTTAACAAACAAAATACGGGTATCAATTTATATTTACTTTCAAGTGCACCGGTTTCGAGATTTGCTTGCCCCTTTTGTGGTAAATGTGTTCGCTCAAAAGAGAACCTAAAGCTGCACGTGCGAAAGCATACAGGAGAACGGCCATTTGTGTGTTTATTTTGCGGTCGGGCTTTTGGCGGCAAATCAGATTTAACACGGCACTTGCGTATACACACGGGTGAACGACCATATCACTGTGAGGCGTGCGGTAAATGTTTTGCGCGGGCCGATTACTTATCAAAACATTTGACAACGCATCTGCATAATACGGCGCGCTGAGATGAGGCTAAGCCGAAGAGACGGCAAAATTTTAGAAATAGATAATATTAAATATTATTTTTTTTTAATTCAAAACTAGCAAAATTCTATACACCGTACTTCTATTATTTTCAAATATAATATTTCCAGTATTAAAAATACCATAAATACAATTTCACAAGCAATAATACCCCCAACTAAATAAAATATAAATCAGAAGTTGAACGAATAAAAATTAAATAAATTTTTTAAATAATTATAAATAACAATGAAAATTTATTATTTTTACTCATTTTGCGATTTAAATGTCTGTGATTAAAGCTATATAATACAAATAAAATGGTTTGAAATTTATTCTTTAAGCAGAAAATAAAATTTTAATAATTACAACAAAAACTAATCCATAAATACGCACACAAGTTTAAATAAATTATAAATAATTAAGCAAACTTAACAAAATTATAAATGAAACATCGAACATTACTCATATTTTGTAGATACACGAAACAAATTAATTAAAATTTCTTGTCTTATTTGAAATAAATTATAAATACAAATAAATTCACTTAACATTATTTAAACGACAATTAAACAAACAAATGAAATAAATAAATAAAACTATTACTGTGCCAAAATTTTTGTACCTCATAATTAAAAAATAATAATAATAATAAAAAGCATGAACATATTATTATTTCAAATATAAAACTAATTCAATTTAGAATCAAATAATATGATTTTCTAAAATTCAATGTAATTTTTAACTAAATTAAATGTTTTAGGCTAGTAAAAAAAACAAAATTAAAATTTTTTAACACAAGATTATAATTAATCAAGTTGGTGTTTAAAAGAAATCTTATAATTTTTAAATAAATAAATAAATTTCAAACCTCATTACATAAAATTTATTTTTTAAAAAATATTAAAAAAATAAATCAAAACATAAAATAATAATTTTAATTTAAGTCATTATATTATGACTATTGTAATAGTTACCTCTTTACAACAAAAAAAGAAACAAAAATACTATATATATAATTATAAATAAATTAAACGTCTTTTCAATTAATAAATTATATAAATAAATTTTATTTAAAAATAAAAAATATTGTACAAATTTATTTATAAATACCACAAACAAAAAAAAATTATATTTACATAAAAATAATAATGTAATAAAA
The DNA here is from genome assembly GCA_963691935.1 of Nephrotoma guestfalica. Taxonomy (NCBI): domain Eukaryota; kingdom Metazoa; phylum Arthropoda; class Insecta; order Diptera; family Tipulidae; genus Nephrotoma; species Nephrotoma guestfalica. The sequence goes on along the minus strand of OY829913.1, from coordinate 305,986,356 downwards.
AAAATCGTAAATATATTTATTAATTTGTTAAATTAAAATAATTTTAAATTATTTTATAATTTTTTCGTCCAAGAATACAAAATTAAATAAAAAATGTAAATTAGTCTTTTTAAAGCAATATAAATACTTATATTATTATAATCTAAATGTTGTAATCATTTTCGATGTCTAAATTAAATTAAATTTCAAAATTTTAATTTTATTTCTAGAACTCTCAATGTTCCTAAAACAAATAAATATGTAATGAAGTGAATTTTCGTGAGAGTTAATAAAATTTGTGCTCTATCGTTTTTAATTAGATAAATTAAATTTGTAAATATCACGTAACAAAACAAAAAAAATGTGCGGAATTAATTTGCAATAAAATTATGATTTATTTTGCGTCCCCCCTCAAAACGGTTTCAATTTTTTTACGTTAAAAATAATAAATACTAATTGATGTTGTGAATTTTATATTAAATTAAGCTAGAACGCTTTTTAAATTTTCAAAACATTTTTTTTTTATTTTATCTCTAAATAGAAATAAGCGATTGTGATTTTTTAATTAAAGAGAAAGTATTTTCAATTTTAAAACCAAAATATTTTTAATAAGAAATAATTTCAAAATACCATGTAACAATATTACAAATACAACGATTTTAGTTTTTTGTATAATTCAACGAAAAGAAGCAAAATAATTATTATTTAATAAAATTTTATTTTACTTTAATTAATGATAAACCTCCCCAAAAAAAAAAATAAAAAAATATTTCAATTATATTCGGAAATATAATGGAATGTGATATTTTTTGAATATAAGTGTAAAATTAAATAATGAAAAATAAATTGTTGTAAATTAAAAAAACAAAATGGCGCTAGAAAAAAGGCCGATGTATATAAACAGACTGACTCTTTTTTATTAAAAACAAAATATTAAAATAAATAATAACCACAAGATTAAATATTTTTTTTACAACCAAAACAAAGAAAATAGTCAATCAATAAAATAGACTAATTTTATTTACAAACAAAAATAAAATAAATAAAACGAAAACGAAAATGAAAATAATAAGATCAACCTCAAAATAATAAAAAAATAGTTAATTTTTTTATATTTATACAATTTTTTTACAGACATATATTTTAAAATGTAATAAATATAAATATAAACTGTTTTAATAAAATAAACAAACCTCAATCGTACATATTTTATGTTAATTAAATATTACCAACAGTGAAATACATAATTTAATTATATTTTTTTTTTAATTAATATTTTTTCAATGGTTTGTTGGTTTTTAAAAAAATTAGATTCGTCTAAATTTTTAAAATAGGTATAAAAGGTGCTAATTGTAGAGTGTAACTAATTGTGATACAGTTTTATGTAAAGTTAATGAAAAACACAATTTATTATTTTAATATATTTGTTTTAAATATTCCATACAAAATCCAATCCTACTTATAATTATTAATTTAAAATTTATTTTTACATTCAGGCAAAACCAAAACATTTAAATAAAAATTTTAAAAATTATATAACGCTTTTGATGTTTTTAAATAAAATTTTAGGTAAAAAAAATAATTTTGTAAACAAATTATATAAAAAAAAAATATTATTAACTATTACACGAAAAAACAAAATTATTTCATATTATCTATATGTTTTTAAAAATCAAAACATAATTAAATAATTTGATTCAACTAAAAGCAAACTTTCTGTGTCCCTTTTTCGCATTATAAATTATTAAACGAAATTTAAAAAAATTACATATGTGTTGTGAAAATTCTTTCAAAAAATATATAAATAATATTATTAATCATATAATTAGGTACACAAAATCAACCTTATTTTAATCATTCAGACAAAAAAAAATTTAGAATTAATTAGAAAATTAAAATATTGTAAAAAAAATTTAAATACATAATATTATGGATAACATAATAAAATATTAAAATTAATTTCGGTTTAATTTTATTATTTCGTTTGGGTCCATCCAGAATATCCGTTACGTATGAATTTTCTGTTATTTTCACAATATTACATAAAATAAAACAAAATAGTAATATATAGTTAATAAAAATAATAAAACTGATGCCTGCCAATAGAAAATTATAATATTACATTATATTATAAAAACCTTCGATAAATAAAAACAAAACCGTACCAATTTTTATACCGAATAAAATATTGTTTAATATTTATTTTTAACAATAAAATAAATAATACAAGAAGCGATATAAAACATTTCAAAAACTTATTTTACTTTTCTATGATTCATTGTTTTTATTTTGTATTTCTAATTATATATATATTTTATTATTACTATTAGTTGTTTTTTATTTTAATTAACTCAACCGAAACGCAATATACAAATAAAAACTCAGGAAAATAAAAACAAAAAATAAATAAGATTTTTTTTTAATAATACATAAATAAAACAAATAAAAATAGAATAAACAATTTTTATATTTTAAAATATATATTATTATTATTATTATTTTAACTAAGTTATTAAATTTATATTTGTGTAAAACTAAAATCAGCAATAAATTATAAATAAAAATTTATAATAAAACGACAAGAAATAAATTATTTTTATTTAATTTTTATGAAATAATTAAAAAGTCAATTTAAAAATTAAATAAATTAATCTTAAACAACAAAATAAAAAACGAAAATAACAGCAATAAAATAAATAAATATAGAAATTTAAAATTAATTTAGTTTTAAAAACGTTTTTTTTATTTTATTTTTATTTGAAATTTTTATTTGGGATAAGAATTTTAATATATAATTTAAAATTTATTGAAAGGAGATTGAATTAAAGTGAAAATATGTTACTAACTTAGTTTATTTGGTTTAATGATTTATTAAAATTAAATTAAATTAAATTTATAACAAAAACAAATACAAAATTAGCTACTTAATTCTTGTTGTATAAATGTTATTATTATATGTTTAATATACATGGAGTTTATTAATGTCATTAATTCGTCTTTCATTTTCTGAGAGAGTGCTCGTGTTCCTGATGAAACGTAATATAATTGTTGTTTAAAATTTCTAGAAATCCAAAGAGCTCCGTGCAAACTGAGGATTTTATTCCAAGCCGCAAACGAATATGCTTGAACCAAAGAAAGGAAAACAATTAATATCCGTGAAGCCTTCGAAAAATATCTCGTCCATGGTATTAATATATTGTGTTGCCTTTCTAAAATTTTGGGTTATTCTGGATGATAGCCAGATATTGTTTTTACCTCACCTAGATAGTGTTAACCCCATGCGACGAAAATAATCAAGAATTCTCGCAAAAAAACGAAATCATTTTATTGTTGAAATTCCGGTTCAAAGTGATTATGCGTAATGAAACTAATACGTTGAGCAAGAAACTAACGGTATATGAATTGTGAAAAGCGTTGATATTGAGAATTTCGTATTTTGAAATCCGGCCATATCTAGTAATCGAACCTGGATTGCAGGCGAACAAAACGACATATTGCAACAAATTAAACGCAGATCTACTCCTAAATTCACCGTTAACCCAAACTGGCCAAAACATTCCAAATCTGTGACAATAAATTTTATCCGTCAAAAATCGGTAAGGCTAACCATCAGGAATTTTCGCAAAAAATCGAAATCATTTTATTGTTGAAATTCCGGTTCAAAATGATTATGCGTGATGAAACTAATACGTTGAGCAAGAAACTAACGGTATATGACATGTGAAAAGCGTTGATATTGAGAATTTCGTATTTTGAAATCCGGCCATATCTTGTAATCGAACCTGGATTGCAGGCGAACAAAACGACATATTGCAACAAATTAAACGCAGATCTACTCCTAAATTCACCGTTAACCCAAACTGACCAAAACATTCCAAATCTGTGACAATAAATTTCATCCGTCAAAAATCAGTAAGGCTAACATCAGGAATTTTCGCAAAAAATCGAAATCATTTTATTGTTGAAATTCCGGTTCAAAGTGATTATGCGTAATGAAACTAATACGTTGAGCAAGAAACTAACGGTATATGACATGTGAAAAGCGTTGATATTGAGAATTTCGTATTTTGAAATCCGGCCATATCTTGTAATCGAACCTGGATTGCAGGCGAACAAAACGACATATTGCAACAAATTAAACGCAGATCTACTCCTAAATTCACCGTTAACCCAAACTGGCCAAAACATTCCAAATCTGTGACAATAAATTTTATCCGTCAAAAATCGGTAAGGCTAACCATCAGGAATTTTCGCAAAAAATCGAAATCATTTTATTGTTGAAATTCCGGTTCAAAGTGATTATGCGTAATGAAACTAATACGTTGAGCAAGAAACTAACGGTATATGACATGTGAAAAGCGTTGATATTGAGAATTTCATATTTTGAAATCCGGCCATATCTTGTAATCGAACCTGGATTGCAGGCGAACAAACCGACATATTGCAACAAATTAAACGCAGATCTACTCCTAAATTCACCGTTAACCCAAACTGACCAAAACATTCCAAATCTGTGACAATAAATTTTATCCGTCAAAAATCGGTAAGGCTAACCATCAGGAATTTTCGCAATAAATCGAAATCATTTTATTGTTGAAATTCCGGTTCAAAGTGATTATGCGTAATGAAACTAATACGTTGAGCAAGAAACTAACGGTATATGACATGTGAAAAGCGTTGATATTGAAAATTTCGTATTTTGAAATCCGGCCATATCTTGTAATCGAACCTGGATTGCAGGCGAACAAAACGACATATTGCAACAAATTAAACGCAGATCTACTCCTAAATTCACCGTTAACCCAAACTGACCAAAACATTCCAAATCTGTGACAATAAATTTCATCCGTCAAAAATCAGTAAGGCTAACTAACCATCAGGAATTTTCGCAAAAAATCGAAATCATTTTATTGTTGAAATTCCGGTTCAAAGTGATTATGCGTAATGAAACTAATACGTTGAGCAAGAAATTAACGGTATATGACATGTGAAAAGCGTTGATATTGAGAATTTCGTATTTTGAAATCCGGCCATATCTTGTAATCGAACCTGGATTGCAGGCGAACAAAACGACATATTGCAACAAATTAAACGCAGATCTACTCCTAAATTCACCGTTAACCCAAACTGACCAAAACATTCCGAATCTGTGACAATAAATTTTATCCGTCAAAATCGGTAAGGCTAACTAACCATCAGGGATTTTCGCAATAAATCGAAATCATTTTATTGTTGAAATTCCGGTTCAAAATGATTATGCGTAATGAAACTAATACGTTGAGCAAGAAACTAACGGTATATGACATGTGAAAAGCGTTGATATTGAGAATTTCGTATTTTGAAATCCGGCCATATCTTGTAATCGAACCTGGATTGCAGGCGAACAAAACGACATATTGCAACAAATTAAACGCAGATCTACTCCTAAATTCATCGTTAACCCAAACTGACCAAAACATTCCGAATCTGTGACAATAAATTTTATCCGTCAAAATCGGTAAGGCTAACTAACCATCAGGGATTTTCGCAATAAATCGAAATCATTTTATTGTTGAAATTCCGGTTCAAAATGATTATGCGTAATGAAACTAATACGTTGAGCACAAAACTAACGGTATATGACATGTGAAAAGCGTTGATATTGAGAATTTCGTATTTTGAAATCCGGCCATATCTAGTAATCGAACCTGGATTGCAGGCGAACAAAACGACATATTGCAACAAATTAAACGCAGATCTACTCCTAAATTCACCGTTAACCCAAACTGACCAAAACATTCCAAATCTGTGACAATAAATTTTATCCGTCAAAAATCGGTAAGGCTAACCATCAGGAATTTTCGCAAAAAATCGAAATCATTTTATTGTTGAAATTCCGGTTCAAAATGATTATGCGTAATGAAACTAATACGTTGAGCAAGAAACTAACGGTATATGACATGTGAAAAGCGTTGATATTGAGAATTTCGTATTTTGAAATCCGGCCATATCTAGTAATCGAACCTGGATTGCAGGCGAACAAAACGACATATTGCAACAAATTAAACGCAGATCTACTCCTAAATTCACCGTTAACCCAAACTGACCAAAACATTCCAAATCTGTGACAATAAATTTTATCCGTCAAAAATCGGTAAGGCTAACCATCAGGAATTTTCGCAAAAAATCGAAATCATTTTATTGTTGAAATTCCGGTTCAAAATGATTATGCGTAATGAAACTAATACGTTGAGCACAAAACTAACGGTATATGACATGTGAAAAGCGTTGATATTGAGAATTCCGTAATTTGAAATCCGCCCATATCTAGTAATCGAACCTGGATTGCAGGCGAACAAAACGACATATTGCAACAAATTAAACGCAGATCTACTCCTAAATTCACCGTTAACCCAAACTGACCAAAACATTCCGAATCTGTGACAATAAATTTTATCCGTCAAAAATCGGTAAGGCTAACCATCAGGAATTTTCGCAAAACATCGAAATCATTTTATTGTTGAAATTCCGGTTCAAAATGATTATGCGTGATGAAACTAATACGTTGAGCAAGAAACTAACGGTATATGACATGTGAAAAGCGTTGATATTGAGAATTTCGTATTTTGAAATCCGGCCATATCTTGTAATCGAACCTGGATTGCAGGCGAACAAAACGACATATTGCAACAAATTAAACGCAGATCTACTCCTAAATTCACCGTTAACCCAAACTGACCAAAACATTCCAAATCTGTGACAATAAATTTTATCCGTCAAAAATCGGTAAGGCTAACCATCAGGGATTTTCGCAATAAATCGAAATCATTTTATTGTTGAAATTCCGGTTCAAAATGATTATGCGTAATGAAACTAATACGTTGAGCAAGAAACTAACGGTATATGACATGTGAAAAGCTTTGATATTGAGAATTTCGTATTTTGAAATCCGGCCATATCTAGTAATCGAACCTGGATTGCAGGCGAACAAAACGTCATATTGCAACAAATTAAACGCAGATCTACTCCTAAATTCACCGTTAACCCAAACTGACCAAAACATTCCAAATCTGTGACAATAAATTTTATCCGTCAAAAATCGGTAAGGCTAACCATCAGGAATTTTCGCAAAAAATCGAAATCATTTTATTGTTGAAATTCCGGTTCAAAGTGATTATGCGTTATGAAACTAATACGTTGAGCAAGAAACTAACGGTATATGACATGTGAAAAGCGTTGATATTGAGAATTTCGTATTTTGAAATCCGGCCATATCTTGTAATCGAACCTGGATTGCAGGCGAACAAAACGACATATTGCAACAAATTAAACGCAGATCTACTCCTAAATTCACCGTTAACCCAAACTGGCCAAAACATTCCAAATCTGTGACAATAAATTTTATCCGTCAAAAATCGGTAAGGCTAACCATCAGGAATTTTCGCAAAAAATCGAAATCATTTTATTGTTGAAATTCCGGTTCAAAGTGATTATGCGTAATGAAACTAATACGTTGAGCAAGAAACTAACGGTATATGACATGTGAAAAGCGTTGATATTGAGAATTTCGTATTTTGAAATCCGGCCATATCTTGTAATCGAACCTGGATTGCAGGCGAACAAAACGACATATTGCAACAAATTAAACGCAGATCTACTCCTAAATTCACCGTTAACCCAAACTGACCAAAACATTCCAAATCTGTGACAATAAATTTTATCCGTCAAAAATCGGTAAGGCTAACTAACCATCAGGAATTTTCGCAAAAAATCGAAATCATTTTATTGTTGAAATTCCGGTTCAAAGTGATTATGCGTTATGAAACTAATACGTTGAGCAAGAAACTAACGGTATATGACATGTGAAAAGCGTTGATATTGAGAATTTCGTATTTTGAAATCCGGCCATATCTTGTAATCGAACCTGGATTGCAGGCGAACAAAACGACATATTGCAACAAATTAAACGCAGATCTACTCCTAAATTCACCGTTAACCCAAACTGACCAAAACATTCCAAATCTGTGACAATAAATTTTATCCGTCAAAAATCGGTAAGGCTAACCATCAGGAATTTTCGCAAAAAATCGAAATCATTTTATTGTTGAAATTCCGGTTCAAAGTGATTATGCGTTATGAAACTAATACGTTGAGCAAGAAACTAACGGTATATGACATGTGAAAAGCGTTGATATTGAGAATTTCGTATTTTGAAATCCGGCCATATCTTGTAATCGAACCTGGATTGCAGGCGAACAAAACGACATATTGCAACAAATTAAACGCAGATCTACTCCTAAATTCACCGTTAACCCAAACTGGCCAAAACATTCCAAATCTGTGACAATAAATTTTATCCGTCAAAAATCGGTAAGGCTAACCATCAGGAATTTTCGCAAAAAATCGAAATCATTTTATTGTTGAAATTCCGGTTCAAAGTGATTATGCGTAATGAAACTAATACGTTGAGCAAGAAACTAACGGTATATGACATGTGAAAAGCGTTGATATTGAGAATTTCGTATTTTGAAATCCGGCCATATCTTGTAATCGAACCTGGATTGCAGGCGAACAAAACGACATATTGCAACAAATTAAACGCAGATCTACTCCTAAATTCACCGTTAACCCAAACTGACCAAAACATTCCAAATCTGTGACAATAAATTTTATCCGTCAAAAATCGGTAAGGCTAACTAACCATCAGGAATTTTCGCAAAAAATCGAAATCATTTTATTGTTGAAATTCCGGTTCAAAGTGATTATGCGTTATGAAACTAATACGTTGAGCAAGAAACTAACGGTATATGACATGTGAAAAGCGTTGATATTGAGAATTTCGTATTTTGAAATCCGGCCATATCTTGTAATCGAACCTGGATTGCAGGCGAACAAAACGACATATTGCAACAAATTAAACGCAGATCTACTCCTAAATTCACCGTTAACCCAAACTGACCAAAACATTCCAAATCTGTGACAATAAATTTTATCCGTCAAAAATCGGTAAGGCTAACCATCAGGAATTTTCGCAAAAAATCGAAATCATTTTATTGTTGAAATTCCGGTTCAAAGTGATTATGCGTAATGAAACTAATACGTTGAGCAAGAAACTAACGGTATATGACATGTGAAAAGCGTTGATATTGAGAATTTCGTATTTTGAAATCCGGCCATATCTTGTAATCGAACCTGGATTGCAGGCGAACAAAACGACATATTGCAACAAATTAAACGCAGATCTACTCCTAAATTCACCGTTAACCCAAACTGACCAAAACATTCCAAATCTGTGACAATAAATTTTATCCGTCAAAAATCGGTAAGGCTAACTAACCATCAGGAATTTTCGCAAAAAATCGAAATCATTTTATTGTTGAAATTCCGGTTCAAAGTGATTATGCGTTATGAAACTAATACGTTGAGCAAGAAACTAACGGTATATGACATGTGAAAAGCGTTGATATTGAGAATTTCGTATTTTGAAATCCGGCCATATCTTGTAATCGAACCTGGATTGCAGGCGAACAAAACGACATATTGCAACAAATTAAACGCAGATCTACTCCTAAATTCACCGTTAACCCAAACTGACCAAAACATTCCAAATCTGTGACAATAAATTTTATCCGTCAAAAATCGGTAAGGCTAACTAACCATCAGGAATTTTCGCAAAAAATCGAAATCATTTTATTGTTGAAATTCCGGTTCAAAGTGATTATGCGTTATGAAACTAATACGTTGAGCAAGAAACTAACGGTATATGACATGTGAAAAGCGTTGATATTGAGAATTTCGTATTTTGAAATCCGGCCATATCTTGTAATCGAACCTGGATTGCAGGCGAACAAAACGACATATTGCAACAAATTAAACGCAGATCTACTCCTAAATTCACCGTTAACCCAAACTGACCAAAACATTCCAAATCTGTGACAATAAATTTTATCCGTCAAAAATCGGTAAGGCTAACTAACCATCAGGAATTTTCGCAAAAAATCGAAATCATTTTATTGTTGAAATTCCGGTTCAAAGTGATTATGCGTTATGAAACTAATACGTTGAGCAAGAAACTAACGGTATATGACATGTGAAAAGCGTTGATATTGAGAATTTCGTATTTTGAAATCCGGCCATATCTTGTAATCGAACCTGGATTGCAGGCGAACAAAACGACATATTGCAACAAATTAAACGCAGATCTACTCCTAAATTCACCGTTAACCCAAACTGGCCAAAACATTCCAAATCTGTGACAATAAATTTTATCCGTCAAAAATCGGTAAGGCTAACCATCAGGAATTTTCGCAAAAAATCGAAATCATTTTATTGTTGAAATTCCGGTTCAAAGTGATTATGCGTAATGAAACTAATACGTTGAGCAAGAAACTAACGGTATATGACATGTGAAAAGCGTTGATATTGAGAATTTCGTATTTTGAAATCCGGCCATATCTTGTAATCGAACCTGGATTGCAGGCGAACAAAACGACATATTGCAACAAATTAAACGCAGATCTACTCCTAAATTCACCGTTAACCCAAACTGACCAAAACATTCCAAATCTGTGACAATAAATTTTATCCGTCAAAAATCGGTAAGGCTAACTAACCATCAGGAATTTTCGCAAAAAATCGAAATCATTTTATTGTTGAAATTCCGGTTCAAAGTGATTATGCGTTATGAAACTAATACGTTGAGCAAGAAACTAACGGTATATGACATGTGAAAAGCGTTGATATTGAGAATTTCGTATTTTGAAATCCGGCCATATCTTGTAATCGAACCTGGATTGCAGGCGAACAAAACGACATATTGCAACAAATTAAACGCAGATCTACTCCTAAATTCACCGTTAACCCAAACTGACCAAAACATTCCAAATCTGTGACAATAAATTTTATCCGTCAAAAATCGGTAAGGCTAACCATCAGGAATTTTCGCAAAAAATCGAAATCATTTTATTGTTGAAATTCCGGTTCAAAGTGATTATGCGTTATGAAACTAATACGTTGAGCAAGAAACTAACGGTATATGACATGTGAAAAGCGTTGATATTGAGAATTTCGTATTTTGAAATCCGGCCATATCTTGTAATCGAACCTGGATTGCAGGCGAACAAAACGACATATTGCAACAAATTAAACGCAGATCTACTCCTAAATTCACCGTTAACCCAAACTGGCCAAAACATTCCAAATCTGTGACAATAAATTTTATCCGTCAAAAATCGGTAAGGCTAACCATCAGGAATTTTCGCAAAAAATCGAAATCATTTTATTGTTGAAATTCCGGTTCAAAGTGATTATGCGTAATGAAACTAATACGTTGAGCAAGAAACTAACGGTATATGACATGTGAAAAGCGTTGATATTGAGAATTTCGTATTTTGAAATCCGGCCATATCTTGTAATCGAACCTGGATTGCAGGCGAACAAAACGACATATTGCAACAAATTAAACGCAGATCTACTCCTAAATTCACCGTTAACCCAAACTGACCAAAACATTCCAAATCTGTGACAATAAATTTTATCCGTCAAAAATCGGTAAGGCTAACTAACCATCAGGAATTTTCGCAAAAAATCGAAATCATTTTATTGTTGAAATTCCGGTTCAAAGTGATTATGCGTTATGAAACTAATACGTTGAGCAAGAAACTAACGGTATATGACATGTGAAAAGCGTTGATATTGAGAATTTCGTATTTTGAAATCCGGCCATATCTTGTAATCGAACCTGGATTGCAGGCGAACAAAACGACATATTGCAACAAATTAAACGCAGATCTACTCCTAAATTCACCGTTAACCCAAACTGGCCAAAACATTCCAAATCTGTGACAATAAATTTTATCCGTCAAAAATCGGTAAGGCTAACCATCAGGAATTTTCGCAAAAAATCGAAATCATTTTATTGTTGAAATTCCGGTTCAAAGTGATTATGCGTAATGAAACTAATACGTTGAGCAAGAAACTAACGGTATATGACATGTGAAAAGCGTTGATATTGAGAATTTCGTATTTTGAAATCCGGCCATATCTTGTAATCGAACCTGGATTGCAGGCGAACAAAACGACATATTGCAACAAATTAAACGCAGATCTACTCCTAAATTCACCGTTAACCCAAACTGACCAAAACATTCCAAATCTGTGACAATAAATTTTATCCGTCAAAAATCGGTAAGGCTAACTAACCATCAGGAATTTTCGCAAAAAATCGAAATCATTTTATTGTTGAAATTCCGGTTCAAAGTGATTATGCGTTATGAAACTAATACGTTGAGCAAGAAACTAACGGTATATGACATGTGAAAAGCGTTGATATTGAGAATTTCGTATTTTGAAATCCGGCCATATCTTGTAATCGAACCTGGATTGCAGGCGAACAAAACGACATATTGCAACAAATTAAACGCAGATCTACTCCTAAATTCACCGTTAACCCAAACTGACCAAAACATTCCAAATCTGTGACAATAAATTTTATCCGTCAAAAATCGGTAAGGCTAACCATCAGGAATTTTCGCAAAAAATCGAAATCATTTTATTGTTGAAATTCCGGTTCAAAGTGATTATGCGTTATGAAACTAATACGTTGAGCAAGAAACTAACGGTATATGACATGTGAAAAGCGTTGATATTGAGAATTTCGTATTTTGAAATCCGGCCATATCTTGTAATCGAACCTGGATTGCAGGCGAACAAAACGACATATTGCAACAAATTAAACGCAGATCTACTCCTAAATTCACCGTTAACCCAAACTGGCCAAAACATTCCAAATCTGTGACAATAAATTTTATCCGTCAAAAATCGGTAAGGCTAACCATCAGGAATTTTCGCAAAAAATCGAAATCATTTTATTGTTGAAATTCTGGATTGCAGGCGAACAAAACGACATATTGCAACAAATTAAACGCAGATCTACTCCTAAATTCACCGTTAACCCAAACTGACCAAAACATTCCAAATCTGTGACAATAAATTTTATCCGTCAAAAATCGGTAAGGCTAACTAACCATCAGGAATTTTCGCAAAAAATCGAAATCATTTTATTGTTGAAATTCCGGTTCAAAGTGATTATGCGTTATGAAACTAATACGTTGAGCAAGAAACTAACGGTATATGACATGTGAAAAGCGTTGATATTGAGAATTTCGTATTTTGAAATCCGGCCATATCTTGTAATCGAACCTGGATTGCAGGCGAACAAAACGACATATTGCAACAAATTAAACGCAGATCTACTCCTAAATTCACCGTTAACCCAAACTGACCAAAACATTCCAAATCTGTGACAATAAATTTTATCCGTCAAAAATCGGTAAGGCTAACCATCAGGAATTTTCGCAAAAAATCGAAATCATTTTATTGTTGAAATTCCGGTTCAAAGTGATTATGCGTTATGAAACTAATACGTTGAGCAAGAAACTAACGGTATATGACATGTGAAAAGCGTTGATATTGAGAATTTCGTATTTTGAAATCCGGCCATATCTTGTAATCGAACCTGGATTGCAGGCGAACAAAACGACATATTGCAACAAATTAAACGCAGATCTACTCCTAAATTCACCGTTAACCCAAACTGACCAAAACATTCCAAATCTGTGACAATAAATTTTATCCGTCAAAAATCGGTAAGGCTAACCATCAGGAATTTTCGCAAAAAATCGAAATCATTTTATTGTTGAAATTCCGGTTCAAAGTGATTATGCGTAATGAAACTAATACGTTGAGCAAGAAACTAACGGTATATGACATGTGAAAAGCGTTGATATTGAGAATTTCGTATTTTGAAATCCGGCCATATCTTGTAATCGAACCTGGATTGCAGGCGAACAAAACGACATATTGCAACAAATTAAACGCAGATCTACTCCTAAATTCACCGTTAACCCAAACTGACCAAAACATTCCAAATCTGTGACAATAAATTTTATCCGTCAAAAATCGGTAAGGCTAACCATCAGGAATTTTCGCAAAAAATCGAAATCATTTTATTGTTGAAATTCCGGTTCAAAGTGATTATGCGTTATGAAACTAATACGTTGAGCAAGAAACTAACGGTATATGACATGTGAAAAGCGTTGATATTGAGAATTTCGTATTTTGAAATCCGGCCATATCTTGTAATCGAACCTGGATTGCAGGCGAACAAAACGACATATTGCAACAAATTAAACGCAGATCTACTCCTAAATTCACCGTTAACCCAAACTGGCCAAAACATTCCAAATCTGTGACAATAAATTTTATCCGTCAAAAATCGGTAAGGCTAACCATCAGGAATTTTCGCAAAAAATCGAAATCATTTTATTGTTGAAATTCCGGTTCAAAGTGATTATGCGTAATGAAACTAATACGTTGAGCAAGAAACTAACGGTATATGACATGTGAAAAGCGTTGATATTGAGAATTTCGTATTTTGAAATCCGGCCATATCTTGTAATCGAACCTGGATTGCAGGCGAACAAAACGACATATTGCAACAAATTAAACGCAGATCTACTCCTAAATTCACCGTTAACCCAAACTGACCAAAACATTCCAAATCTGTGACAATAAATTTTATCCGTCAAAAATCGGTAAGGCTAACCATCAGGGATTTTCGCAATAAATCGAAATCATTTTATTGTTGAAATTCCGGTTCAAAATGATTATGCGTAATGAAACTAATACGTTGAGCAAGAAACTAACGGTATATGACATGTGAAAAGCGTTGATATTGAGAATTTCGTATTTTGAAATCCGGCCATATCTAGTAATCGAACCTGGATTGCAGGCGAACAAAACGTCATATTGCAACAAATTAAACGCAGATCTACTCCTAAATTCACCGTTAACCCAAACTGACCAAAACATTCCAAATCTGTGACAATAAATTTTATCCGTCAAAAATCGGTAAGGCTAACTAACCATCAGGAATTTTCGCAAAAAATCGAAATCATTTTATTGTTGAAATTCCGGTTCAAAGTGATTATGCGTTATGAAACTAATACGTTGAGCAAGAAACTAACGGTATATGACATGTGAAAAGCGTTGATATTGAGAATTTCGTATTTTGAAATCCGGCCATATCTTGTAATCGAACCTGGATTGCAGGCGAACAAAACGACATATTGCAACAAATTAAACGCAGATCTACTCCTAAATTCACCGTTAACCCAAACTGACCAAAACATTCCAAATCTGTGACAATAAATTTTATCCGTCAAAAATCGGTAAGGCTAACCATCAGGAATTTTCGCAAAAAATCGAAATCATTTTATTGTTGAAATTCCGGTTCAAAGTGATTATGCGTTATGAAACTAATACGTTGAGCAAGAAACTAACGGTATATGACATGTGAAAAGCGTTGATATTGAGAATTTCGTATTTTGAAATCCGGCCATATCTTGTAATCGAACCTGGATTGCAGGCGAACAAAACGACATATTGCAACAAATTAAACGCAGATCTACTCCTAAATTCACCGTTAACCCAAACTGGCCAAAACATTCCAAATCTGTGACAATAAATTTTATCCGTCAAAAATCGGTAAGGCTAACCATCAGGAATTTTCGCAAAAAATCGAAATCATTTTATTGTTGAAATTCCGGTTCAAAGTGATTATGCGTAATGAAACTAATACGTTGAGCAAGAAACTAACGGTATATGACATGTGAAAAGCGTTGATATTGAGAATTTCGTATTTTGAAATCCGGCCATATCTTGTAATCGAACCTGGATTGCAGGCGAACAAAACGACATATTGCAACAAATTAAACGCAGATCTACTCCTAAATTCACCGTTAACCCAAACTGACCAAAACATTCCAAATCTGTGACAATAAATTTTATCCGTCAAAAATCGGTAAGGCTAACCATCAGGAATTTTCGCAAAAAATCGAAATCATTTTATTGTTGAAATTCCGGTTCAAAGTGATTATGCGTTATGAAACTAATACGTTGAGCAAGAAACTAACGGTATATGACATGTGAAAAGCGTTGATATTGAGAATTTCGTATTTTGAAATCCGGCCATATCTTGTAATCGAACCTGGATTGCAGGCGAACAAAGCGACATATTGCAACAAATTAAACGCAGATCTACTCCTAAATTCACCGTTAACCCAAACTGACCAAAACATTCCAAATCTGTGACAATAAATTTTATCCGTCAAAAATCGGTAAGGCTAACCATCAGGAATTTTCGCAAAAAATCGAAATCATTTTATTGTTGAAATTCCGGTTCAAAGTGATTATGCGTTATGAAACTAATACGTTGAGCAAGAAACTAACGGTATATGACATGTGAAAAGCGTTGATATTGAGAATTTCGTATTTTGAAATCCGGCCATATCTTGTAATCGAACCTGGATTGCAGGCGAACAAAACGACATATTGCAACAAATTAAACGCAGATCTACTCCTAAATTCACCGTTAACCCAAACTGGCCAAAACATTCCAAATCTGTGACAATAAATTTTATCCGTCAAAAATCGGTAAGGCTAACCATCAGGAATTTTCGCAAAAAATCGAAATCATTTTATTGTTGAAATTCCGGTTCAAAGTGATTATGCGTAATGAAACTAATACGTTGAGCAAGAAACTAACGGTATATGACATGTGAAAAGCGTTGATATTGAGAATTTCGTATTTTGAAATCCGGCCATATCTTGTAATCGAACCTGGATTGCAGGCGAACAAAACGACATATTGCAACAAATTAAACGCAGATCTACTCCTAAATTCACCGTTAACCCAAACTGACCAAAACATTCCAAATCTGTGACAATAAATTTTATCCGTCAAAAATCGGTAAGGCTAACCATCAGGAATTTTCGCAAAAAATCGAAATCATTTTATTGTTGAAATTCCGGTTCAAAGTGATTATGCGTTATGAAACTAATACGTTGAGCAAGAAACTAACGGTATATGACATGTGAAAAGCGTTGATATTGAGAATTTCGTATTTTGAAATCCGGCCATATCTTGTAATCGAACCTGGATTGCAGGCGAACAAAACGACATATTGCAACAAATTAAACGCAGATCTACTCCTAAATTCACCGTTAACCCAAACTGACCAAAACATTCCAAATCTGTGACAATAAATTTTATCCGTCAAAAATCGGTAAGGCTAACCATTAGGAATTTTCGCAAAAAATCGAAATCATTTTATTGTTGAAATTCCGGTTCAAAGTGATTATGCGTTATGAAACTAATACGTTGAGCAAGAAACTAACGGTATATGACATGTGAAAAGCGTTGATATTGAGAATTTCGTATTTTGAAATCCGGCCATATCTTGTAATCGAACCTGGATTGCAGGCGAACAAAACGACATATTGCAACAAATTAAACGCAGATCTACTCCTAAATTCACCGTTAACCCAAACTGGCCAAAACATTCCAAATCTGTGACAATAAATTTTATCCGTCAAAAATCGGTAAGGCTAACCATCAGGAATTTTCGCAAAAAATCGAAATCATTTTATTGTTGAAATTCCGGTTCAAAGTGATTATGCGTAATGAAACTAATACGTTGAGCAAGAAACTAACGGTATATGACATGTGAAAAGCGTTGATATTGAGAATTTCGTATTTTGAAATCCGGCCATATCTTGTAATCGAACCTGGATTGCAGGCGAACAAAACGACATATTGCAACAAATTAAACGCAGATCTACTCCTAAATTCACCGTTAACCCAAACTGGCCAAAACATTCCAAATCTGTGACAATAAATTTTATCCGTCAAAAATCGGTAAGGCTAACCATCAGGAATTTTCGCAATAAATCGAAATCATTTTATTGTTGAAATTCCGGTTCAAAATGATTATGCGTAATGAAACTAATACGTTGAGCAAGAAACTAACGGTATATGACATGTGAAAAGCTTTGATATTGAGAATTTCGTATTTTGAAATCCGGCCATATCTAGTAATCGAACCTGGATTGCAGGCGAACAAAACGTCATATTGCAACAAATTAAACGCAGATCTACTCCTAAATTCACCGTTAACCCAAACTGACCAAAACATTCCAAATCTGTGACAATAAATTTTATCCGTCAAAAATCGGTAAGGCTAACCATCAGGAATTTTCGCAAAAAATCGAAATCATTTTATTGTTGAAATTCCGGTTCAAAGTGATTATGCGTAATGAAACTAATACGTTGAGCAAGAAACTAACGGTATATGACATGTGAAAAGCGTTGATATTGAGAATTTCGTATTTTGAAATCCGGCCATATCTTGTAATCGAACCTGGATTGCAGGCGAACAAAACGACATATTGCAACAAATTAAACGCAGATCTACTCCTAAATTCACCGTTAACCCAAACTGACCAAAACATTCCAAATCTGTGACAATAAATTTTATCCGTCAAAAATCGGTAAGGCTAACCATCAGGAATTTTCGCAAAAAATCGAAATCATTTTATTGTTGAAATTCCGGTTCAAAGTGATTATGCGTTATGAAACTAATACGTTGAGCAAGAAACTAACGGTATATGACATGTGAAAAGCGTTGATATTGAGAATTTCGTATTTTGAAATCCGGCCATATCTTGTAATCGAACCTGGATTGCAGGCGAACAAAGCGACATATTGCAACAAATTAAACGCAGATCTACTCCTAAATTCACCGTTAACCCAAACTGACCAAAACATTCCAAATCTGTGACAATAAATTTTATCCGTCAAAAATCGGTAAGGCTAACCATCAGGAATTTTCGCAAAAAATCGAAATCATTTTATTGTTGAAATTCCGGTTCAAAGTGATTATGCGTTATGAAACTAATACGTTGAGCAAGAAACTAACGGTATATGACATGTGAAAAGCGTTGATATTGAGAATTTCGTATTTTGAAATCCGGCCATATCTTGTAATCGAACCTGGATTGCAGGCGAACAAAACGACATATTGCAACAAATTAAACGCAGATCTACTCCTAAATTCACCGTTAACCCAAACTGGCCAAAACATTCCAAATCTGTGACAATAAATTTTATCCGTCAAAAATCGGTAAGGCTAACCATCAGGAATTTTCGCAAAAAATCGAAATCATTTTATTGTTGAAATTCCGGTTCAAAGTGATTATGCGTAATGAAACTAATACGTTGAGCAAGAAACTAACGGTATATGACATGTGAAAAGCGTTGATATTGAGAATTTCGTATTTTGAAATCCGGCCATATCTTGTAATCGAACCTGGATTGCAGGCGAACAAAACGACATATTGCAACAAATTAAACGCAGATCTACTCCTAAATTCACCGTTAACCCAAACTGACCAAAACATTCCAAATCTGTGACAATAAATTTTATCCGTCAAAAATCGGTAAGGCTAACCATCAGGAATTTTCGCAAAAAATCGAAATCATTTTATTGTTGAAATTCCGGTTCAAAGTGATTATGCGTTATGAAACTAATACGTTGAGCAAGAAACTAACGGTATATGACATGTGAAAAGCGTTGATATTGAGAATTTCGTATTTTGAAATCCGGCCATATCTTGTAATCGAACCTGGATTGCAGGCGAACAAAACGACATATTGCAACAAATTAAACGCAGATCTACTCCTAAATTCACCGTTAACCCAAACTGACCAAAACATTCCAAATCTGTGACAATAAATTTTATCCGTCAAAAATCGGTAAGGCTAACCATCAGGAATTTTCGCAAAAAATCGAAATCATTTTATTGTTGAAATTCCGGTTCAAAGTGATTATGCGTTATGAAACTAATACGTTGAGCAAGAAACTAACGGTATATGACATGTGAAAAGCGTTGATATTGAGAATTTCGTATTTTGAAATCCGGCCATATCTTGTAATCGAACCTGGATTGCAGGCGAACAAAACGACATATTGCAACAAATTAAACGCAGATCTACTCCTAAATTCACCGTTAACCCAAACTGACCAAAACATTCCAAATCTGTGACAATAAATTTTATCCGTCAAAAATCGGTAAGGCTAACCATTAGGAATTTTCGCAAAAAATCGAAATCATTTTATTGTTGAAATTCCGGTTCAAAGTGATTATGCGTTATGAAACTAATACGTTGAGCAAGAAACTAACGGTATATGACATGTGAAAAGCGTTGATATTGAGAATTTCGTATTTTGAAATCCGGCCATATCTTGTAATCGAACCTGGATTGCAGGCGAACAAAACGACATATTGCAACAAATTAAACGCAGATCTACTCCTAAATTCACCGTTAACCCAAACTGGCCAAAACATTCCAAATCTGTGACAATAAATTTTATCCGTCAAAAATCGGTAAGGCTAACCATCAGGAATTTTCGCAAAAAATCGAAATCATTTTATTGTTGAAATTCCGGTTCAAAGTGATTATGCGTAATGAAACTAATACGTTGAGCAAGAAACTAACGGTATATGACATGTGAAAAGCGTTGATATTGAGAATTTCGTATTTTGAAATCCGGCCATATCTTGTAATCGAACCTGGATTGCAGGCGAACAAAACGACATATTGCAACAAATTAAACGCAGATCTACTCCTAAATTCACCGTTAACCCAAACTGACCAAAACATTCCAAATCTGTGACAATAAATTTTATCCGTCAAAAATCGGTAAGGCTAACCATCAGGGATTTTCGCAATAAATCGAAATCATTTTATTGTTGAAATTCCGGTTCAAAATGATTATGCGTAATGAAACTAATACGTTGAGCAAGAAACTAACGGTATATGACATGTGAAAAGCTTTGATATTGAGAATTTCGTATTTTGAAATCCGGCCATATCTAGTAATCGAACCTGGATTGCAGGCGAACAAAACGTCATATTGCAACAAATTAAACGCAGATCTACTCCTAAATTCACCGTTAACCCAAACTGACCAAAACATTCCAAATCTGTGACAATAAATTTTATCCGTCAAAAATCGGTAAGGCTAACCATCAGGAATTTTCGCAAAAAATCGAAATCATTTTATTGTTGAAATTCCGGTTCAAAGTGATTATGCGTAATGAAACTAATACGTTGAGCAAGAAACTAACGGTATATGACATGTGAAAAGCGTTGATATTGAGAATTTCGTATTTTGAAATCCGGCCATATCTTGTAATCGAACCTGGATTGCAGGCGAACAAAACGACATATTGCAACAAATTAAACGCAGATCTACTCCTAAATTCACCGTTAACCCAAACTGACCAAAACATTCCAAATCTGTGACAATAAATTTTATCCGTCAAAAATCGGTAAGGCTAACTAACCATCAGGAATTTTCGCAAAAAATCGAAATCATTTTATTGTTGAAATTCCGGTTCAAAGTGATTATGCGTTATGAAACTAATACGTTGAGCAAGAAACTAACGGTATATGACATGTGAAAAGCGTTGATATTGAGAATTTCGTATTTTGAAATCCGGCCATATCTTGTAATCGAACCTGGATTGCAGGCGAACAAAACGACATATTGCAACAAATTAAACGCAGATCTACTCCTAAATTCACCGTTAACCCAAACTGACCAAAACATTCCAAATCTGTGACAATAAATTTTATCCGTCAAAAATCGGTAAGGCTAACCATCAGGAATTTTCGCAAAAAATCGAAATCATTTTATTGTTGAAATTCCGGTTCAAAGTGATTATGCGTTATGAAACTAATACGTTGAGCAAGAAACTAACGGTATATGACATGTGAAAAGCGTTGATATTGAGAATTTCGTATTTTGAAATCCGGCCATATCTTGTAATCGAACCTGGATTGCAGGCGAACAAAACGACATATTGCAACAAATTAAACGCAGATCTACTCCTAAATTCACCGTTAACCCAAACTGGCCAAAACATTCCAAATCTGTGACAATAAATTTTATCCGTCAAAAATCGGTAAGGCTAACCATCAGGAATTTTCGCAAAAAATCGAAATCATTTTATTGTTGAAATTCCGGTTCAAAGTGATTATGCGTAATGAAACTAATACGTTGAGCAAGAAACTAACGGTATATGACATGTGAAAAGCGTTGATATTGAGAATTTCGTATTTTGAAATCCGGCCATATCTTGTAATCGAACCTGGATTGCAGGCGAACAAAACGACATATTGCAACAAATTAAACGCAGATCTACTCCTAAATTCACCGTTAACCCAAACTGGCCAAAACATTCCAAATCTGTGACAATAAATTTTATCCGTCAAAAATCGGTAAGGCTAACCATCAGGAATTTTCGCAAAAAATCGAAATCATTTTATTGTTGAAATTCCGGTTCAAAGTGATTATGCGTAATGAAACTAATACGTTGAGCAAGAAACTAACGGTATATGACATGTGAAAAGCGTTGATATTGAGAATTTCGTATTTTGAAATCCGGCCATATCTTGTAATCGAACCTGGATTGCAGGCGAACAAAACGACATATTGCAACAAATTAAACGCAGATCTACTCCTAAATTCACCGTTAACCCAAACTGACCAAAACATTCCAAATCTGTGACAATAAATTTTATCCGTCAAAAATCGGTAAGGCTAACCATCAGGAATTTTCGCAAAAAATCGAAATCATTTTATTGTTGAAATTCCGGTTCAAAGTGATTATGCGTTATGAAACTAATACGTTGAGCAAGAAACTAACGGTATATGACATGTGAAAAGCGTTGATATTGAGAATTTCGTATTTTGAAATCCGGCCATATCTTGTAATCGAACCTGGATTGCAGGCGAACAAAGCGACATATTGCAACAAATTAAACGCAGATCTACTCCTAAATTCACCGTTAACCCAAACTGACCAAAACATTCCAAATCTGTGACAATAAATTTTATCCGTCAAAAATCGGTAAGGCTAACCATCAGGAATTTTCGCAAAAAATCGAAATCATTTTATTGTTGAAATTCCGGTTCAAAGTGATTATGCGTTATGAAACTAATACGTTGAGCAAGAAACTAACGGTATATGACATGTGAAAAGCGTTGATATTGAGAATTTCGTATTTTGAAATCCGGCCATATCTTGTAATCGAACCTGGATTGCAGGCGAACAAAACGACATATTGCAACAAATTAAACGCAGATCTACTCCTAAATTCACCGTTAACCCAAACTGGCCAAAACATTCCAAATCTGTGACAATAAATTTTATCCGTCAAAAATCGGTAAGGCTAACCATCAGGAATTTTCGCAAAAAATCGAAATCATTTTATTGTTGAAATTCCGGTTCAAAGTGATTATGCGTAATGAAACTAATACGTTGAGCAAGAAACTAACGGTATATGACATGTGAAAAGCGTTGATATTGAGAATTTCGTATTTTGAAATCCGGCCATATCTTGTAATCGAACCTGGATTGCAGGCGAACAAAACGACATATTGCAACAAATTAAACGCAGATCTACTCCTAAATTCACCGTTAACCCAAACTGACCAAAACATTCCAAATCTGTGACAATAAATTTTATCCGTCAAAAATCGGTAAGGCTAACCATCAGGAATTTTCGCAAAAAATCGAAATCATTTTATTGTTGAAATTCCGGTTCAAAGTGATTATGCGTTATGAAACTAATACGTTGAGCAAGAAACTAACGGTATATGACATGTGAAAAGCGTTGATATTGAGAATTTCGTATTTTGAAATCCGGCCATATCTTGTAATCGAACCTGGATTGCAGGCGAACAAAACGACATATTGCAACAAATTAAACGCAGATCTACTCCTAAATTCACCGTTAACCCAAACTGACCAAAACATTCCAAATCTGTGACAATAAATTTTATCCGTCAAAAATCGGTAAGGCTAACCATCAGGAATTTTCGCAAAAAATCGAAATCATTTTATTGTTGAAATTCCGGTTCAAAGTGATTATGCGTTATGAAACTAATACGTTGAGCAAGAAACTAACGGTATATGACATGTGAAAAGCGTTGATATTGAGAATTTCGTATTTTGAAATCCGGCCATATCTTGTAATCGAACCTGGATTGCAGGCGAACAAAACGACATATTGCAACAAATTAAACGCAGATCTACTCCTAAATTCACCGTTAACCCAAACTGACCAAAACATTCCAAATCTGTGACAATAAATTTTATCCGTCAAAAATCGGTAAGGCTAACCATCAGGAATTTTCGCAAAAAATCGAAATCATTTTATTGTTGAAATTCCGGTTCAAAGTGATTATGCGTTATGAAACTAATACGTTGAGCAAGAAACTAACGGTATATGACATGTGAAAAGCGTTGATATTGAGAATTTCGTATTTTGAAATCCGGCCATATCTTGTAATCGAACCTGGATTGCAGGCGAACAAAACGACATATTGCAACAAATTAAACGCAGATCTACTCCTAAATTCACCGTTAACCCAAACTGACCAAAACATTCCAAATCTGTGACAATAAATTTTATCCGTCAAAAATCGGTAAGGCTAACCATTAGGAATTTTCGCAAAAAATCGAAATCATTTTATTGTTGAAATTCCGGTTCAAAGTGATTATGCGTTATGAAACTAATACGTTGAGCAAGAAACTAACGGTATATGACATGTGAAAAGCGTTGATATTGAGAATTTCGTATTTTGAAATCCGGCCATATCTTGTAATCGAACCTGGATTGCAGGCGAACAAAACGACATATTGCAACAAATTAAACGCAGATCTACTCCTAAATTCACCGTTAACCCAAACTGGCCAAAACATTCCAAATCTGTGACAATAAATTTTATCCGTCAAAAATCGGTAAGGCTAACCATCAGGAATTTTCGCAAAAAATCGAAATCATTTTATTGTTGAAATTCCGGTTCAAAGTGATTATGCGTAATGAAACTAATACGTTGAGCAAGAAACTAACGGTATATGACATGTGAAAAGCGTTGATATTGAGAATTTCGTATTTTGAAATCCGGCCATATCTTGTAATCGAACCTGGATTGCAGGCGAACAAAACGACATATTGCAACAAATTAAACGCAGATCTACTCCTAAATTCACCGTTAACCCAAACTGACCAAAACATTCCAAATCTGTGACAATAAATTTTATCCGTCAAAAATCGGTAAGGCTAACCATTAGGAATTTTCGCAAAAAATCGAAATCATTTTATTGTTGAAATTCCGGTTCAAAGTGATTATGCGTTATGAAACTAATACGTTGAGCAAGAAACTAACGGTATATGACATGTGAAAAGCGTTGATATTGAGAATTTCGTATTTTGAAATCCGGCCATATCTTGTAATCGAACCTGGATTGCAGGCGAACAAAACGACATATTGCAACAAATTAAACGCAGATCTACTCCTAAATTCACCGTTAACCCAAACTGGCCAAAACATTCCAAATCTGTGACAATAAATTTTATCCGTCAAAAATCGGTAAGGCTAACCATCAGGAATTTTCGCAAAAAATCGAAATCATTTTATTGTTGAAATTCCGGTTCAAAGTGATTATGCGTAATGAAACTAATACGTTGAGCAAGAAACTAACGGTATATGACATGTGAAAAGCGTTGATATTGAGAATTTCGTATTTTGAAATCCGGCCATATCTTGTAATCGAACCTGGATTGCAGGCGAACAAAACGACATATTGCAACAAATTAAACGCAGATCTACTCCTAAATTCACCGTTAACCCAAACTGGCCAAAACATTCCAAATCTGTGACAATAAATTTTATCCGTCAAAAATCGGTAAGGCTAACCATCAGGAATTTTCGCAAAAAATCGAAATCATTTTATTGTTGAAATTCCGGTTCAAAGTGATTATGCGTTATGAAACTAATACGTTGAGCAAGAAACTAACGGTATATGACATGTGAAAAGCGTTGATATTGAGAATTTCGTATTTTGAAATCCGGCCATATCTTGTAATCGAACCTGGATTGCAGGCGAACAAAACGACATATTGCAACAAATTAAACGCAGATCTACTCCTAAATTCACCGTTAACCCAAACTGGCCAAAACATTCCAAATCTGTGACAATAAATTTTATCCGTCAAAAATCGGTAAGGCTAACCATCAGGAATTTTCGCAAAAAATCGAAATCATTTTATTGTTGAAATTCCGGTTCAAAGTGATTATGCGTAATGAAACTAATACGTTGAGCAAGAAACTAACGGTATATGACATGTGAAAAGCGTTGATATTGAGAATTTCGTATTTTGAAATCCGGCCATATCTTGTAATCGAACCTGGATTGCACGCGAACAAAACGACATATTGCAACAAATTAAACGCAGATCTACTCCTAAATTCACCGTTAACCCAAACTGGCCAAAACATTCCAAATCTGTGACAATAAATTTTATCCGTCAAAAATCGGTAAGGCTAACCATCAGGAATTTTCGCAAAAAATCGAAATCATTTTATTGTTGAAATTCCGGTTCAAAGTGATTATGCGTAATGAAACTAATACGTTGAGCAAGAAACTAACGGTATATGACATGTGAAAAGCGTTGATATTGAGAATTTCGTATTTTGAAATCCGGCCATATCTTGTAATCGAACCTGGATTGCACGCGAACAAAACGACATATTGCAACAAATTAAACGCAGATCTACTCCTAAATTCACCGTTAACCCAAACTGGCCAAAACATTCCAAATCTGTGACAATAAATTTTATCCGTCAAAAATCGGTAAGGCTAACCATCAGGAATTTTCTCAAAAAATCGAAATCATTTTATTGTTGAAATTCCGGTTCAAAATGATTATGCGTAATGAAACTAATACGTTGATCAAGAAACTAACGGTATATGACATGTGAAAAGCGTTGATATTGAGAATTTCGTATTTTGAAATCCGGCCATATCTTGTAATCGAACCTTGATTGCAGGCGAACAAAACGACATATTGCAACAAATTAAACGCAGATCTACTCCTAAATTCACCGTTAACCCAAACTGGCCAAAACATTCCAAATCTGTGACAATAAATTTTATCCGTCAAAAATCGGTAAGGCTAACCATCAGGAATTTTCGCAAAAAATCGAAATCATTTTATTGTTGAAATTCCGGTTCAAAGTGATTATGCGTTATGAAACTAATACGTTGAGCAAGAAACTAACGGTATATGACATGTGAAAAGCGTTGATATTGAGAATTTCGTATTTTGAAATCCGGCCATATCTTGTAATCGAACCTGGATTGCAGGCGAACAAAACGACATATTGCAACTAATTAAACGCAGATCTACTCCTAAATTCACCGTTAACCCAAACTGACCAAAACATTCCAAATCTGTGACAATAAATTTTATCCGTCAAAAATCGGTAAGGCTAACCATCAGGAATTTTCGCAAAAAATCGAAATCATTTTATTGTTGAAATTCCGGTTCAAAGTGATTATGCGTTATGAAACTAATACGTTGAGCAAGAAACTAACGGTATATGACATGTGAAAAGCGTTGATATTGAGAATTTCGTATTTTGAAATCCGGCCATATCTTGTAATCGAACCTGGATTGCAGGCGAACAAAACGACATATTGCAACAAATTAAACGCAGATCTACTCCTAAATTCACCGTTAACCCAAACTGACCAAAACATTCCAAATCTGTGACAATAAATTTTATCCGTCAAAAATCGGTAAGGCTAACCATCAGGAATTTTCGCAAAAAATCGAAATCATTTTATTGTTGAAATTCCGGTTCAAAGTGATTATGCGTTATGAAACTAATACGTTGAGCAAGAAACTAACGGTATATGACATGTGAAAAGCGTTGATATTGAGAATTTCGTATTTTGAAATCCGGCCATATCTTGTAATCGAACCTGGATTGCAGGCGAACAAAACGACATATTGCAACAAATTAAACGCAGATCTACTCCTAAATTCACCGTTAACCCAAACTGACCAAAACATTCCAAATCTGTGACAATAAATTTTATCCGTCAAAAATCGGTAAGGCTAACCATCAGGAATTTTCGCAAAAAATCGAAATCATTTTATTGTTGAAATTCCGGTTCAAAGTGATTATGCGTAATGAAACTAATACGTTGAGCAAGAAACTAACGGTATATGACATGTGAAAAGCGTTGATATTGAGAATTTCGTATTTTGAAATCCGGCCATATCTTGTAATCGAACCTGGATTGCAGGCGAACAAAACGACATATTGCAACAAATTAAACGCAGATCTACTCCTAAATTCACCGTTAACCCAAACTGACCAAAACATTCCAAATCTGTGACAATAAATTTTATCCGTCAAAAATCGGTAAGGCTAACCATCAGGAATTTTCGCAAAAAATCGAAATCATTTTATTGTTGAAATTCCGGTTCAAAGTGATTATGCGTAATGAAACTAATACGTTGAGCAAGAAACTAACGGTATATGACATGTGAAAAGCGTTGATATTGAGAATTTCGTATTTTGA
Organism: Nephrotoma guestfalica; assembly: GCA_963691935.1. Lineage (NCBI taxonomy): Eukaryota > Metazoa > Arthropoda > Insecta > Diptera > Tipulidae > Nephrotoma > Nephrotoma guestfalica. Next base: position 305,958,048 of record OY829913.1, on the reverse strand, counting down.
AATCCGGCCATATCTTGTAATCGAACCTGGATTGCAGGCGAACAAAACGACATATTGCAACAAATTAAACGCAGATCTACTCCTAAATTCACCGTTAACCCAAACTGGCCAAAACATTCCAAATCTGTGACAATAAATTTTATCCGTCAAAAATCGGTAAGGCTAACCATCAGGAATTTTCGCAAAATATCGAAATCATTTTATTGTTGAAATTCCGGTTCAAAGTGATTATGCGTAATGAAACTAATACGTTGAGCAAGAAACTAACGGTATATGACATGTGAAAAGCGTTGATATTGAGAATTTCGTATTTTGAAATCCGGCCATATCTTGTAATCGAACCTGGATTGCAGGCGAACAAAACGACATATTGCAACAAATTAAACGCAGATCTACTCCTAAATTCACCGTTAACCCAAACTGGCCAAAACATTCCAAATCTGTGACAATAAATTTTATCCGTCAAAAATCGGTAAGGCTAACCATCAGGAATTTTCGCAAAAAATCGAAATCATTTTATTGTTGAAATTCCGGTTCAAAGTGATTATGCGTAATGAAACTAATACGTTGAGCAAGAAACTAACGGTATATGACATGTGAAAAGCGTTGATATTGAGAATTTCGTATTTTGAAATCCGGCCATATCTTGTAATCGAACCTGGATTGCAGGCGAACAAAACGACATATTGCAACAAATTAAACGCAGATCTACTCCTAAATTCACCGTTAACCCAAACTGACCAAAACATTCCAAATCTGTGACAATAAATTTTATCCGTCAAAAATCGGTAAGGCTAACCATCAGGAATTTTCGCAAAAAATCGAAATCATTTTATTGTTGAAATTCCGGTTCAAAGTGATTATGCGTAATGAAACTAATACGTTGAGCAAGAAACTAACGGTATATGACATGTGAAAAGCGTTGATATTGAGAATTTCGTATTTTGAAATCCGGCCATATCTTGTAATCGAACCTGGATTGCACGCGAACAAAACGACATATTGCAACAAATTAAACGCAGATCTACTCCTAAATTCACCGTTAACCCAAACTGGCCAAAACATTCCAAATCTGTGACAATAAATTTTATCCGTCAAAAATCGGTAAGGCTAACCATCAGGAATTTTCGCAAAAAATCGAAATCATTTTATTGTTGAAATTCCGGTTCAAAGTGATTATGCGTAATGAAACTAATACGTTGAGCAAGAAACTAACGGTATATGACATGTGAAAAGCGTTGATATTGAGAATTTCGTATTTTGAAATCCGGCCATATCTTGTAATCGAACCTGGATTGCACGCGAACAAAACGACATATTGCAACAAATTAAACGCAGATCTACTCCTAAATTCACCGTTAACCCAAACTGGCCAAAACATTCCAAATCTGTGACAATAAATTTTATCCGTCAAAAATCGGTAAGGCTAACCATCAGGAATTTTCGCAAAAAATCGAAATCATTTTATTGTTGAAATTCCGGTTCAAAGTGATTATGCGTAATGAAACTAATACGTTGAGCAAGAAACTAACGGTATATGACATGTGAAAAGCGTTGATATTGAGAATTTCGTATTTTGAAATCCGGCCATATCTTGTAATCGAACCTGGATTGCAGGCGAACAAAACGACATATTGCAACAAATTAAACGCAGATCTACTCCTAAATTCACCGTTAACCCAAACTGACCAAAACATTCCAAATCTGTGACAATAAATTTTATCCGTCAAAAATCGGTAAGGCTAACCATCAGGAATTTTCGCAAAAAATCGAAATCATTTTATTGTTGAAATTCCGGTTCAAAGTGATTATGCGTAATGAAACTAATACGTTGAGCAAGAAACTAACGGTATATGACATGTGAAAAGCGTTGATATTGAGAATTTCGTATTTTGAAATCCGGCCATATCTTGTAATCGAACCTGGATTGCACGCGAACAAAACGACATATTGCAACAAATTAAACGCAGATCTACTCCTAAATTCACCGTTAACCCAAACTGGCCAAAACATTCCAAATCTGTGACAATAAATTTTATCCGTCAAAAATCGGTAAGGCTAACCATCAGGAATTTTCGCAAAAAATCGAAATCATTTTATTGTTGAAATTCCGGTTCAAAATGATTATGCGTAATGAAACTAATACGTTGAGCAAGAAACTAACGGTATATGACATGTGAAAAGCGTTGATATTGAGAATTTCGTATTTTGAAATCCGGCCATATCTTGTAATCGAACCTGGATTGCACGCGAACAAAACGACATATTGCAACAAATTAAACGCAGATCTACTCCTAAATTCACCGTTAACCCAAACTGGCCAAAACATTCCAAATCTGTGACAATAAATTTTATCCGTCAAAAATCGGTAAGGCTAACCATCAGGAATTTTCGCAAAAAATCGAAATCATTTTATTGTTGAAATTCCGGTTCAAAGTGATTATGCGTAATGAAACTAATACGTTGAGCAAGAAACTAACGGTATATGACATGTGAAAAGCGTTGATATTGAGAATTTCGTATTTTGAAATCCGGCCATATCTTGTAATCGAACCTGGATTGCACGCGAACAAAACGACATATTGCAACAAATTAAACGCAGATCTACTCCTAAATTCACCGTTAACCCAAACTGGCCAAAACATTCCAAATCTGTGACAATAAATTTTATCCGTCAAAAATCGGTAAGGCTAACCATCAGGAATTTTCTCAAAAAATCGAAATCATTTTATTGTTGAAATTCCGGTTCAAAATGATTATGCGTAATGAAACTAATACGTTGATCAAGAAACTAACGGTATATGACATGTGAAAAGCGTTGATATTGAGAATTTCGTATTTTGAAATCCGGCCATATCTTGTAATCGAACCTTGATTGCAGGCGAACAAAACGACATATTGCAACAAATTAAACGCAGATCTACTCCTAAATTCACCGTTAACCCAAACTGGCCAAAACATTCCAAATCTGTGACAATAAATTTTATCCGTCAAAAATCGGTAAGGCTAACCATCAGGAATTTTCGCAAAAAATCGAAATCATTTTATTGTTGAAATTCCGGTTCAAAGTGATTATGCGTTATGAAACTAATACGTTGAGCAAGAAACTAACGGTATATGACATGTGAAAAGCGTTGATATTGAGAATTTCGTATTTTGAAATCCGGCCATATCTTGTAATCGAACCTGGATTGCAGGCGAACAAAACGACATATTGCAACTAATTAAACGCAGATCTACTCCTAAATTCACCGTTAACCCAAACTGACCAAAACATTCCAAATCTGTGACAATAAATTTTATCCGTCAAAAATCGGTAAGGCTAACCATCAGGAATTTTCGCAAAAAATCGAAATCATTTTATTGTTGAAATTCCGGTTCAAAGTGATTATGCGTTATGAAACTAATACGTTGAGCAAGAAACTAACGGTATATGACATGTGAAAAGCGTTGATATTGAGAATTTCGTATTTTGAAATCCGGCCATATCTTGTAATCGAACCTGGATTGCAGGCGAACAAAACGACATATTGCAACAAATTAAACGCAGATCTACTCCTAAATTCACCGTTAACCCAAACTGACCAAAACATTCCAAATCTGTGACAATAAATTTTATCCGTCAAAAATCGGTAAGGCTAACCATCAGGAATTTTCGCAAAAAATCGAAATCATTTTATTGTTGAAATTCCGGTTCAAAGTGATTATGCGTAATGAAACTAATACGTTGAGCAAGAAACTAACGGTATATGACATGTGAAAAGCGTTGATATTGAGAATTTCGTATTTTGAAATCCGGCCATATCTTGTAATCGAACCTGGATTGCAGGCGAACAAAACGACATATTGCAACAAATTAAACGCAGATCTACTCCTAAATTCACCGTTAACCCAAACTGACCAAAACATTCCAAATCTGTGACAATAAATTTTATCCGTCAAAAATCGGTAAGGCTAACCATCAGGAATTTTCGCAAAAAATCGAAATCATTTTATTGTTGAAATTCCGGTTCAAAGTGATTATGCGTAATGAAACTAATACGTTGAGCAAGAAACTAACGGTATATGACATGTGAAAAGCGTTGATATTGAGAATTTCGTATTTTGAAATCCGGCCATATCTTGTAATCGAACCTGGATTGCAGGCGAACAAAACGACATATTGCAACAAATTAAACGCAGATCTACTCCTAAATTCACCGTTAACCCAAACTGGCCAAAACATTCCAAATCTGTGACAATAAATTTTATCCGTCAAAAATCGGTAAGGCTAACCATCAGGAATTTTCGCAAAAAATCGAAATCATTTTATTGTTGAAATTCCGGTTCAAAGTGATTATGCGTAATGAAACTAATACGTTGAGCAAGAAACTAACGGTATATGACATGTGAAAAGCGTTGATATTGAGAATTTCGTATTTTGAAATCCGGCCATATCTTGTAATCGAACCTGGATTGCAGGCGAACAAAACGACATATTGCAACAAATTAAACGCAGATCTACTCCTAAACTCACCGTTAACCCAAACTGGCCAAAACATTCCAAATCTGTGACAATAAATTTTATCCGTCAAAAATCGGTAAGGCTAACCATCAGGAATTTTCGCAAAAAATCGAAATCATTTTATTGTTGAAATTCCGGTTCAAAGTGATTATGCGTTATGAAACTAATACGTTGAGCAAGAAACTAACGGTATATGACATGTGAAAAGCGTTGATATTGAGAATTTCGTATTTTGAAATCCGGCCATATCTTGTAATCGAACCTGGATTGCAGGCGAACAAAACGACATATTGCAACAAATTAAACGCAGATCTACTCCTAAATTCACCGTTAACCCAAACTGGCCAAAACATTCCAAATCTGTGACAATAAATTTTATCCGTCAAAAATCGGTAAGGCTAACCATCAGGAATTTTCGCAAAAAATCGAAATCATTTTATTGTTGAAATTCCGGTTCAAAGTGATTATGCGTAATGAAACTAATACGTTGAGCAAGAAACTAACGGTATATGACATGTGAAAAGCGTTGATATTGAGAATTTCGTATTTTGAAATCCGGCCATATCTTGTAATCGAACCTGGATTGCAGGCGAACAAAACGACATATTGCAACAAATTAAACGCAGATCTACTCCTAAATTCACCGTTAACCCAAACTGGCCAAAACATTCCAAATCTGTGACAATAAATTTTATCCGTCAAAAATCGGTAAGGCTAACCATCAGGAATTTTCGCAAAAAATCGAAATCATTTTATTGTTGAAATTCCGGTTCAAAGTGATTATGCGTAATGAAACTAATACGTTGAGCAAGAAACTAACGGTATATGACATGTGAAAAGCGTTGATATTGAGAATTTCGTATTTTGAAATCCGGCCATATCTTGTAATCGAACCTGGATTGCAGGCGAACAAAACGACATATTGCAACAAATTAAACGCAGATCTACTCCTAAATTCACCGTTAACCCAAACTGACCAAAACATTCCAAATCTGTGACAATAAATTTTATCCGTCAAAAATCGGTAAGGCTAACCATCAGGAATTTTCGCAAAAAATCGAAATCATTTTATTGTTGAAATTCCGGTTCAAAGTGATTATGCGTAATGAAACTAATACGTTGAGCAAGAAACTAACGGTATATGACATGTGAAAAGCGTTGATATTGAGAATTTCGTATTTTGAAATCCGGCCATATCTTGTAATCGAACCTGGATTGCAGGCGAACAAAACGACATATTGCAACAAATTAAACGCAGATCTACTCCTAAATTCACCGTTAACCCAAACTGGCCAAAACATTCCGAATCTGTGACAATAAATTTTATCCGTCAAAAATCGGTAAGGCTAACCATCAGGAATTTTCGCAAAAAATCGAAATCATTTTATTGTTGAAATTCCGGTTCAAAATGATTATGCGTAATGAAACTAATACGTTGAGCAAGAAACTAACGGTATATGACATGTGAAAAGCGTTGATATTGAGAATTCCGTAATTTGAAATCCGCCCATATCTAGTAATCGAACCTGGATTGCAGGCGAACAAAACGACATATTGCAACAAATTAAACGCAGATCTACTCCTAAATTCACCGTTAACCCAAACTGATCAAAACATTCCGAATCTGTGACAATAAATTTTATCCGTCAAAAATCGGTAAGGCTAACCATCAGGAATTTTCGCAAACAATCGAAATCATTTTATTGTTGAAATTCCGGTTCAAAATGATTATGCGTAATGAAACTAATACGTTGAGCAAGAAACTAACGGTATATGACATGTGAAAAGCGTTGATATTGAGAATTCCGTAATTTGAAATCCGCCCATATCTAGTAATCGAACCTGGATTGCAGGCGAACAAAACGACATATTGCAACAAATTAAACGCAGATCTACTCCTAAATTCACCGTTAACCCAAACTGGCCAAAACATTCCGAATCTGTGACAATAAATTTTATCCGTCAAAAATCGGTAAGGCTAACCATCAGGAATTTTCGCAAAAAATCGAAATCATTTTATTGTTGAAATTCCGGTTCAAAATGATTATGCGTAATGAAACTAATACGTTGAGCAAGAAACTAACGGTATATGACATGTGAAAAGCGTTGATATTGAGAATTCCGTATTTTGAAATCCGGCCATATCTTGTAATCGAACCTGGATTGCAGGCGAACAAAACGACATATTGCAACAAATTAAACGCAGATCTACTCCTAAATTCACCGTTAATCCAAACTGGCCAAAACATTCCGAATCTGTGACAATAAATTTTATCCGTCAAAAATCGGTAAGGCTAACCATCAGGAATTTTCGCAAAAAATCGAAATCATTTTATTGTTGAAATTCCGGTTCAAAATGATTATGCGTAATGAAACTAATACTTTGAGCAAGAAACTAACGGTATATGACATGTGAAAAGCGTTGATATTGAGAATTCCGTAATTTGAAATCCGCCCAAATCTGTGACAATAAATTTTATCCGTCAAAAATCGGTAAGGCTAACCATCAGGAATTTTCTCAAAAAATCGAAATCATTTTATTGTTGAAATTCCGGTTCAAAATGATTATGCGTAATGAAACTAATACGTTGAGCAAGAAACTAACGGTATATGACATGTGAAAAGCGTTGATATTGAGAATTCCGTATTTTGAAATCCGGCCATATCTTGTAATCGAACCTGGATTGCAGGCGAACAAAACGACATATTGCAACAAATTAAACGCAGATCTACTCCTAAATTCACCGTTAACCCAAACTGGCCAAAACATTCCGAATCTGTGACAATAAATTTTATCCGTCAAAAATCGGTAAGGCTAACCATCAGGAATTTTCGCAAAAAATCGAAATCATTTTATTGTTGAAATTCCGGTTCAAAATGATTATGCGTAATGAAACTAATACGTTGAGCAAGAAACTAACGGTATATGACATGTGAAAAGCGTTGATATTGAGAATTCCGTAATTTGAAATCCGCCCATATCTTGTAATCGAACCTGGATTGCAGGCGAACAAAACGACATATTGCAACAAATTAAACGCAGATCTACTCCTAAATTCACCGTTAACCCAAACTGACCAAAACATTCCGAATCTGTGACAATAAATTTTATCCGTCAAAAATCGGTAAGGCTAACCATCAGGAATTTTCGCAAAAAATCGAAATCATTGTATTGTTGAAATTCCGGTTCAAAGTGATTATGCGTAATGAAACTAATACGTTGAGCAAGAAACTAACGGTATATGACATGTGAAAAGCGTTGATATTGAGAATTCCGTAATTTGAAATCCGCCCATATCTAGTAATCGAACCTGGATTGCAGGCGAACAAAACGACATATTGCAACAAATTAAACGCAGATCTACTCCTAAATTCACCGTTAACCCAAACTGATCAAAACATTCCGAATCTGTGACAATAAATTTTATCCGTCAAAAATCGGTAAGGCTAACCATCAGGAATTTTCGCAAAAAATCGAAATCATTTTATTGTTGAAATTCCGGTTCAAAATGATTATGCGTAATGAAACTAATACGTTGAGCAAGAAACTAACGGTATATGACATGTGAAAAGCGTTGATATTGAGAATTTCGTATTTTGAAATCCGGCCATATCTTGTAATCGAACCTGGATTGCAGGCGAACAAAACGACATATTGCAACAAATTAAACGCAGATCTACTCCTAAATTCACCGTTAACCCAAACTGACCAAAACATTCCGAATCTGTGACAATAAATTTTATCCGTCAAAAATCGGTAAGGCTAACATCAGGAATTTTCGGAACAAAAAATGATCAAATTGTTCATTGGAGGTAGAATAGGCGAGGATGCGGTATTTCGATGGGATGGGATGAGATCATTTAGCTTAACTTCATTTATTTGTTTATTAAATTCAAACAATCAAATACAACTCAATTTTTGGTGTATTGTAACCTTGAGTAAACAGCTGTCACTCAAGGTTACAATACACCATTTGTAAAATAAGCCTAAAATGCTAATTTTAAAATTTCAAGTTTATTAATTTCTCGTAAAAAAAATATACAATAATTTTTATACATTTCTCGAATAAAATAATTTATTTCTTATTAAAAAAATCTAATAAACTTTTCTGATGACTTTTATCGGTTTTCGATGTCGATGGTATAGATGATGTAGCAGCCTTGTTACTGCCACCGCTAGAATATCGTTTAGTTGTTATATTTTCTGGTGTTGCAGGAATTATGTCATCTTCACCGGTCGCCTCTTCCTCTGACATTAGCTCCACATCATCAACATAATCATCCCTTTCAATAGTGATCACGTGATCGGTACTTTTAGTTTCATTTTGTTTTCCAAAATTGTCCATAGCATCGAGACAATCAAGTACGGACATTTTGCTCGATGGATTTGGGATCACCGCCACATTACGTTTTCCAACGTTATTTACTACTTTGGGTGGTGGTTGGATACTCCGCGGACTAATCATTTCAATATCACTTGGCGGCGCTGACAGGGCAACTATATTATTGATTTCCATTTCATTATTCTGTGTTTCAACTACTGAGGAAGTTATGCTCGTTGTCGCTGTGGTCATCTTCGGAGATAATGTTTTCCGTATAGATTTAAATATTGACTGTGGTATCGAAGGTGTTGAAGGACATGCTGTAAATTTTTGTTGATAAATAAACGGATACAGTTGATTCGCATTCAAATTTTCCCTACTAAACAATTTTAAATATGTCCACAGTTCGCCAATCGATACGTTGTGCTTACATAAGAAATCGTACATTTGATTAATGGAATCACCTAAATCACTGTCATCAAATGTAAAATAGAGAAGTGGTCGCTTCGTTAAAACACAAACAATTAATTGTAACAAAGATTTTAAATGAGTGGATCCTTTGAAAGCTCCACAACCCCAATTACCGGATGCAATTGGTGGTGCCGGTGTTTTCAGCGTATGCAAAAATCCAACATAAGCTTTCTTAATTTCCCGAAGCATCAATTCTTCTTTAAACTGATGATGTGCATGAATAAAACGAAGTGCATCAATCGCTACTATATGTGTTTTACGTCTACCACTGCTATCGAACGGTGTATTATCAACAAAATTTCCGCTCCATTTGAAAGTAGTAGCATATCCAGAATAATTATTAAATTGTTCACTTCCAACAATTAAAATCGCTTCATTGGGCCGTAAAAATTCCGTAAATAATCGTGTCACCAATAATTCCGGGCAGATTACAAAACGAATTTCTTCTTGAACTGCACCGCTTCGTAGCACTCCACCACCGATAAATTTATTGGCAAAATCAACTTGCAGCATTGCTATGCCTTGTTTTTCTATTGTCCCTTGAACTGAAACCTGAATAGGAATTGACGAGAATTTTAGTTCAGTTATGTCTAAATTCGGGAATTGGTTATCGGATAAATGACGTCGAATAAATGTTAATACACCAGTTGGTGGTGTTTGAGTTACTCTACGAAAATAATTACATATGCATTTTAATTTTTCTAACACTTTTTGATCGGGTGCTTGATATAGACGGTTAAAATTTATGTCAGGAAATGAACTGTACTCGGAATTTTTTTTACGAGTGTTTCGTCGCGGGAAAGTACATAGAAATGCATTTGCTAATAAACATGCTACTTGTTGCTGAGACATGGAGATTGATCTAAAATGAACATGAATAATTAGTAATCAATTTATAAGGAAGCGATATTTAACTAACTTATTTTCACCCTGTTTTAATAATGGTACCGCTGTTAAAAGTAAATCAGGCAGTTGTAATGCTAGTCGAATAACATTTGGCAAAGTTGTTTCGAAGAACGCAAAACTTTCTTCTTCCTCGAGTTCATCTTCAAAAAGCTTGTGTAATGTAGTAAATTTCCAAATTTTTTCATATTTTGTATTATAAGACAATATAGCCTTTTCCAAATCACGGCTTGTATATATAGGCTGTAAGAGGGCTGTTTGAATTAATTCCCATCGTTTCTCGATGACAGTTTCACCATTCGATTTTTTTACTGGATACTGATTTTGGATTGATGAGGGTAATCGAACATGCTCAGTATCCCATTTATGTTGGCCTTTGTATGGTTTTGGTGGATGTGTCTGGCTTAGAAGCATCGGAAATTGATATAGTACTGAATGATTCTGGCCTGGGCTGACCTGTGGCACATGATCTAAATTCCATTTATTTTGGCCCCAAAATAATTTTTCAGCTACCGCTAGAATACAAAAAAATTATAACATGTACTAGGTACACCACAAGACAAAAATATCATATTTCACACAATGAATAAAACTGGCTGATTAGAATTAAAACACTCACCACTTTTAGACATGATTATACAATTAAATAATAATTTGTTCTACTACACGAATTGATCCCAAGTTTAAGATAAAATTAAATTTTTACAACACTTGTGAAACATTTGTTTTTTATTTTGACAGAAGCATTGTGAAATGTGATGAAATTTTTAACCGAGTGAACGAGGCCTAGTGATGTGTATCCAAAATTTAGTCAATTATTTTATTTATTATATTAGAATTTTAATATGCAATGCAATTTTTAATTTTAAGATGTTTTTGTACACTTGACAGCTTTGACAGCTATTTAGTGTCAAATTTGTAGACAATATGTTTATCGGCTGACAATAGGTTATACTAGAATCCTACTATGAGATGAGAAAAAAATACCTGGTGGCGGGTGTTTTAACTATGCACATTGTTTTAAATTTCAAATTATTTAATTTGATATTTATTATTTAATTTGAAATATCGTTTTTATTAATAACGGAAAACAATTTTAGTTAATAGATCGAAACTTATTGGTCTGTTTCATTTATAATATTAACATATGACAGACATAACATTGTAAAATTATTTTCCCATTCCCGACTAGTTCCATAGATAAACATAACAGTATTAATACAGAAAACATATTCGTTTTGATTTTGAATTCATACTTAATTGTTGCTTCAATTTGTGGGAGGCGATTTATGCCACATGTAGAAACTTTTTAGTACAGGATTTGTGGAGACATTTTCATCAATTGCGTTCACTATTAAATACTACATTCAACTACCTCCTTAACATAAAGTGCGTGTACTGGTGGCAAGTATTCTAACTCGTTATTTAAATATTTGTAACCGAGATTAACCATCAAGTAGCAGGCTATTGAAATGTAGGCTATTAATGATTCTAGTACAAAAAGATATATCTAAAATGGTGTGTAGGCCCTGCAACAAACCAAAAAAAAAATCAAAAATGTGTTTAGATCATATAAGCGTAACATTTTCGTGATAAACGTCCAACCATAGTAATCACCGAATTCCAATATCTGTTTTATTGCTGTAATTAAATATCTTGTAAAACACTATCTAGGAATCAGTAATAGCAGTAATAGATTACATATAAAACTTACGTTAAATTCAAAAAACGATTAGAGCGGCGTCTTTTGTTGTAAAACTGAAATTGTTTTACCGAAGAACACAACAACACTTGTGAGATGTTGGCGAGTAAATTTACAATATTAGCCGTTTTCGGAAATAGCCCATGGTAACTTTTGGGTAACCTCTGCTGACCACCATAAATTACCAAATCTATTTCCGAACATGTAGAGTAACTTTAGGGTAATTTAGTTTTTGTTTTTGTTTTTGTATTAAATTAGAAGTATCAGAAAAATTGAATTACAAACTTTTAAAGTACAAATTGTACAAAAAGAAAGAACAAAAATCTCGTATCTGCCAAAAATACGCCACTGAATTTTGCTGAATAAAAATGTGCCTTGTTCAATGATATAGGACCAGGCATATGCTGAAAGAATTTTGACGAATCACAATCAAGATATATTACTCGTCAATGGACTATTTTCTATTTTCCGAATTATTTCAGAGTTCTTCATCTTTACAAGTTCTTTAAGCGCTGGACTAAAGAATTCCTTGGTACATCTGTTAAGAAGGCACTCTACATGGTAGAGGCAGGTATGGTTTCCCTACCATAATACCCATATAAATCGTATTGAAGCAGTGCAACGTATATTCTTTCGTATGGACTGCCTAGCATAGACCATTTTAGGTAATCTCGCTACCTTAGACGTTTGAACGTTTGAATCTTATCAAAGTTCATGCTCACAGTAAGCGTCGCACTGTTGCAGATATAATTTTATTCACAACAATGTTATTTATTTATTTAAAGAAATCTATTCTGTGATTTACATGTATGATTTCACAATTTAATTTAAAACAAAAATATTAAAAACTCAAATAAAGAATTTTAAACACAAAAATATAAATCAGATCTTGATTTAACAATTAAAAATTTTAAAAATAATTCTTAATGATATTTTTGAAGTTGTCCTTTGATAAATTAAAGTTAAATAGGTCGTTGACGATGTTGAAAGATTTAGACAACCAATTAATGGGGTTATTTTCGCTATAGTTTGTGGAATGGTGTTCTATTGCTAAAAACTCATGGTTTCGAAATGTTCTGCAAGGCACATGAATTGATATGTTTTCCAAAATGTATGATCAATCAATGTGACCAAGCAAAACTTTACCAATGAAAGCCGCGAATTACGCGACGCTATAAATTTCAGCAGAACTCTCGCGGCCAGAACGAGCCCATTACTAGAATGCTGGGTGAAGTAGACACGCACTACGAATTTTTCGATTACAACATTGGCAAATTTACACTAAAGAGACTCCTCTATCCAAATATCGACTAATTAAATTTTAATATTTTTAATTTTTATTTAATTATATTTTTATTAACTTTCTATATTTTTATTTCTTTTTAATTTAATTTTTTATTTTATTTATATTTTTTCCCCCAGTTTAAATCTGTTTGCATTTAAACAGAGATCGGGTATACACACATTGTTTTTGCGGCAGGGTAATTCTCCTGATTTATATTCAATAAAATAATAATAATGGACATGGTGACTACCTGCGTACGGCCAGGAGGGGTAATTGGTCCCTGGAAATTATTATTATTATTTCCTGGTTGGCTAAAAGGCAGAATAACGATCAAATCAAACCGCACCCAAAGGTTCTATGTAACGAGGTTTATGTAACGCATTGCTACTGTATTTATTTGTAATGTTTTATCATTTTATATTGACATCTTTAGGCGAAACTTGTTCATACATATTAAGGGCAACAACAATACAATGTACAAACGATAATGGTATTTTTATTGACTTCCAATTTTTTGAAGAGCAGATTACATTCCAATTGTTTTAGTGATTTGTACAATTGAGTAGCGTTCGCCAGCACATACACACTGGAATAGTGAAAAAAATGATTTTGTGTTGGCAGTTTCATTGTATTTTATTGATATTTTACTATTACGATCAAGGTAAAATTTTATAATATTTAAACAATAATTTTGCTACAATTACTTAATAAAAATTAATGTTCTGCTTTATTTAAAGGATATGCCGTAAAATTTGATAAATACTCGTCTACCAAGTATGTATTCCCAAACAAACAACGTTTTATCCAAAATTCTAAAGAACATGGGCTGCGTACGCAACAAACTGAAAGTTCGGGATATCCCGGAACGAAAAATTTTAGTCTTTATGGATTCGAATCAAAAATTTCTTGTCCGAAATCAGATTTTAAAATGCGTACAAGTCGGGCGGCGTGTGAAAGGTATAAAAATATTTTGTTATGGATCCCAATTCAAAAATTGAATGCCAGCAAATATCCTCATACGGCATTAATCGGTTGGTTTATGCAGGATACAAAATTGCACTGGAATTGCGGCGGAAGTTTAATAAGCGAGAAATTTGTTTTGTCCACAGCACACTGCACAACCAGTTTCATGTACGTATTGAACATTATCCTCCTGTTACAATAATATAAAATTCTATTTTAGAAAGTGGCCACACGCTGTTCGTCTAAGTGAACACGATTTAAACAACAGCAAGCTAAGTGAGCAATATAATGTTCTTAAAATGATAATACATCCAGGATTTAAGCGCTCGCAAGCCTATCATGATCTAGCATTAATTGAGTTAAACGGGTTGGTAAGGTATATAGATATATATAATATAGGACCACACATAATATAAGATATAATTATAATTGTTTATTGTTTAGTTTAAGGACTTATTTGCGCCCTCTGTGTTTACGACAAAACAACGGCCATTCAGCAATACCATTAAACGTTTTTGAAACGAGATCGATCTTATACAAAAAAGAAATAACATTTCAAGAAGACCGGGTTGTTCGGATTCCAGATCAAGGCTGCCGAATGAGCCTTTCATCAAAAGACAAGTCACTTGTAGCTAATGGGTTGACTAGTGCACAGATGTGTTTTAGATCTCTAAATGATACAAGATCGTGCGCCGATTATTTTGACAGAAATATGTTAGTACGGAACACAATTAGTAACAGTTATGTATATCAAATTATCGGACTATTCTCCTTTTGTGGGAATAATAAAATGAACGTATTTTTGGACATTTCTAAATATATTGCTTGGATAGAATCCATTGTGTGGTCTGCTTAGTTTATGCTATTCAATTATTACTAACAAGAAAAAAATGTATGGAAATTATAGATATTATCATTTTATTATGACTTAAGCTTTATTAATAATAAAATTGCTTCTCAATCCCTGCATATTAATGGTGTTTTAAAATGAGAACGTGGTCTGTTCTGGAATCTGCACATTTATTATTAGTCTGGTCTATTGCTTCTTCATTAAATTCTCTGTTTTGTATCTGTACGTTTTCCATTCCATGATATATCTCTTTTAGGTTGTCTCCGGTGGAAGAATCACACAAACGTAAATCAGTCTTTAGAATGCAACCAATCGACCATTAGTCATCAGTTTAGGCTTATGGATATAAATATAGGCTTATAAATATTATTATCCTATTTCAAGTTGTAATAAAAAATCAAATTCAGAAGTAAATTATCCAAACTTGCGGTGTATGTAATTCTGATTGGTTAGCACAACATATATGTTAGAAGTACATTATTCACCTAATGAAAGCATGCATACAAATTGCACCAATAGATATCATGAAAGATCATGGAAGCAAAATAAGAGCCATCCAGAGGAGCGATTCAATTCACTTCCCACAATGTGGGAAAGTACGGATACGAGCGAGAAATGTGAGTTACTTCTTAGGCAAGAAGTCTTAACCTAAGTATTACACCTAACTCTGATTTTATAAGGGACTGTTTAGAAAAATGTTATCTCGAATATTAACGGGATACAAAAACCCACCGGCACATCAATTTCTATGAACAGGTAGAGGACTAATTGAAATACATTGAAAGTTATTCTAAGGAATTCACTACAGGTACCTAGTGAACAAGCTGACTAATCCTTATAAGAAAAATTCAGGAGGATACAGGAGGAAAATCCGACACAGCAGGAAATATGTGTATACATATCCATACCTACTTCGGGAGGAATCTCTCAGTGCAATTCCATAGACTTTGGAGCACTATAATAAGGATAGCCTGTTCTTTCCCAAAATTGAAAAAAAAAACAAATAAAAGCTCACAACAGATGCTTGATCGAGCTGAACAACGATTTCGAACTCTCAATTGTAAGGCGGAATCTTTTGAAACCGCCCTTCACTTGGACATTACATATTTATAACATTTCCGATAAAGAAAGGACTTTTAACAACATCACCTCGGGGGCATCACTATGATCACATGTCCAAGCGTAGGCGTGTTACTCATAAACTGGTTACAACAGCGTTACAAAAACACGATAATGATGAATAGTTCATGTGAATTCTGCACTAACAGTTATGTGAGTAGAGGCACGCCGTTCTCGCCTTCATTGGATTTGGAATTTGATCGTTAATGACCTGTATATCTGAACCTGGGAGACTCAAACATAAGATTGCGTTAGTAATTTTTTCTATTTTTTCTAGCTTAATCTGGGATGTTTTAGAAAGAGGCAAAGAAAGATACTATAATGCATACTAATGCTAAACTACAATAATTTGGAGAAGAGGGGTCTTGGAGATTCACATCGTACACTGGCTCTACACTTCAATGGATTATTGTCTAGTGGTATAAATAGAGAAAATAAATCTTTAAAGTGCCGAAAACTATTCGGTGCATCAGAGGGCATTAAGAAGCACACCCACCCAAGTATTGGAGACGTGACTGGGGGTCAGCTTAATCCAATAAGCAGATTATGCCTCGCATTTAAGAGCCGATCAATAAGTAGTATCTCACGTCTCAAATTATTGATCTCTAAAAAAATATTTTTCATCTATCATCGCCCTTTCTATAATTTCTTTACTGTCATCTCCAAACTCAAATGCCTCTCCAATCTCTCCTTATCTTTTTCATCTAATTTAGATCCAACTCTGCTTGGAAACTTTGGAAGGTAGTGAGTGATTGTTTGTCATTTTTTTAAAGTTATCCAAAAAATTTAAGCTGCATGATTTAGTTATGGGACTTTAATACATCTTTTTGAAAACGTTCTGAAATTGGTGGTTATTGAAAAAGAGCTAGTCTTCATAAAAGGGGATAAGTACGAACCCATTTATTAATTTCTTTCATTTGAATGGCATATTTTAAGGAGGTAAGCGGCCAGATATGAATGATTCACCTCGCACCTATAAAACTCTGAAACAGCGATTATTTGTATAATTTGAGATTTTTTTGTTTTACTTTTCGGACGCTCAATTTCATAAAGCTATTTTTTATTTTTTTTAAATATGAAAATAAAATAGTGGAATTTCATTATGATCCTTCTGAAAATAAACCTGATTCACCTAAACATATTGTGTAATACCCCGACTTCCTAAATGTTATGTGTCCGTTTTTTTATTTCACCTATTCTTAGATTTTTATAAATTATTAGAAACAACCAAAAAATAACAAAATAGTTTAAAAATCAGTTAAACAGATTGAAAAAGCTAATCAAGGCGAGCCCATAACGTATCAGGTTGTTCCGACTCATTTTTAAGTGTAAATCGCAACATTTGCGGAATGAAGCGCTCTGTTCATTTTTAGATACGTATTTAACGTCTTTTTGAACCTATCGGATACTTGATGAGGTTTGAAAATGTATCTACTAAGGCGCTAAGATAACTTTTGCATAAGGCACACGAAGAGCTTGCACGTCATTGGATGGAGGTGCGTGTTCGGTGACGCATTGAACTTAAACCTTCCATCCAGTCTCTCTGACCACGTGTATCAAGCTTAAGTAATTGCGAATAGAGAGGCCGTCAACCGCCTTATAGAACGAAAGATTGACTCGGAGGCAGGTACAAAATGGCCTGCTCTGCAAGAATCGAAGTTGAGGACAAGCCATCGGTAATAGCGCGGCAAGTCATACCCAGTAGACTGTTAAGTTCCGCTGTTACGGGAAACGGCTTAACCAGAGGCAACAAAACAAATTATTATAAATTTCTTGATTATTTAAGTAATTTGAGATTCCTAAGTAAGAAACATTTCTTATAATAGCAATTTACTTTAGTTAAACAAAATTATTCAATATTCTTTTCAAGTTGTATTGGAATTGTAAAGTTAAGTATGAACAAATATCTTACTTATAATTGTTTTAGTTATTGAGAGTTTCAGAGGTTAAAAACTAAGTTACTTTATATTTTCTAAATTGAGACCATTTCTTTTAAACCAATAAACCTGTGTCTTAAACAACTCTATAAAATGGTTACTTTACAATTAAAACACACCTGGAAGAATAATAGGTGTTATGCTCTCGACTTTTAGAAGCAAAGTAACGTATAAATTTTAAATTGATCGAAATTTTCGATAGTTAACGAAATATGAATCCTCTACTTCGCCGAACTGTTCAGGATAGGTACACGAGCTCTACAGGTCTCACGGAGATCTTAAGCTTTTAAGGTGTTCAAACCAAAGTAAACGTTAAGCACCAGCTTCATGGTACAACATTTTTACTAAACCATGATCCAACATTGCCATAATGTCAAATATTTGGTATTTTGCAAGAGACCTAGTGTACAGAACATTTCACCGATTGTTCCAATTCTCTCGTAACATTATGTATATAGAGTGGGCCAAATAATTTTTTTTTTTAAATGCAATAAAACAAAAAGTTCTCAACAGTTTTTCAAATTTATTTTTTCATTGTAAAGAACAATCCTTCCGATTAATTATGGAGTACAATTTCATTCATATGACTGCTTCGGCTGGCCTTGACGTACCCTATACGGTCATTATGTCTTCAATGGCAATGCGAATATTGTTCTTGAGAGCGTCAATCGTGGCTGGTTTATCGGCGTAACACTTATCTTTGACGGCACCCTAAAGGTAATAGTCCAACGGCGTCAAATCACAGCTCCGAGGCGACCAAATCACATCAGCATTTCGGCTGATAATTCGATCTTCGAAGTGTGCTGTGTGGTACGCAGCGCCGTCTTGTTGAAACCAAATGTTGCCTATGTCCTCCTCTTCAAGTGTCGGGAACAAAAAATCGTTTATCATGGCACGGTAGCGCTCACCATTGACAGTAACGACGGATCCTTGTTCATTTTCAAAGAAAAATGGCCCAATGATGCCCCCGGACCAAAATCCGCACCAAACAGTCACTCGTTGAGGATGCATTGGCTTCTCTACGATCACGTGTGGTTCTCCATGCCCCAAATGCGACAATTCTGCTTGTTTACATAGCCGCCAAGATGGAAATACGCCTCATTCAAAAAGATGATTTGTTTGCCAAAATCGGCATCTTCTTCAAGTCGATCGCAAACCCACTCAGCGAACCAAAAACGCAATGAGTGGTCTCTTTGTTTCAATTACTGAACCAATTGAACTTTATACGGTGTCATACCAAGACCTTTATGCAGAATTCGTCGCAATGTTGTGCGTGAAATGTTCAATTCTTGAGCACGATGATGAGTTATGTTCCCGGCGACTCACGCACATTCTCGGCTACAGCATCAACATTTTTGGGTGTACGGTTGGTTGGCTGCATGGTTCGTGTTGGTTTATTAATTAGCAAGCATGTTTCTTTAACTTTATTCACAAAATAACGCACATATGGAGCTCCCGGCGCTTCGTTTCTTCCGAAAACCGCACGCAATTTTCGCACACATTTTGCAACATTACCATGATTTTCGAAGTTGTTCAAGAGAATACACAACCAATTTCGTTCAGCGGAAGGATAAAACTAACTTTCTGTCAAATCAGAAGTGACATAACCCGTACCATACTCAAAATAACCGCTAGTTCAAAAAAAAAGTTAGATGGCCCACCCTGTATTTCATTTCAATAGTTTTAAATGTCTATTAAACATTTGGCCAGGACCTTCTCTTGTTATATTCTCACTAAAATCACTACAATTATATTCAAATTACATAATTTCTAGTAACTACAATACATAAAAATAATATTTTCATACACATTATTGTGGTATAAATGTATGTAAACGATGTGATTAAGATTAAGATGCGACGAAACTTGATTTTCAAACAATACAAATATTACCTGTTTATAAACTTTTATTTCATGACAAGCGGACATCACTAGCATAATATTTGGGTTGAATGCATTAAAATGAAAATACGAGATCGATTATAATGGTTTTATTATACAAATATACCAAAACGTGTCAAAGTATTTCGCCTTCAAGGCCAGACAACTGATTCAATCCAGTCTATATACGACGAAACTCTTGTATAAATACCGGGCGAATTCTTTCTACCACAGAATTGGCCGAACGAAGTCACACCAATTATATGAAAAATACATTCATTTGACTTTGTTGTGACTTGAATTGGTCCACCGGAATCCCCTTGGCACGTATCTTTTTCGCCATCTAGATCACCAGCACATAACTGACTATCAATCACACCCTGTTTTAAACCTCGCAAGGTACTTGAAAAATAATTTCTACAAATATCGAGATCAATCACATTAAACGATACTTTTCGCAGTGTATCTGATGATAAGCTGTCGTCATCCCTATCAATAAGTCCCCAACCGGATGCAACCGTTTCTGTATAGTTGATGTGATTTGTTTGCCATAAGCATGCTGGACGGACAAATTTTCGGAATACGATAGTGCCGGCCAATTGAATTAATGCAATGTCATTGTATTTATTTGGATATTTATAGTCCGGATGCTCTATAATTTGACCGATTTGGAAATCTTCTGGAAATAATCGATCAGTATCCTTGTATAAATTATGATCCCCTAATCGAACTATATCTGGCGGAAAACTAAAATTACAATTTTTAATTATTTTTACGGTTGCAAAAAGATATTTAAGAAAAACAAACCGTTGAACAACGACACAGTGGGCTGCGGTTAAAATAAACTTTTCACTGATTATGGAACCACCACATCTCCAAGCGACAGTCTCATCAACTGCATCCGTCCATCCAATAGCGGCCATATGTGGAAATTCTCCAATACCTGCCTCTACACCTCCCACAATTAAAGGTATGCTATAGTCGCATCGCGTGCTACTATATGTGTATATAGGCGGCTCGCTTAGTAAAGGTCCGAATGCTATTTTCTCAATAGTGTTGCTGCTATATTCCTGACATTCTGTATAGAAATATTTTAAGATAATTCGATTTTTTATTAATTAGCACAGCTAACGCACATACTTTTAACACTGATTCGTTCTCCGGCCTCCGTTCTTCTGCTAATCACAATTTCATCCGGGCAACACACAATCAACTGATTTGAAGATTGTGTACTTCTGCATCTTTGAGGTGTATAGCCTTCATCTCTTACTTTTTTGCAACGTGCTATTGGTTTGCACGTTCCGGGTGCAAAATCAAATTTTCTAGTGCAAGGTTCACCAACTGAAATTAATCAATATAGAAAATTTATAAAGCAAATTATTTTGTAAATAACTAGTAAACTATTTATTTTGTGCTTTCAATGTGAAGATTGCCTTAGTTTGATATAACCGGTACTAATCATTAGACCCTAATATTTGCCATATTTTTACAATATATTTGCTATAAAATAATATCAGGAGATCCCCAAAATAACCCACCGACAATTATTGTGAATGTAAGCAACAATTATATATTCCGCTATATGAATAATTATACAAATCTTTAATAGTTATTAATTGAGAGTAAACCAAATAAGTCAAACACTATTTGATACACAAAAACTATAAACAATTTTATAATTCATAAACCATATCATGAATTTCAAGACGAATTGGTTGAACTCACTTTCTTGTGATTTACATTTCACTAGTAAATAAAAAATCAAACAACCGATAAAAAATTTTGCCATCTCCACTCGAGACGAATTTTAAACCAGTTTGGTGATAACTTTATGAATGTCACAAACGTAATCGATTTGAAGGTGTGAATTAAATAAAATTGCGAGCAAACGCGAACTCAACTCGCCGAATAGCAAACAATAACTAAACGTTAATATGATTGAAAAACTACGATACACTAAAATGTTATGATCAATTATTGAGACGACATGTATAGTTGTTTTATTTGTGTATTGGTTTGTTTATTATTTAAGAACAGGCAGAAACGAGATGGTTCTTGCCAAAAATAAGTTTGCAGTTGGAATAGCAGCATCTGTCTAATCGCCATGCACACGTGAATATTAAATATTAGAAACTTAATACTAACTAGCATATTGGCCTTGTTAGACTTTCATTTGACGATTTTTATGATAATTTTATTGTATATTAATACTGACTATGTATACTAAGGTGGGGGACGCTTGAAATCCCAGATATCAAAATCGTAGATTTTAAGATATTGATTTTAGATAAATCGATTACGTAGCCGTAACTAAACCATTTCTCAACCGATTCAGATTGTTCATAGTTTGTTCATTTTGAAAGCCATGGTTTTTGGAAAATGGTTCATTTGAATTAAACCAAAATGTTTATTAAAACAAAGTTATATTTCAATATTGGTTTCAGGTAGGGTTCTAAAAAATAGCAAAAGTGATTAGGATTTGACCATTTTTTAACCGATTGAGATGAACTCGATTTGAATGACAATATGAGTTTCTGTCTGGTTCTTAAAATTAACCAACTAACAGGGAAGTTGGTGAAACTGAGTTTTGAATAAAAAAAATGATTTCCGAATGACGATATTTTTTTTTTAACTATTGCCAAAGGCTTTATTCTTGAATCCTTCTTTATACGAAACTAACAAGAAGTGTGAAATTCTTAAAAACTATATATATTTTTTTTTTACTTAAGCCTTAATCTATGTTAGTACTTAATATTAGTATGCATTATTATTTTTAAATTATTAAGTGTGTTAGGTCAACCTGCGTGTAATAATTAAATATTTCAGTTGATTAAATCTAGAGGATCTGCTCTGCGAAGCCGTTTGTATTTCGGTTGCCTTAGTAGTTCTCTAGCTAATTCGTTAGGGTGTGATTCCAGTTTCAGATGGTATTTTAGACTGCATGATTTTATTGTCTCTTTAACCGTTTTAATTCCTAGGTTTCTATGGATGTTGCTGTTTCGAATATACCAGGGCGCATTTGTAATGCTACGAAATATCTTTGCTTGCCTTCTTTGTACAATATCTATATTTGAGGCACTAGTTGAGCCCCATAGTTGGATACCATATGTCCATATGGGGATTAGGATCGCTAAATGACGCTAAATGAATGACGATATTTAAAATGATTTTATTTTGAAAATGGAATTGCAATACAAGTTTCCCACTTATGTCAGACTTATTGACTTATTCGACGCCACCTTGAATAAGTCGGTAAAGTCATTCCAATTCATTTTCCTAACTTATTTTGACAGCTGAGGATAACAATAATTTGTGTGTGTTTCTTGTTCAAAAATACAATAATAAGATCATTAATAAATAAAATGGACAAAAAAAATAATTTTTGTTATTAAATTATTTAACAAATCAAAATATAAAACTAAGCATCAAATTAATGGATGGCGATAAAGATTTGTTCAAGTGTCTGGAAAAACTCAAGATGCGGGAGGTATAAAGTTGTTTTTTAAGAAAAATTGTAATATAATTAATACATAGGTTAGGTTAGGTTAGGTTTCAGTGGCCGCCATCGCACACTTAGGCCAGTTATGGCCCATTGTGATACCACAGGATCCGACATCATCAAACTCCTTAAACCCATTTAGTGCTATTAATATAGCGTAAAAGATCTCGCACATTGCAGCTTTCGAGATCAGAGAGGCTGTCCATGGTGTATTTGCCCAAGTGGTCATGTCTTCTGCCAGCTAGCGCAGGGCATGAGCATAGAGAGTGAACAAGAGTCTCCTCCTCCTCCTCGTCCCTGCAGCTTCTGCAGACATCATTTGAATCTAGACCCAGCCTTCTCGCATGATCTCCGAAAAGGCAGTGTCCGGTAAGTACCCTTACAATTCTACCTAAATCACGCTTCCCTAGTGTGATTAAGATCTTAGAGCTCTTCAAGTTCAGCACAGGCCATACTTGCTTCGCTATCCTACCGGTTGGACTCTCAAGAAGCCACCTAGCATTCGCCAAGGCAACTGCTTTCCTATGGCTTGCCGTTTTCAGCATAGGCATAGGTCTCCCTAAACATTCTCACCCTGATTCCAGTTGGAGAGTTGTACCGTACCTTGCTAACTCGTCTGCCCTGCAATTCCCCTCAACGTGAGAGTGATCCGCAACCCAGACCAACTGGATATTGAAATGCTCACTCATCTCGTTAAGAGATGTGTGACAATTCAATGCCACCCGTGACGCCAGGAAAACTGAATCCAGCGAAAGAATGGCCGCCCGACTGTCCCCATAAATAGTGATATCAATGCACGATATCACATTATGCTTTAACCAGTTGATGACCTCTTCGATCGCTATAACTTCAGCCTGGTACACGCTGCAGTAATCAGGTAGACGAAAAGATAAATTGACATTTAATTAACCACAGAACACACCCGCTCCCACTCTACCATCGAGCTTGGAGCCGTCGGTGAAGAAATTAACTGTCCCGGTCTCGATAAGAAGACCTCTGTTCCAATCCTCCCGAGAGGGGAGAATCACCTTAAAACACTTGTCGAAGCACAACATGGGTATTTTATAATCTAAATTCTCCAAGTCATGCCTCACCGAATTGACTATAGTTGAGTGCCCCTTTTGCAGGCACATCCAACCAGAGGTCGCTGATAGCCGGCCGGCCGTATTAACCGCCATTTGCTTACCGATAATATCCAACGGGAGAAGATGCAGTATGACCTCTAAGGCACTAGTGGGGCTGGTTTTCAGAGCCCCACTAATGAGCAAACAGGCTGCCCTCTGCACCTTCGCCATCATGTTAGTATATGATGATTTCTCCAGAGCTGGCCACCACACACTCACACCATACAGCAGTATGGGCCTTACAACTGTCGTGTAAAGCCAGTGCACCAGCTCCGGTTTCAGGCCCCATTTCCTTCCACTGGCGTTTTTACAAGAGTAGAGTGCCACAGTGGCTTCTTTACTCTTTCCATCATGTTTGGCTTCCAACTGAGCTTACTGTCCAGGAGAATCCCTAGGAATCTCGCCTTATCAGTAAGGACCAACTTAGTACCATTCAGGCGCGGTGGAACCATTGCCGGAATTTTGTATCTCCTAGTGAAAAGGACCAGCTCTGTTTTTGATGGGTTAATCCCCAATCCACATCTGCTGGCCCAACCCGCAGTGATTGACAACGCATTTTGCATCATATCCCTGATTATTCCCAGGTGCTTTCCCGAGACAGCTATCGCCACATCATCGGCATAAGCAACCACACCTATCCCTTCTCTCTCCAGTACCAATAGTAGTCCATTGATTACTAAGTTCCAGAGAAGGGGGGAGAGGACCCCTCCCTGAGGGGTTCCCCGAACGACCCGTCTTCTGACGGAAACTTCCCCCATCCCTGCTATGACTCTTCTGCTACCCAGCAGATGAGTAATTAGCCTGGTTACAGGGTCTACAATCTCAAGTGGCAGTAATCCTTCCAAAATTGCTTCCATCTTTACGTTATTGAATTCGCCCTCGATATCGAGAAACGCAACCAGCGAGAATTCCTGAAAATCCAGTGACTTCTCAATTCCCCCAACCAGGGTATGTAATGCCGTATCCACGGACTTACCCTTATGATATGCATGTTGCGACTGCGCCCAGTTACTGGGTCCGATTTTCGAACGAATATATACATCCAGCATCCTTTCCATGATTTTCAGCAGAAAAGATGACAGAGATATAGGTCTAAGGTCCTTAGGGTTGCTGTGCGAGCTTCTTCCCGCCTTTGGGATGAAGATCACCCTAGCCTCACTCCATTTCTTGGGAGTGTACCCCAGCTTCAGACACCCTTTGAAGATAACTTCCAGCCAGGGAAGCAAGATCTCCGAGTTCTTCTGAATTTCTGCTGGTACAATCCCATCCGGACCAGCTGACTTAAACGGCTTGAACCCATTAATGGCCCAGTTAAGCTTTCGCGTGTTCAGAATAGCCTCTGTACACAACGGTTGGACCCCGCCGTGATCCCCTGACTCACGGTCATCCAAAGGATTCGCAGACGTCACGTCCTCACTTCCCGGGAAGTGTGTTTCCATCAAGAGATCAAGTGTCTCTTCACTAGAAACCGTCCATTCGCCATCCGTTTTTAACAGATAGCCTGGAACAGTTGGATTGGTAGACAGAATTTTTCTTAAGCGCGAAGTTTCCGAGGCCCCTTCCATTCTCTCACAGAAGCGTCTCCACGAATATCTTTGCGCCTTCCTTATTTCCCTTTTGTACACTCTGAGGCTTTCCTTATAGAAGTCCCAGTCTTGACGCTTTTTCGCTCTATTAAAGGCAGACCCACAGACCTTCCGGCACTCCGCAAGTGCCGGGTTCCACCAAACAGGTTTTCGCTTCCCCCTAAACTTTGTTAAAGGGCAGGCTACCCTCATAGAGGTATTGCAAGCCCTAGTTAGAGTGTCCACCAATGAATCCAGTTCACTTCCCGTGTCGGGAATTCCTTGAACTCTGGATGGAATGATGCCCTCCAATACCTCCCTATATACATGCCATACTGTCCTCCGGGGGTTTCTGAAGACGTATTGGTTTGTAATGTTGAGATTAAGTTTAAACGTTAAGTATCGATGGTCGGAGAAGGAATGCTCCTTCGCCACACTCCATTCTCTGATCATCGGTGAAATAAATTCGGAGACCAGAGTAATATCCAGAACCTCCTGTCTATTACTAATAATAAAGGTGGGTTCCTGGCCTATATTGCTAATAGTGAGGTTAGTTCTTAAGAGAAAATCAAAAAGTAACTCACCCCTGTCATTTATATTCGAGCTACCCCAGATGGTAAGGTGTGCGTTGGCGTCGCACCCCAGGATAACTCCCACCTTCCTTCTATATGCGTCAGCAACCAGTGCCCCCAGTATGTCTGGCGGCACTGGCATCTCCCGGTCCATATACGCGGCTGCAAGCCAGAATCTTCTTCCCTCCGTCTCTATGCAGACCGCAGTAATGTCCCCATTACTATACTGTGGAAGTAGAAAAACATTTATGTTATTTCCCACCAATATACATGATCTGCTCTTTTCAGCCCCACAAGCATAAAGAAGGGTGTAGCCCTTCGCTCGCAGACTGCAGATCTTATTATTCTTGATCCAAGGCTCTTGGATCAGCACTATCTCCTCGCCCGACTTAGCAAGTCTGAGAAGTAGCGCCGCCGAAGCCGCCTTAGTGTGATGTAAGTATATCTGCACAAACCTAATCATTGATAACAGTATTCCCTTACCTTAATTGCGACAGCAGTGCTGCCTCAGTTATGCGGACCCGACGGAGTCGACGGTATCCTCCGTCTCACTCCCTCCGCAGTCCCTAAAACTAAGGAGATCCACATCTCCCCCCTCGGAATCCGATGCATCTCTCATCCCCCTGCCAAGGGATAGTCGGTCCCTAAGTTCGCTAGTCAGCCCTTCACTCGGGTTCGCCACTAGCGGCAGTGTCTCCCCTGAAGAGATACTGCTCCTCGTGGTTTCCATAGCAGGCTGGACCTTCTCCACCCCCTTCTCGGGCTGTGCAGTATCGAATTTGACTCCGACCTCATCCTTTCTGAACACCTTAAGTGTCACGGAACCGAAGCCGAAGTTTATAACCCCTGTTTTTGACAGGGGAGCCAGGGATTTCTTATTTATCACCATAATTGGTGATCTGAAATTGCCCTTAGGCTCCTCCTGCTTCACAATCTTCCAATTTCATGTCGGAAGATCAGGGATTCATCCAGGCTTGCCGGCTCCGTGGGGAGCCAGACCATTACTCTTGGTCTGCTAGGTATTTCCTCCTTGGGAATTTCCTTGAGCTTAGCTCCTGGCCATACCTCGCCTACCTCCTCGATCGCCTTCCTATACAAGAAGGCCAACCGTTGATCCGCGCACGCGGTCAGCTTCAGCCGTCACTGATACCAACCCGCGTCCCTGCAAACTGGCGGTGGTCCTGGATGTTGTCCAAGGACTCGGAGGAAAACGAGGTTCAGTGCATTAAACACCAACCTCCATTTTTCCCCGGTGATGCTCCCATCTTCGTGACTCTCGTCAACGACGGCTAGCACCACCTCCCCCTCCTTCACAACGTCGCTGAAGAGCTTAGGCCCCTTCCTCGACTGTTCCGCCTGGAGCTTGGCCCGTTTTCTTTCGACATCCAAACTCCCCTGCTCTTCCTCTTCAGACCTCTGTCTTTTCGACCCAAGATCTTCTTTCTGAGCCTTGCTAACATTGGCGACGCAGCTCTTCGCCCACTCCGCCCTCCGCCTCTGTTCCTCCGTTCACTGCTCCTCTGGGACTGTAGCCAGTCTATCCAAGGCACGGTAGGCCGAACGCCTCGACCGATACCTTCGAACCGAAGGAGCAGTGACTTTCTCCTTCGTGTCGCTACCACTAGTTCCTGGCTTGCAAGCCTCGGAACCAGTTTAAGCCTCACCCACGGCTGGAGTCACAGACCCCCTCGTCTCCTCCAGCATTTGAGAAGTGCTGGCCACTTCTTTTTGTTTTTTAGTATTTCTATCCATAATGTGTTCCCACGAGTATCGGAGAAATAGATGGTCCGCCCGTGTAGAGATCCGTATACACGGGTAAGGCTAAATACAACTGGAGGTCTCCAGGTATCCAGAGGGCTCCGTTCAAGACTGGGCTTTGTTAAATGGGCCCCCAGCCTAGTCGATCATCAGCACGGGTCGCGTAACACTTTAATCCAGCCCATTGACTCCGCGCCCCAGCCCTTCTCCCACATTCACCTACTCATTCCGCCATTCACATGGAATCCCAACCCAAAAGGACCCATTTCATACAGGGGATTACCATTTATAGGGTTCCCTACTCACTACTTGAAGACCCGGGGCGCATTGAGACGTGACGCTCAGTTCACCGTGGTTTGTGGTCGATGGTTTTATGGCGCCATCAGTTCGCCCTTCCATACTGGGTATCATAGGCACTCAGGATTTAGTGAACAGAGGTTAACCACTCCCCAGTTCCCTGAGACTCTCCTCCCAGCAGAGCTGCGGTTGGGGGCGGCTTATTTGATTCACCGCTAACCTACCTATCGATAGGCCGTCCACTATCCACCACCTGTGACCCCCCCGGTAGCTGCAGCCCGCCCCGAGAATTAATACATAAATTTAAATTATTATTTATATCAACTTATATCAGGGGTTAAAATATTGCTCCATGAAGCGGAGCGATATATATGACGCAATACTAGAACGGGACCCACTATTAATAAAAAAAACACTTACGTGTCTCGAAAGAAGCGTTCCAAGAATTAGTGGAACTTTATCCGTCGAAACGCCACCTTATTTTGGTTGGCAGCAGGAACAAGCCACCGTGTAGTTAGTACTACGTTTAACATGCCAAGATCAACAGTGTTTAATATTACCCAGCGTTCGCTGGATATGATGTTGATCTTGATGAGACGTATTATTGTATGCCTAATTAAGATGAGCTCGAGAGCATAGGCTTCAAATTTGCTAATCGGGCAGGATCACACATTTTCCATCAGGCCGTGTTTGCTATAGATGAGACGCACATCAAAATAAAATGTCCAACTGATCGGCATGATGAATATATAAACAGAAAGTTGGACTACAGCATTCAATTGCAAGGTATGTAATCTTCATTTTTAAATATAACTTTGTATATCCATATTTGAACTGTGTTTATTTTTATAGCTGTTTGTGATGCAGATTATAAAATTTTGCAAGTCTGCATTAAGTGGCCAGGATCGGGTCACGATCAAAGAGTACTAAGGAACAGCGACATATATTTAAATCGAAGATATCATGCACGAGATTATTATTTGCTCGGTGACAGTGAATATCAGTTGACGCGTGATCCAATACTTATAATCACTCCATTTATGGAAGACCGTTCGTTAACCCCGCAACAAAAAAAATGTAACCATCTTCACAGTAAAGCAAGAATAGCTGTCGAACAGACTGGAACTTAATTTAAGAAATTGTAATAAAGTTATCGCCGTTTGCTCCATACTACATAACATTTGTTGGGGATCTCATAATCTTTATTCTAATGATGAAATTTATCAACCCCATCAGCGCGTCATACATAGTTCAGAGACAGATGATGTTCAGAAATATAACAATTTAATTTTATATAAATAATAAATATTTAATTCAGATTTCAATAAAATACATTTCACTAATCCAGCCTTTATTTTATGTAATAAATACATTCAATAAGGCTTTAAATAAATATTTAATCGCTCTCAGAAGACAACTCCACATCCAGGAAGTATCTCTGATATACAATTTTTTAATTGATTTTACAGTTTGTTCATCTCTTTGTTTAATGTGGTCCAAAATTTGTTGTTGCACGGATGTTTTGTGTTTTTCCGAGTTGATTGGTCTGTTGATTGAATGGAGATTTGGCTGGTACTGGGTACTGTTACATCACTACGATCAATCTCACTCAATTCATCAGCACTCTCTGGTTCGGTACACAATCAAACCGTCGCTTGTGTTCAATAAGTGTTCTACACCTTGTGTAAGTTGTGCTTTCCAGAATGTTAGGTGCATTGGTATGCTTGGATAATTGGAGAAGGGCCTTAGTTCAAAAAATGGTAAATCAAACTAATAAGCCATTTATAATCCGTTAGGGATAAAACATCGTTTGTACGTTTGTGTGATTACGACAATAATGTAGTTAAAATTAATTTTTTGTCAATTAGGGTACCCCAAAATCAATCAGTATAGCATGAAAATAATCGGCAAGGGGGCGCAACAAGCGATGCGCCGAGTTCGTTAGAAACGGACATATATTAGTCTACTTCAGCTGCGGTATTGCGTGATTGTTGATAAACAAATGCTGCTTAGTAATGCTCAAATTATTCAAATTAACCTCCATAACAAAAAAGCTACCTCGGTAGCATTCCTTCTGGGAGAGGATTTAGTTCGTATATCTGAGGAAAGTGTGTACTCAACAATGAAGAAAATATCTTTTGATTTACAATTTTATTTATTTATTGAATCTTTTCAACATGAAAATAACAATAGTTGTCAAATCTTAGTCACTAAGGTAATTTTGTAAATCTTGGGGAGCAGAGTCTACTTCTTATCAATAAATAATGTTTATAATTGTATAATTTATGCTATTACAGCCATTGTTTTCTTCTTTAGTCGTGAAGACATAGGTATATCTGCATAGGATGCTAAGGTCTTTATGCATATATTTGTTTTTTACGAACCAGAGTGCTCCTGTAATAATTCTGAGAATTGTTGGCTATGTTACGACCAAATTGGTTTAATCATTGTGTTATACAGGAGAAATTTGTACTCTAGGTCAATGGTTGAATATTTCTCCATCAACCGTTTCATTTCAATATGTTTTCACCAAGTTAACAGTCGGTCTAGATGAACGCCTAGATATTTTACTACATTTGATCAAGGGATTTGTATTCCGTTCATTTACATGCGGACAAGTAAGCTTATTTAACGTGAATTTATTTCTTTAGCCGTATTTCGATGCCATAAATATATTGTTGCAGAGTTCGGACACCGTTTGTGGATTTGTACAGCTTTATATACGATTGCCGTATCATCTGCGAAAGTAGACGTCATAATTTGCGAAGATGTTGGTAGATATAAAGTGAAAATTAAATATAATGTTGGGCCAAGCACACTGCCTTGTGGTACTCCAGCCAGAATGGTTTTCTCGCCTGATTTAGAGGTATTATATTTGACATAATATCTGCGATTTGACAAATACGACTTCATAAGTTGGTAAATTTCTGGTAATTTAAGATTAATTTTCTGAAGGAGACTCTCTTATCGAATGCTTGGGCAACATCCAAGAAGATGGCGGAGCGGTATTTTTTGCCTTCGGTGCAGTTGCTCAATGGTTCCGTGCTCGGCTCTGAAACCAAATTGGTGATTAGGGATGATATTTCGTAGTTCCGGTTTAATGTTTTCGATAATAGTTTTGTCGAACACTTTAGAAATGATTGATAGTATAGGCTTATTGGTCTATATGACGAGACTTTGGTAGGATTCTTGCCAGGCTTCGGGATCATTTTTATAGTTGACAATGTTCAGTACTCAGGGAGATATCCTGATTGATTCGTAAATTGAACTGAATATTTGAGCCAGTCGTTCAAAGGCACACTCAGGCA
Source organism: Nephrotoma guestfalica (assembly GCA_963691935.1). NCBI lineage: Eukaryota > Metazoa > Arthropoda > Insecta > Diptera > Tipulidae > Nephrotoma > Nephrotoma guestfalica. The sequence goes on along the minus strand of OY829913.1, from coordinate 305,925,988 downwards.
GTTGACTAAGCATTCTACCTGTAATTCGATCATAACCAGGGGCTTTCTCTAATTTAATTTGATGTGCAATAATAAATTTTACTAGTGGTTTCTTTATCTTAAATTTCCTCATAGGTCTGATTGTTACATTTTCTGTTGATAATCCACGGTTTGAAGTGAATACGCTTTCAAGATGATCAGCAAAGGTTTTAGCTTTTTCCTTGTCACTGAGGCCGTTTAAGGTATTTAATGTCTTTCCATAATGAATAGCTTGTGTCCGAATGGGGAGATAATTCCTTAAGATAGATTTTTCGTAGTAGGCTTTGTAGATTTCTTTCTGCCTGATTAAAGTTTCATCATTAAAGTTTTCCATAGCAATGTTTATATCGTTAGTCTTCTGCAGTGTAGATGTCAGATCGATATGTGAACTACAAGTAGAAGTACATCTTGAATTTTACCCAGTTAGTTAAGGTGTTCGTTAGATAGTTGTTTGTAGAACATGGCCTTTGATTTACAATATATTATTTATACAATAATTTACATTTCCCGAGAAATGTTTAGTTAAAGATTAACATTTGTAAGGGATTGATAAGATGTATCCTCATTCTGTTAACCAACCTGCTTCGGAATATCTGTTAGAAATAATCGCTATTATCTAAATAAGTGCGTGTGTTTCAAGTGGAAAAATAGTGGATTGCCGGAATATTTAATTCGTTTCTCGGGGCACCAAAAACTAATATTACCTATAGGATCCCGTTTAAGAAGCCCTCGTGAAGAGCACTAAATAAAGTCAAAATTAGTAAGGCTCCAATAAGACTGCGCCAAAAAGAAAACATATGAAGGTATAAATGAAACTTCAAGACTCTTGTGTGAGGAAATGAAAGGTTCTTCAAAATATCTTGCTCTAGTAAGATCCTTCCTTCAACCACTCCCAGTAACTTGATTGTACCATTTTGTGGCCAACAACCCACTTTCTTTTGCCACGACTTTATATGTGGTGGCAACAATGTAAAATATTGTATTCATTCGTCTTACTTTGTTCATTAGTATTATTGTGAATTACTATATTTCCTTATATAGATGACCTGTCAATTGCATCATAGGACATTAATCAACATGAGAAACATATCCGTGTAATATTTGAACAGTTGCGTGAATTCGGTCTATGTATCAGTCTAACAAAATGCGATGAGTTTGTAAAACCAGAAATACAATTTCTTGGTTATCTTGTGACACCATCGGGAGTTAAGCCATTGCTGGAGAAAGTCAGTGCTATCAACAATTTTAAAATACCAGAAGTAGCTAAGGAACTCAAGCGATTCCTAACAATGGCAAACTTTTATCGACGATTTATACCAAATACAATAAAAAAATGAAACACAAAAATCGAGGACGACGAGAAAATTAGTTATTTCAATCGATGCAAAATATATTTAGCCGGAAACACCTTATTAGCATATCAAACAAAAGACGCTGAATTGTTATTTAGCGTCGATGCATTTTGATTTTGCAATGAGCCCAGTACTTCATCAGCCCATTAATGGAGCAACACACTTGGAATTTATTCAAAAAAATTCACGGACACACAACGAAAATTGACCGCCATATATCAAGCAGTTTAATATTTCCAAAATTTCCAAAAAATTGAGCGCATGCAATTTTGATCTTACAAATTCGTCAACATGATCTTACAGCCAATACACAACGGATATACGATATCTGGATGGTTTAAAAAGAACAAAACAGCCGATTTTCCATAAATTTTGAAGAGATTGCTCAACATCAGCAACAAGAGGAAGAGTTACAATTAATATTGCAAGATAGCGGAAAATATTCATTAAAATATACTACGATAGTGTCTTCAGATTAATTCGCCCATTCATAACAAACCCATTTCGATCGACAACTATAAAGAAATTGCACGATTTAGTTCATCTAAGCATAAAATCGGCTATGAGGCTTATGGCTCAAAAATTTGTATGGTTATCTCTGCAATGTCAACGATCGAAAATTCTTAACCACAATCATTCAAAAGTAATACCAGTTGTAGATCAAACCGCTGAGAAAGTAGCCAAAAAATTAATTTCCGAATGGATTGCACATTACGGTAAACCGCTTCGAATAATATCTGATCTAGGCAGACAATTTGAACCTACATTGTTTCAAGAACTATCTCGCCTACTTGGTATCAATTATTTAAAAACTACGTGCTACCATCCGCAAGCCACCGGAATGATTGAGAGATGGCATCGTACTCTTAAATCATCAATAATGTGTCATCAATCACCCAAATGGTCAGAATTATTGCCAACCATTTTACTAGGACTCCGATAAATTGAATCAACACCAGAATTTATATATGGTACCTGATTACCAGGTGAATTATTTGTATCAAGCAAAAACATTTTGCAATCCGAATTTGTGGATGAATTTCGACACGCAATGCAGCAATTACAACCAGTTCCAGCGTCAAATCACAATATGAAAATACAAATTAAAGTGCTTAAGAAGAATTAAAAATATTTCACGATTTTGCGATCACTTATCAAGTATCAATTGATCGTATGAAACCAGCATATCTTACAATACCACATAGGGACCGTTCATAGTTTTGAACAAAACAAATATATCGTCAAGTTCAACATCTTTAGAAAACAGTAACAGTGATATGACATCATCATCTACATAACATATAATTTATCACCACCGGCTATATACATGAACCATAAACTGGCGTTACTACTAGAACTGGAAGAAGAGTCATCATTCCTATAAAATTTAGGTAACACCACTCTAGTTGGAGAGTATACTGTGGTGGCAATAATGTAAAATATCATTGAGGAAACCCCCGAAACTTCCACTAGTCGCCGTTTGCAAAAATTGTGCCTAGAAAACAACGAGTTTATTCACAAACACATAATGAGCGATGAGGCCCATTTTCACCTCAATGGTCACGTGAATAAACAAAATTGCAGAATAAGGGGCACCAAAAATCCAAGAATAATTGTTGGAGATCAAATGCATCCACTTAGATGCACGGTATAGTGTGGAATAACTTCAGAAAGGATCATTGGACCACATTTTTTCGAAAACGACGAACAAATTGCGGTTAATATGAATGGCATTCAATACCGAGCAATGATTGAAAATTGTTTAAGGCCGAAGGTAAAGAACAATCGAGAATCGTGGTTCCAACAAGATGGAGCTCATACAGCTCATCCAACTATGGCTTTCCTGTGCGAAAGTTTGGGCGATCGAATAATATCCCGTTTTTATGATTTTAACTGGCCACCGCGTTCGCCCGATTTAACGGCTTCCCGAGAGTAAGGTGTATGCCCATAAGCCAAGAACCATCCAACAGCTTAAGGCCAATATACGAGAAGAAGTGAGGGCGCTGGGACCTGAAATTCTAAGAATAGTTATGAAAAATGCTCTGGAAAGAGCACGTGAGGTCGAAGCAAACAATGTGCACCATATTCAAAACATAATGTGACCATATGTCCAAACTATAATCTAAATGTTAATAAATGCCAACGTTAACGATAAAATCAGAAACAAAAAAGTTATTCATTAAATAAATCATAACGTTATTTATACGGCACTCTATAGAAAACAAAAATCCATTAATGGAAACTGCTAATTCGGGTTGACCGATTTCGGCCAAAAATCACCCAATTTATGGAAAAGCTTGAGCATTAAGTTAACCCTCCTCCACATACGCCCACATACACGTACACAGAAACACACACATGAAATAGCGAGGTCAATTTACCTCTGAGAGCGTGCGATTTAACCTTCAAACTTTTCCTTTTGGGTTATCTGAAAAAAATAAGGTCTATGCTAATAAGCCAGCAACAATTTTAGAGCTAAATGGCGAAATAATAAGGCATATTGGTAGAATAGAGGTAATTGGTCCTCAAGGATGTCGTCCTAAATTTGATAAAAACATATCGATATGTGCCGCAATAAATGTTCGCCTATAAAATTGTTCACACATAATTGTTATCGATTAATAAGCACGATTCAAGAAAGAAGCCAAAATCATTGCTACACTCATTATTCAAATGGTGAGACTCTTATTGGCCCTAAATAATTATAACGACGAATATTATAACGACTTTAATTATAAATTTAAAATTTTCAAATCCCTTTATCAAAGTAAATGGTTGTTAATACGACTGAGTTTGTGTCTTGACCAGATTACAGAAACTCGATGCAAATTTCTTTAAGAATCCCAGTTCAATCATGTAAACCAAATTTGGTATTATTTAGTTATGATCTAACCGAATTTCAATGAGCAAGTACTAATTTCAGAATCTCGAGAAAAATTGTAGGATAAGAAATGACCTAGTTCCGGAAGTTCATATTAATTTTGCGTTAGTACCAATAAAAGGATTTCGATCATAACTGGCCAAGTTTCAATCAGCAATGCAAATTTTAGAATTGAGTTTAAAACTAAATGAATCCCAATTTTGTCCTAAAACAGAATTTCATCAAGTAAGATTAATACTTTGTTCTAGTTCTTGTTAAAATCTCAATTACGTCGAATACGAGTTTTCTTTACAAAATTTATGATTAAAATTCCTTTTAATTTGCAAGTTCAGCCCAAAACGAACATTTCGTAGAGAAACAACCAGAAACCACTTTGACCAAAATTTCTGTAATGCATTTGGGCCCAACAACTTTAGTAAAAGTAATTCAATGACAATTGTGAATTTTCCGTTCCGTCTGGGACCCCACAGTGTGATAGTGAAAATAGTGATGTTTTTAATGAAATGTGTTTATTTATTGGATTATAACAAAATCAGAGAAGTTCCTTACTACAATTTAAATAAATTGTATTTATAAATTTTTTATAAGAGTTCTGAAATGAATTCTTGAGAAAAGCATTTCTCGTTGGTCATTAAACTTGTGCATATTTGTAATGGGTGATTTTTTAAGCGCTTGGTTTTTAATTTTCAAAAAAAAAACACAGTAAAATTGCAAAAATTTATGAAATTTTTATTTAATCAATGTTTGCTATTTTCTTTTGAATACTTACATCATGTAAATATTGGCCTCGGCTAGGTTTTAAGTGGTCCATGCCACAGCATTGGCCGCAACGCTTAAAAATTCACCCATTATAAACATTTAACGATTTGTTTAAGGCTTCTATTTCCCATTCATTCCTATACTTGTCCTGTGCATGTGTATAAACAAATTGTATATCAAATGGGCTGGCTTAATCCAAAAAGTATTAAATGTTATAAAGAGTCTTGAAAAAATGCATGAGTTATGCAATTTAAATGGGTAAAACAAAACATTTTACGGGTTAATAGCGCCTCATGTGCAATAGCAAGGCAGATATGGCCAAGACTAGACCGTCCAAGATCTACTTGGACCAAACTGTGTCTGCGCTGGTCATTTAAGCTAACGTACAATAGTTTTACACTTAGAGGCCCCGTTCACGCTTTTTGATTGTTGAAGTTTTATCAAAAGCTTAATACTGATATTAACGGCCTCTTTTGGGAAATTTAGATGATTGAATGATTGAAAGCAAATAGCACTAGAATTGATTATGCGTAAAGTAGTACGTAAAAGTAAGGTAAGCAAAGGACACACTGTAGTTTAGATGTTAATATTAAGAAATAACCCAAAAGTCTTAAAAATTATCTTTGTAAGCGAATATTACAGTATTAAAAACCAGATTGCAAGTTTCTTAGAAATGAGGCAAAAATCAATACCTAACTTCAAAGTATATTTACGCTGCACAAAAGATAAAGATTTATGTGGGACGATACCAGTCAGTAATCATCGTATTATACGAAACTTATTTTTGGTTTTCATATTTTATCAGGTTCCAATATTTTAATTTGTCAATACTCTCAAAAATTATCATACGGAATAGATTAATCAAAAAATTAGGAAATTACAGACAACCGTGACTATGGTATTACCCAACTTAAGAAGAAAGATTTTTGGAAATACTCAAATTCTTCGATACGAGTTATACCGTTAGAAAATTCCACAGTGATCTTTAACATTCACCTGTTCATGTTCATCGTTCTTAATATTCGTTTACAGATTGGAATTTCGAACACTAAACCGATTAGTAATATCAACAGATTTTAAATATATTCTTTACTTACTTTCTATAATTAATGTATATATCAAGATTACAATCCGCGATTAGTTATTGGCTGGGTATACCGATTAATTTATTGAGCCATGAGTCAGGGATTGATCACATTTTTCTTCATCGTGCGTTTTCAGTAGAATTACCAATCACCAATATTGATATTTTTTAATCATAATTACTTGCTTTTTTAAGCATTTGTTGCGTTCCATTTATCGTTTCACACTATTTACAAATACTTCTGACTACACGCAGCTATGCTTTTTACAATAGTAGATTGAATTAACAGTAGATTTTCAAAACTAATTTTGTTTCTCATTATCTACTTACAAGTACTTATTTGTAGTTTAACACGTTAGATGGAACACAGCAAATCATATCCGTAGCGTTTCGTGAATGTAGAAAGTGAATTTTTATATAAAAAAAAATCAACCATTCCTCACCGATTCAGCAACACTAAGGTAGGTACATAGGTATATATGGTAAAATAAACATGGGTATTCCACCATAAGGGACAAGATCGTGGGCTAAAGTGTGTGAAGATGGATATAATACTTAATATGAGCAGTGAATAATTGGTGCAGAAGATCAGGTTCAAATGCTTATTTATTTATTTTATTATCCTTGCAATCTGTTCTGGGGTCAAGGCTTTCCCAACACGGCAGTGTCAGCCAATTCAAGTACGCACGGTTATAGGTCCGATTTTATCACCATCTGCACATTGCATAGAAGAACCTTTATTGCCAAAAAATCAAGGAAAGCGAGAAATTTTATGAAACTGAATAATACAACAGAATCCAAGACTTTGAGATCAAGAGATCGAGGTAGCTATTAAAATATTGAATTGTTTAGTACTAGAGATTCGAAGGCAGTTGGCACAAACATTAACTAAAGCACAAATAATATGCCTAAAGGGTTTTAACTATGTGATGTATGTTAAATAATTTAACATGCAATACGAACTAAGATGGCCAGAATGGTCAGCTCAGAACTAGAATAGTTAGTGGAGAATCAAACTGTAGTTAACTGTAGCTCCATTAACATGGTAGCAAACGAAGAACTAAGGGAGGTTACTTTGCAAAGTATATTGGAGGTTATTATATTTGTGAAAACGAACCCATTGGTTTCGATAAGCCAAGTTTTTCCATCAGACTAAATGTCTCAACGGCCGGAATAAAAATAAAATATATACATATAAGAGTGACCACACGCAAGGAATTTAGTGTGGAACAGATTGTGTTTCTGAAAGTGTGCATCGTGGTTTTACAGTCGGCCAATGTCAGTTGCAAGAGTCTTCTTATATTGTTGACAATATAAACAAGAAACACGTTGAACTAATTTTCCTCTGATGCGTTTATTCTACAGCTAAACGAAAAATGACAAATGTTGGACTGATATAAACGCGACAATCTCAGAGCTCAGTCAACTAAAATTTTTTATCTTTTTTCTATCAATTTTATATGAAAATGGCACTTATAGCTTTGCCAATTTAGCTGCGGAATAAAGCATTTGGTAGAAATACAATTTTGTTTAGACACGCCAGCATTCATTTTATTCGTTCCACACACCATTAACATTACAACAACAATTCAACAAAAACAAATTAGAGACATCTGCAACATTTCTTGACAAAGAATCGTATCTTTTTTCTCTTATTACGACCACAAGTTTACTTATTCGTTTTTTTTTCGAATGGCATTAGTTCTTAATCGTTTTACAACTCTGTTCTTGGCTTTTATCTGTTTTTTTAATATTCCAACATACCTTGCCATGGTATTTGGTGTTCCGTTTGGATATTATCAGGTATGTCACCTACATATCGAAGAGCCCTTTTTGGAGTAGTTGGTGGGTTTTGTTCATACATAGCAGAAGTGCTCGATTGACATCCGATGAGGCTAATGGTCTACATAACTCATGAAATTCAATGTCAGTCCTGAAATATCATGAAATTAGAAATAGAATTATACCTAAAATAGCTTACCTGTCATTATCTCTAGGAAATATAGAAGGGCGCGTCTTTACTTAAATACCTTGTGATACCTCTATAAAGCAATCTTTCGTGAAATGCTTTGAACATATATTTGTACTATTTGGATGCTTAAAAATTCCGGGTTGTTTGTTCATGACACTTGTCGCAGTGAGCCACTCTTGGTATTTAATTAGGTTAGAAACGTTCAATCTACAAAATAAATTTGTTTATTGTAAATACAAATTCTCGGTTTTAAAACATGGAAAATATTTAATGTTAAATTTAAAACGTGTATTTTTGGCACTCACTTATGGAAAAAACATCTGAAGTTGTAGAAAATGTCGATGTGCAGCTTTCCACAATACATACCCTTCCCATTTCAATTGATATATTAAAAAATCACCGAAATATATATTTTTTTTAATTATTGAATGATAAAATTTTAAATTAATAACACCAAAAACACAAGAAGTGAATGTAAACATTAAGACTTTTTGACAGTTTTCGTTTTGATTTTGGCCGCACGTTAGACCCTGTCGCTGCAGATGTTGGATACACTTTTATTTGAAAAATATACGTAACTGTCATTAGGCTAGCGGTCCGTACTAATTGTATAGTCGAAGATCCTATGTAAAATTCGAGGAATCCCATTATATGAGGTCCACCAAACAACTATGAAAAGGATGACATAGGAGCCCATTTTCTTGATCTTTGGAAGGCTATCGATACGATTGATCATAGAATACTATTAGATAAAATGTTGTGCTAAAATTCGAGACTTATTGTTGATTGCAAGCTACTTAAGCAACCATCAATAATATGTTACGATTGAAGCAGCCTGCAGTATCATCCTTAGGGTGGAAGGACTCCACAAGGTATGTTAATGTTCAGGTTCTTTGATTTTCTTAAATTTATTAATGATACATAAAAATTGCCTTATCCGAACATTTATTTGCTAATGATACGGCATTCAACAATTACTAGAAATATGGAAAATGATAATTCTTCAATATTTTAAAGCGAATATTATCTCACTTAACTTAAAGAAAACTAAATTTATCTTTTCCATTCACCATACAAAAAACAAGTTGAATCGTCATCGTTTAGAAGTGGCTGATAGAGTTGTTCATTTTAAATATTTAGGTGTAATGCTTGAATCTCGAACGGGATGCCATTATAATATGGTTGTACCTTAAAAGGATGAAAATCCATTGAAAAAGCAATACGTATTATTTTGTTTAAGTTTCAATTAGCCGGCTTGAAAAATATAGTTAAAAGTATTCTATGATTGTTAACTTAGTTCTATATGTTTTATAAAATTATAACTGATTGAAACAATATGGTCCTGCACTATGGTCCTAGGCGGCTCCCAATTTTGTCTTGCCTTTATGATTTTTTGGTAGATTGTGGCTCGGATTGAGGCTCTTCGTTGAATTATCCATCACTCAATAGCCGAGACTCACTACTATCAACATCATCTTGAAGTTTCCTACAAGGGTGATATATTCATTCTAATGCTACTTTAACAATTCGATGTTTTTTTGTAGAACGATTTATCTTTGGTCTCAAAATAATCGCGAATATCTTTTCCCTGGAGCTTTTTTTTAGGTCTGTCAACGGGTAGTAGTAGCTAGGAGCCATCTCCGGAGAATCCGATGGATGGGGAAGCAATTTGTACTTCAACTCGTGCAATTTTGCCATCGTAGCACACAACTTGTGTCAAGGTGTATTGTTTTGCTGAAAAAACACTTTTACTTTTGCATTTGGAGCCGCTTCAAACACACCACCAACTGTTGATTATCTTTCATTTCTCATTAGTTACCCAACGAATAAAATACCTATAGCACATCCCAAAATATCAAAGCCAAAACCTTACCGGCCAACATTGTTACTTTCCACTCAGCTGATTGACGATTTGATTCTCATCCATTGTCACAAACCGATGCAAAAAAAACCTGTTTATTACCGTTAAACAGCCCTAAACAGTGTTATGAATCATCGATACTCTGCTATTTCTATTCAAATGTGAGCAGGTGCGGCATCCACTTTGAACACAGCTTTCTCATGGGCAAAATTCATGCAAAATAGTGTATATACTGTGTTTCGATATCTTTAATGTGCCAGCTATCTCATGCAACTTCAATTTACGGTCTTCCAAACCGATTTTGAGCACTTTTATTATCTTTTATGGAATAACTGAAGAATTCGGGCGACCGTTCAGCACCATCCGTGTTTGAACGACCACGTTTAAACTCGCAGCAAACCAATATTGAACGCTTGCTGTCGATGGAGCAGAGTCCCTATAACACTCATCAAGTCATCCCTTGGCCTTAACGGCATTTTTCCTATCAAACATAATGTTTAATCAACAAACGAAATTGATTTTTTTCATTATTTTGAAAATAATAACAGTACCGAAACTGAAACAGCGGTATCTTGTAAACTAATGATCGGGTTGTTAAAAAATTTGGACACATATCGTTTGAAGGTTGGTACATACTTTCTAAAAATCATATGTATTTTTCATTAGGTGCGCCACTTACTCGTATGTGTCAGCCTCGAGACATATTGAGTGACGGTCATATCAGTGAAAAAAATATTGAATCACTTTTAACCAAATATGAAAAAATTTGGAAAATAGGTTGAAACTGGAATTCTAGCACACAAATTTTCTAGGCTCGGAAATCGAACTTAGCCATTTCTCCACTGGCAATAATCAATTTCAATTTATATAATGTAAATTTGAACTTGGATAGCCCTCCATTTTAGATGATTTTTTGCTATCATTAGCCAATATTATATGTATGTGCCAATTCCCTAGAACAATACGAAGAATACGGAATTTCAATTGAAATCCAATTTTCAACAACAAACTAGTTAAGAAATTGGTTAAGAAATTATTTAATTAGTTTCCCATTTTCAGAAACATTAAAACAAAATTGGATAATGTAAACCAATAAACTTAACCGATTGAGGTTAAATTTTCAGAAACATTCGAAAAATACATTGAAAAAAATTTTTGAAAAATAACTAACTTCATACAAATTTTGCGGTTTCCACGACCAACCCGAGTCCATACCAATTTTGGAATTCGAAAAGAAATGCAACAGTAATAAATCTAAACACTTAAGCATTACCGTACGATTACTTAAAAAACACTTCCTGCAATCAGTGCAGCGATGTTCTAACATCACTTATTCGAAGTTTATGTCTCATTTCACCTTTTGTAACCTTTACGTAACACCAAATAAATTATTTTCGATACTTATACGCAATAGACAGATATAATTGCGAAATGAAAAAGGTTAAACACTTCTTGCGGACTCTCAAGTTCACAACGTGTAACCGCCGGTGTGGTTTTAAAATGGTGCAACGAACACAAATGGTGTTGAATGTTTCTTTGCTCTATTTTCGGAGTACGCCTGAATGTCGACGACAAAGTTTTATATTACGATTTTCGGGTTTTATAAATTATAACACTTACTTTCAAAATAACTCGCGGGTTAATAAACCGTTTTAACGAAGCTTAAATAATTGCCTATTCGTTTGGTTACCGGTAAGACAATTAATAATTTCCCCAATGAATTTACCGGGCTAAATAATTGTGGCAAGTTGCTCGTACTTCCATTTCCATTTTGGTTACTCAGTAGAAAACATTAAAAAAAATACAAAATCGTACAAGTATCGGAAAAGGTGAACATAATTGGTCGCACTACTGAGTCGGGTGCTGCAAACTGTGACAATTTAGTTTTTTTGGTTGCTGTCACATATTGACGAGGTAAGCGCATTTATTAAATAATCTGATCATTTTCCATAGTGCGGTGTCTCGTGTGATTCTAACGATTCTATTTTGTCTTGTCTCTTTGAATGGTTTTGTGATTAGCCGGTTTGTATTGGAGAAGTTATCCGATTATCGTGACGTGACTTCCCTAAGCGGTACCACCTGGTTCGCACCTCTTTGGGGCGCGGCCTCAAGCCGGCTCGAAATCTTGGTGAATAAATTCAAAAAAAATAGGCGAAATAGAGGCGGCAACACCTGCACATAAGCACAATACGTGATTGAGCCGAAATTCCAAGACACCGGTAAATAAACAATCAAAATTATCGAAGAAAAAAAAAGAAATCATACCGTTCACCGAAATTAGTGATTATACATATAAATCAGATACCACGTCATCGTTCAACTCCAGCTGAGTGTTGTTGTACACCACCACATGCGAGAGGATTAGGTATTGCTGGATTACAGTTTTTTTTGTGCGTCGATCGAAGACCGGCAAATACAACAACGCTATACGGAGTAGTGTAAATCTAAATTTTGGTTAGGATGGTGGTTTATTGAAAAAAAAAATTCTTAGCCATATTTGTTTCAATAGACTTAAATTTGTCAGAATTAAAAAAATATATATAAATATTTGTTAATCTTAAAGTAAAGTTAAATTGCATGCCATTTTTTTAATATTAATTAGTGTTAGTTTAGTTTAGTGAATTCGTGTGGTGTGAAACATGATTCTTTGAAAAAAAAAGGAAAACAAAAAAAAAAAAAAAGAAAGAAAGAAGGAAAAATTACGAAACGTAAATGGTTAAATGGTATATAAATAATTTAAAAATAATAAATGCAAATTAAATAAAACTATAAGCATAGGGGTATTCGCAGAGATCGTATACTCTAGGTTCCAGCACGACACACCAGAGCTCTCGTGGGACGTGATCTAGGAAAAATCGGGTGAGTTTTTCTGCAAATTAATTTTCATATTATCTCCATTTGTTTTAACCATAATTATATTATTTATATACGTACATATATACCTTATAACTTCGTTCAAAAGATAAAAACAAAAGTTGCACACCCACACGATAAGGGAAATAATTTTCAATGTACTATTTATACGCTTAATTTTCTTATACATTAATACAAATATTCAATGCATTATAATATAACTCAGTTTGGTGTTTTATGAATTGTGTATAGCTTTCTCTTCTACGTTGGTTATTTTTTTTGGGTCGGCTGGTCCATAATGAATAAAATGATTTGCTGATTTGTTAGCTATATTGGGGAAGTGATGAGTTTCCGTCGAAGGCAATCGTTGGGTGGCTGTGATATATAGTGAGCATAGTGATATTGTGTACGCACATGATGAAGTTGTGACGCCTATATTGGTCGCACAGAAAACCCTACCCACTGAAGCACCCGGAGGTTGGAAAAAAAAACCAATACAACATGTGCAAAGCGACCAAGGGTGGTTACAAACGCAATATATATATATTCTAGAAATTCGGTAAAGAAGAAGAATACAACCTTTACTTTTAAAAAGCACAAACAATTTTAGGAACTCGGGCTGCTTAATTAATTGGCCGTTTGCATATGTATGTATAACACTTCTAATGTGTTGCCGCGTCATCCAATCTGAATCTAAGTCATCTTGCAAGTTAACGCATTAAAATCAAATTAACAAATTATTTGACAGTGTTGTTTCTAAGTTGCCCAAAGACAGCATTAATTATTAAAAACGTGTTAGTCTTGTACTGCAGGGTTAGACAGGATTCTATAGTTTTACATTGTTTATCGTATGGTTAACCTATAGAGCGTTGAACCTCACAAACATTAACTTTAGGTGTATATTGTCAAAATCATACAATACAATACCTGCGAGTATTCATCAAAAATATAAAATATATAAAGGATTTAGTTTAAACATTGAAGCAGGTCCACCAGGTGGCAGTGATGAAAGCTGTGTCATCTTGGAGTTGCTGGGATCAAATCTTACAAAAAACAAGATGTAAGGCACAATTTTTGTGTATATTGTAGAATCAGAGCATTCAAAGTATGTAAATCCATGCTTATTCACAATTTCCATCAAACTATCTGACATCTGGTGAACAAAACGCGAAATATAGTTTGCCACAGCAAGATGATTTTTAAAAGTGTAAACGAGAATGTAGATTGCTGTTTTTCAATATTTCCATTCTCTAATTGCGTATCAAGCTAAAATTTTAACCGTTTATCATTTAGTACAGTTTATGTGAATAGAAGTTATTCTGAATATAGTACCTATTAACAAACAAAGATGCAAGTTTACAGGGGTTGTGGTATGGACAATTATACAGATGAAAATTCTATACAATGTTGCATCTTAGCATTTTTAAATCGATTCTCTAAACAATTTTAACCAACTTAAATCTATTGACAACAAATGAGCAAGATAAAATTAAACCTCAAAATGAATTAGTATTTTTATTTCTTTAATAACTCCAAAAATACAACCTCTAGGAACGTCTTATAATTAAAGGTGATTGGAACCCAAAGACGTTCCGCCCTCAGTGTCACACTGGACCCATGGTGGTGGGATAGGAAGATTCTATCCCAATTCGGAATTGTTCTCTGGCAAACTACAAGAGCTTAAACCAAGGCAGGAAAGACAACTGACCTACAACACTTAAATATTTAGTTAAGAAACAGGACCGAGCTGTTTCAAAAGTTAAACGACTGCAAACAAAGTGAATGAAGCCATCGTTCTATTCAAGATAGGACATCACACAAGGAATCTCCAACAAGCCTCATTCGTTGTAAATGAAGTTTGAAACGGCCGTGGTAAGAACCGTAACTGGTCTTTCTTCAAAGACGAAGCGTATTTTGTTAACCTCAGGTCAGGTTCATAAATAAAGAACTCGCCTTTCGGCAGGTAGATTTGCCCTCAGCTGTCATATTTCCCTCAAAATCACAAAGAGTTGGAACCAACATGACTTCTACCCGTTCAACGCTATTGTTGAGACAGAGAAAACTACAGAAATGTTTTAAGTTGTCATTGGATTCAGTAACGAATTGAGCATAACTTTACTATCTGTACACATAACAATATTTACGTCCATGCAATTTAAACCAAGACTGCCGTAAGAATACCAGACACCTGGTTTATGAAGTCTTGAGGCATCCGTGAGTCTCTAGACTAAGAAAGGATTATGGAGTGGAATTCGGGTAGCATTTTGTAATTAACCTTAAGGATGT
This sequence comes from Nephrotoma guestfalica, assembly GCA_963691935.1. Lineage (NCBI taxonomy): Eukaryota > Metazoa > Arthropoda > Insecta > Diptera > Tipulidae > Nephrotoma > Nephrotoma guestfalica. The sequence continues at coordinate 305,910,922 of OY829913.1, read as the reverse complement.
GTCTGTATAGATGAGCTTAGCAAATTCTAGATTTCTCTATGACCTATAATCAAACCGACAGTGTTCCACGCACCAACAGAACCTCAGTCGGAAAATAGCGGAGCAAGTCGTACCTAGAATAAAAAAATGACACGGTGGCAGATACAAACTAGTCTGTGTAGACTGTTAAGTTCCGCTGTAACGGAAATCGATTTAACCATAGGCCACCAAAAAAAAATTATAAATTTTTCGATTATCTAAGCAATTTAAGATTAAAATGGGCTAAAAATAATCTGACAGTAATAGACCTAGGATCGAAAGTGTTCACTTGGCAACCCCTCGTATTAGACGTGTAGTAATCACGGTCACTAATTTTTCTGACATAAGTGGCACTTAGAAACAAAACGTATATGGTTATAGTCTTAGTGGAAAGCCAATAAACCTTTTTCTACGATTAAAACACACCTGGAAGAGTAAGAGGTGTTATGCTATAAATTTTGTAAATATGTAAAAATAATACGTATAAATTTTGAATTAATCGATTTTCGATAGCTAACGAATCAGTATGAATCTTGTATTCACCGAACTAATCAGAATTGGTATATACATGCTTCACAGGTTTCGCGGAGATTCCCAAAAATCATGAATGAAACTTTGTTGTTATATACATTCCTAAGATTTTTAGGTATTCAAAACAAGGTAAGATCATAAACGGTTTCCGATTAAATTCCGCATAATTCACAATATCGATGTTATATGTTAATCATGTTAATCTTGGACAACAAGCTTAAATAACACTAAATTTATATTTCGTTCAAAATAGATTTATATACGTAATGACTTATTTGAAAATGACACCCAGCTACATGGTACAACATTTTTACTGTGTAGAACATTTCACCGACTGTTCAAATTCGTTCGTAACATGATGTAAGGTTCAATCCAATATTTTTAAATGTCTATTAAATCTTTGGGCAGGACCTTCGTTATATTCTCACTAAAATCACTACAATTATATTCAAATCACATAATTTCTAGTAACTACAATACATAAAAATAATATTTTCATACACATTATTTTGGTGTATGTAAACGTAATATTGCCGGTTCCTTGACTTGTATGTCACGACAAGAGGATATCACTAGCATAATATTTGGTTGATTGCATTAAAATGAAAATACGAGATCGATTATAATGGTTTTATTATATAAATATACAAAATGTGTCAAAAAGTATTTCGCCTTCAACGCCAGACAACTGATTCAATCCAGTCTATATACGACGAAACCCGTGTATAAACACCTGGAGAATTCCTAGCACCACAAGATCGGCCGAACGAAGTCACACCAATTATATGAAAAATACATTCATTTGAATTTGTTGTGACTTGAATTGGTCCACCGGAATCCCCTTGGCACGTATCTTTTCCGCCATCTAGATCACCCGCACATAATTGACTATCAATCACGCCCTGTTTTAAACCTCGCATGCTATTGTCAAAATAATTTCTACAAATATCGAGATCAATCACATTAAACGATACTTTTCGTAATGTATCTGATCGGTCCTCAGCAAAATCAATAAGTCCCCAACCGGTTGCAACCGTTTTTGTATAGTTGATGTGATTTGTTTGCCATAAGCATGCTGGACGGACATATCTTCGGAATACGATAGTGCCGGCCAATTGAATTAATGCAATGTCATTGTATTTATTTGGATATTTATAGTCTGGATGCTCTATAATTTGATCGATTTGGAAATCTTCTGGAAATAATCGATCAGTATCCTTGTATAAATTATGATCCCCTAATCGAACTATATCTGGCGGAAAACTAAAATTACAATTTTTAATTATTTTTACGGTTGCAAAAAGATATTTAAGAAAAACAAACCGTTGAACAACGACACAGTGGGCTGCGGTTAAAATAAACTTTTCACTGATTATGGAACCACCACATTTCCAATCGATGGCGCCATCACCTGCATTCGTCCATCCAATAGCGGCCATATGTGGAAATTCTCCAATAGCTGCTTCTTCACCACCCACAATTAATGGTATGCTATAGTCGCATTGCGTTCTATTAAATGTGTATACGGGCGGCTTTAATAACAAAGGGACGAATGGTATTTTCTCAACAGTGTTGCTGCTATATTCCTGACATTCTGTATAGAAACATTTTAAGATAATTCGATTTTTTATTAATTAGCACAGCTAACGCACATACTTTTAACACTGATTCGTTCTCCGGCCTCCGTTCTTTTGCTAATCACAATTTCATCCGGGCAACACACAATCAACTGATTTGAAGATTGTGTACTTCTGCATCTTTGAGGTGTATAGCCGAGTGAGAATGAATCATCTCTTTCTTTTTGGCAACGTGCTATTGGTTTGCACGTTCCGGGTGCAAAATCAAATTTTCTAGTGCAAGGTTCATCAACTGAAATTAATCAATATAGAAAATTTATAAAGCAAACTATTTTGTAAATAACTAGTAAACTATTTATTTTGTGCTTTCAATGTGAAGGTTGCCTTAGTTTGATATAACCGGTACTATCCATTAGACCCTAATCCTAATGTATTATCATTTTATTACAATATATTTTCTATTACATAATATCAAAAAATCCCCAAAATAACCCATCGACAATTATTATAAGCAACAATTATATATTCCGCTATATGAATAATTATACATCTATCTTTAATAGTTATTAAGGTAATGTTTGTGTGATTCTGAGAATTGAGACTAAACCAAATAAGTCAAACACTATTTGATACACAAAAACTATAAACAATTTTATAATTCATAAACCATATCATGAATTTCAAGACGAATTGATTGAACTCACTTTCTTGTGATTTACATTTCACTAGTAAATAAAAAATCAAACAGCCGATAAAAAATTTTGCCATCTTCACTCGATACGAATTATAAACCAGTTTTGTGATAATTTTATCAATGTCACAAACGTAATCGATTTGAAGGTGTGAATTAAATAAAATTGCAAGCAAACGCGAACTCAACTCGCCGAATAGCAAACAATAACTAAACGTTAATATGATTGAAAAACTACGATACACTAAAATGTTATGATCAATTATTATTATTGTTGTCTACGAGACGACAGGTATAGTTGTTTTGTTATTGTGTTGGTTTGTTTATTATTTTAAAATAAAAATATGAAATAAAATAGTTGGTCAGTATAGAATGGTATTGAACAATTTGTTAAGCAGGCAGAAACAAGATGGTTTTTGTCAGCAGTAATTTTACAGCGGGAATAGCAGAATCTGTCTAATCGTCATGCAAACGTGAATATTAAATATTACGAGTATAAATTTAATTCTGCCTACATAGCATATTGGCCTTGGTAAACTTCCATTTCACGATTTCAATGAAAATTTTAATATTGACTCTACTAAGTTGTACTGATCTACTCACCTTTGTGTACGAATAATTTAATGAAATAAATTTATTTGAATTATTTTAATTTTTATTGCATTTATAACTCTAAATTTTCAAAAAAAAAATTACGTTTGCTTGAGCTTTCGACACCTATTCGGTGTTATTTTCAATTGCATGTAAATGACATTTTCTTTACATACGTAGGTGTCGAAATCGCACGCAAAAATAAAATATTTTTGCAAATTTAGAGTTATAAAACAAATAAAAATTAAAATAATTAGAAATGTCTCAATATAATTATTATTAATAAATAAAAATATTTTAAACCACCAACAAAAATATTTTACATAAATACAGCCAGTCACTGCAGCCAGTCAGTTTTGCGATTTTTATAATGAATAAAAATCTCGAACAAAGAATTTGTCTCAAATTTTGTATTGCAAATGGAACTCCGCGTGCCGAATTACTGAAAATGTTACAGAAGGCTCCAAAAACGCGTGCATATAAGTGGCACAGTGGATTGAAAAGCGTCCGAGTGGTGGAGAAAGTTTTTCCTCGCTCTGATCGGCCATAAGCGTTCTTCAACTGAAGTTAACGTCAATAAAGTGAAGGAAATGGCGACGGAAAATCGCCATTTAGGTTAGAGAGAGATAGTCGCTAAACTTTCTGTGGCTCACTAATCAATTCTTACCATTGTACACGATTGTTTGTGTACCATGGTACGAATTCATAAACATAACTGGTGATGAGGCATGGGCTTACGAGTTTGACATATAAACCAGTCAACAAGCTTCGGAATGGTGCCTTCCGACTGAGCCGAACCACGTCAAAGTCTATCAAAATTCATGGTAATGTTGTTAAAGTCAGTTTTCTATGATTATCGCGGTGTTGTGTACTTCGAATTCTTGCCAGAAGGTCAGACGGTAAATAAACAACAAAAACTTAACAAATATCATCGAACAACCACCGTATTCGTCCGATATAGCTCCGGCTGACCTTTTTCTCTTTCCAAAACTCAAATTACCACTTCGAGGCACCCGTTTTCAATCGATACAATGCATAAAAGAAAATTCGCGGCGAGAACTGAAGTCGATTCCGGGAAATGAAGTGTATTGTTTCGGAAAAGGCCTACGTTGAAAGCGATGTAATAAGTTTGAATGAATAATATATATTTTATATTTTATTGATCAATTCCCGTTAAATATATGAAGGATTGTTCTCTTATAAATTGTTGTGATATTTCTTTTGGATCCATTTACAAATTTCAATTAAAGTAAATTAAATTAAGAAAATGGAATAGTATTTTATTGGATGGTGTTGTTGGTGGAGTGCAGTTAAAAAAAGTGAGTCGCGGTTTTCTTTTTTGTACATACGACAATAGATTTGAATTTTTTATATTTTACATATCCCGTATCATTTTTTCAATTTATTACTCACAAATCTGATATCGATAATAAAAAAAACTCTTGCTATAATCGTTCCGGATTATTTCGACACGTCATGCGACATAAATAATGTTGGAAGTATAATGATAACAGAAAAAATTTACAGTGGAATCAGATTTATATTAAAATTTACATAAAAATATTTTTTTTATTCTAGTTACGTTTTCTACTGCGTTTTGGTACATCGATATTCGTTATCCCTCAAACACATTTAGATGCTAGGGCGTCGCTAAAATTGAATCATTTTATGTCTCATTTAAGCGACCACAACATTCAGAAAATCGAACTTTGAATTCCAGATCTAACATGTAATGAGGATTTGGCTGCAACGTGTAAGGAATGTCTGCTTTTAACACTATGCGCCGTTGGTACCTGGCGAAACACATTAATACTTAATAAACACATTAAAACACTTGTTTATTATTTCGCACAAATCTGCCGAAAGACATTACCAGGCGAGGCGTAGGACATTACCAAGCATACATAAAAATAATTAATGGAATATGGGAGACCCACGATGATCTGCTTCCAATACCGATTGAAACCAAAATAAACTCAAAAGTAAACCCCGTAGTACTACTTTACATAAAAACATAAATCAATCAAGCAGATCAGCCAAAATCCCATAAACAAAATTTTTTTATTAAAAACTAAATAAAATAAGTATAAAATGTTATTGTGAAAGCCTATTAGTTAGGCGATTTAACGTTTATAATGACAGCGCGTGGAAATCTCTAGAATTAGCCCCGCATATCGAAACACACAACGGTGTCAACACAAAAAATTGAATGAATTAATATTTCTCATAGAGAGCTTGTTAATTCATAGTGCATCTCACTAGTCCTAAATCTTACCATGATATTTTGAAAGCCTATTAGTTAGGTGATTTAACGTATATAAAGAAACCGCGTGGAATTGTCTAGGATTAGCTCCTTATAACAAACAGCATACCGGAGCTAATACAAAAATTGAATATTAACATACAAATACAATTAACATTGTATTTTGAAAGCATATTTGGTAAACTTATAATTGGGCTCGTAAAATATATTGAACAACACAAAAAATTGAATGAGTTTTCTTTTAACTATTTTAATGCGATTTGCAATCATTTCTGTTCAAGTTTTTGTTGAATTTGATTGTTAAAATATTGAATGCACACTCGCGTAAATTTTAAAATAACAAATTTTGTTAAGTTCTTCACTCCGGTTTAAAACCTTACTTTGTACAATAATAGATTATTAATGTACAACTAAGCCCCCAATTCTGAGAAGCATTGACATTTTTATAAGAAAAATTTCAAACACATTTTCTGACTTTGGGACAACAAATGTTTCTTAAAGCAAATTAGGTTTTATTTTAAAAAGTGAAAATGTAAGGTATATACGTATTGTAGCTTCATGCAATTTGACTAAACTTTAGAATTCATAAATCAAAGATTTCTTTATAAAGGGTGGTTAAATTTTAAGGGCCGATGTTGATTTTGAATAAAACACAAATTATTTAAGAAATTATTGTCAATTCTTTTATTATGATAATATGGTATGGTTCAATTATGTATGGAACAAAATATCGGCCAAATGGCCGCCGCGACCTCGGCGGCACACCTCCACCCGATGGTCCAAATTTTCGATGACGCTTAGGCATAATTGAGGTTCTATGCCGTTAATGTGCCGAATTATCTCATCCTTTAGCTCTTGATTTATTGCTGGCTTATCGACGTACACTTTTTCTTTCAAATAACCCCAAAGAAAGAAGTCCAACGGTGTCAAATCACATGATCTAGGCGGCCAATTGACATCGCCACCACGTGAGATAACACGGCCATTGAATTTGTCGCGCAAAAGAGCCATTGTTTCGTTAGCTGTGTGGCAAGTGACACCGTCCTGTTGAAACCACATATCGTCCACATCCATATCTTCCAATTCGGGCCATAAAAAGTTCGTTATCATCTCACGATAGCGAACACCATTCAGAGTAACTGCCTGACCGGCCTCATTTTGGAAAAAATACGGCCCGATGATGCCGCCAGCCCATAAACCGCACCAAACAGTCACTCTTTGTGGGTGCATTGGTTTTTCGACAATCACTCTTGGAGTATGATTCGCCCAAATGCGGCAATTCTGCTTATTGACAAATCCACTGAGGTGAAAATGTGCCTCATCACGTGCACGATATGCATTTTGATTTGAACGCCCATTTTCATAATATGCCTGAATAACTTTAACGCGTTGCTCGATTGTGTATCTTTCCATGGTTCAAATTGAGTTAGTCTGAAATTGAGAAATGTCAAATTAAATGCAGAAAAAAACTTGACGTTTAGGTGTGGTTCACATTCAACGTCGGCCCTTAAAATTTAACCACCCTTTAGTAGTCTGACTATAGTTCTCACTTTAAGGTTTAGAGGTGTATATCAGGTGACTCAGTCGTATTGATGAAATTCAAATATTCTAGTGGAAAGTTAGGACGCTCACTTTCATCTTCTGAATCGTCTTCATAAGAATAGTGTTCTAGCTCCAAGTTGTAACAACCAATTATTATAGTTTTGACCAATGCATTTCATGTTCTCTACAAGTTTAGTAATTGTACCAGTTTTTCGCTTTACTGAACCACGGTAGACCGTATTGCTTGTGAAAGAATAGCGTTTGTTTGTATAACTTTCTGCAGCAACTTGCCAATTGTAGTATTGAGAACATGACTGAATGCCATAGTGCGTTCGTCTCTAATAATCAATTTTGCACGACGAATATCCTCTGTACCATCACTTCAAAATCGGGACGGATGTTTCATCGATTGGTACAGGGAGCTTAAAAAGTGAATAGTTATTGCCGTGGAAAAAAGTAACTGCTTTCTTGCTCGAGAAAAACGACCTAGTATTTAATGTGTGTTTAAAATCTTTCAGAATCGTTGATACTAACAGAATACATTCGTCCAATTACTTTATAACCACCATCTTGTCCCTTCTTACAGAAAGTGATTTTGTCGTCCCAAACACAGTGAATGGGGAGTTCCTAATATTTCCCCTGGTTTGGAAAATTTTGGTTGCGTTCGAACCAAGCAGTAAGTTTCGTATCTCTTAAAGTGAAAAATACTCTCCAAACGGCCGCCGGTGCACTGACGTAGTGCAAATCCACGTTTAAGATTCATCGTGGTTATTTTTTTCGGATAACCAAAATTAGCACAATCATGTCCTTTCTACACATATTTAAACAAATATGTCACACTGTTTACAGTGGCACGTACTTCAACATTGATATTTATATTTTAGACAAAGGTATGGATTGTAACCTCTAATATTTGAAAATGCGATGATCGCGAGAAACTTCTGTTTCGTTTGTCTCTTTGAAATATTTGCTTTGCATCATTCGTGGACTGTTTGGATTACGCTTGCCATATGGTGTATATATCATATGTCGATAACTCAAGGTCAATAATTTCAAAATTAACAATTTTGTCGATGTCTTCCTCCGTTTGTAATTGTGGTTCATCATCCAGAATGATTAATATGTGAGCATGTCGTAATCCTCGCTTTTGAAATTATATTACGATGAAGTAGTTCATCTTCAAAGTTCTAAAAAAAAAATATTTCCAAAATTTCCGCTCACAAATTATTTAATTTTAGCTGAAAAACTCTAGCTACCAAATCTGGCCGATGTTCTACTTTTTGCTAGGGCTCAATTTTTTACCGATTTCTTTCCATTTAGGATTGCAGGTCATGATGACAAAAAGATCCCTCCTTCCATACTTTCTAACGATTGCAGTAGCATCCTCCCAACGCAGGTTGATTGTTTCGGATCCATTGAAGATCGTTTGGCTCTGCGCGAACATAAGCATCAACTAGGTATTGCTGGGTTGAACGTCCTGTATTCAGTAACTGGGATAACTCTTCTCTAACTGACAAACGATAAGAAAAATATTTCTTCATAGATGGTCGCATTTATATCTCGTTCTTTATGAACTGACAAATTATTGTGTTTCATCCTTTCAGACCCGTTTAAAATAAAATCGGATACGTTATGGTATTTAAATGAGGATAGCAAAGCACGTAAATGCTAGACAATATCTCTTACTTTTATATCCTTGCAGTTTCTCAATCATAAATCAATGCTCATTCCACCTTGCTTGGCTCATCTGCATCGGCAGTTTCATTGGCTTGCTCTTCTACTTCATGATGCACTTTTGTTGATTATGCAAGCGCACAGTCGTCGTTAATTATATCAATTAAATTTCTCATGATCATTTCAAAGCACTGCTTGTTCTCTGGAAGGTTCATTCGTTGGTAGTCTGCATTCGTTTCTGGCTTCATATATTCATTGTCCGCATACTCGAAAGTAACGCGGACCGTTTCTTTCAAGTGGCTTAACGTTACCTCCAATCGAGGCAACTATAAATGAAGCATTCTTCGATGGCATTGTTTCCAACCTCGGTAAAACCACCAACACGTTCGAATCGGGTAGAAAACAATCGGATAGTGGGAGGATCTTTGTTGTCATGCATTATTGAGGTACAACAGTAACTTTCGTGTTGACTGAAAAAAACTCGACATATGAAAAAACATAACAACTCACTCCACACAAACTTTAGTCACATCACCATTAGCCAATCGAAACGCAATGTATTTTATTTAATTCTAATTTAATTTTTATTTAATTCTTATTTTTCTAATTATAATTATTTATTTAAACGTACTTAGAATTTCAAGTGAATAGAAAAAAATATAGTCAAAATTTGAAATTAAGGCAAACAAAATTTAGGTCAATAAACTCACCATATAGACTACCGAAGAATACTCTCAGTAAGTATACTTGAGGCCGCTATGCACATGTGTGGTATCAGTTTTCATTGCGTGCAAATTAACTAATCTTAATCAGCACATACAACGTTCGTTGTTAAATTCCATGCAAAATACAACAAAGCACAATACGAGGTTTACGAATAAACCGCTACTTTGAGCATTCAAAGGCCCCAAAAAAATCGTAATTTGAAAGTGTTTAGCTTTTATCGGTCAAGCTTTAATTTTTTGTTTTCAATTACATATTTAATATTTAAATTGTTAATCGCAATAATATTTAAAAAAATTTGTTTGCTTTTCTTCGATGGTCTCGCACAAAAGGCAACCAAATTATTATTTATTTTCATGCTTCGAATAAATTATTGTGCATAATTGAATAATGGTTGTATAGCTTTTATCGGTTTTAATATTATAAGTTAGCTTGCGGAACCTTTTCGAATCCATAGCCCTAGCTATTCGAGAAAATCTGATAGTTTCTGGTTAGAAACTAAACGCAAAATCGGTGCGATGTTGTTGTTGTTTTGTTGTTTTTCTCACGTTTTTCCATCGTCCAAAATGATATTGTGTCGATTTTGCCCTGTCAAATCCAGTCCGTATCACTGGATTCCGAATACCTTTATAGAATTTAACGGTTACCACACAATTTCGTATTTCACACCATTTCTGGAAAATATCGGAAATAATCTTTGAATAATTTCCTGATATTTACTTACCACTACTGGAATATTGCCGAATATTACCACAAAATATATATAATATACGAGTATAATCACAAAAACACCACAACAAATAATTTCCACAATTATTTATTAATTCACTATTTAAAATTATTTTTAATCACACCACTATTCCACTTTTACACCACTTATTTTATTTATCGCACTGTTTACTTTCGCATTTTAAGCTATCGCGTACTGAATCTTCTGAATAACTCACGAAGGAAGGAATTTCCCTCAGATGATGACCTAACAAGTCGAAATCGAGCGAGTAATTTTTAAACTTTTTGAACAAATTTTTTAATTAAAATATTTAATTGTTTCGCCAAATACCTACGCCGCATAGTGTTAAAAGTACGTCACAACTGTCATGTTCATATGATATTTGTGGAAATTTATTTCAAAAATCAGTGTTCAGTGAAACATTGTTTTCGTGCTCTTCGACCATTTTATGGTGTTCATAATCGTCCAAATGAACGCACTATTCGCGAAATAATCAATAAATTACGAACCACTTTTTCATTATTGGATATTCATCAACCGACTAGAGTGCGTACAAGTCGATCTTTTGTGAACATTGCTGCTGTAGCTGAAAGTGTACGTGACGGCCGCAATCAATCAAATCGTCGCCATTCTCAAGCTCTGGGTCTCTCGTATGGAACATTGTGGGGTATTTTGAAGAGAGATATTGGTTTGAAGGCATACAAAATACAGCTTGTTCAAGAATTGAAGCCGGTTGGCCGTCGTTTGCGTCATCGATTTGGTTTATGGGCGTTGGAACAGCTCCAAATTGATCCGTTTTTTTATCGAAAAATTGTGTTCAGCGATGAAGTTCAGTTTTGGCTGAATGGATACGTCAGCAAACAAAATTGTAGTATTTGGGCTGATGAACAGCCAGAAGAGATTCAAGAGATTCCAAAGCATTTTGAAAAATGCACTGTTTGGTGCGGTTTATGGGCAGGTGGCATCATCGGACCGTATTTCTTTAAAAATGCGGAAGGACAGCGTGTAAATGTCAATGGCGCAAACTACAGAGCAATGATCAATGAATTTTTATTGACAAAAATTCAAGATATTGGTGTAGCCAACTTGTGTTTCAACAGGATTGTGCAACGTGCCACACAGCAGGCCAAACCATCGATTTATTGAACGAAAATTTTAATGAGAACATCATATCAAGAAACGGACCCGTGAATTGGCCTCCAAGATCTTGTGATCTAACGCCGTTAGATTACTTTTTATGGGGGTATCTGAAATCATTTGTTTATATCCTGCGCATTAGATAACACGCGTAATTAACGAAATATCGGCCGAAATGCTCGATTTTAATGCGTTTTATTTCAAAAAATACTTCCGGAAGCTCATATTGGATCACCATTTATAACATAATCTACATACCGAAAATAAAACAAAGGTTGTAGTTCCAAAGAGTTTAGTCCTATATCTTCCAAATATTCCATTTCAAGTCAATTGTAATTTGTAAATAGTTTTTCCTTAGAGACGATTTTAGGTTTCGTTCCAGGCTAAAATAAATAAATTTTTCGATTAGCTAGCGATATCTATGGAAAAATAGCTAAATTTTAGAAAGCCTTGATTTCGTTGTTATTTTTTATATTTTTATATTGAATATAAAATATTTTGTTTTTGTAACTTTGCTAAAGTTATAATAATAAAAAAATTTAACCATTATTCATTTATGTACTCTCAAGAAGTTGCATCTTTAAGCTAAAATAATTAGTAAAATCAATTAAACAAAATTAGAAAAAGGCAATGAGCGGTAATGAACAGGTCGATACTGCGTGCAAGATAAATAATTATTTCTCTAATAAAATTCTGGCTGGATTTGCTCATCCTACAAGTAGCTATCTCATTCAAACCTATGTGTTTTATATATTTATGCCTGCCCCGATTGCCGTATGTAAACTAATTAACTTTTGGCCTGTTTTACATAGAATCAGAATGAAATTATTAAACTATTAAACTCCTTTTAAACTGTGCCTAGTTAGCGCCATTTCCTATGCGAGCCAATGGTGATATTAATTTATACGAGAAAAGCCTCGGAATATTTTTCATTACTTTTCGTATTAATTATACGCTAATTTAACATTAAAAATAATATTTAATTGGATTATAATCGAATACTAAATTTATTACAAGAAAGAACAGAAAATATTTCATATATTTTTTCCTTCTTACTATATCTAGGAAAACGACAGTCGTCCAAACTTAACATCGAATTCAATGGTAATACGCCAGTACTCGTAGCGGCATCTTAAATTTGATGTAGAAAACCGTTATTGTATTACTATAAGAGTTTTGATGCTATGCGTAGTCTTACTTAAATGCATCACAATGTTAAATATGATCTTGACTCATAGTGTAGTTCATAAAACTAGATAAATAAATACATACTATGTATTTAGAATTGATGAATGAGAGAACCAAATCAAACAAATTAGCATATTTGTTATACACATTCCCATGCGTTTGTGTGTAGAAACAAAGCTAAACGATTACGTAACGCTATGTCGACGATTTAAAAAAAAATCAGTTTCTCTTGATCGATCGAAGTAAGGGTAGGTTCATTTTCATCGTAATTTGCTTTAGACGTCGATTTCAATTTTCTCTTCTATTTGAATGTGCTCAATTTTCAATTAATAGAATCCATGAGATATTTGTGTTGTTGCATTTAAAAAATAGTAAAAGAGAAGTCGTTGTCGTCGATTTACAGCAAAAAATCAATGTTGTCAGCCATAGTTAAAGACGGCTCCGGTACGAACCAAAATTAATTAATTGGGAAATTTATTTCTTTTTAAAATATGTATTGATAGTGATTTATGGCCAAATCGCCAAAATGAATTAATTATGAATGTGGAAGTAAGTGATTAGAGTTTGTCTAATGATTAAACTTTAAACAATTTTTGAGATTCTGTTAATTCAAACCGTAACACTGATAATGCAATTGTAACACGATCTTGCAACCCTATGAAAACCTGATAAGATGGTAGTTCTTTGTAGTATTTACTGAGATTAGTATCCACTACAATTAAAACTAAGTAATGTAGGAATAGTTATCACCATAAATGTATATATACTAACATTCAAAATATGTTGAACACTATCTACTTTTGTCGTGTGCGCGTCATACGTGATAACTTATCACGCGCGTCATGCGTTATAAGTCAAAACTAATTTTAGTATTTTTGTAATTTTGTAGCTAATTATAAAATGTGTTGATTATGGAATGGACATGGTGTGCCAGTAAGAAGATACGTATAGTTGTTAGGTAAGACAGGTTCCCTTCGATATTCATATCACTTTCTCGAATAGCATTCCAAACGTCCTAATATTTCAATAATACCGAAACTTAATTTTTTCATTTACCAAATTTTCGGAGGAAGCCTAACGATAATTATTGGCTTTAGTATGGGAACCAAGCGATTAACGTAACATCTTTTCCATTATCAAATCCAATGTTTTGTTTCAAACTATTCAATTTATTACTACTGAACTACTAAGTTCAGGAAACTAAAAATAAAAATTTGTTATGCATAACTTAATAGTGATAGTGGCGTTTCACACTTTCACTTTTATTTTTTGAAATCAAGTTTCGACTGTGCATGATAACTAGAATAATTATTAATAAATATTCAAAAGAAGAGTGACTCTAGCGGCCGAGGTATTGTTGACTCAGTCTCCTATTTTATTTATTCAAATTTCTGTTCAAAATATGTTCTTGTTTTTGATTTTACAAGATTAGCGGCCAGCTCAATACAGTTTATTGATCTTTGATGAATAAACTCGTATAAATGATTTAAACATCATGAAACTAGTATTTATAGTATTTTAGTAAAATTAGCTTCAGTTTTAGAATTATATGTTTTATAAAGGAATGGGTATGCAAGAGCGGAAAGTTCACATTGAGATTAATTAAAAAACAATCATGGGAACGAATCACCGGGAACTTAATCGACGACGATTAAGTTTAGCAAAAGGACATGACGATGATGATGGAATTGTTGTAGCCTTTCCTCGTTCTCTCTTTGCTATTCTCGTTCGTAAATCGAAGGGTTTCTAATTAATTAATTCATTTTAAGCAAATTGTTGCTAAATATTGTGGGTGATAATATTTTCAATCAGCATAAAATTTTAATGAAATTCCCCAAAACGGAAATTAGAATGGTCTTCCTCAATTTTTGAATTAATAGTGTATAAAAGTAGATCGATCACAAATTGGGAATCTGAAATTATTGGGAACCCTTCCGGTACACCGAGTCTGAAGCTAATCGTGGCATGTTGGGCAATATAGGATCATTCTAGCATAATTTTTACAATTTATTAAAACATATAAAAATATTGGAGTTTGGATAAAAAATTTCAATTTTAATTTTCATGATAAGCAAATAAACAGTAACTTTTGTAATTAGCAATTACGTATAGTAATAAATTTACAGAATATTATGAAATGCATAATAAGCACGTAACTATATATACCATAGATTGAAATGATGTAAATTAGTTTTATTTGTGTCTTCAGTATGAAATCGTAGTTATAAAAGGAAACTTTTAAGTTTGTTAGTCGCCCTAGTAAAATTTCTATCATAATAATCTGGATTCAACGATTTTGAGCAAACGACATACAAAACGTTTTGTAAGCTCATGTGTCACTGTCTAACGAATGCAGACCAAGTTAAAGATAAAATTCTAATGCTCAATAATGTTTTTGATAAAACGACAATGTTTGAATACAATTTAAGAAAATGTCATGGTAACTGTAGTTACAACGATATCGGGCGTTTTGCAAAATAGATGTCGATGATTCGTTACGCAAAACTACGGTTTTATCTCAAATTAATACAATTTTTCCCCGATTTCGGATAAGGCCGCTACATACTCGTATAAAGCGTGCTGATCGGAAATAACATAAATTAATTTGTTTTTAAATCTCAAACAATAAACATACAAAATTGTATTTAATTAAATTTTAATTTAAATCAAGTAGTTAAAATCAAAATGTATATCAAATTTTTAATTTATTTTTCACTATTCAACTATAAAGCTTTGGTCAATGTATTTGCATTGCCATTGAATAATGTTCAATGTGCAACTAACACCAATGGTCCAGGCATCTGTGTAAAACCGGGAAAATGTGAAGCCATAACTACAAATAAAATTCCAATTGAAAAGTGTAACAAGTGTGCCGCTAAAGGTTTAATATGTTGCCCAACTTTAATTGAATCCGTTTTAAACTCAGGTAATTCGTTGCTTCAGAATAAAATTTAAATATTTTTAATAATTAAAAATTATGTGTTTTTCTGATTTTAGAATCTTATGAAATGGTACCAGCTATTGTCAGAGGTGTGCCAACTCAAAAAAATGATTTTCCTTTTATGGTCGCGCTTGGCACTAAGATGGAGTCCGGCTCATTAGACTGGACATGTGGTGGATCAATTATAAGCAGTAATTTAATTTTAACGGCAGCCCACTGCATAAATATCACCAATATTATGATTGGCACGAGCGATTTGACTGGAGTTGAAGAAAGTCAAACCATAGGCAAAGACAAATTCGATTTTATACCTCATGAAAATTATTCACATGCGCCAGGTGCAAACGACATTGCGATAATAAAATTGAAAACTAATCTTACATTTAACGACCGTGTCAATTTAATAACTCTAGCAAGCAAGAATGAAAAATTGCCAGATACCGCCACTGCAATAGGATTTGGAGCTACCGAAGATTATGGAAGCCAACATAGTACAATATTAATGCGAGTAGAATTACATAAGCAGAACTGTAGTAAGTCTTTCAAAACAACAACCGAAATATGTTATGGTGACAATAAAACAGAAAATAGAAAGGGGACGTGCCGTGGAGATTCTGGAGGTCCATTGTTTGTAAAAAATAATATAACTGGCCAGTATGTGCAAATAGGGTTAGTGTCCCGCTCGTTTTTAGAGTGCAGTATATCGCACACCGTTTTCCCAAGCATATCTGAACATATTAATTGGATCGATCTACATAGGCATAACACCACTGCCACATAATTACGATGTCCAACTAGAGCCAAACCAAAAGTGTGATTTTATTGAATGTGATATTAATTACTAATTATTTATTTATTTATTAATATTTATAAAAACTTATACATGTATATGTGTAATTTAATTAATTCAATTTTTATAAAATTATGTAAAAATAAAAGTAAACTATACACAACTCATATCGTTATCGTTACAGACAACGACTTATCTTTATTGTGATGTCATACTCATTTTAATGAAAACCATCAAGTATCATTTTAAATTGTGGGAATTAAATGCGATAAATCTGATATTAACTTCGGTTCGTACCTGTGATCTTCTCGAGGACGAGGGCTGTAGTTGATTGCGTGACAGATTTGCGAGGTACTCAAGTGCACGACGAATGCGATGATGACGGAACCTTTTTTTGTGACAATGGTGGATTCAGTTGTGCTTTAGTCATGGAAATCATCTCCAGTGATTGCCATCTGGATATTGCGCTCGGGTTAGTGACATTTCCCAATGCCGATGGGTTTCTGGATCCTGCTTGTCTGCGACGTTATTGTTTAAAATTATATAACATGTGGTGACCAGTACTCCTAAAACCTTCAAGATTTGTAGTGGCTGTCGACGATGAATCGATCTCGTAAAATGCGCCATGCTTCCTCATAATTGTCGATGGTGATGCGCACTGATTTTAGCAACGATGCTGCATCTCCAATTAAGTTCGCCTTTAGATATTGTAGCTTTTGCGAATTAATCAGCTGTTTATAATTATGAACGAGGTTGCCGAATAAATTCTCAAATTCGGTCTAGCTTGTGTAGTCACCGTCAAAGTATCAGGTATCGTGATTCGAGGTAGCTTTGTTTGTATCGACCAACTGCTGTACGGGAGTTAGCTTGGCGTCACCTTGCGGGTTCTCGATAGTGGGTGGTAGCTGTCTCTGTATGGTTTTCAAATTCGAAAACCATCCGCTTTATCGCAGTTACCATAATTTTGTGCTCGTTGGAGGACCGACCCGCTGTTGCGACGCTTGCTTGACACGAGTTTTGACATTGCGTCACTGAATTATGTTTAGTTTTATCACTTGAGTTCACTGTGTATACACAGTAACTATCTATTCACGCGCGCTTCACAGAAATGATAAATTTTCTTACCCACGAGATGTTGCGGAACTGCACGAAAAATCCGATAATTCGGTAAATCCGATAAATCCGGGTCGAAGGACCCAAAATGTTGAACCGAAAATGCGAAAAATAAAATGAGGACAGAGCAGATGATTTGATGAGGAAGAAGGGAGTTTTCTACATAAATGGATGAGAACTATGGAAAAGTGTTGATGTTCGAAAACCATATTATCCGATGTTGATTTTTGGAAGCCGTGTTATCCAACATTTGATTTGGTGCCCACCGATAGGTGTCACCTCCGACTATCGTGGAGATTTTTACTATCATCTCCAACAGAAGTAGCGTAAACATTTTGAAAGGCCAGCATGTTGTGTACATAATTTCGATATAGTTGAAGATATTATTTCCAAAGGTGTATGCTTTGAAGTAAGATCAAAGTAGGTAAATTTTACCGAGTATGTCAACTTCCAATTCAGTACATCTCATGCTATATGTAAACAAATTATAAAACATTATGGATGACCTAAAAAGCCAACAAATCATAACCACGGATGGTTCTAACGCTAAGTCACTTCTATGGCACAATAGTGACACCAATGATAGGTGAACTGTCATTGAGCTTTCACTGCAATATATAACCTCTTCATTGTTAATGAAGTTGATCAACCAAGTGCATATATATGGGTAGTCCAAAATTGGCCTTACATAATTAACGGGCGGACTGTTATGAAGAGTAATCAAGTGGTCAATCAGAGCGATAAGTGATCACAGAACAATCACGTTCGTTGTTGAGGCACCGTCCACATCATACGCAGGTGAGATAAGCGATAAAATTCCGAGGTTGGTTTAATTGGTTTAGTCAACCAATTAAATGTATCATATGCTGATGAGAAATACAGAATAGAGCGGGATATGGCCAAAACACTAACTGATTTGTACGACCAATGCTTGCCTAAAAACCGCGCTATCAAATCTGAACAGCCGTGCTATTCGAACGATCTTACAATCGAACGAACTAAAGTTCATAAGCTCCGAAAGTTTTATCAAAGAGAAACAAAACATTTGTTGCATGCGCACAAGGAACGACAATATATGTGTCGTGTCTTAATAAATACTTTAAAAGCAATAATTTATGAAGCCAAAGCTGCAGCTTAGAGCCGTTGATTACTGACCATGCGGTTCAGCAGAACCATTTGGCGTCGTGTACAAATTCAACACTGGGAAACTAAATATTGCGTGATCCATTATTTCGCTCATAATTGCAGGAGCTAACCCGAATAAGTTCCAAAAGTCCATTTCAAAATAAAACTTCTGGGTTAAGCCTGACGCAATATGTAAGCTTAGCCGTCTAGTTTTTCCTAAATAGGGGTGGGTATAAATAACATGGCTAAAAATCCGCGATGTTCAGAAATGACGATAAGTGATGTACTTTAACATTTGGATTATTTAAGTATGTTTCGGACCCAGTGCCTAAAACAATGATATTTGCCTCACTACCCAACAAACACTGATAAGAGGCACCAGCTATGTTATGACATCCGTATATGGTCGGTTATCGCTGTGTGTATGGAAAGTGGATTCGGTTATCATTTTCTTTAAATTGCGCCGCCGCTCGCTGTTTTCAGTATTTTTCTTGGGTAAATTGGTTGTGATGTGTGTGTACCCCGATTCGGGTAAAGCACTATAGAGAAAGATTTCTTGAAATCCGCTATATTTAATTTGGATTGAAGTAATGAATGTATGATTTTGAGCACTTTATCACAAATGTAGTCTGCTTGCGTGAAATAACTAGGGCAGAAGTTACTCAAACGTTGAAATCGATCTCTTACGAGTACTTACAATCCTTAATTTATTCACCCACTT
Source organism: Nephrotoma guestfalica (assembly GCA_963691935.1). Classification (NCBI taxonomy): domain Eukaryota; kingdom Metazoa; phylum Arthropoda; class Insecta; order Diptera; family Tipulidae; genus Nephrotoma; species Nephrotoma guestfalica. The sequence goes on along the minus strand of OY829913.1, from coordinate 305,891,567 downwards.
CAAGCTACGCAACTTGAGGCTTTAGGTTTCTGTTTAGTAACACAGACAGACATCAAGATCTATTTGAGATGCTTCCCCCTCAGCATATGAAGCTTTTCAGGAGGATCATGAGTATTATCATTTTCTTTGAGTAGTCTTTTTGAAAGTGCAGATAATTGTTCTACCACAATTCCGCCAATCTGTCGAATAACACACTGTACTTCAAATTCATTTGCAGTTTAGTATTTGCGAATCCATTTTACCTAATTGTGTATGTCAAAAATACTAGGCTCGGCCTGGGTGTCATTCTCACAAACAACAATAACTTAATATGAAGATGAACGTGACGCTTGGTGTATTTTACAAACCAGATAAATAAACAAATTTTATTTATTTCGAATTAATGAATGAAAAAATCAAATGAAATAAATTGGCATATGTATGTATTGTTTGGATACCATTTTTCTACACACACATGTTTTTGTAGTCGGGAATATATAAAATATATACTCGTATATTGTGCATTTCCGGCAATAGTAATGGTAGTTGTGAATGTAGGAGTGATAAGCGTTTGTAAAATGATTAAGCTATAAATAACTTTTGAGATTATGTTAATTCAAAACGTAAAACCAAAATTTCAATTGTAACACGACCTTTCAAGTCTATGATAACCTAATTCGTGGCCGTCCTTACTTTGATTATTGCAACATCGAAATTACGGGTTTTAATTATTTTATCGGTTATGTTCTCACTACGTCACACAATTATCCACTGCAATTACAAATATCTGGGAATTGATATCACCATAAATGTATATATGCTGACTTTCATAATATATTACAAACTATCTGTTTTTGTCGCGTGTATGACGCTCGTGATATGTAATTACTTTTAGTATTATTGTAATTTTGTAGCGAATTATGAAATAATTATCATATTTATCATGTCATACAAAATTACAATAATACTACCTATTATGGTGTGCCAGTAACAAATTACATGCAGTTGTTAGATAAGACAGGTTCCTTTCGATATAGCATCCTAATAAATATTCCTAAATAACAAAATATGACACAGCTTACCGATAATTATTGTTGCAGTTGAAACCAAACGATTAGCGTAACGAATTTTTTACTGTGGCGATTTTATTTGTAGAGATACAAACTATAGGAAAGAAAACTTGTTATTTTATTATTTATCTCTCTGTTAAATTCGTTGTTTTCCAATTTTTTATTCAGAAAATTTATTTATTTCGCGTACTGTATGTTTTTTGTTACCATTGTGCAGGTATTAATATTGAACATACAACGTTATTTATGATAATTGATTGAGTTTCACGATGGAAAATATATTTGGCTCGCCGAGTTCCGTAGTCAAAAATGTGTGTCCAACCAGGAGGTGAATGCGAAGGTGAATAGATTAACCGAAAAAGAAAGATAAAAATATTTAAATGCTGGAATGGTTGAGCTTCCCAATGACGACAAACTAAAAAAAATTAAAAATCATAAAATAATAAATTGATAAACCTTCATAAATAAAGAACATGTAATTAATAATTCATATTAAACGAGTAAGATAATAATAATAACAATAACAATATCGAAATATTTTAATGAAAAAAATAAGGAAGGCGAATACACGACTGAGAACGATCATAAGGACAGCCTACATTTAATGGTTTCAGTTTTTAATGGTATAATTTGCATTCGTTTTTGTTTCTCGCGTCTGGGGTGAATTTAACTGAGTCAATTTTACTTCACTCTCATAAAACAGTGTATTCCTTTTAAGTTTTATTTTCTTGTTTAGAGCGATACAATAAAATGTATAAGTATTTTTTTCTTATGGCTTCGCTTATCTGACAACAAACAGCAAATTCAAGTTCTCACTAAAGCACTCAAGAGCACTTTTTCTTTTGCTTTTGGGGCCGGTTGATGGTTTCTCCTTTCTCAAGATAGTCGACGAATAACATCCATTATGCATTGCAAAATAAGGAGGATAAAATTTATCACTCGACAAATTGTGTTTTGGTCGCCTCGGACGGCTATCAACAGCGGTGTTCTTTCGGTTGATTAACTTTCTGATTTGACCACATAAGGACGGAAAAAATCATGTTTATTAAAGTTAAACTGCTTGGTTTACGGTTGAACACTGCTTCCTCATGGGCATACATATGTCGTTGCAAAATAGTGTATAAACTGTCTTCTGATATCTTTAAGGTATCAGCTATCGCACGCAACTTTGCTTTACGATCTTCCAAAACGATTTCGCCACATTGTTTATCTTCTCTGAAATAACTATCAAATTCGGACGACTAGAGCGTTCAGCATCATCGATGCTTGAACGACCCCGTTTAAACTCAACAAACCATCGTTCGATGGTTTCTTTCGATGGGACAGAGTCCCTATAACACACTACCAGATAGACTCGAAACTTATTGAGTGACGTAATATATTGCACTAAATTTCATAAGTGAGAAATATTTTATAATTCCACAAAGATCCCAAAGTTATTTATATGTAGTAGACCATGCCAAAATGTTCTGAAAGACATTTCAATGATTTGAATGGTTGTGGGTTTTAATTTTTTTCTAGACCCAACGTGGTCACCCAAATCTGTATTAATTGCTTGACAGTGACGATGAGCTTGTTGTAATCTTTTGTCTTGTTGTAGATCGAAGTCAAAAACTTAAATTTAAGCGTTTTTAAGTGTTTCTTAAAGTTAAGTTGCTCCTCTCTAAGCTTTGCTTGGAATTGTAAGTGATAATTTTTATCAATCAGCATCATTTCATGTCCCTAAGGCCCAATCAAGATTCTTCAAAGTTTACCGAAATTCGCCCGAAAAATGTTCGTTCGATCGGCACTCGTGAACGTACTTAGAACATAAAACATTCATTATTACTAGTGGTTAATTGAATCTCAATCATTGTCGTGGAAGTTAAAATGGTTTTCCACAGTTTTTAAATTAATAGTGACTCGAAGCTGTACCATCACAAAATTGATATCGCTGGGAAACTTAAATTATTGGGAATCCTTCCAGTGCATCGAGTGGTCTGAAAAAAGTTTTGGAACTTTAGGCAATCTGATCAAATCAGAATTGTTTGAAAACAGTTTTCTAGTGGAGCTGTATAGAAGACACAGACATTAAGTCAGAATATTATGCAATGAAAATATTTTTATTAATTTCAGCACGTATATAATCTATTCTCATAGATTAAAGAAAATTTTTAATTTTGATAGTCGTTCTAGTAAAGTTTTTATCATATGTGATAAAAGAGATGTGTCACTGTCTAACGATTTGCAAAGCAATATCTTTAGAAACCAAGTTAAAGATAAACTTCTCATTCTCAACATAACGTTGTTTTTCACAAAACGACAATGTTTGCATAAAGTTTAAGAAAATGTCATAATAAACTTTAGTATTGGTCATATTAACACTAATAACTATATGTTGAGCTTGACTTTAAAAACGATGTCGGGCGTCTTACATACTAAAGATAGATTATTTACTTATGTCGAATATTACATTTGTTACGCAAAACTATGATTTTATCTCAAATCAAAAAATTAATACAATTTTTCCCCGATTTCGGATAAGGCCACTACATAATAAAGCTTGCTGATCCGAAATAACATAAATTAATTTGTTTTTAAATCTCAAACAATAAACATACAAAATTGTATTTAATTAAATTTTAACTTAAATCAAGTAGTTAAAATCAAAATGTATATCAAATTTTTAATTTATTTTTCACTATTCAACTATAAAGCTTTGGTCAATGTATTTGCATTGCCAATGAATAATGTTCAATGTGCAACTAACACCAATGGTCCAGGCATCTGTGTAAAACCGGGAAAATGTGAAGCCATAACTACAAATAAAATTCCAATTGAAAAGTGTAACAAGTGTGCCGCTAAAGGTTTAATATGTTGCCCAACGTTAATTGAATCCGTTTTAAATTCAGGTAATTCGTTGCTTCAGAATAAAATTTAAATATTTTTAATAATTAAAAATTATGTGTTTTTCTGATTTTAGAATCTTATGAAATGGTACCAGCTATTGTCAGAGGTGTGCCAACTCAAAAAAATGATTTTCCTTTTATGGTCGCGCTTGGTACTAAGATGGATTCCGGCTCAATAGACTGGACATGTGGTGGATCAATTATAAGCAGTAATTTGATTTTAACGGCAGCCCACTGCATAAATATAACCAATATTATGATTGGCACAAGCGATTTGACTGGAGTTGGAGTAAGTCAAACCATAGGCAAAGACAAATTCGATTTTATACCTCATGAAAATTATTTACATGCACCAGGTGCAAACGACATTGCGATAATAAAATTGAAATCTGATCTAACATTTAACGACCGTGTGAATTTAATAACTCTAGCAAGCAAGAATGAAAAATTGCCAAATACCGCCACTGCAATAGGATTTGGGTCTATCGAAGATTATGGAAGCGACCATAGTACAATATTAATGCAAGTAGAATTACATAAGCAGAACTGTAGAAAGTTTTTCAACACAATAACCGAAATATGTTATGGTGACAATAACACAGAAAATGGGAAGGGTGCGTGCCGAGGAGATTCGGGAGGTCCATTGTTTGTAAAAAACAATATAACTGGCCAGTATGTGCAAATAGGTGTAGTGTCCCGCTCGTTTTTAGAGTGTAGTTTAACGCACACCGTTTTCACAAGCATATCTGAACATATGAATTGGATAAATCTACATAGGCAGGGCGCCACTGCCACGTAATTACGATGTCAGACTAGAGCCACCAAAACTGTGATTTTATCGAATGTAATATTAATTCACATTATTTATTTATTTATTAATTAATATTTATATAAACTTATACATGCAAATGTATAATTTAATTAATTCAATTTTTATAAAATTATGAGAAAATAAACGTATAATTTATGCAAATTCAACAAAACTCATATATCGTTAACACAGCCAATCGTTATTGTGTTGTCATTCTCATTTTAATGACAAATTTCAAGTGGCATTTTAAATTATGGGGATTAAATGTGATTAATATTATCTGATAGATGTTAACGTCACACACCTGTTATCAAAACGTATGGCCTATTTTCACTCATTCTAGCTATTAACTTCGGTTCAAATTATTGAGATTCTGACAAAAATAAAAACACTACCTAGGACCACAATCCATTTTCTCGACGTTATAAAAGTCCGCAAAACGTGATGTATGGATATCTGTGTTTACCGACGATATCTTGAGAATGGCTTGTGCAAATTATGCGATTTGAATTTGGTTTACGCCAATTGTTTCCACTTTTAATTCAGAGAATTGTAATGCCTTAGGGCCTGCCCGGAAAGAGGCTACCTCTATCTATACCATATGAAATTACCCCGTAAAACCATCAAACGATAACGCACGGCTTTGCTGTCATATTTATTTTACCGTTCAGGCGCGGGTTGATAATTATTCATTTATTATAAATAATGATTATGTGTCACGTGCCACTGAAAAGATCTGGGAGAATTATATTACTCTTATTAGTGCAACCCCACAGCTGAATTCCATATGTCTATATCGGCCTTGTTACCTACTTATATATACAAAGCATCAGTTTATGATGAGTGGACAATTGGGAGTTCCTTCCCAATGCCGAAGTATGTTTTTTTGTGTTTAAATCTAAGTATTTCACATTTCATCTTGGCATGCACCTTGCATTGCAGTTTAGCATCTAGATTGGTACCTAGGCATTTTGCTGAGTTAACACTAGGGTAATGAGACCTTTTTTGGATAGTTAGCAAGTACCGATTTTGTTTGATTCCATTTGTTACGCCATCAATTCGTTCAACTGCTTCGATTCTGTCTACAGCACTTTCAAGCTATTAGTCTTTTCATATATGGGGTCACCTTCTGATTTAATATTAGTGGCATCGATAAATTCTTTTCACCGCGAATAACGTTTCACGGAAAATGAATATGTACAAAAAAATAATTTCATTTATTTGAATATACTGCCTTTACGTCATATAGAATTCTTTTTAAAGCAATGATGCGTTAGTATTCTTACACTGTTACACGTGTACTTACACTGCCTTTATAATCATATCATTCATAGAGATGCATAAAATCGTATTGATTTTGCAAAACAAAATCATGTAAAACGCACTTAGACATGCACCATGCCATTGCACAAGAGATAACATTGCGTACATTTATGTTCAACAAAACATATTTTATAAATGGTGTGCACCGGAATTCTAATGGGGCAGCCCAACCAAAATATATCAAAACCAGAAAACCGATTGTTTCGTTTGTTTGATACAAAAAAATTTTTTAGGTGAACAAAATAAAATCAAAAATCTTCCTATTCAATTTTGGGATTTAGCAACAGCAACAGCTCATCAACAGGCACCGCTCATCAACCAACAAAATATTTTTTTTATTTAAAGAAAGGTATTTTAAATTAAAATTGAAATCCAAAGTGTGTTTTTATTTATTACTATTATTTTATTAAATTAAATATACGCAACATCTGGTGACGCCTACGACGGATTTCACCGCAACAGGTGAGTGATTTTTTATTATTAGAAGAAAGCAGAGTATATATGACGAGTTTTGTGAATTAGTAGCCCAGCCCCCACCCATCGCGGTAAGCGCATTATTTTCACAAATTGTCAAAATTCCCTGGTCGTTTTCTAGAAATACGAGTACATTCCGACACTAATTCTAAAAATTCGTTAATTTTTCCCTGGTCGAAAATCACGTGCTAAAACAATATTTTTTTCACAATTTGCGATTACAATGTTTATTAAGTGTGTGCAGTTTTTTATTAAGTGTGAACCGTTCCATTTTCTCATGAGAAAACATAGCAAATAACGTAAAATAAAACCATGTTAAATTGTTGCCTTGCCTGAAATAGCCACGTTAAGACATTAGGCGCGGTTACTAGCATTCTGGGAAACAAATCCGAAAAGTTGGTTCTTATTAGCCGAAATAATGTTTGACACAAACAAGATTATCGCTGACTAGCAGAGGTTTGCGCACATGGTGCTGTCTCTCTCGGCGGCACAGGCGGATAAGGTTGAATACATTCTGCAATACCCTGCAGATGACAAATACAAGAACCTTAAAAAGTTCTAATCGATAGCTACTCCGAAGAGCGTAAATTAGAGACGATTTTAAGCAAAATCGTTATTGGTGATCAAAAACCTTCGGATATCTTGCACCGAATAAAATCGTTGGCCTTGACGGCCAAATTTCTCAGTTAACGTAATTACAAAATATTGAATCGAGCAACTCCCTGATTACATTCAAGCACAGATAAACTCTGTACGACAACATTGGCGACACGCGCACTTCACACACTAGAGATTACTTCACACACTCAATGTCAACCTTCGCGTTCATTTCAACAAAACAATCAACAGACACCAAGATACCAATTTACACACAACTGGTGTTGGTATCACGCACAATTTTATAACACAGCATCAAAATGCACTGTACCATGCACTTTTGTTACACAACAAAAGGCATCTGAAAATACCGGTTCCCCCAAAAAATAAGTCTTAGTCGATTGATACCGGCGGTAAACTAAGCGTAATCCTTCAATTACTATTACTTCGGAACAAATCGCAATCCCAAATTTAGTTCTCTTAGCGCCAAATGGTACCACAATAAACACTTATGGTACCAAATTACTAAACGTTGACATTGGGTTAAAACGTTTTTTGAAACACTCATTCATTCTTGTCAATGTCAACCGCCTATCATCGGCGCGGATTTCTTAAAGAAATTCGCTTTGTTACTGGATCTAAAAAATCTCAAATTGATTGATCAAACTAAGCTTACAATCAACGGAACACCTTTACCAACATTTTTAAAGAAATTCTTTAACAGCTCCATCAAACTACAACGCTCTGGTGAGACACAATGTACACCACATCGTGACTATAGACCATTTACCATTTTCAAGACCACGCAGACTTGAACCAATTCGCTACAAGGCAGCTTTTCTAGAATTCCAACACAAGTTGGAGCTAGAAATCTGCCGACTTTCTTCTTCAACAATATCATGTCCGTTACACATGGTGCAGAATAAAGATAACGAGTGGAAACCATTTGGGGACTACAGAAGGCATAAAGAAATCACGATTCTTCACCGTTACTCTACCCCAACATACAAAATTTCTCCATGCAAAAAATCAACCTCTTCACGACATGAGCAAAATCTCAATTATCACACCATTTGGCTTTTTCGAATTCAGAACTCAGAAATGTTGCGCGAATATTTCAGGGTTTCATCGACGAAATCATGAGAGAACTCGATTTCGTTTTTCTACATATATATTGACGACATTCTCCTAGCCTCAAAAGACGAGAAACAACACTTACTCCATTTGGAACAAATCTTCCAAAAATTATTTAATTATTGAAAAAATTATAGAAAAAGCTTAAGTATAAAGTTTCATCCCGATCAGTCTGAGCTGCAGAGAGGACACAGACATTTAGTTTGCACGGCATCACACACAGAGAACTGTTTGAAAACCATTTTTTCGGGCTGCGGAATGGAAAAATGTCCACATGAATATTACATTTTGAATGACTACGAAAAAGATAGTAAAACTGAATTTTATTCAAAAAAATTAAAAATTTCCTAGACGTTGATAAGAAAATCAACAGTAATTTTAGCAATTAGCAATTACGTATAGTAATAAATTTACAGAATATTATGAAATGCATAATAAGCTAGTAAATAGTTTGAGTAACTAATTTACATTATTTTTGTTTATGTATTATGAAACATTGATATAAGAAAGTTTTTAATTTTTATAGTCGCCCACATAAACTTTGTCATAATAATCTGGCCTCAACGATTTTAACCAAACGACATACAAAACGTTTTGTAAGCTGACGTGTCACTGTCTAACGATTTGCAAAGCAATATACTTAGAAACCAAGTTAAAGATAAACGTCTCATTCTCAACATAACGTTTTTTCACAAATCGACAATGTTTGCATAAAGTTTAAGAAAATGTCATAATAAACTTTAGTATTGGTCATATTAACACTAATAACTATATGTTGAGCTTGACTTTAAAAACGATGTCGGGCGTCTTACATACTAAAGATAGATTATTTACTTATGTCGAATATTACATTTGTTACGCAAAACTATGATTTTATCTCAAATCAAAAAATTAATACAATTTTTCCCCGATTTCGGATAAGGCCACTACATAATAAAGCTTGCTGATCCGAAATAACATAAATTAATTTGTTTTTAAATCTCAAACAATAAACATACAAAATTGTATTTAATTAAATTTTAATTTAAATCAAGTAGTTAAAATCAAAATGTATATCAAATTTTTAATTTATTTTTCACTATTCAACTATAAAGCTTTGGTCAATGTATTTGCATTGCCAATGAATAATGTTCAATGTGCAACTAACACCAATGGTCCAGGCATCTGTGTAAAACCGGGAAAATGTGAAGCCATAACTACAAATAAAATTCCAATTGAAAAGTGTAACAAGTGTGCCGCTAAAGGTTTAATATGTTGCCCAACTTTAATTGAATCCGTTTTAAATTCAGGTAATTCGTTGCTTCAGAATAAAATTTAAATTTTTTTAATAATTAAAAATTATGTGTTTTTCTGATTTTAGAATCTTATGAAATGGTACCAGCTATTGTCAGAGGTGTGCCAACTCAAAAAAATGATTTTCCTTTTATGGTCGCGCTTGGTACTAAGATGGATTCCGGCTCAATAGACTGGACATGTGGTGGATCAATTATAAGCAGTAATTTGATTTTAACGGCAGCCCACTGCATAAATATAACCAATATTATGATTGGCACAAGCGATTTGACTGGAGTTGTAGAAAGTCAAACCATAGGCAAAGACAAATTCGATTTTATACCTCATGAAAATTATTCACATGCGCCAGGTGCAAACGACATTGCGATAATAAAATTGAAAACTAATCTTACATTTAACGACCGTGTGAATTTAATAACTCTAGCAAGCAAGAATGAAAAATTGCCAAATACCGCCACTGCAATAGGATTTGGGTCTATCGAAGATTATGGAAGCGACCATAGTACAATATTAATGCAAGTAGAATTATATAAGCAGAAGTGTAGAAAGTTTTTCAACACAATAACCGAAATATGTTATGGTGACAATAACACAGAAAATAGGAAGGGTGCGTGCCGAGGAGATTCTGGAGGTCCATTGTTTGTAAAAAACAATATAACTGGCCAGTATGTGCAAATAGGTGTAGTGTCCCGCTCGTTTTTAGAGTGTAGTTTAACGCACACCGTTTTCACAAGCATATCTGAACATATGAATTGGATAAATCTACATAGGCAGGGCGCCACTGCCACGTAATTACGATGTCAGACTAGAGCCACCAAAACTGTGATTTTATCGAATGTAATATTAATTCACATTATTTATTTATTTATTAATTAATATTTATATAAACTTATACATGCAAATGTATGATTTAATTAATTCAATTTTTATAAAATTATGAGAAAATAAACGTATAATTTATGCAAATTCAACAAAACTCATATATCGTTACAGAACACAGCCAATCGTTATTGTGTTGTCATTCTCATTTTAATGATAAATTTCAAGTGCCATTTTAAATTATGGGGATTAAATGTGATTAATATTATCTGATAGATGTTAACGTCACACACCTGTTATCAAAACGTATGGCCTATTTTCACTCATTCTAGCTATTAACTTCGGTTCAAATTATTGAAATTCTGACAGAAACGAAAATATTACCGAGGCCCGACGTTTTGAAAGTCCATTCGTCTAGATGTTTGGATATAACCACCAAAAACCTGACCTTACTGTCATTTTTATTTCACTGTTTTGGCGCTGGTTGATAATTATTAATTTATTATAAATAATAAGTGTCACATGCCACTGAAAAGGTATGGGAGAATTATATTACTCTTTTTAGTGCAACCCCACACCTGAATACCATACGTCGATATGGGCTTTGGTACCTACTTATATACTTAGCATCAGTTTATGATGGTTGTGTAATTGGGGTTCCTTTCCTATGCCAGTATGTTTTTCTGTGTTCGAATCTAGTCTTTTCACATTTCATCTTGGTATGTACTTTACATCCCAGAGTAGTATTTAGAACTCTAGATCTCTGATGCGTACTCTTCTCCGATCTTCTGGTAGTGTCCCTTGCGTTTTTTTCGGAAATTGTTTGCAATGTTTCGGCTTGGAAGCCGTTTCAAATTGGAATTTGAAATTCCCAAACGAAGTTGTGCCATCGTATGTCGGTTATTTGAGTTTATTCGAGGGTGCAGCCTGGACTGCAGAGAAGACCTTTTGCAAGACGTTGAACCTCAAACTGCAATTTCTCCCGTGAAACAAAAATACATAACACTGAAATTCCAATTGTAACACGATCTTTCAACCCTAGGGCAGATAAGATAGTATAATTAGTTAATTCTTGCCATTACTTTGATTAATACTATATCAAAATTATGGGTTTTAATTAATTATTTTGTCGGTTATAATCCTCATACTACGTCACACAAATACTATTTACTACAATTAAAACTATCTGGGAATTAATATCACCATAAATGCATATATACTGACTTTCGCAATATATTGCACACTATCTGTTTTTGTCGCGTGTTTGACGCTCGTTTGTAGCGAATTATGGAATATGTTAATAATACTTTTTATGTTAGATAAGATAGGTTATTGCAACCAAATTTAGCATCCTAATTAATATTCCTAAATAACAAGAAGAAGAAGAAAATAACTTAACGATAATTATTTTTGTAATGGAAACCAAACGATTAGCGTAACGACTTTTCCATTAACAAATTGAACGTTTTGTTTCAGATTATTCAATTAATTACTACTGAATACTTGAATGAAACTTAGTAAGTTCAGGAAAGTGAAAAAGCTTCCTTTATGCATAATTTAATCGTGGATTGTGGGTGACATTTCAGTTTTATTTAAATCAAAATTCGATTGTGAACGATAATTATAATTTATTTAACATTTTTTTCGGCTTATCGGACAAAGCATTGTTTTTAATGGCATTCATACAATGTTTACGACTTTTTTAGTCATAGAAAACAAAGAGGCCATTTATTCACAGTATATTTACCACAAAAAGTAGAAAAATTCACCCACTCCCATTTTTAACCCCAGGGTACTTAAACCCTTACAAAAATGAGAACTTCCTTAGGTTTCTTCTTGATAACTATAATTATTGTTAATAAATAATAACAAATATTCAAATCCAGAAACTTATCATTCAAAGAAACATAGCTCGATATACAATGTATAGGAGAGCATTGCATTTGATTGTTAAGACGTCTCTATGAATGCTGCTTAAAAATATATATACGTATTTCTCTACCAAGAGAAGTTCCAATTTAATTGTTCAATTGGCCGAGGTGACTCTATAACGCAGTCGATTTATTCAAATTCCTGTCCAACTGAATGTACATATTCAAAATATCTTGTTTTCGGATTTACAAAATTGGCCTCTATAATCTAAATACATTTTATTTATTCTTAGGCTGATCCAATTATTGAAATATGTATAAAATAGTTAATAACGAGAATTAAATGCCTAAATTCTTTAAAGTCGGTTTATTAAAGCAGGATACATGATTTAAACATCATCTAACTAGAACTTAATTGTACTGTCATCGAATTTTAGTAAGTACATAGTTTATTAATTTTTAGAAATCTATACTTTATAAAGGAATGAGTATACAAGAGCGGAAAATTCGCATTGAGGTTAATTAAAAAAGCAATCATGGGAATGATTGCCCAGATGGCCTAGTGGTTAAAGCTGTTGCGTTTGAATGAGGAGTACTGAATCCCAATAGGATGAGCATGCGAATGATGCAAACAGCTATTAACCTTCCTATGTGAACAGTCCATAAGACGAGGTACAACCTTGTTCTGTACAAACGTGAGTTTGAATGCTGATTGATCCTATTATGGAAAGTTGAGAACCTATTGTTGACGTATCGGCGTATTAGCATTTTATAAATTGAAAACTATTCCAATTTGGAATAAAATATATGGGATTTTTGTTGTAAATTTACGGAAGTATAAGATGCCTTACTTTTCAAAATTACAAATATTTTTTAGGTTTTTGTTTGTTTTAAAATTTGAGAGGAATAAAGGTCTATTCCTCACAAATTTTCGTGTTAAAAAGGACAAATATTAGTCTCAAATTCAATCGCAACATAACTGAAAAGACGTGTTTGGAAGAGTTATATCATATGTTTCAATTATGTTTTACTGTTGTGACTAGACAGCTTGCGGTTATATTCGCATAAGCTATGTCTGATGTCTTTAATAGAATAGTGCACAGAGAACAAGTGCATAGAGAACAAGTGCACTTAAGTTGAATTTTTACTTTGTTCTAAATTTTAATTACATTAAAGTTCTTTTTTACATAAAATTTACTGCAGTTTTTACATACAAAGAAATACAAAAATATTTAAATACCGAAAGTATTTATAGTACAAATTAAAATTAAATTATATCTGGTGGTGTACGGTATTCGGATGTGCAGTAGCCTGATTATTTGTATGTTGTGTTTTCAACAAATTAGGAATTATAGCTAGCGATTTTAAAATATATTTTATAAAGTAAATTACTATTTAGAGACTTTTAATTGAATGTCCTGGTAAACAATTAATAAATTCGCGGTCAACCAAAATTTCAAAAACACATAACACTAGAGGTGTTACTATCACTTGTGTATGTATAATTCATTTACATGAAGAAAATTGTTTTCTTCTGCAAATTTTTGCACGTAAATAAGCAGCAACCGCTATATATAAATATTCAATGTGCGAGAAATAAATAAACATATATATATTAATGCCATAATGTTTTATAGGATTATTTTTAATTAATTCAAATGCGAAATTTACATTTTAATCTATGGCGTGTATTTGTATTATGAATCCTTAACATACAACGAGTGCATACAATATATCAGAAATATTAAACTAAAATTGAGCAAAGAAAGCCGCCCAACGAGCAATTCTAGCAGATTTGTTTGATATCTCCATTTTTTTTTATAAATTACAGGCAAAACGAATTTTTTTAAGTGAATTCACTTTTTAACATTTTTATTGATACACAAAATGTTTGTTTACCACTTTACCTACAACATTCATAGAATTATAAACTATAGAATGAATGTAAAGCTTTTTCCCATATAAAATTTGCTATTTCATGTGTCACAAGCCAGAGCAGGATGGTTATATAAAAATGCATATGGCGGTCTCATATCTCAAAATAAAAACCAGTCAAACAAGTTTTATTTTTGTTTAAAGTGACGCGTTTAATTTTGCGCTCTCAAAAAATCTTAAAAACATTAATTAAAATAATGAAAAAAATAATTAAACTATTATAAACCATTTAGTGGATTGTGTGTAATGCATCATTTGCTAATAAAAATTGCAAACTTTTAATAAAATGAAGTGAAGGAATTTCGTACCATCAGCAAGTGTTTATATAAAAAAAAATGTAAATTATGTTAAAAAGAAAGTGATTTGCGATAAAATTATCCTTAATTTAAGTTATAAATCAGAAAAAATAAGAAAACAATTTTGTTCGTTGGAAAAATATTATGACATCCGGTTGAATTAGTTTTATAACCAAAGGTCATATAAATTAACAAAAATAAACCTGTTTGTTTCTTTATTACATTTTAAAAGAATGTAAAATAAATAAGCGTAGTGGTTTTATAATTACTATTTATTATATACATAATATTGTATTTAAATAAAAAATATTAATGTACTTTTATTAAAGAAATACAAATTTATTTAAATTTAAATAATTTTATAATTTTAACTTCCTAACTTCATTCCATTCGGTCGAAAAAATTCTAAATACGACCCTGTTAATTTATATGCTTTCACTTTTACCCTCCGAATTTGACTCACTTGACAGCTCATTACATTCATTCTATATAATCTATTTCTATGGTCATTAAAGTGTTCTTGAGAATGACTATATTGATCTTCATCATTGAAAATATTTACACTTATTAGGTTGTGAAGAACGTTATAAAAAATTTGTTTAAACAATTTAGAACTAGTTTGTAGTTGCGTTATGTTGTTGTAGTCCGCAATAGCCAATTCCCGTTTTAATATTGCTTTGGAAAATTTACAAATTTTTAATACTGACGGCGAAGGAGTTAAAAGACCACCCCTATTTTGTAAATTGATTAGCGATTTATAAGAATTACAATGTTGTATTAATTTGCAACAGTCCTCATAATTCAATTTTCTAAATAAATACCGGACTATAAATCCCCCTATGTATTCAATAACATTTATTGAGAATTCACTTAGTATAATTGGGTATTCAAAAAAATCTTCGTCATACATATTAGATTCGTCTATTTTAGAAATTTCTTGGCCAATCTGATGAGGCTTCAACCATTGCTTTTTCAATTCTCCATATTTTGGTAAACTAAAAACAAATGTTTACATTATAATTTCTGTAAAAAATCGCATTTACAGTACATTTCCAAAATAAAAATCAATTATGAAAGAAAAGCACTTCTGAAAAAATCAACACCATCCTTTCGAACGATAGTAATATGAAAAATGTGGCACTGGTAAAAACAGTTGTTTACAAAACGATAAAAACCAACGCCAACGAACAAAATTGTTTTCTTATTTTTTCTTATTTGTAACTTAAATTAAGGATAATTTTACCACAAATCACTTTTTTCTTAACATAATTTACATTTTATTTTATATAAACACTTACTGATGGCACGAAATTCCTTCCTAAAATTTGTTAGGCGTATTTTTGTAGTTTTCCACAAAACACTTCATTTTATTAAAAGTTTCTAATTTTTATTATCAAATGATGCACTACACACTATCCACTAACTATTTTATAATATTTTAATTATTTTTTTGATTATTTTAATTAATATTTTCAAGATTTTTTTAAGAGCACAAAATTAAACGCGTCATTTTAAACAAAAACCAAAACTTGTTTGACTGCTCTTGAGATATGAGACCGCCATATGCATTTTTTATATAACCATCCTGCTCTGGCTTGTGACACATGAAATATGAAATTTTATATGGGAAAATTTTTTACATTCATTCTATAGTTTATAATTCTATGCACTTGACAGCTCATTCATTCTATATAATCTATTTCTATGACAAAATTTATATGACATATGAAAAATTGTGTTGTCTCTTGCTCTTTTGTTGTTTCTGCCCTAGTTACCGTTTACGTTGCAATTTTTTCAAGCCAGTGTGTCGTAATACCATTATAGTGGTTTTGGCTGTGTGTGGCTCAAAAAGTTTTTTGAAAAATTTTGTTTGGATATATCTTTTCTTGCCAAAAATTCAATGTTATATCTATTTCATTTTGCAGAAGAAAAATGTTGTACACATGTAAATGGGATATTATTTGTATCATTGAAAGTAGGATTAATGTGCTGTTAATCATATTTCGTGTATAGGCTATTTGACGTAAAATCATTTTGTACTAAATCAGAATCTATCTACTCTTCATTCTTTCCATTGATTAGTGCTCTCGTGTCTAGCATCGCAACTTCATATTACAACTCTACACATCATGGCGTCGGAAAGTTTTTTTGCAATATTGACTTATGTTAACATTGATCCCTAGTATTTTGATAAAATTTTGTGAATATTCATATTTAAATCTCATTAATTTATTACAAAAATCTAGATTATATTAATGTGAACGTATTTCAAGTAACAAAAGGCGGTTTTTGTTTGTACTATTTGCACAGTATGTGACAGAATTTTTACGTACACGAATTTGGCAAATTGTAGTGTATCAAGTATTGTATCCAGTGTTGAATGGCACGATTTCTGAAAAGAAGAAAATTACGTGCTGTTCAATTACTCAATGAAAAGTTAAAAAATAGTTAATTCTAGTTGATTTATACGGAAAACCGGAAATTTTGTTTATCATTCATTTAAAGAAGGTAAGAAAATTTGTCGTAAAACCAAAGTGAACCTCACGTAATGCTAACAAAAGTATCCAATCCTTATTATGTATATAATAAATATTCATTATGTAATGAAAACAAATCATAATTTAAAAAACCGAAAATAGTATAGAAAAGTATATATAAACTAATTATACATACGTAATTATTATTAATATAATATAAAATATTTCCTGCTAGCTAGTTTAATATGTTTTTGGACTTGTCTAGAAGTCATATCATGCGTTACTTGAGCAACATTATTGTAAACAGGTTTCCATAATTAAAAAATTGTATGTATTGCTAATTTTATTAAAATTTGGTAATTAAATTGAATTGGTTATCTAAAATACTACGAACATTATGTGATTAGTAAAGTTAATTGTTCATAATTGCTATCAAACCATAATCGAAACATAAATTTGATTAATTGCATCATCCTTTATCTTATCTCGACGCAACATTGTCGTTTCGCATGTATTGATAATTTTGGTTTTATTTTTCAGATCGATTTTGTGGCAGCAAAAAATGGTTGATCACATTAAATCAGAGTGAGTAATCAAAATAATTATGTTTTGGTAATTCGAGGTCAAATTTACCAGGAAAAGGTCAAATAGAGACCGTCGATTGTAGAATAATATTTCGTTTTGCGCAAAAGTAGTTATGTATTATTAATAATTTCGGGCAAAGGATTTTAGATCGAGCCGGGCGATTCGATCTAAAATAGTATTTAATACCAATGTATATAATTTCGATCAACGATATATATAATCTACATACTAATTACAATAAGCGATTTCACTTAGATTATAAATCAGAATAGAGTTCCTGGAGGACTAAGTCCATTGTAGTTTAGTTTAAATTTAATTTTATTTGAGTTTGAAAATTTGAGCTTAAAGAAATTTACATTGTTTCGTAATAGTGTCGATAGATTCAAATCATTGTTATTGTTTACAGTCCCTCAACCAGTTCTCGAAGAAGAAAAATGATCTTCAGATTTAATAAAATAAGCTCATTATTCTTTTAGTGGCAGGGGCTCAGGAAAGTATTGCACTAGTTTGTTTAATCAATTCGATAGCAACGTTCGAAAATATGGGAGAGAATTGAATTAGATGAATTCCGCGTGACTAACATCGTTCGATAGTACAAATTAGTAGGTTTATCTTATTCATTTCGTAGTCTTAGGAATTTCTAATTTTTTAAAATTTTCATAAAACTATAACTAAATTTTCTATAATTTTCATAAAAAGGTCTTAGCGCTTTGAGTTTTGGGGCGCCGGTGCCGAGAGGCGGATCTACCGGGCTACTATATTATAAAGTTGTAAGACAATTTTAACTGTAGGAATGAAACATTATTTTGTCAAATTAGGAAATTCAGCTACCACTTGAAGCTCAAAGAAGTCCTTACGCCATATATAGCGAGACTGACCTGATTATTACGTTTAACCTGCATACATGCATCCATACATAGTTATTTCATAGACTACGAATAAACAATGAAAGATTTGAATGAAAATGAACATTATGATTCAATGTCAGCAAATACCTAGGACAAATAAGTTGTATTCCCAATATATTTGGCCAAGTGCAACGAATGGTAGTTGGTAAACAGAACTTTTTTGAACTAAGATACAGAAGTTATGTTCGCAATCAAAAGGATAAAATAAAAGGCGATCCCGGGCACTTGGAATTTTTTTAAAACCAAACACGAAACTAATGGTTACCCAGCTTGGATGAGATTTAAAGATCGAAAGGCTTGTGATCCACAGATCATAACCAACATGTTTGCTGAGTTTTTCCAATCTGTTTATGAAACAGAACACATTTATAATTATAAAGATTCAATCGCTAGTGAATATAGTACATTCAAATTTATTCCACACATCGAGCCAGAAGTCATCCAGTGAGCATTGGTACGATTCGGAGAAGGATGTAGTCCTGATGGTATTCCGGCCTCATTTTTGAAAAATTCTGAAAATTTGGCAATTCATCTAAGCGTTTTGTTTAATTATTCATTAAAATTGGCAACTTTTCCACAAAAGTGGAAAATAACTAGAGTGATTCCTATTTCCAAAACTGCTACACCGACTTTGCAAAAGCTTTTAACTTCTCCAATCACTGCAAAACTTTGGAACACATTTTCAAGTTCGTATTTTCCAGACAGTTCGTAGCCTGGTTTAAATCTTATTTGAGTAATCGCATCCAATATATTGAAATACGAGACAAAAGGTCGATTAGAATATAAACAACCTCTGGTGTACCACAAGGCTCTCACGTTAGCCCTTGGATTTTTACAATCTTCATTAATGGTATTATTGACGTGATAAAGCATTCCAATATCCTGATGTTCGCAGATGACCTTAAAATCTACAAAGCCATCGAATCAGTCGACGATGCCAACTCTGTTACACAGGCCTATAAGATAAATGGTGTACTTCTTCAGGCAGTACTTGAAACTAAAGATCTAGGGGTTACTTTCGATGAAAACATGAGCTTTTCTAAGTATATTGAGCTGTGCATTGATAGAGCTGTGATATTTTTGATTTGCAAGTAAATAAGATCCGGTATTGTGCTTACGTTCGTTCCCAGCTGGAATATGCTGTAAATGTGGTGTCCGTTCTACGAAGAACATATCCAAAGTCTTGTGATAATTCGAAAGAAGCTGTTACGCTACTTGACCTGGAAAGACGGGTGGGTTTTCGAACATGATCTACCATATCACGTAAACATACAGCGACAACCACCAAATTTATGTGGGTGTATGACATACGATTTGGCAACGCCAGAAAATACACGCGAATTGCTAAAAAGGACATTTATTGGTAATCTTCTACTAGGCCTAATCGACGCACCGGATGTACTAAATTTGGTTAAAATAAAGGGTCCTAGTAGACAACTAAGAGATCTTGACTCCCTCCACTTAGATAGACACAGAACCAACTATGGCGATAATGCACCTGTGAAAATGATGTGTAAGATTTTCAATGAAATTAATTATTTATTTGTTTTTTGTTTAACTAAAGATAATTGTAAAAGTAGATTAAGGCAATTTCCCCTCCGTGGTTTTACTTACTTGTTACTTTACTTTTATATTTTAAATTTTCAAATCCAAAGCGGATTTATTTTATTTTGTATTTTTACATTAATATTTTTCAAGTCAAATTTGTAGACTTTTATCAATATAAATAAATAAATAAAGGCAAATTGCTTCCAAAATTGTTAGGTCTGGTTAAATTTATTATTATTCTCCTTATAGGAGATACTGACTATGTTTAATTTTTATATTATTTTTTGGATTTTTTAGAACAGAGGAATGTTTAGAAGGGCTTGGTGACTTAATCACTATAAACGTAAGAATAACTAAATATAATTTATTAATATGTATGGGTGTTTATATTTATTTCTTTTTTACGCAGACCCAAGAGATGTTTCAGTTAATCGGCGGGGATAATGCGGATATAAACTCGGAGATCTTAACACATTTTGATTTAGATATATTTCCCCCTCCAAAGTTGGAAAAACCTGATTTAGAGGTAAATATTTTAGAGATCTCTGTAATGGATGCAAAAATGTTTTGTTTTTATTTTGTAGCATCTAAACAAATATCCGGTTTTGGATCTCATTGATTCTGACTATGAATTTCACGTGGATCTATCTTCTCTTAAAAGTGGAAAGAACAGCTGGATGGTTTGTATTATAAAACGTATTATAAAATTCTTATATTAATATATATTTTTATTAGCAGTATTCCTCACGTCTTGACAAGGTGTTCATAAAAATGAGCCAGACTTTTACCGTTGATGTATCGTATATACCACGGGGTGAAATGTTATTTTTACGCGCTATGATCGTATATAGTTCACCAGAAGAGATCCACAATCCAGTGTCGCGCTGCCACAATCATGAGAATCAAATGGTAGAAAATAGTAATCTACGTAAGTAATTCTTTTAATGGAGATCTATCCAAGATATATTTTTTTAAATGTTAAAATGTTTTAATCATTTGCGCAGCACCATCACCAAATCGCATTGCTCATATTTTACGATGCACCAGACCGGATACAATTTATCATGGTCATAAAATAGGTGTACTATTTAGTGAACGTTTAGCGTTAATAATTCCACTCGGAAAACGTAACCAAGCCCCAGTAGCCAAAGTTAATGAGTCTATTAATTTAGAATTTGTTTGTCAAAATTCTTGTGCAACTGGAATTAACCGGCGGCCAACGGTTGTCATATTTACTTTGGAAAAAGAAAAGTATGTGAAACCGATATAGATTTTTTTTTTCAAATATATAATTTGTGTTTATTTTTATTTTGTCCCACCAGCCAAGAGATAGTAGGAAAGCGATTGATGAATTTTAAGGTGTGCAGTGCTCCAAAGAGGGATAAAGAGAAGGAGGAATCCATAGATAAAGACAAAAATGTACAATTGGGTGTAGAAACTGATTCCAACAAACGATCAGATCCGTTTGAGAAAAAACCGTCCAAAAAAGTTGCTATTTGTTCCGAAATAAAACGTGAAATACAACCACTCGCCGTTCTTTCGCCACAAAATTCCAATGAAAGTTCGGATTTGTTAAATAGTGTAAATGTTGGTAAAAGTATTCGATTAGAGCTAATTTTGCCAGATATGCAGTCTACTCAGCATGTACTTCGGTGTGCATTTAATGAGATTTCTGGGCGAATGGCGATGGACAAGGGGTTAAAAAATGAAGTTTTTACCCCATATTTAAAAAATATAAAGAAAGTTATGGGTAGGTATTGCGTTAATCGATAGGTTGGGTAAATCGTTTTTCTTCAAATTGTTACATATTTTATTTAGATCAATGTGGCATTCAACCTACTCCACCACAGTAAATTAATGTGATCGGGACTGGTCAGCACCTGATTAAACTACTTAATTCATTTTAAGAATACAATACTATTTTTTATAATACCCTTTTCTATGAACAAATAATTTAAATTTAAGAACAAAATAAATTCATTTAATTGAGAATTAGTATTAAGTAAGCTAAATGTACCTTGAAATTTAATTTGGGTGTAAATTATAGGTTTTCAAAGCGTATCGTGCGAAATTAGATTGTAAACAGGTGTTCCACTCTACCCAGTGACACGAAAAAGAAACCACCCCTCTGATGAATTTTGGAACAAGTTCATTAAATTGCAATTTAAATTAAAGAGTACAAACCATATTTGCATTAACGTGCAAATTAACGTGCAACATTATTTTTGATACGGCATAACTCTTAGTAATAATTGCAATTTCTAATCTGAATTTCGTATTACTATCAGGTCTATCCGTATTTAGAATATTTAGCAATATAACTTTTATTTTATAAACAATTTACTTAAAATAAAAACTAAATGTGAAGAAATTTATTTAGATTTTAGATGTGATCATGATTTGGCTTTGATTGTTATTATTATTTTTAATGGCACAATTTATATGTTATCTATAAGCACTGTGATAAGGCAATTCATTTATTGACTTATGGATCGAAAAATTTAGTTTTGTTATAAAAAACCTAAAACATACATTCCTGGTTTTAATTACGGTTTATAATATTATGTTGTAATGAAATTGCCTAAAGAATGTTATTTACTATACTATTATACGTATAGTTTATGTGAGCTCCGTCTGTTTAGCACCCCATCTAAAGGTTTTGTATGATTGGAATCGTTTGGTCAGGATTATTTTTATCCAAATGGTATGTTCCGGTTGTTCATTTTCTAAAATGAAATTCCCAAATACGCGACGGACCTGATTTTATTGAAATAATACTATTTTGACTTCGTTTTTCGCAATAAAATTTGACTCATTGACCAAACGCCAAAATGTGTTGAAAATTCCTGACCTAACGAAAATAACGCACCCTCTTAATGAGGTGCTACCCGAATTTTTTTTTTCAAATTCTCATTATTTTCCGTTTAATGGTAACTGATCAAACGATGAAACCTAGCGACCAAACTATTCTAATCATCATTTTTATCAAAACCTTTGGATGGGGTGCTAAAAATGCGGAGTTGTTTATGTGCCATGATCTTGTTTTGTGTTATGTTTAGTTAAACATTTTTAAAAATTCGTTAAATTTGTGTACGTAGTCGATAGGGCGTTTTGATTTTTTGGGCGCAGCACACACAAAATTCCAAATAAAATTTCTTCAATTTTGGTATATTTTTATTTTTAAATTCTAAAATGAAACAATCGTTTTAATTGATTTATCATTAAAGAATAACTAGATTTTGTATAAATGTTGAACATTTAACTATTTTGTTTATAAGTTTAATTCTAAAGACAATTTATTGTAACACATTTTTAATTATATTTTATTTTAATTTGATAATAATTGCATTTGTATATTTTGATAATAAATAATATCAACAATAAAATTTGCCTCTTGGGTTTAAAAGTTAAAGTTTTACGAAAATATAATAAATTATGATATTAAATGTAGAGCAAATTCGTTGATCGAATCTGTGTTATAAATGTTAACTAAATTAATATTAATATTAACTAGATGTTTCTGTGTCGTAAATATATCGTCATCATTGGTAATCTCAGACATACAGAAATACTTACTGTTCTGTCCCCGGCCGGTGACAACTGATTTTCTTACGGGCTAAGGGCAAGTTTCGGGTTTTTTTGTAGCTTCGTCGTTCAGGCGAAAGTTGAAATTTTCTTTTCCTGTTTTTTCGGCTCCTGGACTAATTTTTTCCCGTGAGTACTTATTAGCACAAATTGGACTTAATCGATATGCAAAGTTTCATTTTGAAATTCGAAAATTTCTCTGCTACAGTTACCCACACGGAAATTTATATGAATTTATTTTCGTTGGGAAAAGCCATGGGCATGGCTCATGGCTATCGATTGCAATCGACTTGAAGAATGGAGACATTTATGCAGTGGGAGTTGGATGCAACAGGTCGTTTCAAATGCTGTTCAAAGTTGAGAAATCATCGGAGGTTAATGAGGCCATCGCAAAGGTGGCGATCAAGAAAATTTCACTTCACGCATGAATACATTTTTACGAAATACTGAAATAATGATTTCGTGGACGAGGATGTTACCTGCGAAGCGTCCATCTACGGAAAGCATCTCGTTATAAACTTCGTGAAGAGAAGTTAATGGAATGTGGCAAAATTATTTATTATATTTTTCACATTTTCGTTACGTATAATATATTTTATGAAGCAATAGTCTGAGGTGCATCAAATTAGCAGTAATACGAATTCAGCAAGAATAACGGCAAGAATAATTTTTCGATCAGACAATGGAGCAGAGTTTTTTCAATGCGGAACTAGAAAAGCTTTTCAATGAGATGAGTATGAGAATGGTTGTGTGGAACGTGACAATCGCACAATTGGCATCTGCAGATGGACTACAAATTTTGGGCGGAGGCTGTCAATGTGGCAGTGCATGTACTGAATCGAATGGGAACGAGCATAGTGTCTAAGAAATCACCGTATGAATTATGGCGCCGTATATAGACGAAAATTGATCATTTTCGGGTCAGAGGTGTGTGTTCGTCGGACATGATAATCATTCGAAATTGAGTTCGGAATCCGGCGACAAGCAAAATTGAGGTAGCTCGTGACGAGATTTTTCTTCAGGAAGAAGTAATAGCTGAATTGCACATTAGTGACACTATAATAAAGAGGTAAACGATGATGGGACAACGCCGATAAAACCATTCGTGTTGCAATATGTGATATGGATAAGAGGAATATCATTGAACGACTTTTGCGTGATCGAAACAACATTACAACGGCGCGGCGATTAACGTATTATGCATCGGCAGGATACGTTACCCTGTTGGCAGTCAGCGAAGAACCAAGGACGTATGAGCAGGCAATTGGAGCGTGCGCGCTGTCCAAGAGCTTGTACGGCTCGTACGTAGCACTGCTGAAATAAAAAGTTTACGTCATTCATTAAAAAATTCAACTTTATGGTTAGTCAATCGGATTCATGTGTTTCTGTGTGTAATGGGAAGAATGGAATGATGATACCCGTACTTGCGATTTATGTCGACGACTGTTTAATTACAACAGAGAACGAGGGATCAATTGTTCTGTTGATTGCATACTACCGCAGGGACTTTGAGGTCAAAGCATTCAAGCTCAAATATTCATGGGGCGTGAAATCGAACAACGATCAAATGGATCGATTCATGTGAATCAGGAGGCGCATGCACAAAAGTCACTCAATCGGTTTGGTATGATGGAATGCAATCCAATGGCAACTCCATCGGACAGTGTACAGAATCTTGGCAGGGTGGTCGGTAGGTTAATGTATTTAGCCATGGCAATGCGACCAGGCATCAGTCTTGGAGGCATCATGATATACTTAAAACACATTATGATATACTTAATATACTTAAAGGGGGCAATGGACATTGGAATTCGATTTGAAAGTGGCACCAACTAGAGAGTCTATGTATCTACCGTGAGTCTGCTGAGTCTGCTTTGCAGGAGACGTCGAAACAAGGCGGTCGGCGTCCGGGTATATATTTAAGTTATCGACAACAGAGTCCGAATACATTTCTGCGGCGTGTGTGATGTCGCATCTGGTGTAACTACATCGATAGTCGTCCGAAGTTTTATCAACCATTTTGGACAACCCAATTTTCTTTTTTATGCGGACAGCGCGAATCGGCTCATCAAAATTCCGGAATTCCATAAGAAGACCAAGCACTTATATGCGTGATATCATTTCATCAGAGAGAGGTATAAGGATGAAACTTTGAATTTGGATTATTTGGCAACTGATGAACAGGCGGCCGACATAGTGATAAAAGCGTTACCAAAAGGTAAACATCAATATTTTTGCAAAGTGATGGGCCTTATGCGAAAGTAGAATTAATGTGATTTTAGAATTATGCTGTTATTTTAATTTGAAAGAGAAACGAGATCTTGCGGATCGAAATTACTGGTATTAACATGTTCATCAAATTATTCACAGCAATTAAATTGAACAATTGATTTGCAAGGGTCATTTATTCTCAATAGGCTAAATACTAAACAACACATATACAAAATTTCTATTACTGTATTTCACTCCTCGTATTCTAAAACTATCCGAAGTTGTCTGATATAAAATTAGTTTTTTTACGTTTCAAAACAACTCCACAATAATGTCATTTAAAAGTTCGTACAAAGGACGGGAACATAAAAAGTGTTCAATTGACTTGGCCTCCATTACACCACGCTGTTCGCAATTTAAAGTTGTACGAACCCGCATTCTAAACAAGAGTACGGTGTAAAGTTAGCATGTCCAGTAAATTCCTAAAGTTGTTTCTGTCTTAGTTATGTAGTACCTGAGTCTTTGCCCGATCTTTAAATCTAGGAAAATTCTTTGATAAACGGCCGGTGGTTGGGTAGTATCACCTTGTTTGTTGCAGGTCATTAAAATACTTGATTATGTCTCCTAACAGCCTAACTGTATGATTCAATAAAACTCTGAAAAATAGTGAACACTGTTCAAGGAAACAAAATAAAAATTATTTATGGAGAAAAGCCTACGGCCTGAGATATTTAGAAATATGACACATTAAAAAATCTAATCGTAACTTTTTTTTTGTGTGGTCACCACCTGAAATCGAGTCTGGTAGCCTCGAATAACAGACCAAGCGCTCTATTACCCTACTATCGAGCGCGACATGCCTTAATTAAGCCGAAGATCATAGGTACACTCTGGCACCAGCGATACCATTTTTAACTGATCTATCGGTCAAGATGATCAAGCCAGAGTTCCTCTTGATGGGTGTCTTGTGGTCATCGAGTCTAAGTTGCACTCAATCTGTGTGAAGTTCAAGCAGTCTAATAGCACTATCTACCAGAGAATGCATGTCGAAATGCCGGAGAGGAGTATTTTTGAAAGTTGTCCACCTTCTAATCCAGAGATCAACGGGCGAGAGATCCTTATTAATTACTATGGGTGCGTTATACATTGCCCCTCAGTTCCCAAGCGAACGACTCATGATCATCTCTGGGTCATCACAACTAGACAGCAAATGAGGCAATGAATCTGAGATCCGCGCGAAATTTAAAATCATATTGAAACGAAAGAAGTAAAATCATTTTTTAACACCGTAAAGAGATAATTGTCCTAATGGGTATAGGAAAACTGGAAATACATACAACTTTTAAATATGTCGACCACTGCCAATGTCAAGCTATTGGCTGGCCATGACCAGGAATGATCTCTTTTCCACATATTGCAACTCAGTTTGCTAATAAACTAAAATAAATAAACTTAATTTTTTATTAGTGAAACGTTATTTCCGAAATTCATAATAAGATCACTTAATATTAAGAGTTCATTAAACTCTATGATCTTTTACATCCTTCCTATTTGTATTTTGTTACTATATATGTATACAAAATGTGTTCATCAGTCGATTAAATATCGTTTTGACCAAGTGCCAGAAATTAAAATATCATATTACCATAAAACGACATAAAAAACAAAACAAATTATGCTTGTATGATTATGTGATACTCGTACAAAGCTTTGTTTTTATAATTCGTACAAATAACTCAACACCAAAAAGTCATTAAACTGTTTTGCAATTACGCAACCAGTCAATCAAATTCACAAACGGACTTTTTTTTTGTGTGTGCTAATGCTAGGGCATACCGAGTACATAAAAAATTCTTAAACGCATGCTTAAGATGAAAAATTTGAGCATCGCGTACGTAACGAACGGGTAGCTGACCTTTTATGTTGTCATTAATGTTTTTAATACAGAAATCCCTTTAAATTTTAAATTCGGTGTTTTATTATCATATGGTGTTTGATAGATATGAGACGTAAACAGATGATGGAACAACACAAAGAATTTTTTTTTAAATTTTCTCTTTAAAACATTTCCCCAAAATAAAAACGAAAATCGAAAAATTTAAGATTTTTTTCTTTCAAACCAAGTGAAGCTTACTTTTGAAAGATATGAAATTATGTTATGATTTTATGTTGTGTTTTTATTTTATTTTTATTACTCGGATGATTCGAAATATGATAATGATATGATAGATAGTGTATGGATGCGCATGTACATAACAACAACATGGAAATCCATAAGCGTGGTAGGCACAACGTTTGGATGTTATTCGATATATTTAATTAACAAAATAACCCATGTAATTAAAATGTTAGCTCGATATGCTCGTAAATTAATTTGTACTTGATGATATGATATAAATGCTTTTGAATATTTGATGTGTTGATGTCGATAAGCAACAATTAAAGAAATTGGTGCACTAGAATTTATTGTGCTTTCATAACTAAGTAAAATTATCCTTCGTTCCTCCCACCTTGAAGTATAGCTTCAAGTTTTGAAATGATAAAGCAATCGTGTCCACAACAGCATTATCATCTCAATAACTTGGAATCCGATAATTTCATCAGTTTATTATGTCAAGGAGGGGAGCAACAGATCGAATTGACAGCTCCTATAAAATATGTCAGCTCAAAGTTTTTGATTTAAATATGGCAAATAACTTCATCATATAAAATATAAACATTCTTTAGTTCCTCAGAACCAATTATTAAAAACCATGTTGTTTAATTTACTACTAAGCCAATACCTTTTCCTGGTTTCATTTGTCAGTTGCCACCAGTTTCGAAATCATATACCACAAGAAGACCAACGCATTTGTTCGATGTTATGCCAACATAGTCTACGTTTTCAATGATGGCTGGAAATCACTTCTCTCAAAAGAGTTGATTGATTGATTTATGTAACCCGATAATATTTTTAATTGGGCCACAAATTTTGCAGTCGAAGGTAGTAATCGTCTCTAATAGAATGTAGTGGTCGTATTCTCGTTTTTTACCTTTGCTATTTGAAATGAGCATACTGCCAACACCCGCTTGACAATCAAGAACTATAGTCAAGATATGGAGTAATGAGGACTGTGTATTAAATATTACCGCAGCCATGATTGTTGGACTGCAGACCTAAGTATCAATTCCAATTCCATGTCAATGTATTTGTATTTTGTGCATAGAATTGTATGAGTAGCCGAATGAGCAGAAATGATTAATTAGGTTAGGTTAGGTTGTAGTTCCTTAGCACAATTGTACCGATGACGGTTCATTGCGTTACCACTGGATCTTACTTTTGCCTATACCTCTACAGAAGAAATTCCGAGCAGTAATGTAGATTAAAATATCTCCTGACCTAAATGTTTGTGTCTTCTGAGTGCTTATGCCGGACAGTAGTAGGGAAAATGAATGAGACAATTGAAAATGAAAGAATGAGCAATGAATGGTTCTTTATCTCCAACTTTTTCCAGGCTTTTCGCATATTCCCCAAAAAGGCATTGGCTTGTGAGAGTCCGTACAACTTTTCTGTCCCTACAACTGTTATTGAGCGCCCCAACTGTATAGCTGTGGTCAACCTTGCATGTCTGTGTTATTGATGGTATTCGTCACCCTTTAATTTGCCGAGGCTTTCGTTACGTCTCACTTGAGTCTGTTAGCCTTGAGTTTGAGTTACGCTATACGAGTGACCAGCAACCTAGATTACCTGGATATTTAAGTGCTCCTAGGTGATATCAGTTGAGCATATTATATTATGCTTCAACCGGTTTATGCCTTCTCAAAAAAATATCACTTCAGCCTGGTATATGCTGTATTAATCAGGAAAAGGAACTGATTGATTTACTCATATTTAATTGAATACAGAAGACTCCTGCTCCTGCTCGTCCATGTAGATTTGAGCCACCAGTGAAAAATCCCACGGATCATTCAGGGTTTTCTATGGTTGGGCTAGGTGTCCAAAACCTTTTATCGAAGCATAAAATGTGCTATCGCGTTGTTCTTATTGAAAGCCTTCTGCCTACCCTACCGGAAGCAGGTAGAACATAATCTGTTGTAACAGGCTTTTCTTTAGTCCTTATCCACCTATTAGTCCATCTAGTCTTTCTACGGTGTTGTGGAGTCAGTGCAGTAACTCCAGTTTCAACCTTTATCTTTACCCAATGGCGTTCCAGCGTAACTAAATAACTATACTGGTCTTTTTACCTTTTTCTAGAAGCGAGAAAGGATACTGTCTTTTAATCGTGCATCTTATGGTTGATTCCGCTTACAGGGTACTCTGCCCGAGACAATCATTGCATAACTGTCTTAGTCTTTAAATTGCTGAAGGCATTCTCAATATCGAGATGTGAGTCCCCGCGTATCCATTAGGAGCTGGCATTGAAGGCAAGAAATGGTTTTCGAATTAAAATGTATTTTTTTGTAAATGTAATATCCCGAATTTTGGCCGGTTTGAATCGGGTAATGAGAATTTTCGGGTAGTTTAATATGCTGACGTATATTACTATAGGCTACTAACTCACTCGAAGGGAGCCATATGTAAACCGTGAAATTATTGTGAGGACTTAGTTTTAGTATGGAGAGCTTGAAAAAGCTGATTAAAATTAAATCTCGTAGTGTATAGTGATGGCAAGAATTCAATTCTATTGTAAACGGTTCCCAATTCTCAAATGCATGAAAATCAGTCAGACGAGTTTTCGAATTCCAACCTATATGAATAAGTGGTGTGCTGTGAATATATAAACTTACTTGTATAACTATAATAAATGGCTTCGGGCCAATGCTCCCGTTGATTCCTCATTCCACATCTCGCAGAGTTTTGATCTCTTTGTTTCACTTTTACAGTTTAATGGTTGACGACCGAAACCGTGGTATTTGAAGCCTTTCTTTCTCTTTCTCTCTCTAGCATTCACATCCCATGAAGGGATTTTGCCATCTTACGATGTTTCTCCAATTGTCTCGGTTCGCAAGTATTGTTCGACGTCATCGCGCCAGTGTAGTCTAGGGCTTCCCCTGTGACGTACGTCGACTAGTTGTTGGTGGGATATTTTTCCTATCATTCGTTGTGATTCATTTTGCGCAACCTTAACTGGTCCATAAATGGATCAAATGACTTTCCTTTCAAAGGTAGATAATATTCCACAATCGTTAGCGGTAAAGGTCCATCTTTCGCTTCCTCAAGTTATCATAGGTCTTATAAGTGCTTTGTAAAATGTGAGCTTACACGGCTGCTAACGATATTTTGCACGCAACACAACCTTGACTGCGCATAAGAAGAAATGATGTAGAAGACTCGCATTAGGTATCCGGCCAAGAAGCACGATATCATCTGCATATCCAAGAATTTCGGCTGACTTATTGAATATGCAGCGCGAATATCTACGCATCTTCCTGTTGCACACCTGATGTTATGTCAAAGAGATCGGATACAGTCCTTTCCACTACATTTCTACATAACGA
Source organism: Nephrotoma guestfalica (assembly GCA_963691935.1). NCBI lineage: Eukaryota > Metazoa > Arthropoda > Insecta > Diptera > Tipulidae > Nephrotoma > Nephrotoma guestfalica. Next base: position 305,860,285 of record OY829913.1, on the reverse strand, counting down.
GCCATATATTGTTTGCTTACAGATTAAAGCCTTGTCTCTGAGAAACAAACTTCTCTTGAATTCCGAGACATATGAGTGCAAAGGACGTAAAGGATTTCACGGTTAACGCTGTCATATGCCAGTTGAAACTCTATATAGAGCTGGTGAACGTTATATTGTATACCCCCAACATTTTGCAAGGATCATTCTATCCTTAAGATGAAACACTGGCCAACGGTTAATTGGGTGGGGCGGAAACCACATTGATAGTCGCCGATGATATTTTCGGCTATAAGAGGATGATTCGGTCAAGTACAACATTAGCAAACACTGTTTAGGCGATGTTTCATAGAGCTACGGTAACTTCGATAATTTTCACACTTGAGACGGTCGGTTTATTCGGTGGACATATGAGTGCGGTCTTCCACTTCCTAGTCCCAAGGCATCTTTATATACTTTTTAATTTACTAATACGATGTGGTTTCTCTACTGTGGGATGAATGACGAGCACCTCCTCGTCCGGTGGGGCAGTAGCTCGAATAGGGACCACTTCGTCGATTCGAGTTAGTAAAGTTTGGAAGTAGGATTACCATAGTGAGAGAACATCAGCCATGGCTGATATGTGATGGCAATATGTGATGTTGTATCCGCATTGCTACCGGTTTTTGCGTTGAAGTAGGCCACAATAATTTTGATAAAATGACGGGATGTTACTAATGATGTCCTCCAGCTCAACAAAGAATAAATCTTTGACATTATTTGATTTGTCTTCGATGGGGGCTTGCGTATTGACAATCGTGATATTGAATTTGTTTGTGCGGAGTCTAACTGTGCATATCTGCATATTGATCGGACGTAAGTCGGTGATATACTGTTGTACTCGCCGGTGGATAAGAAAGACTCCAAATACTCCTCCATTCTGATGGCCGTTGTACTGGAAAGTGTAACCATTGTTGATATTATGGATGGTAGAGCAAATACGTCTAATGTGTAGGTTTCCGCTTGGTTCGAAAGGTTCTTCCATGTTCTCATTTTTATAGCACTGTCCGTGTCACGTTTCCGAGGTCGTTGTTGAGATGAATCCGATAAATTAATCCGAGGCCTTTGTGTATCATTCATAACTTGACGTTTTTTGTGAGATTATAGGTATAGATGGGCCACCGCTCAATCTAAATCCAGTCATACCTGAAATACGTTTATAGAGCGAGCTGCTTGCTACAAGACAGACCCTCGCTTCAGACACCCCTAACACGGAGAACAGACGCTGATGTGGTGTTAGATTTGGGGCGTCAACAGCTTGCGTGACATGTAGTGCTCTGCATCGCTGAGGACTTTGTACCAATTATGCTTTAAAGCATCTGGCTAACATTAATTTCTCCCGCATTTGGCATAAGACCTAACGTACCATCCCGTTTATCTTATTCACAGTGTTCTCGTCACACTTCCTGGACGCAGGATGACATTATTGTTGTATTGTTTCGTGATGATTGTGTAATATTGAGTTTGGGTCTCTCTGATTTTCGCTAGCAGATCGCCGAATGACGACGAATGTTTCTCTGTTGTGTTGAGTTTATGAATGGGCGTATGAGCGGTCGAAATAAACAGTAAGTTTACAATGGAAATGTTATTTTAGATATAATTCAAATCTTGTAGCAATCTCGTAATTGTCACAGTAATCCCAATCATCGCCTAAAACACGCACACTTTCTGAAGCGTAAAGTTTTCAGTCTTGACAATTTTTCCACAAATTTCTCTCCAGGTTTTCGTCATTTTTCTGTTCTTGAATGCTATATTAATTATTGAGGGAGTTTGGTTGGCCATCCCGTAATTTATTTGCTTGCAGTTGAGTAAATGAAGATCGGTAAACCAATTCGATTTTTATGGTGCCTATGAATTCATTTAATAAGGTTTAATAAGGCTCTCTTCTCTATAAACAACAAAGGAATATGATTTATTTGATACATGCAGGTTGAAACTGAAAATTACTTCATTTCTCAAGTTGTTTGTTATAGCATTGTTCGATATGCAATAACTCGAATGGTTCTTAATTCTCAAGTTGTTCCATTTTTTCGGAATTGGCTTTCATCACTAAGTAGTGACCCAATGTGTAGTTTGTTGTACTTCTGCTTGGCCAAGGATTGTCTACCTTCGAGTTTCTGTTATTTGGAGGTATAGCGTATAGATTTGTGTGCGTGTACATCCGAAGCGTTTTAGGTTCCTGGTGAGCCTGACTCCCATAATTAAACTCTATAATGGGATCACATTTTTGTTCATCTCGAAAAGCTACACCTATGTATTTAATTTATATACCTATATATACTCACATAGAGCTACAGTTTTAAATAAACTTATTCACATCAAAACCAAACATATTAACCATCTCAAATTTAATGATCACACGCCTGACTATTCACAACAGTTACAACAAGAAAAATGAAAATGAAAATGGAAACATTGAGATATCAAATATCTTGGATGGCTTAGCGGAATCGTATTAATTCTAAATAATAAAACCAAATAATAATTTCTTTGCAGAAGGCGTCTTGAATGAAATATAGTGGCGCGGTATCCTTTGAAATTCTTAACGCACTTCTTTATGTTACTCATTAGAGATCACTGGATAATAATGTACAAGTTTTAAGTTTACGTCTCATCGGCTCGAGAAGCAACTAAAGATTATTTAAACGTGTTGCAAAATAAAATAAGATTCCCATATAAAATAGATTTATTATGCCTTGATGTGTAAGTTCTGTAGAAGAAATAATTTAAATTCTAGTTGCAATAAAATTCCGAATGGAAGTGAAATTTTTTAATATAATTATTACCATAAATTCATTAAAAGAGATAGGAATGACAGATGAAAATCTTATTCTTACATCAGTTTTATTAACATTATTGTGGCTAGGTTTATCATACATGTTGCTTGTTTGTGTAAGCATACACCGGAATTTAAATATTTTTGCTAGATGTAACTGGGTTTTAAAAACCTTGAAGTTTCAACTCTTTTTACTTATCCAGATGGGTCAAATTGTACTCAAGATATTATGAAACTTTCATATTCAATCCATATGTGCAAAATGCAACACCGAGAAATCAAGTTTCGATCATCAAAATGATCTGCAAAACTAAAGAACTATATTTTATTTCAGTGTTCCTAGAGGTAATAAAATTCACACGAGTCAAAGTTGATCACCTAAAGTTGGTTTACCTAAAAGATCGACGAACATTAAGCGTAAAAAATATCTTAGAAATGAAACGATGAACTCGATTGGGTGAACGTCTTGAATTGAAATTTGTTTAAAATTATTCCTCGTTTTCTTTGTTGTTTATTGGTCTTCCTATGCGACGATATTCATGCTCAATATAAAACAAAGCATAGTAAGTCTGCTTCATTTGAGCTTGAAATGCTTCCTGCATCGCAAACATATATTTTTTTAATTCAGGAACCAGACCTTGTTGATGGTACAGCATAGTAGATCTTAAAGCTGTAGTTGTTGGTTTTGATTCTTCGAATCCTTATAAGGAGGTGATTTTAGGTTCTGCTTATCTGCCATACTACTTCCTTGAAGCACCTTCCATTTCGGGTAAGTCAACTCTTTAACCCTCTTTGTACTAAAAATTCCATCAAATTGTGTCAATTCCGGTCACCCGACAATAATTTATAAGGGCTTGCGTTGTCCATTACCGATCTAAATGAGAGAATAACAATTGATATGATAACTTCCGATCACAAATACACCTGTATTTCTTTTAACTTTAAAATACTTTTCTCTGGAGTAAAAATGCCGGACGGTTATCTTTTAAAAGTTAAGGTTAAAAGGATATTTGTAGTAATTATGCAATTTCGATTGTTTTCGAAAATTTAGAATTGCGTAAAATGGCTTAATATTTTTTTGATCGAAAAATGACAATTGCAGACTTGAAGCTAACCTCTTCAAAAATAAATTGGTCAACTGGTCCTCAGCTTTCATTTTCATGGATGTAACAACAAGCAACATTTGTTGCTGTCGTCGATTAGACTTTTTCTCAAAACTAATCCCCAACGACTTTCCGCATCGAAGTTTGTTCACTCGTGCTTGACATTTTCTCGCCAGTTCTCCTTTAAGCTGGCATTGTTTCGTTATAAGCTCGGTTTCGTTACTCGTGGGGAAAGAGTCAAGGTGTTCTTATACCTAAAGCAGACACCCCTAAAGTTGGAATATACTCATCTTAAGTGCTTTTCGCTCCGAAAGAATATCCTCAAACTTTATACAATTATGATAGATTCAGTAAGGGTTCTACATGAACTTGTTACTAGGTTTTAAGGTTCGTAAATAACAAAAAATTTCTCATGGAGTACCTTCCCGGATATTTTGCATTTCCGCAGTTGTGTTGGATAATTGTATGGCTGTAAAAATTAGCAAAGGTAGTTTATAGAGAGGTGTATACTTTCATCTTTGCTTGGCTCTCTATTATCGATGAACGATTTACGATTTTCTTCAACATCCTGGTTTTGCGCCCTGGGTTATCCTGGTGGCTTAATTATAATTATCTACGGTGAACATCTGACTGCCGCATCTGATCTAACTATTGTATCTTATCTCCATATTGTAAGTTTTAGCGCTTAAATAAGACTATCCACGTAAATACATCGAAAACGAACCTGCTGGTATTCATCGAATACAGAAATAATAAATATTAATATTCTCAAACTTTTTTGCTTGACGGAATTCCGATATTAAATTGCTTTTTTCTCGGCGGGTTTTCACATTAACAAAAATAAACCAAGAAATCATTATGGTTATTAAAACTTTTGCACTCTCAGATTTTTGGCACAACATGAACTTCGTATTTTCTTCCGACTTTAAATTAAATTACTAACACCAAAAGTTGGTTGTCAATTTGAGAATGCGTTCTTATATGTCATTTATGTTACTAGGGCTAGGTCTTCAGTTTCAGGCCAACATAAAAATTCCCATAGGAAACTGCCCTGCTAGACCCTGTCTATCCTAGCTAGAACCTCTGAGTATTAAGTCTCTGGCTTAATTAAGGCCTTCGAAATATCACGATTGATGGCAATGAGGCGGCATTACGAAAGTAACTATTATCAGATCGACATTCAACGACTAAAATTTTTTACTAAATCAATAACCAGCGGTCTTCGACGGCAACATGGTTTGATTGAATATTGCTCCACGCTTCACCATATCGTCCATATGATGAAGTCCCTCGGGTTGTGATCAAGTGAGTTTAAAGTTAAACGTCTTTGTTTTAAAACCCGCAAACAACTCTTCGAAAACGGCACGAGTAGTTGGGGCTAAATATGGCGACGCCTAGTATTGCTATATTAGGTAACGTTTCTATCGATGAAATCCCATCTCTTCTGTCTTTGCGGTAGCGCGCGGTCATTTCCTGGCCCAGCCGCAGCAAATGCTGGCGATCATGACTGTGGACCGGCTTAAGAAAGTAGCAGCCCTCAAATTTGTAGCTATCGAAGTTCAAGCTTTCTCCTTATGATGTGGGGAACGCTGATCTTGCTTATATCGAGCTCTTTCGTTATCTTTTGGATTCTGCAGTGGAGCGAAACCTAAAACTGGGATTTTTTTTTGTGACATTTGGGGTCTAATGATGGTTTAATGCGGTCCTCGCAATCAAATGTTTTTATAGTACGCTATGTTTAAGCCTCTTAACCATAAACTGCTAAAATTATATTTGATCGAGATGTAATCTTCCAAAATGCAGAATACGCCAAAAATTAAGCAATGGGAACCAATGTATTGGTATTATCAATTATTACCTTTAACCAATAAAAATGCACAGTGATGATGTTTTTGAATCGAGGGTTAGTGAACACCATAGGTGGGCTTCAAAAAGAATTATTAAAAATGAACAATTGGAAATAGAATACATCGGGCAATTTTCTAAGTAACCATTTTAGGACGGCCTGAAGCTATGCTGCGTGCAAAAAACTTGGTCTATGGTCATGATGATTGATAATATTTGAAAATCGTATAGTAACGATCGGTGATGAGGGAAAATTATCTATGTGCTTATGTCAATAATATTTCTTAGGTAACACATTAAATGGCTCTGTATGTGGCACGAAGTTCCGTATTAGGTATTAGTACCACTTGTACTTTTCAGTGATGGTTCTCATTCGAGTTCAATGCGATTTGGAATTTTCTCCTCTCTGTATGATCAAATATCATCTTAGTTTTACTTATCTGAGTTTGGTAATAGATTGTACTGAGAGATAATAAAAGCTAAATACGTTGAAACATCCCCAGAGTTAGGGGTTGGTTAAGGATTACAAATATTTTTGTTCCAGCAATAGGATTACGGTCATGTATGGGTTCCATCGCATTATGTCATAAAGAGTACCCTGAATCAACAAATATCCTCTTTTTCCGTTATAGGCCGCACCGCTCTATTAAGCCGAACCTGTTTAACAAGCCGCTTCAATGAAGTTTCTTTTAAATTATTTGGTTTTCAAATTTCGAATATTTTTATTTTTAATTAGGCAGCATCTGAAATTTATCAAAAATAAAACTTTTTAAGGCTAGTAAGCTGCGGTTCAGGATTAGGTCTCAAGTTAACACCATATCTTATGTGCAGCGCATTGCATTGGGATTACAATTCTATACAATGTAATCCTGTAATTCCCGAAAAGTTAATTTGTGAAAAGATGTTACTACCAAAGTGATTCATTCTAAATTTTTCGAACTTAGATACGAGGGGGGGTTCATTAAGTTCGGTAAATCTATTTTAAAATATTTAACAACACACATTATTTAACATCGCGCTGTAAAAGCCTAGAGCCTAACTCTTCATATACAATAATAGCGAAGATAGTCCGGTAATTCAAGCAAGTTGGAGAGTCACTGGGAGATGACCCCCGCAGCGGAAGACCGGCAGACACTGTGACTCACGAAATGGTGATTATAACCGAAGATTTTATATTGGAAGACAAACGAATCATCATTTCAAAATTAAGTATGATATTACATGTATCTATTGGCAGTGTTATCATAATTTTACACAATCATCTTAATCTGTCAAAAGTTAGTGCAAGACTGTTGACTATGTAATACAAGAAATATCGAGTGGAAATTTCGAAGGTAATTTTAGAAATGAGTGAAGATGACACGGTCAAATATGTTAACCAGATAGTTACTGATGATGTAACGTGGACTATGATCCAGAGTCATGTGTATCATATGCCACTAAAGTTCAACCATCTGCGGATGAATTATAATGGCAATAAGGGAATGCCTGATGAGATATTTGGATGATTTACTACTTACCTCATAAGACTATAATAACAGAAATTTAGTTTCCTATCAAGGAAAAACCAATGATGGACCAATGACGCCGCTGGCCCAAAATCTGCAGCAAATAGTAGCTTATTGTTGATGCTTTGCCACCTGGTGAACCTCGTGTGGGTTGGCGTCGTCCCATATACCACAATTTTGCTTGTTAACATAGTCATTCACAAAAGATGATTTTTCATCTAAAATTGGGGTCCTCTTCCAAACACTCGGAAGCCCAGTCAGCGAACAAACGGCGTTGTCTATAGTCATTAACGTTGAGCTCCTGGGTTAGTTATATGTTGTACGGGTGAAGGCTTGGTCCCGACGCAAAATTCGCCAAGTTGAAGTCTGTGAAAGGCCGAGTTCTTGTGCACGGCGAGGAATTAACTGCCTCGGGTTCTCATGTATACTTTCATGAACGGCGGCAATGTTCTCGGCCGATCTGGCGTTCCTTTGGCGTACGAGTGTTGGCTGATTGTTTATCGAACCGGTTGTCTCGAATTTGGACACCACACTTTGGAGAGTCGACTTTGAAGGGCCACCGTGTCTGCCGTAAAATGAGCGTAATGTGCGTAGCACTAATGGACACGCATTTTGATAATAAAGTTTTATCATTTGGACGTGCTGCTCAATCGCGTAACTTGTCATGGTGATTTGTGAATGTTACCCGACAAGCAGTACGAGATTGCGGGCTCAATGAAATATTACATGCACCTTACAGTTCAGATCTGTCTTCCCCAAGTGATAATTTTCATTTTACAAATTTCATTAAAAAGTTAATGGGGCTATGATTTTCAAAGGGCAGTGTAATGTTCACTGTAGAAGAGAATTTTGAAGAGCAGAAGAAAAATCGTTTTATTTTGATGATTTGTACAAAACAATTGACAAAATTTAATAAGTGCAAGCAAGCTTATTGGGCCCAAGTAGTTTTGCAAGTTGCAAGCAAGAGACGTACTTTTCAATTAAATTGTTTACAATATGATGAAATCAAAATAAGAGATGATGATTTTGAACCTACGTTTACACATAAACACATTTTATATGGTTTAGGTAGGTCAACAATCTTTAAGGAGTTTTCATAACTTGTGAACATCTTATAGATAACAATCCTTGACACAAATTAAAAACTTGTTCGTTGTAAACTAAATTAACTGACCGGAATTTGCTTAATTTTAATTTGCAAATATACCAACACTGTGCTACTAAATCAATAAAATGTCTTTGACCTTTGTAAAAATCTGGCCTCTGCCTAGACTTCTGTACTTAGGTGAGTATTTGGTTTACCACTGGTGAGCTCCAAATATTCACTGAGAATTAAACCAACTGTTGTTATGCGTTTATAATTCAATTCTATATTATTACCTCGATAAACCGGGCTTTTTATACATAAAAATTGATTACGCTTAAAATCAACAATATTTATATACAACAAAAACAATTAAAAACTGTTGAATTTGCTACAAAATACAATATTCCACCCGTGTCGATACTGTGTCATCGACCGCTTGGAATATTGTATTGTCGCACATCTGTTAAATTATGCTTTCGTTGGCTCTGGCTAGAGGAGACGGTAATGGTGGATATGATGAGCACTCTGATGATGGAAGGTAATCTGTTCATCATTTTTCAATGATTCAAGCTGATCAACCAATCCGGTTGTTTCTGGCGTGGTTAGTAAATTCAATTGATCCACTTCCTTTGCTGTATTTTTGACCAACGCACTCGTAGTCTGTTAGCCCTATGCATTAAATGAGTTGCGTGCTGAGATAATTTATTGATAGCTGTTCCTACAGCAAATATTTGAGCGTCGGAGTCTCTGAGCACGCAGCCGGATTCGATTTCCGCTATACCGGAACCTATGATGGTGTAAGATTGGATTCTAGACCCACATATGACATCGATTGTGATTTCGTTGGGTGTCACATATATCTACTGGCAGCGTGACGTTCGGTCCAATGATTACTAGCTTTTGTTGACCTAGTGCCGCATACGCTGTCCAATTCGTTCATCCGTTGTAATATCGCTACCTCACATGACGTTTGATTTGAAGGAGTGTTGATAATTTGTGATACTTCGCATAAGAGATGTACAGGCTTAAATACCTGACATTTATGTACGTCTTCTCTGGTTAATAATATGAAGTGTTCACGCCGATTGTCCATTGCTATATAGTCAATGGAGCTAATGATTTGTGACTGAGTGCCTCCATGGATGATGTTGGGAATTGGGACTACATATATTAGTGTATAGTCCCAAACGAACGACCGTGGTAAATTGATTTCAATTATTACATTTTTTGTGAGTTACACGGCTGCGGATTTGAATGCTTTCATACACATGGTGGAGGTCGTGAATGTCGTGTACTGGTAGAGTAATGGTCACCGGCACTTGTTGTCGAATGAATTGTAGCTCTTCTTCCAACTGACTTAGGGTAAGTATGGATGGATGCAGGACGTCTTGATGAGCATGATAAATCACGTTGAGTAATCCTTCTTGATTGTCCTAGGGGCTCTTTAGAACTAGCATCATTTCAAAAATGGTCATTAGCGTTGATCGCACTCCGTCTTCATACGTTCTATATTCTTTTAACTGCAACATTTCCTGCCGCAAACGATGTTGGTGTTTAATTAAGTTGTTTATAGATGCCGTGTTATCCACAATAGTTGTTTGATTTTTGATGAGCGCCAGGAGATAATTTTCGTCACTGTTAATTTGTTCAAAATAGGATTCATACCTGTCAGCTTCTCGCTGGGTGAGTACTCCAAATAGGTCCCCTAGTACAAGGCTCGTCGTCTGCTATCAAATAATTATATTGAAATAAGAGTTGCTGAAGAATGATGTCGCATTTTAAACCGGACAGCTCCTTACAAACTGATTGTAACTCTGTGTGAGCTCTTTTAAAGTTGTCAATTTCCTCCCAGTAGGAAGATAAAATGTATTGAACAACTAATGTTCATTTTGTCGCCACAATCTCCAACTTGCCCAATTCCTCGAAATGTATCCCAATGGATTGATTGAACGGCCCTATTTCGGTGTTGGTGCTCTCGAAACCAAATAGGCAGCGCACTGAAAGGATGGCTAGTGCCATGTGGTTTATTTTTCCTGTCGGTTTGGTTCGACGGTGAGGTTGTTGCCTGAATACCGGCATGTTGTTTTGAGTTGTAATTGCACTGGCCTTCCCTGATGGGTCCACTAACCTAAATCTCAAGAAATATTTTTATGCAAACGATGACAAATAAATCCTATCCCGGGAACAGTTGAATAATGTTCCGTTCAGATCGTAATTATTAAGTAGAAAAAACTTCAACGGCCGTTTTTTTTCAAACAAACCTACATACATATTTGTGGTTAAGAAATCAAACACTGAAATTAAGGATAGTACTCGTATGCATAACAGTAAGTGCGCGTATACACTCGTAATACATAAATTTATGACAAAAAAATTTATTTCCCGTTTTGTTATTTGCATTAAAACGTACATGTAACACATGCTCGCTCTTTGCCATATCATTATCATTTGGTAATTACACTTTACAATTTTTTTAAGATGAAAAAAAAAAATTTATATTGAGATAGGACATGGTTGAAAGATTCGAAATATGTGTGATGTTTCAAAATGTGTTTGATTTTCTTTTCTTCTACGCTGCGTTTGCAGCGTAGAAGAAAAGAAAATGAAGTTTGCATGTACTACTCGTATGTAGCATGAAGGCATACATACACTTTTTGAAACATGTTGAAAAAATATGACGAATTCGTTTGTGTTGTTGTTGTAAGCAAATCTTAACATGCGGGTTTACTTTGTCATATGGGCCCATAATGACATTTAGTGGCACATTGTTCATTATATCATTCAGCATCTCTGCGAGTACTGTAATTTTGCCTCCAGATCGATCACAATATAACTTTAGAATAACATGGACTAGGTGTAAATTCATAGAATCATTTTGGTAAGTCTAAAAGAATTTACGGAGGCTAAATTTGAATTCTTGTTACAAAACAGATCTGCTTTCGAGATTTTGCTAGGTAATGCCAGGCAATGAAGCATGGTTCTATAAGCATATAGCTTCACACACTATTTTGAGTAACTTTGAAGAGGTTGATACACCACTCAATTTATGAATTTCTAATAATTTTGTCATCATGATCATCAATCGCAGTCTGAAGTTAGGCACAATTATCAACATGGTTGGCGTAAATCTGAAAGACTTGAGATCAGTCTCTTGAATTAGACCGTTACGGTTGTTCGACGAGGACAATATAATGTAGTTGTTTTCGCATTTGATCTCTATTACACTCGCCCAAACTCACCATAACATCATTGAAAGATAAACCTAGGTCTAAATTCGATTTGTCCAGATTATTTAAAGGAAAACGGATCTCCTTCAAAGATTTCTCACTTCAGGCATATTCAAAGGAACGAGGTAGTGTAATTTCGAATTTTCCGTTTATTTGGTTCCGCTTTCCAAATTTTGCCATCGAAGTTGGCGGATCTAACTATGACTTTCGAGGTAATCTCAAATAAATCTTAATCATAAAGTGGAGTCGATGACCAACAGAGAAAATATCGAAGGCAGAAACGTTTTATACTTCCTGTTGTGTTGGACGACCATTGATTACTACAACAACAGCAGTAGTCCCCAGTAGTTAAGTGACACTGTAAACTGCGTGTTTGTATCGATTTGACAGTCGTTGGACTGTAAAAATGGGTTTTGGCAAACTCTTGTCTCAGAGAGAACAAAAAAATGCTTGTGTATGACAACACCTTTAGGCCGATATTTGTTCAAACGGTTTCAGCATCGGAAGTATTCCAGGACCGAATGAGTCAACTTCTGGAGGAGTTTGAAAACATGGAAGTTTCAATGGATGACATTCTCATCCATATCTAGACTAAAAAAACTAGGGGATATTATAAATCGCGGTGTGAGGAAGTTAGATTACGTGGGGCTAAAGTTAAATAAGGAATGACAAAATTCGGGCAATTAATATCTGAAAGTACCTATTAATAAAAAGGAACTGCAAAGGATATTTGGAATGGCTACACATTTTGGTAAATGTTTTGACAATCTTTCAGTCATAACACAGCCATTGCGAGCACTATTGCTCGAAAATGTAAAATTTTCTGGACGGAGGAACAGAATGCGGCAAAACCTTACTTCTGCAAAATGAGCAACTGGCTGCATATGTATCAAAGGCGTTGGCCCCTGCTCAGCTAAACTATCTACATATAGAATAGGAGGCAGCTGCAATATACCTGCGATATAAATTCCATTCCTAAATTTACGTTTAATGACTAGAGTCTGATCACAAACCTTTGGGAATAATTATCCACGCTCCAATTCTTACCGGTGCTATAGAGATTGCAACAAATCTTGTTTGATGTTATGCCTTATTCAACAACTATAATTTATAAAAAGGGGCGAGTCTTTACATGGCACACACATTAAGCCGGGATTGCAAACAAACTATTGAACCTTTATTGACCCTTATGAAGAACAGTTGCAGGTTTCTTTTCATGTTAAACATGACAAATAAATTGTTAAATGATATGATTCCTCCATCAGAAGAAGACATAGAACTCCAAAGTTTAATTTCAGTGGTACTGAAAATCTCTTACTATTGCCTGGTTTCGTTTAACGGAACAGAAGTAGTAATTCGTAAGAATCAATTAACGCGCGTCTTAAGCAGTATTCATTTTGGACATTTTGGTGTGGAATAATTCCTCAACAAATGCGGCATCGTAAATGCAACCATTATAACCTAAACAACCATTGATGATTAATGAAGTTTTCAGTCTTCCATTTGATTTAGTTGTTTGATAAAATTTGTTTTTGGCCGATGAGATTTTCGACTTTAAAAAATTGAAGCATGCCACACAACTGGTGTGGTGAGGTCATGAAGCAGCGAAAGTCCTGGTTCTCTGTGCATGGTATACTCGTCACAATTGAAAGTGATAATGATCACAAATTTGCCAGTTAAAAATTCAGTGATCAAGTGAAGAACTGGTCGACGGAACATGGCATATTATCGCCATACTATGCAAGATTAAAGTAAGTGAGCGAAACCTGCTATGATAGCGAACAATATGTGAAAATGCTTAAAAAATATCGGTTATTGAAAATAAAGTTTAAATTTTTGTTAAAAGATAAGTTAATTTTGTTTTTTGTAAATGACCGTTATAATAATTTTATATACGAAAAAAGGAATCATATTTGTATAAATAATAAGGAAGATGTCACACTGAAACTGTTGAATAACATTTTTCGAAAATTGACGTTTCATTAATAACAGAGATTGCGAGGTTAAAAGAAGGTTGATCAATGAAGGTGTGTTCGATAGAGGCCGGCTCTATCATAATTTGCCCCTTGACAAGGTGTGAGTGAAAACATGATCCCAAAATAAACGATGAGTTTATTTAGACTCGGTGGGTCCTATTTTTCCTTTTGTTTACATGTCCTCCTCCTATCTAAATTCCAAATGTTATTACGTGGTTGCCGAATCGAAATCGAGGTCAGTTGGTAATTGTTTTTAATCTTTGTTTTTTACGTCGTTCACATAAATCTGCCCTATGAGTCCGTCTGATGTTGTCTGACTCGTCGCGTGTATAGCTGGTTAAACGTGCCAGGTAAACTACCGTCCACCATTTTGCGATTTTCCCACGGATTTGTCTACTCAAGCCACCGGCACGCGAGCGATCTGTTACATGTTACATTAACGAATATAATTTGCAGGAGGAAAATTTAACTTACATTTGTATGAGGTCGGGAAGTTGACTAATTTTTTACAAAACAAATTTGTAGTCTACCTTGCGTAAACAATAACTCCGCGCCAAGCGAAAAACGATTTAATTCGGTTGTTCGAAACTGTCCTTGAACAAATGATGACTACAAATAGTTAAAGCAGACAAAATAGGGGGGAGGGGGGCCCATTTCCAATGGGTCTCCGAAACTTATCGCTCATACGACGGATTACAACATCCGATTTTATTTTGGCAAGGAACAGATGAATTTCAACATCAAATTGAGAAATACACAAACAGCTGAGCATATGAATAATAAACTCAGTGCCCTGAATTACTATTCATATCGATTGATGATTCGTGAATACATTGAAAATCATATCTTGAAATATCTAGAATTGTTCCATCAACATACATTGTCGATATGTATGTGAAAATCCAAACCAAACGACTCCTCCACAGTCGCACGTGATGCTGTTGATAATGATTGCAATGTCAATCTCAAAGAATTAGAAAAAAATGGTCATACTACAGGCAACATTTACAGGGAGTACAAGGCACAGGCATGAATCCGCACAGGATCGATGAGATATGTTCACGCATATGACCGCATCAATCGTTCAAACAATTATTAATGGATTGAATGGCAAAAAACAGAATTACCACATGCACCCATTTTGATTTTCATTGATTGGAAAAGTTAGAGGTCGCCATTTGATCCAGACTTATTTGAGGTCGTCACTAAAACTTGATCCTTGGCCCATGTGGACCACAACAGTTGACCATGCGTCTGATGAGAAATGCATGAAACGATGCCCAAGAAATTTACCGAGATTGTCACTATCAAAAACCGTTACTAACGAAAACGTACAACACACCAATGCCAAGTATTGAAATTGGATGAAATCGGTCAAGTATCATCTGGAATGGTAGTAATGAAGCAGTATAGCGCATTTTAACATTTAGAATCAATGAGCAACATCAAACGAAAATGCACAACGTTAACTGGATTTTCTCATTCTTTTTCTCAATTACTGGTTAGTCAACGTACGTGGATCGCGACATCAGTCCAAGAAGTGAGAACAATAAATAGTCAAACGTGCCACTTACAGTGCCAATAATTAAATATCCTTGGGAACGATGCATCTAGGAACATTTAACTCGCCGATGCATCGAATTGCTGAAACGCAGCAAATACGCTAGTTGCAGTCATATTGACAACGTGATCTCCATCCAGTTCGAAAGATATTTGGGCAATATACAAAGACTTCATAGCCTCATGCAATGGATCGAAATTCATCAGGACATCAAGACACCCAACAATTAGGAACATGTTGAGTAAAACCGCGGCCAACGTTATGAAAATTTTTAGAACTTTGAAATTTTTAAATCAAATTGACGCTGATTTCACTAATCTTGATACGGGACCTGAAAGCGCCCAATATATCACGTTGCCAACAAACTTCTGTAAAATCAGAGCAACCATAGACGAACTGATTCACTAAGTTTTGCATCAGAAGAAACGAGAACGTACTGAAAATGAAGTTTTCAAAGTCTTCAATCAAAATGAAGTTCTCAATTATCCAACTGAATGCATGAATTAACTAGATTTTCCAAAGGCATTTCGAGAAAAAAATATTTGGATTGTAAGCATGACAATCAAACGACAGGTTATTGTGAGTCAGCTGCATCAACACGACGCTGCGTGGAGAACGATGAATCTTCAATTCCCGCCAAAGCATGTTGTGAGCGCTTTATCCGTCCCGACCCGAAAGTTTGTTGAGCCAAAAATCGGCAGCACAAAATTGAAATTGCTACTCGATCCCGGATCTGACTGGTCGATTATCTCCGAGTGTGCAACTAGAAGCGGCATTGGCCGCGTACGAGCAGCAAGCAATGAGCACTACGAGAGATCCAATTAATATGCTTGGAAAATTTACGGCACGATTGAAATTGCACGGCCTTGCGAAGACATTGGCACTTGTCTCAAATTTGAATGTGCTCGGAGGTTATTGTCTGCAATAAAATCGTGCAAAACTCAATCACAACATGAATGGAAAAATTAAGCAAACAGTTCCGTCGCTCTTCATTGACTCACTGAGCTCAAAAGATTACAATTATTGAATAATCCGTTCGATTGATTATTCGAATTTCGCTGCACCGCTGGTAGCCTGCACCGCTGGTAGCCGCCAAAAGTGAGGAGTTTTTGCGCCGATTATTTAACAGTGTTGAATGAAGCATTGAAACCAAACTAGCATTCACCGCCAACGCCGGAATATATATTCTCGTAGCTATCTGACGCCTTCTTGCAAGTGGAGTTGGGTGACGAATCGAAAACAATTATGACGATCAACACCAATGGTAGCGTATTTCGAGTAAACCGCCCGCATCGTAAAGACAGCACCTAGCATTTTTTAATAATTAATTGACACAATGATGAGCGGTGGTAAAAGTTCTTTTCGTTTTTATTATTGCAGGAAGTGATGAGAAAGACCATCATGATAATCTTTTTGCGGAATTGAAGCGCAAGGAGTTTCTGAGCTATACATCGTCGACTTAAATGGCGCAAGCATTCCTAGGAGCAGTAAAATGGTACGATAAATTCTAAAATACCTGAAAACCCTTCGTAGGCCATTGGACGAACTGTCGTGCATTAACGTAAAATTTGAGTAGCAACTGTCGCACAAAGAAGTTTTTATGAAGCTTAAAAATGTACTTACGTCGAACTTGGCGTTATCCCACTATGACCCGAAGAAGAAAATTATCGTGGCGATGGACTTATCGAGGTATAGCATGGAGGCTGTATTGATGCTCGAACTACCAGACGGAACCAAGCGGCCCATCGTGCACGCCGCAGATTCAGTGAGAGAAAGTTCGAACTTCAGATTGAACATAAACCGCTGTTGATGATTTTTTAACTAAAACAGCCGCCAATAACATTTGAGGCCGTGCCGTAAGAAGTCAGTATGTGCGAAATATTATGACACGGTTAGCCGCGACTACCTAAGCAGACAAGGGAGCGAGAAGTTGCAATATTTTTCGCTCGACGAGGAGAACTACTGATCATCCAACTTGGCGTTTTTGATGGCGATCGTATCGTCATTCCGAGTCACTACCGCGACCACATTCTTTCCGAACTGCATCAAGGCCATCCAGGCGGTGTGGAACTGGCACTACAAACGCGAAAACACCAACCACAATTACCACAGCTACAATTGTAGGACCCGTTAATGGTTTTTGGTATGGTGTGTTTATGATGCGGTTAGCAAATGGCCAAAAGTTTCTAAAATGCAATCAAGAACGACTAAAAAGACAAACGACCGCTTAGTTTCGGACTACGGTCCTTAATTTGTGTGAGAAGGATTTGAGTCGTTTTGCAGTGAAAACGGCATCGTCAAATGGTCAGGCTAAAAAATTCGTCGACTTTTCGTCGAAATGTTACGCCAATTCCGGATGTAATATCGTTATTCACCTCCATTTGCTCTTGATATGCATCAGTCACCCTTTCAAGTGGTGATGGGACGACCGATAAAAACCGAAA
The DNA here is from genome assembly GCA_963691935.1 of Nephrotoma guestfalica. NCBI lineage: Eukaryota > Metazoa > Arthropoda > Insecta > Diptera > Tipulidae > Nephrotoma > Nephrotoma guestfalica. The sequence continues at coordinate 305,842,740 of OY829913.1, read as the reverse complement.
TTTAGCTTTTGTAACCCAAGAGCCAAACATCTTCTAGAATGTGATACGAAAATGGAACAACAATTCATTCAGCACTATGGCGCAAAGTAGATGGAGTTCGACGCTGGTGGGGACATATTAGTCAAAATTTTCAGCAAAATAAATGGAAATGGTTACCCGGAGTTATTATGAAGTATCTCTTGAGGAAAAAGCATCTCTGGTTTGAACCAAATGAAAACGCGTTTCACTTTCCTCGATGAAGGCGGAAACATTTTGATGAACGAGTATGATTTAGCAGCACAGTAGAACCAGCATTAGAAGCCGAATCGTCGGGCGCGTCTTTTGGTGATGCCAGATGGGATCCAGAGAAGGAATCGTGAATTAAGCGAAGCTAGTGTTTATTTTTTCTCGTTATGGGGGATAACCGTTGTGATGTAAAACTAATATGTATGTTGTGAGGTTGCAACGTGGGAAAGAGTAGGCGGTCTATTGGGTACGTGAGTGTGACATGTGTAATACACCACGGAATGCGACGGTTGCTTCAACAGTAATAAACAGATTAGACTAGACTAAATGTGTATTGTTTAATAATAACCATCCTTACCATCATAATTTTTTCTTAACTTCCCATTCCAAAGATTAGCAATTCCTCACAGTGTGAAAAGGACGAAGTTACGAAAAAATGTATCACCCTTTTAGGTTTGACCGCTTTTCAAACATTTCGTAGCACAAAATACTGTATTACACATCTCAATTAGAAACACCAAGTGCGAAGTCGATAAATGAACACGTGCAACTATAATATTTTTAGAAAATCAATAAACTATTCACAAGACAATAGATTTTCCGATCAAGGGAAACGCACACAATAATTACTGTGTATCAATTTCACTTTGGATTTCGATCAATTAAACAATCTGAGTTTTAAAGAAAGTCATGCTCAATGTTGGATAGGGGTAATACACTTGAAAAATAAAATACTTGTTGATTTGTGTACGGTGTGATACATCCTTATTTAGAAGAATGCAAAAAATAATAATTTTGAAATTTTGCCAAATCGTAAATTTATCGTAAATTATAAACTATTTTAATTATAAAGAAATAACATAACGTTTATTATTTTTTATGGAATTTATTTGTAATATAAACAAAGAAGTAAATGTTGTGACAGTTATTAATTTAACATTTTTTTTTGTTATTATTTTTTGAAATTTTTTGTTGTACTTTACATCTTGTGTAAATTGCAACAAGAAAAATGTTTTTTTGTTTTGATCCTTTAATTAGTTTGTACCGCACGCAGTAAATTGCAGTTGATTGAATTCGTGTATCCCGCATAAAATTTCTACTGCTGCCGTGAAAATGTCCTTCCCAATTTTATAGTGAACTTTCAACTTGTCACCGAGGGTTGTTAATCCGTAATGTTTTCAACCACCAACGATTTATGATGTTTATTAGTCCCTAATTTTTTTTTATGACACTATACACCACATAATATAAACTAATTATAGATTTATGAATTTTTCTATACAACAAACATAAAAAATAAGTCAACTATGGTAATACATGGAGTATAAGATGAAAATTTATGTTTAATGAATGAACATCTTCCCCACTGATAGCTTCACAACAACAAAAATTAAATTATTTCTTAAAAAGGCTTTGATTTTTTATAATAATTTATTTTCTATTTTTAAATATTTTTTTTGTAAATCGAAAAAAAAAAATATTATGTTGTATGTATAAAACTGACAATGCCCCCGGGAAGAAAATTTAAAGTGAAAAAAATATTACTTGTTTGTCTTAATCTCACTTTTCCTTTAACACTTTATATACTTTGGCTTATTTATTTGATTGGAAAACAGATAACAAGTTTTACACCAGGCTCTGTAATAAAATAAATTATTATTAATTATTATTAGGATAAATACTAGATCAATTCTAAGAATTGTTTGTAATTAAATTTTTCGTGTCGTCGTCACATTGAAGAAATATGCGGTAAAAAGATAAAAATGTACTTATGATTTTTTATGTAATCAAACGGAATAATGCATAAAAGAAAATTTATGAGATATTTGAAGTAAATACAAAAAAATTAAATTTTTTTTTTTGATATACGAGAGAGTAAGACCCCAAACTAAGACGCAATTCTTGTGTTTACGCGTATGTCGCGCACTTATTAAATAAGTAAAGGGATATATATGAACATGCTGATGATAATAACATTTTAAATTATAAACATAATTATATTTTTATATACAATTTTTTTTACATTACATATTTATTTATGTTGCATGTTGTGTTAATTATGTTGATGTACGTTCGCGAATTGTTGAATGAAAACTACATATTGAAATTTTTCGTTTTTAATTACTTAAATGTGATCTGCAATGTTCGACTTTGGCTTTGTGATATGTTTAAATATGGCAACCGGAGGAAACGTTTTTAGCGTCTGAGTGGTGGCAACATAAATCTCTACCATACGGTTTCCAAAGAAAGTCGCAACCAGCGGAAAATTATGTGAAGTGGCTTCGCGGCATTTTTATAGTCTAAACCAAACTCAAATTTATAAAACCGAAAATTTAAATCAAAATTTAAACTGTAGAAATATCAAAAACTGCCCAAGATTTCAAGGCAAACAAATCTAAACTTTATTAAAATCCTACAGAAATTGGTAACCGGTTAGTTTAATCCCAAACCCAAATATTGTCAAAAACCTGAATCGACAAAACAGGAAATTTACGAGTATACAATTTTTGGGAATAATTCATATGACAGATAAATTTTCGACAGAATTTGACAGAACTATTGAACGATTCTAGAATTCAAATTCAAATTAAAGCAACGTAAGTAACAATAATTAGCAAAGGACAAACAAAATGGTGAAAACAATTCCCAGTCCAAATTATTGAAATTTTCTAACAGTTTGACTTTGTAAAATCGGTTGAAGATGACACCAAACACCTCCATGGCAGTCGAAGGTGAGACCTATCGGGCAATACGGTTTTCAATATCATCATCATCATCATCGGATAACACTTTCGCAGCTGTCAAAATTATCCCATCCATGTGGAAAAGTTTCTGCTTTTTTTCAACCTTCGATCAAGCAACACGGCACAGACAATCGATCTAATAAATATTTTTTTATTCTATTCGCAATAAAATCATTTTTCGTTTTTTCGCATTTTTTCTAATTATGGATTTTCGCTCTAGCATTTTTGGTCCTTCGAGTCGGATCGTCCGTCGCGTGAAACTGTAGTGTGCATAATCGTGATATTCGGGTGATAAAACCAGCATAACTTGGTGCAGTCGTTAAGCGCGTCCTTGAACGAGCAATGAGGAAGAGCAACCACGTAAATTGAATTCTGCGGCATACAGGACCAGATTGGGGCGGTGTGCTTTAAAGAGAAACTCGAGGGAGAGTATAGTAACTGCAATCAAGCTGATGATTCCAATCTTCGACAGCGACTACCTCGTTCACAACCATAAACAGCTGACCAATTCGCAGAAACTACGTCATCTGAAATCGAACTTAACTGGAGATACATCATCGTTGCTCAAGTTTGTCAGCATCACCATCGACAATTACGAGGATGCATGGCGCGAGATAGATACAACCACTCACTGTATGTTTATCATCGACAGTCATCTTCTAAGGTTCCGAACCATGCCTACACTGCTACTAGAATCAGCCTACATCGTTTGGCGTTTGAAAATTTTAGAAGTGCCGATCACCACATGGGATATCATCTTAATCAACATCATCGCAGACAAGTTGGACCCAGAAGCTCATCCATATTGGGAGATGTCACTAACCCGAGTGCAGCATCCATCATTCTAACATCTGATCGATTTCCTGAGCACCCGATTACAATAACTTGAGATGATTTCCAAGACTAAATCAAAATCGTATCCACCGCAAACCTGTCACGCAATCAACTCGCTCACTCGTCGTTACTTCTGACTCTCGTATCTCGCATCTTCACGACTTGTCAAATTTGAACAGGAAATCACAACGCGTTCCAGTGGGATCAATTAAAACCTGCAACATTCGAAGACAAATCAAAATCTCAAAGAGAAAAGAGACTGTGCTTCAACTGCCAGTTTATGCCATGTTTGCAACAAAAGACATCACACGCTATTACACAACTCAAATCCGAATAACGAATCATCAACCGTCGAATCACACAAACTCCGGTCACTAGGAATCATGTCGCATGTCGTATCACGTCATTCACAGATGAACTGAAAAGTACAGCAAACCGCATCGGATTAGCGAAAAGATCAGCTGTAGTCACAATCAAGGGAATCTGTGAGAACGAGGCTCCCACAACGCGTTCAATTGCCGAATTCGTATTACACTCCCGAATCGATTTCAGAAGTGTGAGAAGATCATAAGCACGCAATCATCCCAACCAATTGACACGCACCAATGGCCACACTTGAAGCAATTGGAACTTGCCGACCCTTATTACTATTGACGTGACCCCGACGCGATCGGGATGCTTCAGAAGGATAGTTGTTAACGGTTCACCATTCGTCCAAAATACTAAACTTGGTTACATCCTCCTCTCAAGGTGGATCACACGACAACCTGTCATTTTAGGAAATCGAAGATGTTCGTTTACCTTGAGAATTAACGCACGATGACTCAGAATGTGAACGGCACTACGAGTCAACACACTATTGCAATGAAGATTGAAGTCTCAAGCTAAAACAGAACGTCTTCGAAATACTGACCCGTTTTTGCAAACATCAATTTCTTTTCGTATCAGACATAAAGTAGATGTATCGGCACATCTTGACGGCGCCCGGAAGCGGAAATTATCAGCGGACCGTATGTCGACCTTCTCCAGATGAGCCAGTTTGATACTATCGTTTGTGCACGGTCACGTACGGTACTGCCAGCGACAGCAAGAGACCAACAGGAGAAATACCGGATTGCAGTTAAAGTTGCATACAGAGACGTTCACGTCGACGACCTGATGAGTGGCTCAGACAACATCGCGGACTATTTCGAGGTTTATAGACAAGTGGTGGAACTACGCAGATGTGGCGGCTTAGAACTTACGAAGTAGTTCTTGAACAGTCAGCAGCTTCTCAATGAGATACCAATCGAATTCCGCGGCCCACACACACCAGGGTCAACTTGAGCTAAATTGAGACGGTTAAGTCAAAAAGCACTCGAGCTACATTGTTCTCCTTCGTTCGATTGTTTTGGATTCAACATCAGCGCGTTATCGAATGTTCGTGCCCCAACCAAATGAACAATACTGTTACAGGCATCAAGGATATTCGATCCGCTCGACTGGGTATCTCCGACTATAATTATCGCGAAAATCATACTACAAGAATTGTGGGTATACGGCATATCGTGGAATGAAGTGGTCACAAATCAATCATTGGAGGTTCTCAGAATCGATCGCTGGATACATCATTCGAAAACTCACAAGCGTCTTCAAGTTCAAGGGTTCAGCGAGGCCCCTGAGGGAGCACACGCAGTGGTGGTGTATCCTCGTACAACGTTAGCAGATGCATCCGCCAAAATCACAATACTGGCATCAAAGACCAAAGGTCTCTCACTTGACGTAGCACGACTTCAAATGAACGAATGGACCGACTAGCAAATTTGTTCTTGGTTGGCTACGCAGCTCGCCTAGTCGCAGGAAGACGTTTGTGGCCAATCGATCGGGTTTCTAAAATTTTGGATTACACTCATCGTATATCGATTGGTATTATGTCGACACCAAGCATAATCCCGCAGATTACGCGTCTCTTACAGGTCAAGGAATGAGCGAGGCTTACACTAACATCCACGAGCGGAAAATAAAATTAATCATCGCAATGCATGCAGAAACCGTGACGTCCCACAATGACTTATGTTAACCATTCTATCCTACTTAGTACATCACCGTATATACCGTATATTTTTCATATGTGATAAAGGCTGCGTCAAATACCTTATACCTTATACCGCTGCTACGTATCAGTTTTATTTACGAAGAAATATAAATACTGGAAATCTAGAGGATTATTATTATTTTTTTCAATTTAATAACCGATTCGACACAAAATGCATCTCAAATAGTAATGATTTGAATGATTTTCATTTTCAAGACTTTGTTCATAATTTTAAAATTCTTTATTTATTTCTCCAAATCTATTTCGTCCCCCTTAATCTATTTCGTCCCCCTTAATGCCCCGGCCTCAATACACTTGTGCCAACGTTTTTTCCAATCCTCGAAACAGTTGTTAAAGTCTATTTCCGGAATAGCCTCCAATGCGCGTAGCGATTCACGTTGAATGTCTTCAATTGACTCAAAACGGTTTCGCCGGAGCGATCGTTTGAGTTTGCTGAACAGCCAGAAGTCACATGGAGCTAAATCAGGCGAATACGGTGGTTGCGAAACGATATGGGTGGAATTTTTGGCGAAAAAATCACGTAAACCCAATGCAGTATGAGAAGGTGCATTATCGTGGTGCAAAAACCAAGAGTTGTCGACCCATAATTCCGGCCTCTTTTTACAAATGCACCACACCTCGATAATCGAAGAAAACTGTCAACATCACCTTGATTTTTGACTTGCTTTGACGTGGTTTTTTCGGCTTCGGCTCACCTTTGGCACGATATTCGGCCGATTTATCGTCTGTTTCTCGTAAGCATAGATCCAAGACTCATCGCCAGTTATAATACGTTTCATGACATCCTGGTAGTCGGAAAGCATTGTTTCACAGACGTCAACGCGACGCTGTGTTTTCCAAAAAATTTAGTGATTTTGGAACCAATCGTTTTCACTGATCCTTCCGATATTTCAACGACGCCAGTAAGGTCTCTGACTGTTAATCGTCGATTCTCGAGCACCAATTCCTTGATTTTATTAACGTGTTGATCATCAGTTGATGTTGATGGCCGTCCTAGACGTGGTTCGTCGTCAACACGTTCTCGACCCGCTTTGAACAATTTGTACCAATCAAAAACACTTGGTCGCGACATACAACTATCACCGAAGTCCTTTTGCAACATTCTAAACGTTTTGGCACCACAAAATTGATTCCGCACACAAAATTTGATGGAACTTCTTTGTTGAATAATTTCACTCATTGTAAAAATCGCCGAATGCACTCTTTGTACTTCAGAAAGACAAGCGTATACTAAACACTAAAGATTATTTTGATGTGACATTTGGCACAGATGTCACTGACAGTCATACCAACATAGAAAAAGAAATATTTTGACGAATGGTTTTCCGCGTGAAATTTAAATTAAAACGTCTTACTACTTTTTGCCCACAGTATGCACTAAAGATTTAAATCCATTTGATCCTATAAGTATCAGGTAAGCAACAAAATTTCCGGGTTTCACACATAGATGGTGCTAGCGACACATCTAGTTGCTATTTATGTCAGAAGTTGTGTTTTGTTCATAGTGTTGACAGTTGTTAACGATAACGATAAACAAACAAATAGCATTCGCGGGAAGCTTTGCTATTCTGCTTCAACTTGGAAAAAATGCAGCTGAAGCACGTCATTTGATTGCTTTGGCGAACATGCACCATCGAAAAGTACCTGTGAAGATTGGTTTAAACGCTTTAGAAGTGGCGACTTCTACATTGACGAGAAGAAGCATTAGATGAAGATTATACGCAAACTCAAGATCAACTTGCGGAGGCATTAAACACGACTCGCCAAGATATTTCCAAACGTTTACATGTTATGGGAAAAATTCGAAAGGAGGGAAAACGCCGCATGAGTTGAATGAGAGACAGATGGAAAATCGAATGTCTACTTACAAAATTTTGTTTTCACGGCATAAAAGAAAGAGCTTCCTGCATCGAATTGTTACGGGAGATGAGAAGTGGACCTTTTTTAAGAGTCCCAAACGCCAAATCGTCAATGTCAGAAAAACGGCAAGAATGGGACACGAGACACGAACGAGTGAAATTGCAGCACGACAACGCTCAATGGCATCGCACTCCCATTGTCCAGGACACCATCAAAATGCTAAGATGGAATCTGCTACCGCACTAGCTTTATTCGCCGGACCTGGCCTCCTCGGATTATCGCTTGTTCTGGTCGATGGCGCATAGCTTGGTAGGGCTACATTTGGCCAGTTTCGAAGAAGTGCAAAATTGGTTGGCTGAATGTTTTTGGTTTAAAGACGCGTCGTTTTATCGTCGTAGCGATGGACAATACTTTGAATAAACCATTTTGTATATTTGTATTGAAATTTTCCATTTTTTATTTTCCAAAAAAAATCCGAAAATTTAGTTGCGCACCTAGTATATTCATCATTCGTTACAGTCATCTGATTTAATAATATAAGAAAGTCTACAATTTTGTTGACATATTGAGCATAATTGATATTTCATTCATATAGACCGAATCTGACAAACCTGGCACAAATGTGTGGGTACGATTTCGTATTCTCAGTTCGTATAATAATTTTTAATTAATTGTGCTTCCACCTAGTGGAAAATAAGTGGTATAAAATTAAATGTCAAACGAAATACTGCAAAGTCAAAGTTTTGTGAGCGATCCGTACAAAGGTAAGGCAAGAATAATTTATCAGTTATTTAAGATTAAATATTAAATTTTATAAAATCGAACTCTCGGATACGGATTGATCGTTGTGGAGGAAAGACGTGTTTTTGTCTCTCCTTTAAATAAATTAATATTTTAATTCAAATCAGTTTAAATTAACAAATAAATTAATAATATACATACGAGTATATGTGTTGATAACTAAATAATATTGTCAGTAATAATTTGTGTGAATTTAATTAGTGAAGTGAAAAGTTGTACGAGTATAGTTATATAATTTGTGTATGGTCCGCTTGCAATAGTGTGGAATATGTACATAACAATTTTTGTTTTTATGTATGTATTTTGATACCGTTGCCTGAATGCATCATACGGATTGCACGCAAACCTTCATTGTGTAGAACTTTTTTGATCCCAAAGGCTGCATAAGTTAAGTGTATTTTTAATTTTTAATTTTTTTTGACATATTTTAATACATTTTAACACAAATTTGTTACAATTTAAAGTACATAAACATATTTTATAGTGGCCCATATAGTGGGTTATTCGAGTATTGTCTACGCGAGAAAGGGGTTTTCATTTCTGTTGTTCTGTTTAGTACACTCGCTAACAATTTGGTTTGTTTGATGATGTTTGTTTGATGTTTGGTGATCGACGATTATATTTCGTTTTTTCTGATTTTCGTAATTTTGCAACCATCTTTTGTTTTATATATGTACATAAGTATTTACTCGAACTTAATTTCTATTGTGGAATGGGTTTTCAATGTGTGTGTACGATGAGCGCCAACATTTACTTAAATATTTAAGTGGATTTTGTGAGCGCACCAGAATGAATATATAATAACCGATGAACCTGTGCCTATATATATACTTAGCAGAGGGAGTCTCCGTGCACTAGTCGGTTCGCTGTTCCTGTTAGGCGGGACTAACAAATACCGTTATTTTTCCAAAGGGAATATTTTATTTATTATTCATTAGAGTCATATGAACAGTTTTGTGTATATTGACGGGGTTCCGGAAGAAAAGTGAAAACAAAAACAAAACAAAGCAACAAGAACGTGTAACGGGTTAAACTTTAGCTACTACTAAAGTCAACCCGGTTTCACAGAAATTTGCCGCTACCTGTACTCATCCCCAGCGGCATTAACCCGTAGCTCAGTCGGGAGAGGTTAATCGGTCGTGGGGATGGGGATGCACCGGTAACGGCCTAGATAATCGCATCAAAAAAACAAACATACAAAAAAAAGAAGGAAAAAGTGGGGTATCGGACCCCGAAGTAGTGGTTAACATGACCTGCCCATTACGCGGGCAGCATCAACCGTGGTTGTATTGGTAAAATGTTTAGAATACCATTTCACCCTAAGCTAACTAGCGTAATTAAAAATATTTGGCCCATGGGCCCTAAAAGGTGGTGTTAGTAAGGGGAGGGGTTGATAGTGGTATGCTATCGATGGCAGCAGAAAGAAAAAGAGCCGCTTAGCGTCAACAATTTTCTTTCTGCCGGCAGCCGACGTCAACCCACTATCGTTATTTATTAGGTTAGTAACGCCTCCACACTTCGAACTTACCTGATAGATGTTCCTGCACCACACCAAAAAAACTCAAATTGAGCACCAAAATAACTAAACACGAAAAAAGTTTTTTATAATTAAGTTTATTTCCTTACACCAAACATCAACTAAACAATTATGCACACTTATTAACAAACCTATTAAATCAAAAACTTATTAACAAACACCAAAATTATTATTATTGAATTTATTATTCCTATACACCTATTCGCGCACTCCAAAAGCCGACCTAGCGTTGGTCTATATCAAAAACTGACTGTCTAGAAAAACTAAAAACTAAGCGACCACCGGTTGGTCTGTCTAAAAACTAACTGTCCCCAAAAAGCAAGAAAAATATTGTACCTATCTTGAGTTTCATAGGAAATTTTATGCGATCTCATCACAAAAATTCCTATGAAAATTGTACAGCAACGTGACATCGATTTTGCTGAATCGATCCACGCGCAAGTATTTTTTTTCTTCAATTCATCCGTTGAGGAAGTTCGAACAACAACAACCACAATGCTTTTCAATATTTGCATCGGCCATTGTCATTCACCTAATAAATAGATCAAGTACATTTATTATGTACATAGGTAACGGAATCAAATTACGTTGATGTACATATCTGCGGCACATATGAAAAATTCTAAAGTGAATGAATCATATGATACCACTATAAATAAAGGCAAAGAAGAAGTGTAGAAGGCTGGCTTGACGTTTGCTTGAATGGAATGTAGTTGAAGATAATATCTTCGAGGTCATGCCGATGAGGAAATAGATTTTGTTGGGATGGGTTGATAACGGAATTAGGTTTAATTCCGTTACAAACGTTCACAATTTCACCAGAAAAAGTTTCCGTACATTCAGTAAAACTTACGAAAAATTAAGAAAAAAGCTGTATCAGTAAGAGGATCCTTTTCTTGCAAGCACTTCTCTCAATCTATTTTTCATTGAACCCACTAATTTCGCCGTTTGTTATGCGCCAATATTATTCCACTCTTCCAGAAGTACTTGTGTTTGCATCTCTTTTGATGTTATAACCTGGTTACGAATTTTCTTTTCCAGTAAATTCCATAAATGTTCTATCGGGTTTATGTCCGGTGATTGTGGGGGTGTATGCAATTGCTTAGGTACAATATAAAGTAACCATAACTTAACAATTTGTGCTGTATGCTTCGGGACTTGGTCTTGTTGGAAGTAAAATGAATCATTAAAACCTAATTTCTGAGCACTGTCTTTTAAAACGAATGTGAAGTTTTCGACAAAATTAAAAAATAACAAAACATGGCGGACTACAAAATTTGTCGAAATAACAAAAATGCACATGTATTAGTAAAACAGTTGACAAAAGCAATGTTACGATTATTTTAAAATTTGCTATTAAAATCAACTGCTCGTTACTACACAATTAGTAAACTAGCGACTTCGGCAATAACAATTAATACAAAATTCGAAATGTTCAAACAAATATCAATTATCCCCATTTTAATACGATGACGTGGACCCATTTGTTATTGAGTCCGAACTTCATCAATTCTTACAAAACTAATAATTATTTTCTATCGGTGTTATATGGCGTATCGTCAATTCTCGATCTGGCGTATCGTCAACTCTCAATTCTCTGGCCAATCCTCGATACAGTGAACGTCTAAATCCCACTTATTTTAGTTTTGCAGAAATTGATCAAGTTCGGGGTCAATAACAAATGGGTCTACGTCATCGTATTAAAATGGGGATAATTTTTGTTTGTTACGAATCTCATAAGCTAACTAAGCATGCATACCTTGTTCGTGGGACATCTTTGTGGTCTGGCCAATCCTCGATACAGTGAACGTCTAAATCCCACTTATTTTTGTTTTGCAGAAATTGATCAAGTTCGGGCTCAATAACAAATGGGTCTACGTCATCGTATTAAAATGGGGATAATTGATATTTGTTTGAACATTTCGAATTTTGTATTAATTGTCATTGCCGAAGTCGCTAGTTTACTAATTGTGTAGTAACGAGCAGTTGATTTTAATAGCAAATTTTAACATAATCCTAACATTGCTTTTGTCAACTGTTTTACCAATACATGTGCATTTGTGTTATTTCGACAAATTTTGTCCGCCATGTTTTGTTATTTTTTAATTTTGTCGAAAACTTCACATTCGTCTTTTAAATTATCTTTTATGATATTGAATATTTATAACACCACCACCACCATGCTTAACGGTAGGAATTAAATTCTCTTTATTGACAACTGTAAGCGGTTTTCTCCAAACAAGTTTACGACCTTTAATCCCAAAAATACAGAATTTACTTACTCATCTGAAAAAAGTACGTTCTGCCAAAACGATTCCGGTTCATTTACGTGTTCGTTAACAAAATTGATGCGTTTCATTCTATTGGCCTTTGAAATCCACGGTTTTCTTCGAGCAACACGGCTATGATATCCAGCTTTTTTTAAGTATTTTTCCTACCGTACTGGCACAAATATCTTTATTAAATTGTTCTTTGATATTTTGTGCAATTTTTAAAGCTGAAATATGAGGATTTTTTTTAACACAACTCATCACAAAGCATTTTTCTCTAACTGTTAATTTATGTGGTCCAAGTTGTTCATATGAATGGTAATCTAATGAATGGTAAATAAAAGTTGTTTTTTGGAAAAATAACGGTATTTGTTACTTTTGCTTGGTAGGAGCAGCGAACTGATTGGTGTACGGAGGCTTTTTCTAGTAAGTGTATGTGTTTTCGGCCGTCTGGCAATGTATGAACTTTGTATATACATATGTATATAAAGCGTAGACGCGGGAACAGGAAGAGCTTTCACTGTGCGTTTATGCTTGCGGAGATTGGTGCGGCGCTGGTGTCGGATTGAAAATGAAGCTACCTAAGTAAGAAAACAACATTTTTTTTGCCAAAAACCATTTATTTCTCAACATAGTCTCCATTTAGTTCGACACACTTAGTAAGACGATATTCCAACTTTTTTATACCATCTGAATAATACGATTTCGGGAACCCCTCAAAATACGCGTTAGTTTCGATAATCACTTCCTCGTCTGAGATGAATCTTTGTCCTGAGAGCCATTTTTTCAAGTTTGGAAACAGGAAAAAGTCACTAGGAGCTAAATCTGGACTATAAGGTGGATGATCAACCAATTCGAAGTGTATTTCACGTAATTTTAGCATCGTATCTAATGCTGTGTGAACCGGTGCGTTGTCTTGAAGAAAGAGCACTTTTTTCTTCTTTAAATGTGGTCGTTTTTCCTTGATTACATCAACCAATTGATCCAATAATGCACGATAATACTTTCCTGTGATTGTGGATCCTTTTTTAAGATAATCGATGAGCAATATTCCGTGTGCATTGCCTTCTTCGGAGCACTTCCACCACCTTCCACCCATTGTTTCGATTGATTTTTGGTTTCAGGTGTGTAGTGGTGGACCCACGTTACATCAACAGTAATTAATCGACGCCAAAAATCAACAGGATTACGCTTTATCATGTCCAAACACCGCTGTGAAGTGGTCTGTCGAACTCGTTTTTGTTCGACACTGGGCAAACGCGGCACCCATCTTGCCGATAGCTTTTTCATAAGCAAATGTTCATGCAAAATGTTCAACACACGTTCATATGATATGTTTACCATTTCAACAATCTCACGCAACTTGACTCGGCGATCATTCATAACGATATCGAGGATTTTCTTGATATTTTCTTCAGTAACCACCTCTTTTGGCCTGCCTGTTGATGGTATTGTTGCAGTGCTTCTTCGGCCGCGTTTAAATTCAGCAATCCAATATTTTACCATATAATCTGACGGAGCAGACTCACCGTAATGTTTATCGAGCTTTTCTTTTGTCTCTTTCGCCGTTTTCCCTTTCAAATAATAGTGTTTAATCACTGCACGAAATTCGTTTTTTTCCATTTTTCAAGAAACACAAAAGTTGCTTACTTCAAACGACTACAACAAATAAACTAATCGATGAATTTGGGTGAAATTTTAACAGCTGACGTTTGACAGATCGCAATTTCTAAAAATCAAAAAATTTTTGTGTTTGTGCTGCCATCTAGCGCTAGGTAGTTTCATTTTCAATCCGCCCTCGTATGTCGCACTCGCTCCGCAGGTATGAATATATACCTGCGGGAGGGAGTGTGATATGTTGGTGTCGCGCTGGGTTCCTCAGGTATAAACGCACAGTCATACGGATGATATGAATTTTTTTATGATTTTTTTTATGATTTTATTTATTAGTTTGTTTTGTGTAGGGTAGGGTGGTGATGAGATGGATTTGCATTCTCCTGAGCGTGAACTTTGTTTATCTTCGGTTTTTGATAGTTGTTTTTTATTTTGGGGTGGTTTTCGTTTAGAGATTTACCGTTTTCAGCTGTGATGCCTTTGATTTGGTGATCTCGTATAAGGTGTGTAGGGAGTGATTGTCGTATGCATGAAGAGTGGGAGTTTTGTTCGTTTTTCTTCTCGAAGTCATCCACTCTTCGTGCATAGACAGAAATTTTGTTCTGTATATTGTACAGTGATCATCGGATTAGTGACATAGTAGTGGGAAATGGTGAAGTTCTGAATGAGGATTGATTTGAGGGTGAAAGCAGTTTGTCGGAGTTTATACTCGAGTGACTGGGAGTTTGTTTCTCCTCCGCATGTGCAGGATGTGGTCCAGTGGGCCCGGCGTATCCGGGATCCCTGCTTGGTCTTGCCTGATCAATCAATCAATCAAATAATTGATTGTTTTTATTTATAGTTATTTTAATATTTTAATAATTTTTCGTTCCTTACTTTAAACAATTCCATAAATTGAAATTTTGTCGAAAGTCCTCACTTAAAACAATAAAGTTGTCGGCAAATATACATACCGGATTGAACATACCGGAAGGTCAGGGAAGATTGTGATTGCAACATTCTTGATCAGGGCGTCTATTTAATTACTTACTCTTTGAGCATAACCCTGCTTTTAGTCGGATGAATTTAAATATAGGTAGCTGAATGACAATTTCGAATTTAATTTTTTTTTTACAATATCTACGGAATATTTAGGTCATCATATGTATGATAATACTGCCGAGTCATTGCGAACGTGAAGTCTCTCGGTTAGATGGTCTTGGATGGGAAGTTAGGGAAAAATAAGGCTACAAGCAGCATATGAAGAGATGACCCGTAGATGTGAATTAAATAACCTAACCAGTCTATTATGACTGATGCCGTATACATATGATGAATATTAGTATACTTTACCGCAACCACAGCTAACCCAAATTAATAAACTAACAAAAATCTAATCTAGAGTGTGAATATAATTGAAACTAAGATTTTAATATATTTAAGTAGTTAGAAAATTGCTGCGGTTCGCCCTAGTTGTTTCTGTGACTAACATCCTTTCCTAATTAACCTTATCTGTTAAGGATGCAGGCAGGGCCTGGGCCCGCATGATGCTGAAATATTATTCGCATTCAGATATAATTCGTTATTGGATTGTTGATATTTCAGGATTATGGCTGGCCTGTACGCCTCTATCATATCATATCATATCATAATTTTATAAAATCGAACTCTCGATATAAATTCATTTTGTAATCAATCAGATAAATGCGCTTCAATATGAACTGGTGCATTTGAGTATGTTGGCTTTCAATTACAATTTAAATTTGTTTTAGTTTTGTACAAAAACGGCCGTCAAGGAAAGGACAGCGAATTACACAAAATTTTACAAGATTCTGAGTCTGATTCGAGGGACGACGTAGTTCTGTACACTGTAGATATTCAAAATCTCTAATAATGTCTGTATTGCATATCCGCGATTAGAGTTTTATGGAAGGAACAGTTTTCGATTTGAGGCAGTATCAAACGCTTTACCCAAAAATCGATTTAAAACACTTTCGCCCGACAATATGTCAAAAATAAACTTCTGCTGATTGGCTTAAAAATTTCGTTTGCATGACGTCTGCGGGGCTTTTCGTCGATTTTGAAAAGTACCATGGCTAGAAAACAACTTCCCAAAAACAGTTTTGTATATACTTCGACCGGAGCTTTATCACACCAGTGGCACTATTCTGATAATTCCCCGGAAATAGGGAACTGGAGAAGAAATTTATAAAGGGTTATCCAATTCGAGGTTGATAAAGTAGAAATCTGTATACCGACATCTGTCAAAGATAAACGTCAAGTACGCTGTCATTTATTTAGTTGACATTCTGCCATTTAAGAATATGGAGCATTTAACATACGCAAATTGGGTGTTGGAAAAACAGGCCGTCGATGCTGATTTTTCGAACAAAATTTTCTTCAGTGATGAAGCTCATTTTTCTGATGGCTGATGTCAATTGGCCTCCAAGATCCTGTGATTTAACGCCTTTGGATTTCTTTTTGTGGGGCTACGCGAAAGATCGTGTTTACGCAAACAATCCTCAAACTCTTGACGAATTGAAAACTAATATTCGTAAGGTAATGGCCGAGATACCGCCCGAAATGTGCCGAAAAGTCATTGAAAATTACCGCAAAAGAATCAAGGCCTGTAAGAAGTCCCGTGGAGGACATTTGAATGATATCTTGTTTAACTAAAAATGGCAAGGATCAATCTGTAAAATGAAATAAAAATTACAATACATTCCGAATATTTTGTGTGTTTTTTTAAGTTTACTTTATCAAGCTTGAATTGGATAACCCTTTATGTAATTTCTGTTCAACATATTTTTCCGGCCTACTGAGGAGAAAACTTTGGTGTAAATATTTAGAAATTGGGAATAATTTTTCCTTGTCTAAATTGGCATGATTTTCCCCATCTAATTTTGTTTTCAAAAAAATTAACACCACCTTTTTACCACACTATGTCAGAAAAGAAATGTTTAAATAAAAATTAAATATAAATTCTTTCCCCAATTCCCTATTCCCGGGGAATTACGAGAATAGTGCCTGGTCGGAATATCGTCTCGATTACGTAGCTTGTGGTATTACTAAAAAAACAAATCACGGAAATGTATGGTTTTAAAATGGAAGTTGGTCTCGGGTTAATAGCAAAGAGATGGCAGTAAGGAGGAAATGAAAGAAAAATGTCAAGGAATTTGGCTTCAATTCTCTCTAGTATCGTTAAGCGTTACGACGGCTTGGAGCATTGATCTGTCTCAGACACAATTTCTAAATCTAGGAGTAGTCGAATAGAGAAGTCGTTCCCGTATACGATGCGAGAAATGCAATGTGTATTTATGCCTTCAAAGATTAGTTTTAACTATTAGTAGCTATTTTATCTGTTTTATAGACTAAAGATTATAATTAAAAACTAATTAACTAGAAATACCTAAATAGAGCCTTCATTTACATGGTAAATGTAAGTTTATTAATCATGAAAAATTGAGTCAACGAGATTTTTGCAAATTTCCCTTCGCTATATCGCCGAAGTCAAAACAAGTAGTTTTTAAATTCTCTGTGTCTACCTCGTGTCGTGCAGACTAGATGTCTGGTGGCGATCTACAAGTCGGAGGGATTGACTGATCGCGTTGAAACTTCATATTTAAGGTTTTCCCATGAATTGGGAGATCCCAGTGTTTTTTAGCCGAAATCGGTCCACCGAAAGTGATAGCTTCCTTATGATCTTACGAGAAAAACGGATAGAAACTAAAAGATTCTAAATTAATTTTGCAATAATACCGGTCCTAATCAGTTTTCCAAATTGTACGCGGAAAAAATCTGCTCCTGTATAGGACATACGGATTGATTGATCGGGGTGAAACTTTATACTTAAGCTTTTTCAATAAATGTGGGGATCCTAGTAAGTTTTGGTCGCATCGGTTTACTGGAAGTGACAGCTTCCGTAGGAGCTTTTTAATTTATTGCAAATATTTGGATTAGTAGCATAGCATTTACGAAAAAACGATTAAAAACAAGAAGATTGTAAATTAAATTTCAAACAAAATAAATTTTTGAAATGAATTATTTAAACTTTACCGGAAATGACGAATTTTGATAAAAACAAACTATTTCACCCAATTCGAAAGCTTTACAGTTCAGGTGGATTGACTATTCGGAATCAAACTTCGTACTTAACCTTTAATTTGGGAGATCCTTGCGAAATTTGGTTGAAAGTTGTGTACCAGAATTGGCACCTTCCAAGGGAGCATTTTCAATTTTTACAATGATGTTGAATAGTTTAGCTTACAAAAAACGACAAAGAATTAAAAGATTCAAATAAATTTAGAGATAGAGAAATTTAGAGCCTTGTTGGTTTTCTGAAATTTATGCAGGAATGATGATTTTTAAATAAACAAGTCAGTTTTATCAAAGTCCGGTATGTGTAGAGATCTATGCATTAATTCGTGGTTAAAGGAAGTCCGGCATTGACCACAACATATTCACTTCTCCATATTTTTTTATTAAAACTGTGTCTACATTTATTTTTCTCTATAATAACGGGTGTTTTTTAAGCCCGATAGAACTTGAAATTGTAAAAAATAACACAAAAAATTTAATTGTAATCAAAAATGTTGTTTTATTCGGAAGATCAATACATGGCATTAATATATGAGAATGATTTCGGGCAAATGGACACCGCGGCTGTTCTTGACGAGCTCTGTTTTCTCGAGCACTGCTGGCCGTATGTCACGTATAACACGAACACAAACGATGCATTTTTATAGATGTAATTGAGTCTGTAGGGTCTCTTGTAGGTAGGTCTCACTCCATATGCCTCAATTTTGTTTATTAACGGACGGTTTATTAATGAGACTATGAGACGATACATTTGACGATAAAACAACGGGTCATTTGCCAACTGCTCTAGAGCCCAATCAGCGATTGTACGACGCCTCGTGGCTTCAATTCCTGCACCAGCCGAATCTTGTACGGGTGTAGGCCAAGATCTTTGCGCAAAACTCTCCATGTAGTGGACAGACAGAGGTCCAATCCCTACGAGCGACGACGAATCGATAAATTTTGATCTTCTTCCACACTTTCGTTTATAGCGGCGATATTCTCTTCAGTATGCACATTCCTTAGACGTGTTGATGTTATTGCATGTTTGAGAGAGTATGTGATACGACTTCTATCCACAGTTCGACGGATAGCTTGCTCAGATGGACGATTATGTGCGCCATAAAAATTAAGAAGTCATCTATAAGTTGCGCGAATCGACGACTGATTTTCAAAGTAAATTTTAATAATTTCGTAGCGTTGTTCAAGCGTGAGTCTATTCATGATGATTTGCTAGAGTATACTGAGATCTGACAGAGAATATTTTTGACAAAATTTAATTTTTTGTTTTGTTTTTTACAATTTCAAGTTCTATCAGGCTTAAAACAACACCCGGTGCAAACATTATTAGCAAATTATTTTGGCAAACCATGTGGCTCCCAATATGTTTAATGTATTTGAAACTGCACCTAAAGTGCTGTTAAAATTCATTATCATTTAATTTAATTGGACAGCACGCCACATCTAAATTAACCTACATTATTGTGTCACCTAAATTTTGAGTACTGATTCATAAAATAAATTTTAATATTACTCACTAGAACAATTAAATATAAAAACACAATTGTGTAGGCAGAGCAAGAAAGCGACAGAGAGTACCACAGCCTATGAACAAGTGCTTCGTTTCGACGTTCCTTTATATCCTCTCTGAAGTTTTCTCCTAGAAACATGCCCAAGCACGTGTTCAAATGTTGTTTCAATATACAAATAAATAAAAAATAGAAGAATGCACTAGTGGCCAACACCCGGCTTCCTTTTACCATGTTTGAATACACCACATTTGATTTCTAAAGATACCATCAATCTTTGCAAATTGGTTTCGTTGTATCAGGCTTCCAATAACGATATTTTAACACTCTGTATGTACTTTGTACATTATTTGCTGGTTAGCATTTAATTTGTTTCCCCTACATGTTTATCGGTGTACGGTTTTTGTCCAAATTATGTGTTGAGAAAATATGTATACGCGTGTAAGGGCATGCATTGTGGTATGCAAATCAGCCACTATCATTGCGTACATAGAGTCGTTTTGAAATGCACTTTGGTTTAAATAGCAAATTTTCCAAAATTTTACAGATTTTAGCTTAAATGTACAGGGCGGTATTTAATACTGCGTTACAATTAGCGAAGTCGGCATGCATTATGGTGTATATATTAACCAGGTGTAAACTTACACCTTTCTGTCTGTCAAAGCAGTAGTCTTGCGGCCGTTTATGATTATAGTATACGTGTATATATTGAAAATGGTTCGCTTACAAAATAATTTTTGAAATATGGAATAGTAACGCACATGGCCCGGCGGAAAGTAATCCTCCTTCATAAAAAATATGTCCATTAACAATTTTATTTGCAAATTATGAATGAATTTGTACACATGCTTAATACATATACAATAAGACTGGTCTCGATTACAATTAACATAAAAATAAATTTAATAAATTCATTCAGTTTATTTTTTATTTATCGCGTTTTAGTACGCAAGTGTAATTTTAGATAGTGAGATACACGATTTAAAAAAATATAGTTCTTCGAATCATCTGGCAACGAAATTTTATGAATAGTGTATAGCAGAGCATTATTGGTAATCGGTTCCTAAATTTATCCAATTACTCATAATATGCAGTTGACAATATTTTTATGTTTGGCCTAAGTTTCGGCGACTGTCTGTTTATTTTAATTATTTGTTTGACATGTGGTCAATGTTAGTGGTAATTTGAAACTTTATATCCTTCCTATATATTTTTTTAAATAGTACTTGAATATTCTTGTTCTTAAGTGATTGACCGTGTTAATATATTTTTATAACACTTAGGGTATCAGTCATATTTTCTATGGAAATATGTTATGATTTAAACATGACTTATTGGAGACTTTGCGTTTCACACATAATTTATCATGATTCATTTGGCTGCAAATTACATCTGTATTATAATTTTGAGAAATAGTAGCTTTTACCGGGTTATTCATATATCGTATTATTTATACAAAAGTTAAGTTGTTTGGTCCCAGAAGGCAATAAGGATTCGACAATTGTAGTTGGTTTGAGCATTAATTAATAAAAAAATAGAGTTTCCCGCCTTTTAAAAGTTTCGACTTTAGAGATACGTAGAACACAGATTGAACTACACAGATAAACTGAACTCTCACAGATTTAAATGTTCGAAAAACAATTTTAAATTAATTTTCCGATAATTTCGTATTTGTTAAAATTTTCTCGATTAAGAATAGATAAGAATGGTATAGGTTATTTCTTTATGAAATATTAGGTCATTTTGGATCATAGCCAGTTTGGTTTTTCATTTCGAGCTAAGAGATTTGTTACTTGGTTTAGAACTATAAGAAATAGAATACTTTTATCTTAAAGATTTGGCATTCCCATTGACTTGTTCTATAACGAAAAATGGTATAAACGGAAGAAATAAATTTCGAGTTCTTTACACCACTGAAACGGGTTATTCTCTGTATACAGCCAAGGCCAACCCAGTTTTATAGCTTTGGCATTATCTGTTTCGCACCTCTTGCTGAATTGGTCCCCGCAGCTAAGTCTTAGAGAGAAACGTCGCGAGTAGAGCTCGGATAGCAGTCTTGATATCAACAGTATAAAGAAGACCCTGTTCAAGACCTCGAAATGGAGAATTGACCAATCCAATAATCAATATTCCCGGTATTCAATACATTTTTGTATTAGTCTTCTTTTATTAATTTTGATACCCTTTCTTATTTAATTATGGAATCGCACTTTACAATTTCGATTTTATTCTAAAATTGTCAATTTTATCCCTTAAAATTATGTACTTGCAATACATAGGAGTCATTACAAAAACAAAGTTATCAAAATCTCGAATTTTTATATAAAACAAATACTCAATATCGAATTATTATATTGGGGTTGAGGAACTCATTAGAACCGTTGAAATTCCTTGACTGAATTTATTGAAATGGGGTCCATTATGTGGTGCTTCTTAATTACAATTAATGTCTGGTTTGGAATTTTTTAGTCAATAAAAATGCAAACTTTGGTTTGTGTGCCTCCTTGGTTGAATTCCTTGCATTTGAAATCCTATTTTATACCATAGCATTTCTTGATGGTGTCTTGACATCTTTCCGATATGTCCCTGTAAACTTGTTTAATTTGCTAGTTATCAGCTTCTTGATCCCTCAGTGAATATGGTTAGGCTTAATTTACTACCTTAGGCTGTATATCTTCAATCCATGTATTATTCATTCGAAACGTTTTATTTTGTGTAGGCCAGAATCTTATAAATGGCTTGCATATTTTATGAAAAGATTTGTGACCGTTCACTGACTGCATAATAATCTCAAATTGCTTTGCTGAATTGTTTGAATGGGGTTGAACTAACCTCATATTTTATTTAAATTTAATATTATACTTCCTAATCCTTAATTACCTACTATCCTAACTAACGATGGTAAATTCATAAATGCGCTGAATACCAGCCTTCACTCTACCATTACCTCATCTAAGTCAATGACTAACTGTACATAGATGACCTAATACGAAAATGATAATACAATTTATAACAAAATTGGCTTTTATTCCTGCTCGTGATAGTCAATGGCCTAATGCCTAATTCTTGAATATTAAAGCTCGATATCGATGCTATTTTCATCTTTAAGATGAAATACTGTAGCAACCAAATCACTGCCCAACAGCCCCTCTTTAGAGTCCACGACGTTTTCTTGCTCGCAACAGCTATAATCTAATTCTGTGTGATTAATATAATTTCTCGCGGTGATGTCGATTGCATTGCAACACAGTTTCGGAACATCGCTGTTCACCAACTTGATCAACCGCAACTTCCGATAGATCCTGATAATTTTCTAAGGTTCAGTTTGACGATGAACACCAGTTTGATGTTATTTCAGCTGAACCACCGGCCTCACTAACGCCCAGAAATACTTTTATTGTGATACTACTACCATTTCTTATTGAGGCGCACCCTACCTGATTTAGCTTGTTCCAGCCTTGAATTATCACGCTACACGTAGCATAACATACCGAGAGCAGGGAAACGGTTAAATTATCCAAGTTCTCAACGGCCGTCGAATCTTCTCTAACCTTTCGAGGCACGCTACCTCCTTTTGCAGTGGATATTCTACCACCAAAGTATGTGTGTTTTGACGAGTCTCATAGCAAATACCTTGTGCTACTTCACATTCTACCATGAGTTCATCAACGAATAATAGTTTCAGATCCATTTGTATAAAAAGAAAATTACTTTAAATCTAAACAAACACAACCACGGCCCCTCGTCATGGGGCAACAGTAAAATGTTCACTAGTTGGGTCAAACAAGAAATGGAAACGGATCTGATTTAATGTTGGTGATCTTGGTACCCTATCCTTAATTGGGCAGTGGGTACCCTAACTACTTACGAGTGATCCTCACTGATATTTTGAGTAGGATGACCAAACTAATTTGATTGTGATTTTACCTAGCCGTTTTGTTCTCGTTCCACACTCCATATTCCATTCTTACCATGGAAGTCATTGGATCGTGTGAGTGTCAAACCTTAAACTGACATGTAGTAATCTGATATCTAAGAGACCAATAATTCGGCTGTTAAGACAACAATTTCCATAACGCATGCTATGATCACGACTGATTTATGTCCAGGCTTAGAGTCTAATACCCGTCCGCAAATTGAGAAATAGATCACAAGCTGAAAAATAAAACACGGTGTAAAATTGCGTGAGACATTGCGTTACATGAATGCGTTGTTTTTTACAAAAATTCAGCCCGTTATATACTCCTGGTATCTTCTCCGGCCGAGAAAAGGACGCGTGTACATTACACGAAACTAGCAACTACCGAAAACAAACTTTTAACAAATGTATTAGCATCATCTGAGACAGCGACTCATTTAGATGCCCATTTAAGTTAGTTAATTTGGACGTGTCATTAAGTCCCTCTTGTCTTAAGCGCCAGTGCTATGCTCCAGTTTGGGCGCCACTTGAAAACAGATAGAAACAAATTTATGACTCTGGGTTGGCTTTGGCTGTAGGTAGAGACTAATCCGTTTCACCATTTTTTTTTGTAAACGTATTGCCCCTTCCTTGTTAAAATACTTCATCAATGTGTTCCTCATTTTAAAAATATTCCTTGTAGTGTTATTTGAGCCAAGCCCCAAATTTGGTTTGTCGTAGGATAACGATTTCTAATGTCTTCCGCATCAACAAATAAAGGCGGATAATATTTGGCTGACTAATTTTATTCAACATTTCAAAATTGTGCAAAGTGATCTTTGCTAATACCGTCTATCAAGAAAAAGAACAAGATTTTAATAAAGTTGTAAATAAATATTTTTAACCGACTCTTATCTATTCTATTTTTTGTCTATACAACTCTTGTTTCTACTTGTTGTTCTCAACGCCCTCAGCAAGCTACCACAATACCAAATATGATCTCTATCGTTACTCTTCCTCTGAAAAGTCGATCGTTAAGGATATGTTCGAAACAAATTTGCTTTGGAAAGCTGGTTTTCCAACAAAATAATATGGAAACTTAATTTTCGTGTTTTTGAATTCATCATCGTTTCTTATCAAAAGAACTTTGTGCATTTTATCACTACCATCACTTTTATCAATTAAAAATTATGTAATTAAAAAACGTATTAGGAACCTAGAGGCATTTTGTATTGTGAGTATATCGCCATCGTTTTGGCTTCCTTAAGCTCTATCGTCCACACGCTGCTGGTAGCACCACACTATACAACTTTTGGTAGTTATAGATTTCAGACCCCTGTGTGGAGGACACTCAATATGAAAGTTGAGTAAATTTCACTTTGTTTTAAAGTCATCTGCAATTTGATAATAATCATGGATGTTTGTTTCCGCAACAAAAATTTGTAATAAAATCTGCCATATTATGTCACATGTCTCAATTATGATAACTCGAGCTGTTATCGACCCAAGCGTAGTTAAAACGCTAACTCCAAGCAAAAATGCATAGCTCTCGCCTTGAGATGTAACTGAAATCAAATGCATAATTATCGGTTGAAACGGATTGAAGAATTCATAATTAAACAGCAGTTATTGCCATACTTCAACTTCGCTTAGTCAACCCACCTTTCAAAAGTTAGAGCAGAAAATCGAATGTTCCTACCATCCTTCGAGTTTGTTTGAAAAAATTTAACGTTGGTTTCAAAACATAAGTTTTAGTTGCTCTAAAAGGTAAACTTATAACCCGCTCTAACAAAATTTTAATTTCTTTACTCATTGTGGTTGATTCACTCTAATTATTGGAGTGCAATATAGAATAATTATAGAATTATATAATAATTAACGTTTTTGGGATCTGTTTATTTGGTTGTTGCGTAAACTCTGTAGGAAAACTCCGTTGAATAGCGAGACGACATTCAACTACCGATATTTTGTAGAGCCTCCTGATTACAGTGTTGTGCCATATTGTCTACATCGTGTAGGAAATTAACGTTCTACACGTGTAGAGAATGTGTGAATGAACAATTAAAAAATGACGTAGACAATGTATAAAATGTAGACAATGTCGACAATTAGGGTTTATGTTAGGAATCATGGAGGTTCTATGATTTATTTGTGAATATAATAATTTAGGCTCTATGGTGCTTCATTTGTACCGCATATTTGAAAAATGTCAATCCTAGCTTTCACACACAACTTTAGCTAAACTACAGAACTGTCAAAATAAACTAATTCTAGCCACGGTACTTCAATACACAAATTCATATCTACTCTCCATTAATGTGTGCACTATATCTCTGTCATCGATGACTGGGTAGGATCGATTCTACAAGCGATCGATTCTAGTTGAGATTAAAATTACGGGAGTTAACGGTGTACAGTTAACTACCGATATACAAATACGTGAGCTGCTGACTACGGCATACGCTAATTTTACGAGTGATACACGAGAAATCACTTCTAATGTTTGCCCCATTATTAAAGGCATAGGACAATGAGAGTGCCGGTTAAGACTGTAGACAGGTTTTTTACTACTGCATTGGCTTATAAATGTGAATTGAAATATAAAAATAATAACGTAGATTCAATAGATAAACTTAGGCAATGCATCCACTTTAAAATCATTATATTTATTGATCCTGGCCAGCGAGAGGTATACCAACGTTCAAATTAACGGTGATCGTTTGAGCTTATTGCTGGTGCATTTTTAATAGACAGAAACAGATTCGAGTACACAGTTGTTGGGGACTGAATCACAAAACACTTGTAGTAATCTACAAAGGTGTGGCGCGGAGGCGCTATTCACGTATGCCGTGGCTGGTTGGTATGACAGGTTAGATTGTCACCACGTCAGATCATTGAAAAGTGCTCAGAGGAATATCTTGCTAGGAGTAACAAAGGCCTACCGAACAGTGTCTAAAGATGTTGTTGGGGTTCTGGCCGGCATACTCCCGGTAGATATCCTAATCCAAAAGCGAGCGAACTTGTACTACCTAAGAAGATGCCAAAATGGACACCTACCATGTGCATGCTACAGATAGTAGACATAACCAATATAGCAACAAAATTGAAATAGAAAAGACGGCGATTGACTTATGGCAAAGAAGGTGGAACGAATAAGCCAATGGTAGGCATACATTTGGCTTCATTCCTGATATAAAAGCACGACTCAAAATTAAATTACCACTGACGAGCTCGATGAGCCAAGTTATCTCTGGGCATGGTAAGTTTAAAGCCTAGCTACAGAGATTAAAAATAATAGACCCAAGTCAATCTTGATGCGGATCAGAAGTAGAAACACCTACTTTTCGAATGTAACGAGGTGACTGTAAATGTCACTAAAACATAAGTGGCTGGGTAATACAAACATACAAGAATTATCACTGCCAGCATTACTTTGCAACAAAGTTCTTTCCAAGTTCCGGCCATATTGCGCTAAACTAATCAAAGTCTTAAAAGAACGGAATAGTGCGATATAGTAGACCGGAATCCCGGATTGTACATGTCTCTCCGAGACTACGGATGGAAACGTTTGCAATTTTTCTAAAGAAGAAGAAGAAGAAAATTTCGATATAAACTAATTTTCTAAAAAATAATTATTTGCCGGCGTGGAGGTTCAATTTCGAAATGAAGTTCCAAGAGTATAATATCTACCGCATCGCCGGATAAATTGAACGTGGATATCAGGAAATGAAGAAAATTTTCATTTGTCTGCGAATATTTATTGTTTCAATACTTGGGAATTTCTCCGTTAACATTATCAGCGAAGCCGAAAGCAATTTTTTTTTCTATTTGTTCTTTATTTCTCCACTATTCATAAAATCTGACTGGAAAAATAAAATAATAAATATTGAATTGAGGATGTACTGGACCAACTGAATGAAATGGCCTATGTTTGAAGAAATATTAACGAACATTCTTTTTTGTGAGTGTAACGTCGCACTCGACGCTCCGTCACAATTAGAAGCATATGGTGCATTGTGAACACTGACCGATTGATTTCAAAACAAAAAAAATGATGAGCAAAAATGTTGGTATTTTATTTTCTGTGGTGGTTCGAAAGCATAACTATAGATGGCTATTTCCTAAGTTCGGAAATGCAAATTACAGATTGTTTTGTTATCTTTATCTGGGCTAATGATTCTCTCTCGAAATTGTAGATGTCAGACTGTACGCTAGAAACAAAAATAATATTTTTTTTCAATAATAATAAATGCATTTATGATTGTACTGTTGATTTTTTTTGAGGAGTCCAAAAAAAAATGTGATAAGAAGGGAAGAAGAGATAGAAGGGCGGTCAGTCAGTTGTGAGTTACAATAAAAAACAAATCGGGGATTAAAAATACAAAAAAATTGAGTTGAGCGAGTTTCGAGAAAAGAAATTATTAATCGCTTTGTGTAAATCTGTTTGCAACAGAAATTGTAATTGTAATTTTTTTTATATAATAATGAAAGTGTAACAACGATAAACAAAAGATATAATATATATAAATCTACATAATATACAGTGTGTAATCCCTAAAATTTGAACATTTATGACAAGTATAATATATCATTGGACATAAAGTTAATTAGTGCGCGAACCAATAGTTACCTTGTGAGTGATATCGAAGAACGTTAAATCGATAATTACTAATAGTGATCATATGTGAAAAAAAAAATCGTCCGTTATAACATAAAACGCAACCACGTTGCTATAAGACGGACTTTATTATTATAAATAGTGGTGATAACTGGTATTAACTAAGGGGTACAATACTGGGTACCTTGATATACGACGAGTAGTGCGCAGTCAAATTAAAAGCAAGCATACTACTTGGTTATATATTAAAAGCTAGCGAATGAACTACCAAGAAAAAAAACTCTCGTATATAAATATAAACGGAAACGTATAAACGTTTAGCGCGCGCATAATAATAGTATAATACCCCGTTTATATAAAAGCGCCTTGGTTCACATAATGAAGAACCTCATGTTTTCTGCGCGGGTATAACACGATATATGATTAGTACATACCGTTCTACCGTTAAACTTGGATTTTGGAGCATCATCACTCAACATACCACAACAAACCGTACATCATAAACCAGCTGAGGGTAACAAAAACAAATTTTTTTTTTTATTATTTTTCTGTTTCTTTAACAATTTTTTTTTGTTTATATAATTTATTTACATATTACGTTAGTTTTAAGGGTCAGGTGATTAGGCATAGCTAATATTTACTTAGTTCAATTATTTTTCTTTTTGCAAACAATACTTTTTTTTTCATTTGTTCTATTATTCCGTTTTGTTCAATTTATTTCATTTTTTATTTACAAACGAATTTAAATTTCTTACTATTTCTTCTTATAATAAATGGACTATGGTAATATGTATATATACATCTTAATTCTGAGTGTTTTTATTAGAAATATGTGGTGATTTATTATAACGTTGTGGATGAACTGGAGCCAGGTTTCCTTGTCTCACTAACTTAGAGGTAGGTAGTCAGCATGATCTTTCTGCGGTCACTCGTGATATCATCATACTCCTGAAAACCCACCCCGATTCTCTACTGATGCTTAGCCGGCAACGACCGCTCAGGAGTCAAGGATGATATCAACAAAATTTTCTATAACATTTGGATGTCGTGCTTCGAGATATAAGTTACCTAGATTTTCTAGAATTTTATTCTTTGAAATTTATCAGCAAAAAAAAAAAAAAACTACCAAATGTTACATGAGGTCAAGGCAGTAGTAGATACATCTAACAGATTCGGTAAAATACGCCAATTCATCAGGCTAATTATGCTCACATACAGATGAATATTTGATGATTGATGGAAGAAACTCAAGCAACCAGTTTATCCGAAACAAGCCGTTTCGATTTGAAAATAAAGCTTGGGTAACCGCAGATCAATTAGGATATTGTTATAGTTTCGACGTATACCGAGGGCGTAACCAAAAACAGGACAATAGCCTAGGGCTCGAAGCATCTGTAGTACTCAACTTCGCGCAACGAAAAATGCATTTTTGGAAATGAGAGACTGATTTCCAAAAATGAATTTTTTGTTTTATTTTGACAATTATTTTACTGGACCAAATCTTGTCTCTTCTCTAAACGATATGATGTTTGCTGGAACAGTATCCGTACGTGAAAATAGATTGAAAAATATAAAATTTAAAAAAAACTCCTAAATACAAAACCAAGAGGATATATTGAAAATTACGTGGATACAGGAAATAGTCTCCAAACCAAACCGTATCTCTCTTATCTAATTGTTTTGGTAAAAACGCAGTAGGAACAGCTTGTCGATATATCCATATCGAGACAAAAAACATGGCTGTACCTCGACCGGCCGCAGTAAAAGTCTCACTGCCAATGACACTCGATATATTCCTGCTTGTATATTATTCCACTACATTCCAATTGTTCTGCTGGAACTCCGTTTGCTAAGCTGATGTATCAAAACATTTTGAATTTAATTTTTATTTGGATTTTAGGTAAATGAATTTATATGTAGATTTTAATTTATTTTGTATTATAGAATTTGTTATTGAATAAAGAACCAGAAAAATTTATGTGTAAGCAAAAATTTACCTTAAAAGTAAGAAAAACACAAAAAAATTAAAAAAGGCACTTTTTTGACATTTTGAAGCTTCTGAGTAACTGCGAGTATATCTCCACATTAATTATAAAATATGCCCAATTTAGATGCTAATTATGGCATAATTGGCTGCACCTAAACATATGGTCTCTTTAATAATTCATTCCGGCTAGGCAGCACTGTAAAAAATTGCTGTGCATTTTATTATACAATCTGAGTAATTTTGCTCTGCATGCTGAGGCTTTTTGTGAACTGTGTAACCAACTAGTAATGTATGCTCTGCTCTGAAATAAATATAAGAGTACGGGAGCCTGCAAAGGAAGACGTTATTTAATGCTATATGCAAATTCAATCATTTACACTGCACAACGCTCCATCGGTGTACAATACTTGGGCTAGCTTCAGAATTTTTAATAAAACAACTTATAAATTCAGTACCACATCCGGTTGGTCTACGGTCTTTTTTAGAAGAATATATTTCTTCGAGGCAATCACTAACACACATTTCATTTGAACCACTCGAAAAGAAACTCCGACAATTTTCATAAAAACACAAACAAAACTTTATAGAAGACATTTACAATTGTAACTGATCAATTCCATCTAAAATTTGTAAATATTACAGCTTGTTTTTTAAATTTAGTTAGTTTAGTTTAGATAATAACACCGGAACCGGAACACCACCGGCGAACCTTTCCCCGTTGAGTCTTTAAGCACTGCACTGAACGATAAATCCTACACATAAAAATTATTTGAATGATCTACATATTCAAACACAGCTGCCAGCTCAATGGACTTACATTTTGCTCAGCAACATTATGTCGGTTTGATTTATTTCAGGATGTCTCAAACCATTTTCTGCTGCATAACACTTCTTTTTGAAGCATGAATTTTAATAAAATTATAAATTGTCCAATAATATTGTTTTTATACGAATTCCATTAAAATATCATCATCGTCTTGACTTTTTTTTAAATGTAGTTCTTATCAAAAACGATGTTAGCCAAAAATAAAAATGCCTTCACGTTTTGTATATTTTAAAAATATGCAACCTAAAAAACATTTTATATTTATTTCATCCTGTTCATGTAATCTGTATTAAAATTGCATTAGGGATCATAGGTTACAAAATTCTATAGATTTATATGCTTGGTATACAACTCGTAGAGAAGAGCGCAAGTTGTGGTAAGCAAGCAAAAAAAATCTATTTTAAACTACCACAATTCTGTTTGTTTTCTTATTTTGTGTCACTTCTTGAAACAAAAAAAATTCATAAATTTTAAACAAATTTTGAAGTTTAGCTTTCTCCAAAAATATACAAAAAAAAAAATTTGAAGCACACGTGCAAGAAGTGTGGCCAAACAATACAAAAAATATAAATAATCATAAATAGTATTTTGGTTTATGTTCACCAGATCTGTCGTGTACATATTGTTTTTCGAAATATTTGTGGCTGCAATTACTGGAACGTACGAGTACACTAAATAGGACTTCTATCAATTAGCGATCTATCTTTTCACACTTTGTGTTCGTAACAAATATTTTTGTTTTAATGAAATGGAAAATATTATAATTCCAACTGTCATTATCTCGTCTACTTGCTGTATTAATGTTTAATTTTCTTACACATTTAAAAAAAATTAATTTTATAAATAGAAATTATTAACAATCAAATTATAATCTTATAAAAAGTAAGGCATTCTCCTCCACTCCAGGAGACATATTCGTCGTAAACATTTGTGCTCGTACGTACACATCAGAAAGTAATTTTTGTTTTTCAACATAATTCAAATATTTATTTCGTAGAAAACATAAATTATTTTAAATTATTTTTATGATTTTAGAAAGACCTGGGTAACGGTGATTTTATTCGCCCGAAATTTAGTCTGCAATTAGGATTCATTAGATCATTAGGGCTTTATAGACTGGGCTGTTCAATACACAATACATTCAGTTCAGACTAACAGTTAGTCTATTTGGGTACACGAACATTTTTTAAAATTGTGAATTAGTCCCTATTGTGGGTTTAGACAGCTAGCAGGTATATTTGCTCAGCTATGCCTAAGTGTTTAATTTGATTTCTGTTAGATTACCACTGGTGAAGTTAACTGCTTACTTTATTCTGCCGTTATTATCACCTAAAAGGTTTATTAATACAAAATTAATTACTGTCTGAACAGTTTATATGAAATGTAGAAAAAATGCAAGACTATGTGAAAGACTGAAATTAAATTGTTTGCAGTGGGGTCGAGTGCCCGGAAACATTGTAAACTGATGCTACTGAAGTTAGCCGAAAATTTCAGCCGAAAAAACCCCTGCATTATCGACATATTTCGTATCAGGTGGTAGTACAAAATTCTGTTGATATTAGCCGACAATTACATGTTATTGAAGTTAACATTAAACTTCCGCCGAAAAACAATTTCAAAATCAATATCACATAGTTCGAATGTTTAAAGGTCATATGAACTGGGTGAAGTTAGACAGACCCGTAATTAGCTGGATCCCACATTTATAATTTGTGTTAGGGGCCAATGAATTTGAGTTGTGGCACTAACAATGAACACCTGTGCCAAAACTCAGACCATATTTTATGTAGCATCACAGTGATTGGGTACTCTCTCCTGCGGAGATCTGTAATATTATTTGTCTTCTGGATAGTGGTAAAGGTGGTGGACCAGATAATATTCGTAATTTATAGCGAAATTAATAAATACAACTTTTCAAACTGGTGAATATCGTAATCAACTAAAAATTGTCCCAGTATGTAATCTAATTTCTAACTACAGACCTACAAGTATTTCTACTCTATCTGTATTCGATAAAATCATTGAAAAAGTTATAAATTCTCGATTCAGGAGTTTCTTAAAGAAATCGAACTTTTTATATGCATATCAGTATGGATTTAGAGAAGTTGCGGGTACTGATGTGGCCCTTACAGAAATGACAAACATGATTTATAATGCTTTGGATCAGAAGGAGTATGTTGCAGCGCTCTTTCTTGATCTAAGAAATGCTTTTGTTACTTTTGATCACAAGCTGCTTCTCGATAAATTATACGGTTATCAATTTCGTGGAGTAACCTGTCAACTGATTGATAGTTACTTAACTAATCGTCAGCATTAGTTATGGTTAATAACAAAATTCAAATTTTTGCAGACGATAGATACTGCAATATTTTATGAAACAAATGTCCTTTCTACAATGCAGAATACCGTGAAGCATGATTTGAACATCTTACTGGAATACTTCAAATGGAACGAGATGTATCATTGAATTTAAATAAAACAAAATTTATGATCTTTCATTCACCACAAAAAAGTCCAATTGATTTGCCATATCTTAATATAAATATCATTCTAGTTGATAGAGTTGAATATTTCAAGTACTTAAGAGTAACTTTTGATACGCACATGTCTTGGATTGAACACATTAAATCCGTCTTTAGTAAAATGGCTCTGTTAGTAGTCGGAGCAAATTAAAACCTCTCGAAACCATGCAAAACAAAAGTGTGAAAGCTATCTTGAAACTCCCTTTACGATTTTCATCATTGGAGTTATATGAAATTGCATCCAATGAAATTTTGCCGTTGGATGCGTTGTATGATTATCAAGGTTCATTATATATGTACAGGACATTAAATGTTTCTCCTACCTTATCTAATGTAGAATTTAGTAATTGTAACTAGTAATTGTATTTAATATTATTTTATTGTAATTTTTATTGTAACAGTGTTATTTCAAGCAACCGGAAGTGGGCCTAAGTTCTAAGGTGTCGCATCAAGACTTCTTATATTTCTCATCAAATACCAGATAACCGAAACAAGCATTGGTGGGAGTAGCTAGTATATTGCAAGATAATGATGATAATCGGGCACGGTTACATTAACTGTCGATAGCTCCAGCTGCTCCTTGTGTAGTTGAAAGGTCGCCTTAATTTCGTAAAAAGTTGTTTCTGAGATTTGGTTCAGCCGCGCCGTATGATCGTTATTTACCATTTCGTTTAGGTTGAATTATGGTAGAAACGAGATCTCTAATTTACTGTTAGATGATCTGTGACCTCATACTATGAATGTATTTCCATGCAGGGTACAGCTTCAATGTATGTCTAAAACTCCTCTCCTTCAATGAATTGTTTTGGTCCTTCTAGTCTCGCGATCTTTGCATATTAGGTTGCAGTTCGTCCTGGATTTGTCACGAAGATCCATGCATTATACTTGCTTCTGTTACAGATTGTTGGTAACCCTTCATTTGTATTATAGTCAATTTAAGTTGTATATCGCAAAGGTACTCTTCATCAGGGTACTTACAACTGTTAAACTAATCAGCGAACAACATCATATACAGATTTTGTTGCAAGGCAGTCATCAAACAGTTCTTAGTTGGTTTTACATATACATATTCCAGTTGATGCATTATTGGAATTAGTATAATATTATGAATAATAAATCTCGCGCTCTGGACCAATGGAACTTTTATTTCAAATATAATCGTGTTTCATAGTTTAATAGTTTTGATGTTAACTAACGGAGGAAATATCTTGGTTCGAGTTTAGATGATGAACGATGTGACGAGCCTGTGCTATTGAAGTTGCTGTGGTGTTAATATGAGTGATATAGCCTGCTTGGGGGAACCTCTGTAATGGTATTGATTACTGCATATTGAAAATTTCATATAGTCTTATCATTTCCAATAGAGAATTAAGAGCCAGATCTATGAATTGCTCAACAAACATCATGTTGGTAAGAATAGTGTTGAATGTCTCAATCTTTTGGCTATATAGTGGATAGTGGATTCCATAATCGACATTATTGTTGTTTTAGAAGCTTCCGCTGGTATTGTTGGTTGAATTTAGCTGATCAATGCTCTCGTTGTAGGCATTGCCGGCTCGTTGATTGAGTACTCCGAATAATTCGTTTGTGACCGTACCAACAAAGTCAAAACACAATTTTTCCGAATACGCGTCCAACAACTCATTTTGTTCCTTTTATCTCGAAGTACGATGCTTATAAAGGGTGTTTTTTTAGGAGGTTTGTTTTTCCGATAGATGTCGTTTTATTTTATGACAGTTGTTTTGACAGCTCAAAGTGGCATTTCTACTCAGTATTGTTTGGCAAATCATTATGAATAGGTTAACTCCAGAACAACGTTTTCAAATCGTGGAAATTTATTTTCAAAATCAGTGTTCAATTAAAAATGTTTATAGAGCACTTCGTGAATTTTATGGTGCACATAATCGTCCGTCAGAGACCACCATAAAGAACGTAATTACCAAATTTCGGTCTACATTCACTCTTTTGGATGCCAAGCCACCGACAAGAATGAGAAGAGTTCGTACAGAAGAAAATATTGCTGTCGTTGAGGCCAGTGTCGAAGAAAACGACAATTTATCGATTCGTCGTCGTGCTCAGCAAATTGGACTTTGTCCATCGACTTTATGGAAAATTTTACGTAAAGATTTGGGTTTGGTGCCATACAAAATTCAATTGGTGCAAGAATTAAAGCCACACGACCATCGTTTGCGCCGTGAATTCAGTGATTGGTCGTTAAATCAATTGAACGAAGATCCATTTTTTTACCGTAAAATTCTCTTCAGTGATGAGGCGCATTTTTGGTTAAATGGATACGTCAACAAACAAAATTGTCGCATTTGGAGCAAAGATAATCCACACGCCGTTCTAGAATTACCAATGCATCCTGATAAATGTACTGTTTGGTGCGGTCTATGGGCTGGTGGGATCATCGGTCCATATTTCTTTAAAAATGAGGAAGGACGACGCGTTACCGTGAATGGAAATCGATACAGAACCATGTTAAATGAGTTTTTGTTGTCAAATCTTGAAGATATGGATATGAATGAAATGTGGTTTCAACAAGATGGTGCCACTTGCCATACAGCACGTGAAACAATCGACTTATTGAAAGAAACTTTCAACGACAACATTATTTCGAGAAATGGTCCGGTGAATTGGCCTCCGCGTTCGTGCGATTTGACGCCACTCGATTACTTTTTGTGGGGATACGTGAAGTCATTGGTTTATGTGGATAAACCTCAATCGATTGACGCTTTGGAAACCAATATTCAACGTGTCATTGCTGACATACGCCCTCAAATGCTTGAAAAAGTGCTGGAAAATTGGACCTCCAGAATGACATTTGTGAAAAATAGTCGTGGTAGCCATATGCCAGAAATTGTGTTTAAATGTTAAATGCCAAAAAATTATCTACCAAATAAAAAAAAATTTTGGTCATTTCATAATTTTATATGTGTTTTATTCAAAAAAAAAATCGGCAACCTCTTAAAAAAACACCCTTTATTTGCGAAATTATAAATGTGCAATGATTGAGTGTAGTTTGAGTACTTAGTGTTACGTGTGACCTTAACTAGAGTAAGAATGTATTACGTGATGATTTTCCATCCCCGTTAATTAAACTTCCTTGTCCGATTAAAAATAAATAAATTTTGTCAAAATAACTTCCAGGATGGGCACTAAACATTGTTATGTTAAGATTTGAAGTGATGATGCTAGTCTGCGCATACAGAATATTGAGACCGCGTGAAGTAGTAATTTCGACTTCAATATTATCCATAGAGTTCTTACTATCATTGTTTGAGTATATTTCGCTTGTAGAGCAAATTTCCCGGGTCTTTTACGGAGACGACTCGTATGTGCTCCTCTCATTCCGGTTGCTTCAACACTTCTAGCTGGCACCCATTTCGAGGGTGGTAAGTTTCTTCTATGAGAACATAAGTCCCCAATTTGTATTTGTGCTTTTATCTGTAACCACTTTGGCCGTTGTTTTAATCTCCGAAGATATTCGTTACTCCATCTTTTCCAGAAGTCTGTGAATATATATATTCGTGAAATTCATATCGAGAACTGTGGCTCTTTATTCTGCCTTTATTATTACCTAAACGGTTTTTTTATAAAAAATTTAATGCTGTCTAAACAGTTTATGTGAAATGTATAAAAAATTCAAAACTCCAGAAACATTGTAGACTGATCATTTTGCATGTTGTGTTCTCGAATTTTAATCGTCGTTGGCCCAGAACGCACATGCCCTTGTAGCGATACGGAAAGTGGCGGAAGCATCGATAATTGAAAGATGGACGAACACCATCACATGTAACATAAGAGGGAAGACAAGGTTGGCAAAAGCAGGTCTTGAGGGCGAGAGTTAAGAAGGATCGTAGCGATTCTCACAGGAGAATGCGTTTTTTGGCGCACGAGGAATAGAATAAACCCAACCTTATAATCTAATCACTGCTGCATAAGCTGAAGTGATAAGGAGGGGGGCTGTAATGCTCTTTTCTGTTCCTGTCCTGCATTAGAGCGAAGAAGGCACACACTTCTGGGCCAATTCGTAATGGATAACCTATTGAATCTAGAAGCTATGAAGTAGCTGTGAATATATTCTAAAAACATAGGGAATAAGATGGCTATTACGTAAGCAGCCAGAAAGCCTTAATTATAATTACCATGGTAACGAAAATAAAAAGGGAATATGCAGCACAAATAAAATTTTAATTTTAAATTTTTTAAATTTTATGTTTGCCAGTAACACTATTCTGGCAGTTGGCTTTCTCTTTCTCTAGCTATCACATTCCATGAAGGGATTTTGCCGTCTGCACGATAGTACTCCATCCATCTTGATCTATTGCTCGCGCCCTTCAATTTTGGCGTTCGACGTTGCCTTGCCAGACCTTATTAATCGGGTTATGGTTATGGGAAACTTGCAACGTAATCTAGCCGCCTAATGCGAATCTGATATTCTTTTTCGGCAATTTCAAATGGGCCAAAGATGTTACGAACTAGTTCCCTTTCAAAAGTAAATGATATTTTACAGTCGTTAGAGGTCAGAGACCAGCTCTCGCCTTCGAAAGCCAGAACCGGTCTCATGAGTGTGAGTTTGATAAAGTGCGACCTTGCACGACTAAAAAATATGTGTTGATTGCAATAACCGGAGTGATCATAGAAATCTCGATGTCCGACAGATATTCGGGCTTTAAGTCTGCCTGCGTATCATTTGAAGATATTATTACTGATCCGAGGTTTTTGAAGTCTTCCAGACTGTCAAAATTATGGGCACCGATTCCGTTTTTTTGCTATCGAAATGCTCCTGACGATTGATACGAGTTTTATTTTGCTTTATTTAGCAGTCGAGCGGTATAAAGCTGTCCATGATATCATAAGGTGTTCGATCAAGAAACACGATATCATTTGCATATCAAAGAATTCAGCCCGACTTATTAGAGATGCTGCGTGAAGTGTTTATTTTATTATTTTTGTTAAGAAATCTTTATTTCTGTATAATATTACAACTAATCTCTTTGTTTAATCTAGTAAGTGTTATTTTAACCTATCGATTCATCCCAGCTCTGCCAGTCCTTTGATTTCAGCGACTCAGGGAACCACTAATTCTAAAGGCTTTATTCTTTTGAGGCGCTTGGGTTGGTGCAATCTTGTAGATTCCGCAGCTCCTTGTTGTCATGCTGCTGCAGTCGCAGTACATGACTCCTTGCAAATTTTTGTATTTCATCGCTGACGTATTCCATGTTTAAGACTTGATGGGGATTGTCATTTCTAATGTATCAAGCAGCATTCACAATGCTACTTAGTATTTTGTTTTGAAATGTTTGTATGATCTTAACTGTAGTTTTCTTTGCGCAGTCCCAAATCTGAATACCGTACGTCCAGATAGGTTTTAGGATTTGTGTATAAACAGCAGTTTGTTGTGCGTTGGCAGTTCGGAGTTTCTTCCAATAAGTCGGTGTATTTTTCTGAATTTTAAATTCAGTTCTTGCTTTTCTTTCTTAACATGTACTTATTGCAAACATAACATCTTCAGCATTACAAAGCGAAAGCAAAAGTAACACGACGAAGACGAAACCAAAGCAAACGAACAAATTTATTTGATAAAAATAAATTTCATTGTTCAACCAGTTCGTTCCACACACACACAGCCGTACCAGCAAGTTGCTTCACAAGCAGCACTACATCATTCGTTTGCCACCACGATGCCAGACGCCACTCCGCCAATGCATTATACATGGCGTACAAATTATAACTAACTATAGAAATTAAATTTAAAATTAATTTAATATATAATAAATTTAGTAAATTAAATAAATTAAATATAATAAACATATACGAATGTTATATCTGGTGACCCCGACGTTCGTTTTTACGGGACCAAAATAATAAAATAAAAATCATTGTTTTGTGTGAGTGGTATACAAATTTGAAGTGCGAACGTGTTAATAAAATTTTGTGTGGCATGACAATTTATGGAATGAACTATTTTTTTTGTGAGCGAGCCCAAAAATAAACTAAGCCGATCCACCAACTGAGTAGAAGTGAGTTTTTGGCGAACGAATAAAGCCGACGCATCCACGTGAAAAATTATATGGGCCAACACAAATTATGTGGGCCAATTTTTGCTCCCACAAATGGCGATAACGCCCCACAAGGGAGCTGGATGGTGGTAACAACAACAGCACCTACAATAGCAGCGGCGACGAGAAAAGCTTCCACAACAGCGGCACAGCAATGACAACAGTACGACAACAACACATAAATACAACAATAATAGCGGCAACAAGAACAGCGAAGCAGCAACGCGGCTGCGACTAATGTCGCTTGCTCTTGCATGGATTATGCAACATCCATGATTCATGAGTTAGCAAACAAAATTTACTCATTTCCACAATGACCCCAATCCTCCATCTTTTCACAATCCAGTATCTTGTCTCACACAGTCTTACGGTCATTTTCAATTGGCTGACTAAACAATATCCAACCAATACCGAGAGATTAGATGTCGCAAGCGAGGGATATTCTTCGGTATTATAAGAATGACCCACGATCGACACTTGAAAACTAAACTGGCAAACAATTATTCGCGATCGCCTTTCTCTTACACTCCAAAAACTAGACTTTTAGATTCGGAGTATCGATCATCGCAACGACCGATTAGGCACACAATTCGAAGCTGTTCACTGAGCTTATGCATCTCTTAAGCTCACATTGAATAAGAATTACTGTCTAACACTAACAAACAAATAATCAGTACCGAAAAAAAAACTTAAAGAACGGATATCTTTCGGTATCTATCTCAATAAATCAAGCGATCGCGATACATCAGTCATGAATCGTTTAGCTAATCCTACGATACCAAAAGATAAGATATGACATCAACAACGGACTGACGCCCAATCTTTACCATGTTGAGAGCCTATCGACAGATATCCTTTGGTATCACTGCAATAGCATTGTTCGACACTCTTCTTCACTGTGTGACTCATCTGGGGGAGGTAATGTAGCGGTTAGAATATTGAAAACCAACATTCTAATCGTACATATTGCAAACATGACATCTCGCAAACTCATCGCTAACGCATC
The DNA here is from genome assembly GCA_963691935.1 of Nephrotoma guestfalica. Taxonomy (NCBI): domain Eukaryota; kingdom Metazoa; phylum Arthropoda; class Insecta; order Diptera; family Tipulidae; genus Nephrotoma; species Nephrotoma guestfalica. The sequence goes on along the minus strand of OY829913.1, from coordinate 305,802,253 downwards.
ATTCATCGCTCTGTACGTGCAAACGGAGTAAATTCATCAACTGATATACATTTACACGCGAGACGGAAACAGCACGACGAGCATTACAAAAGGAAAGTAAAAGCAACACGACGAAGACGAAACCAACGAAGAACGAACAAATTTAATTTGTAAAATAAATTTCTCGTTCCGATCAGTTCGTTCATACCAGCCGCGAAAGCAACACGCTGCACAAGCAGCATATCGATTACCCCACATCACGATGCCACACTACTACGCCATGGAGGAAATTTATATTAAAAATTTAATTAAATTGAATAGAAATAAAAATTATAAAATAAATATCATGCCGAGGTACTTAGCATTATCAGAATATGGAATTTGTTCCGAATTCAGTCTAATCGGAATATATTCTAATTTCCCATTTGTAAAGTTGGTATTCTCCATTTTTTGTCCAGTTATTCACTATATTGATAGCATTTTGTAGTTTCCTAGTGGATGGACTCAACAATACTAGCACCAGTGGTCATAACAGCTAGGTCATCAGCAAACGTTCCTATTCTCGCTTCTACTATGTTTGGTAGATCATTTATATACAGGAGGTATAATTCAGAGCCCAGAACATTGGCTTGTGGAACCCATGCCACTATTTTCTTTAGTTTTGGATATTATAATATACGGCAAACCTCGTTGGAGCTTAAATTCTAGACCACGGTGCCAAACCTGATCAAACCTTTCTGATCCTGTATATCCTCATATTTATAGGGCGGAAATCGATAATGTGTTGCGTAACGCTGCTATGTAGCTATTGGTGGTGTTATTGCGGACCATCGATTTGTTTGTACTGCGAGTACATATAATAAGGAGCTCTTTGTCCGGTTCGTAAGGTTTCGGAGATCTCCAGGTCTTAGGAGAAAGTTGTGATGTATGTGATGAATTCGATATGGTAATCTGATGTCTTTGTGTGGGGTTCATAACATAGTAATTTTTGTGGAAGAAATTTGTGGGCCTGCTGCTCAACCAACTGGTTACGTGTGTGGGTCACGTACTGGTAAAACATTTATGTTACCTTATACTCGTATTATGGCAAAAACAGCATAAATGCAAATCGACATTTTAATTGCAATTTTTTATATTTTTGAAGCATTAGGCACGTCAAAATAAAATCATTCTTAACAGTTTGACTATACGAGTATATATAGTATGTACTCAAGCAGCGAAGGGAAATATCCTTCCAACAAGTGCTCTTAAAGGTTACATGATGTTTATGTAATTTTTTATTACTTTTAAGGATTTCTATACGAACGAAACACACCCAAAAAAAATAAAAAATAAAATCCTAAAATTAAAACCATACACCAATGACATATTTTTTCGGTTTTATTTTAGCTCGAGATGAGACGATGATGATTATCTATAAAACGTGGGAAAAGTCTGTTCAAATTTTCATTTTCATTGATTTTCTCGTATTCGTTATTAAAAACACACATAAAATAAAAAAAAAAAATAAATCTAAGCCATTTAAAATTAACTATATCAATGGTTGGAGTAACGTACCCAATATAAATTTAAAATAGTTTTAGTTTGTTTTCGAGAATATTTTGGGATGTCGAATAGAATTTTATAGACTTGTTGTGTGATGATGTAGTTTTTGAGTGTCATTTATTACACATTTTGATAAGAGAATAGGTTTTTAATGGATATTTAAATATGATGGTTATTTGTTGTACGAGAGGTTAAAAGGTTTTCTATACCAGACCTCTCATGCCGTGCATTGTACATATGGATGTTAATTGAATATAAAAAACCAATTAAATTTAATATGAACTTACTTTTCTTACTATAAGCGAAGTCAAATATATTATAACGTATGATAAGAAGACATCAGTGAATATCCTTTTCGAGGAGGAAATTTGATATTTTGTCTACTTTCTTAATCCAAGGCACAATAATACAAAGATTTTAATGAATGTGACAGATAATTAATTTTGTTGATGATTTTCAGACAGCTTCTTTTCAATTTTAAGAGACTGAAACTGTTTTAATGTCAACCAGAGCAAAAACACAAAATATGCTAGACTGGCTACCCGAAAACTACATAAGCGAAGATGTGTTAACAGTAATCCTTTTTTTTTTTTTGGTTATTTCTTATAGACGATACATATTTTTTTAGTGGCTTGTTATTTCATTAAAAAGGATCATTAATTTTATAGTATCATCATCGTTCAATATATTATATACGAGGTTTTGGTTCTCAACATATTACAACATTTGTGTGAGCGACGAAAAAGGATCGTTACCAAAATCTTAAATCGCTTAATGTTTTATGGTATTGTCATTTAGTAATTTTTTATAGGGACATTACATTTTCCGATTGAGATGTACTCAATTTTATATATTATTTTATTTTGTAAAATTTTTCTACATTAGACTTTCTTTTAACTAGGCCATTGACAGATTTATTCGAAATACGAGTACTCAATTTTTATATAAAATATTTTATTTTAATCAACTGTTAAGTGATTTGTTTACAAGTGAATATATTTAACTTTACTTTTACCACAAATATGAATAAATCATCGCTTGAAAATATTTCTAATATAACCGAACTAATTAACTGGAAACTAACAAATCATATTTCCAATACAGATTAGTCTTGTTATGCATCAGTATGAAATTGTAACATAAACAGTACAGTACCAAAAAATTAGATCGCATTCAACCAAATCTCATATTTCACAATAACCCTAATTTTATATGATGATCCAAACATAATAAATCTTCAATCCCTTCCTTAGCTCAAACAATGTTTTGTTTTCTTACACTTAACACGACGTGACTTTATTGCAATTAACGTCTCCCTAGTATTTTGTGTATAAACACAAGTAGTTTACGATCCTGATATAGGGTGGGAAAATCAAAACTTTTAAAAAATAATTTTATATCAAATGTTTTTTTGTTAAATCTAAAATAATTTGTAATATGAGTAAAGTACGTCAGACACACGAACCCAAACGGTAGCATAAGTCTCTACAGACCGAGAAATTTCTTCAATTTGTGATAAAATTTTCCCACAGAACGAATCGTTAAATAAACAACAAATCTTCGATACAAAATATAACTAACGAGCTGTGCAACAAAATATTATCATATTTTTTATGTAACAGTTGTCTTATGTTAAAATAGATATGTTCAAAGTGTTTTAATTTTGTTTTTGTAAAGGTTTAGGTATATTAAATTTGTATTAAGATGTAAACCAAAAAATTGATTAAAGTGTATCGGTGTCACGGTGTCTGGTAATCAAGTGGTGAAATATGAGTTAAACTTACAATTAAGAACATTTTTATTGTGTGAATTGAAGGCTGGTTAGTTAGGGAACAACGAACGTGCTAAACAAGTATTATTGAACCTAACGTATGGTATGATTTCAATGTATTTACATTGAATTTTTTTCGTGTTCTGTGTTTCCAACTATTATTTTCGATGGGTGCCAAATTGACGTCAAAACACTTTTCGAATAAAATTCATGCTGTCAATGACAACCAATGTAGGTTAGATTAGGTAAGGTTAGAGTCCTAAGGGACTGACAAAATCTCAATCAGGTCCGTAGCTGTAGCACAGCATTGTTTTCTCTCCTTACCTATACTCATGAAACCATCTGCGTGATATCCACGACGATTATTTTTCTGTGATCCGTCAATTCATTTAGGAGAGAAGTCCCAAGGAATTTAAGTATCCTATGCGTTAGGCGGGAATAGTTGCAAAGCAAATGCAGACCAGTTTCTTCCTCGTTTTCACCTTCACAACTACGACAGTAATTTTGTGAGGAGACAACCATTCTGTTCGCATGATTATCTACGAGATGTGTTCCGTAATAGTACTCACCAACATACTGACATGCTGCCGCCGCAACGATACCAGCTATCTCAATCTTGACAAGTCTAGTCTTAGCCAGACCTGCCTAATTACGCATGAGGTATTATTGTATCATCTGCCGTTCGTTGTTCTTCTAGCTTCCTCTTGAAGCAGTAATTTTCACCTAGTGAATGACATGTGAACGACCACCCTGCCTAGTGAAATAAAGCAGGTTGTCCGTTGACGAGCGAGCTTATCCGCGGGATAAATTCCACCCGATTTTAACTACACCCTGGCACCCACATCAGGTGGATGTTGCACTGATCTTCCAACTTGTTAAGAAATGAGAAACAACTCTGAGCTGCTTTCGACGTAAGTAAATATGCGTATCGCGAATAGTTCAGCTTTCCCATTCATCTTTGAACCATCAGTGTAGATATTAACACCATCAGTATTCTAAATAGCTTTTCCAAACCAGTCCTCTTTGGTAGGAATATTAGCTCTAAGGTATAGTCGGTAGTATTTTGGAAGTTCCTTTTTCTTAGAATAGATGAGTGTCCTCGCATCTTTTCAGATTACCAGAATATTTATGACTTGCGGTGTCCGTCTACTCACAAATCTGCTATTTATTGGATGACCTATCCACACTGACCTTCACTACGCTGCTTTTAAGAATTTGATCTACCCAGCCCCTGAGTGACTCGTCCAAGCACATGAAGAAAAGTACCTGCGTGATCGCCATTGGTCTGACGTTATTATCATGGAGTATTCGTTGTTTTCGAGAGATTTCTCGATAGAAAAAATACGAGAGTGGAAAGCAGTTAAAACAGATTACCACTTGTAGTATGCATGTTGAGATTTCGATAGCCTATTTGGCCCAATCGAACTGCTAATGTAGGCTGTTATCTGTAGGTCTTAGGTTTTTTGAACTGCAATGAGAGCCTTTTCCCGCCTTAGGTATAAATAATAAATTTACTTCCGTCTCTTAGCTAGGAACGTAACAGAGTTCTAGGCTTCTCTTCCCGCCAGGGTAAGATTAAGTATATCGTTTGTTGGGCATCCGTCGGTAAAATGCCATCGGGTACTGCCGACTTATAAGGCCTAAAGCTATTTATGGCCACTGGATTTTTCTTCTGCTTGTAACCTGGCTTGCAATTCCAACGACTCTGTTGTCTTTACGCTATTGTGGCGCGGATTCGGAGTTACCTGAAGAGTGAATTTTGAAAAATCCATTATTTAATTTTTTCGGTTCGCACGATTTTGATAAAAATTGGTTAAGGGCGGATTTCATGTGTCAGGAATCGATTTCCATGGGATCTAATTTCGGGAAAATTCGTTTAGAGGGTCCTTCGGTGGGACCCGGAATCCGTTAATATTTTTCTTCGGCTCGATTGATCTTGAAAAAAGTTGCTGTGATAAGGGTTCTCTAATCGATTGTGATCAGTCCTTATTTTAGGAAAATTCGTTTAGAAGGTCCTTTGATGCGGAGCGGGTCTCATTTATAAAAAGTTAGCTCGGACGATTTTGATAAATATTGGTGATGAGGGTTTCCGAGTCAATCTGATTTCAGGGTAATTCATTTAAGAGTCCTCGGATGGGTTGTCTTTTTGCACAATGTTGCATGATGTTGTGCCATGTTACGTCATGTTATATGATGTTGCACCATGTTTTTGTTTTATATTGCATCTTGTTGAGAGATGTTCTACTATGTTGCGTCATGTATGTTTTCCAACCGTTTGTAACATTTTATTTGGCTTCAACGATAAAATTTCGACAGTGTTTTCGAATGCAAGGAAATAATAACAAGGAGTTCTGATTTAATTCATAATTCATTTAGGAGTCATCCAAATGGTTTGTCATGTTGCACCATGTTTCGTGATGTTGCACTATGTTTCGGCTTGATGAGTGATGTTGCACAGTGTTACGTTATGTTGCACCATGTTGTTTGATGTTGCCTAGGTATTGCGAAATGTTTGTTGGTTGCGTTACGGTGACATTGTATAGTTGCATAATAGCGGAATTTTTAAAATGTTAATTGGTATGAATAACAATAATTATTTGTAGCGTTCACTATCTAATTAATGATTTGACGTCGACTGATGATGTCCGGGATTTCTTCAATTAATTTTTTTCGGCCCGCACGATTTTTATAATTTTTTTTACTAAAATACCCCCATTTTCGTGTATAAGAAACCAATTGCGATGGATCCCAATTTCTAGATACGGCGTAGGCTGAATTCCTACTATTTAATTTTATTTTAGGTATTTCTGTCTGATGATTTTCCCGTTTTGATGGGTACTGCTTTCTGACAAAATTGTTTCGGGGTCCTACGGTGGAGCTCGCCTACCTCCTTTAATGTTTCTTCGGCTCGCACGATTTTTGTAAAAACCAGTAACCCATTGTTTTGCGCCTTTTCGGGATAATTTATTTAGGGAGTCATTCGGTGGGGGTCAGTTTTAAAAAGGAGATTTCAGATACTAGGAATCGATTTCAATGGCTTTTAATTTCGTAACAAGTTGTTTAGGAGGTCATTCGGTGGGGCCTGGATCTATTTTTTCTTTAAATTGTGGCTCGAACAATTTTGATAAAAATTAGTAAGAGGTGTTTCCAGGGCCAGGATAATTCCTTATTTATGAGAGTTCTCGGTGGGGCTTGGACCTTTTAACATTTTGTTTCGTTTCAACGAATTTGATAGAAATTTGTCGGAACAGGGTTTGCGAACGCGACGAAACCATTACAAGTTCTGATTTCTGTATAATTAATTTAGGAGTCCTCCGAATGGGCCGTCATGTTGTACCATGTAGCATGATGTAGAATCATCGTGCGTGATGTTTCACATTGTTGCGTTATATTGCGCCATATTGTGTGATGTTGCATTCTGTTGAGAGATATTGCGTCATGTGTACCATGTTGTTCAATTTTGTACCATGTTGCTTCTAATTGGGTCTCAGGATTCGGATCAAACGATTTTTACAAAAATGAGTAACAATGGTTTTCAGTGCTAAGAATCGATTGTAATGAGCTCTTAATTCGAGAAAATTTGTTTTAGGGGTTCTCAATTAGGATCGCGGGCACTGTTAAAAGAAAATCGGCTCGAACGATTTTGATAAAAAATTGAAGAAATAATGTATTCGAGGGCCAGGAAGCGACTGCAATGGATCACGGTTTTGAGAGATTTCTTGAGAGGTGCTCGCTTTTAGTCGTTAATCAGATTAATGATGAAAATGGGAATCTAATAAAAATATTGGACATGCTTCTGGAAAATTGTCAATTTAAATAAACCTAAGCCATTACTTAACCCATTGGGACACAATTCTCTTTATATGTTTAACATACAGGATGGGACTCCAAAATAGTTTCGGATATGATTTCGAAAAGAAAATGGATTGGATGGAACGAAGAACTTTCTCAAACGAATCGTATGGAACTCGGTTGGTACTACGAAAATATCTAATTTGATTGCAAAAAAACTACAGATTTCTTAAATTGAATAGATCTAAGCATTTGATTAACCAAGTGTGGCGTAATTATTACTTCCTTTTATAAAGTAAAAGTAAGTACATATAGTATATTCATGAAAATTTGCGACCTCGAAATTTACTCTTCGGTATACTGCTGAAGTCCGAAAATTGGATTTCGATATGGTGTGTGTCTGCCAATCTGTGTCCTCTCTACGGATCTGTGTCGGCTTAGATGGATTGACTGATTTTGATGAAACTTCATACTTAAAACTTTTCATAAATTGAGAAAACTCAGTGGAATTTGACGGAAATCGGTACACCGAAAATAGCAGGTTCCATAGGAATTCTTTCGTTTATTGACATAGCATCTACGAAAAACGATTAAGAACAAACGGATCCTAAATTAAATTTGTAACAAAATTGGTATACTTATTTTATTCAAAATTTAAGCTTCACATCGATTTTAGATAATAAATCGGTGCCCCAGGGACTTTAATGTAGTTTAAATAACATATTTTGTTGTCGTCATTTCGTATCACAAACTACGGTACTTGCGTCACTACAGACCTTGTAAAATTAAAACTTGTGTCAAACATACTGCCAAATTGTGCCAAATTTTAGATAAAATAACCACTTGCTATCAAATAACATTATATATTTCATAGTTATAGCATATTGCCAAACTTCAGCCGCTTTCATATGGAATCGTTTAACCTCATAAACCTGGTGCGATAAAACATGTTCATAACGTACAGTTGTGTATGTTTTGTTTTCTAAACTACATACAATAATTCTGAATATCAAATTACATTAAATTAGATTTTAATGATTTTTCTATGGTATTTGTTGTTGTTTCATTTTCTTTCTTACCATGTTCATATATACTACGTAATTATACTTTGGAAACAATAAAACAACTGAAATGTATAATCCTTTCCTAAGCGTATTTAGCATATTGGATTGTTAACCCAAACCTAAATATTCGAAGTCACAATATATAAAGTGGAAACACTCCACTTAGCACATAAGGGTTAATATTTTTTCTCTGTCTAAACAAACAATAAAACCATTTCAAATACGAATTAGAATACAAAGTGTGTATCTAATTTCATATTATATCAACTCAAAGAAATGACCTAAATTTTCCCATTTCCAAAATTTGTAAATTCGGTAATTTATGAAAATAGAGCTATATATAGACCTTCCACAGATGTTAAGTAAAAAAATATTCGCGATAGTCCGTGTCATAGCATGTTTATAAACTTTTAATCACGCACTAAAATGTTGGTAATTAATTTGTTTGGAAATTGGGACCATAGATTTAAAGTGCCGCCGGATAGCTTGCCTGTTTATATAATTCACCCTATTCAAAGTTTTCATTCTTAAATTGCTCAGTGAGTAAATGAATTATTCAAATCATTCTCGTAATTTTTTTTTTGAATGAATTTAATTTTCTGTAGGGCAGAAAAACAAATTTACTATTGGGAAAATCCGACCCAAGTTAAAAACAAAACTTAGTAGAATATTAAATCGTTTTTGATTTGGAGCCAAATAAAATAAAACTGACATAATTATATCTAATATTTTTCTAATACGATTATCTTAACACAACTCACTCGCAGTTAATTTTATTCTTCGTCTTAAATACACCACGAAACTTAATTTATCAACATCATTTTATATAACAAGTATAAATTTAGAAAAACGTACGAGTAGTGTATCGTAATACGGTACATTTTCATGTTTCCGGAAAATCCAATGACTAAGTTAAGTGAAAATAGAGTTGATGCTTCACAAGAAAATGGAAAAAAAGGATGCATTGTTGTTGATGTTTTGGTACACAGCTAAAAATACTTACATATACAACGAGTATTAAATTGCGTAAGGTTTTCCGTAAGTAATGTTTTGATTTTCTTGTAGCAAGTGTTTAATTGGTTGACACGATCTACAAAATATAAATAAGGAAATAAAATATTTGCAAACATTAAAATGTTTTGGAAAATTTTTCAAAAATGTACCAAAACAAGAAAACAAAATATAATGTTGCATTAAAAACCTTTTGAATCGCGATGGTGTGTTGGTAGACAATTCGACCGCAATTACGTCTCTTATGGTGCAGTACATTAAGATGCAAAAAAGCAAATAAATAAATAAAAATAGAAAACAGTCGGAAAATTGTAGGCAACAACAATAATTCAAGTCGAGTATTAATTTCAGTTTGTTATTGTTCGCGTACAATTTTGTATGTGTTAAAAGAAAACACCTGCGATGAAAATTTTATGAGATTCGTTTAATGATGTGACTAAAATGGATTATGCAGTTTTCTTTAATAAAATAATAAGTTTATTATTTGTAAATGATGAATGATAATTGGGTATTTGTGTTTTAAAATTAACTGTAAAATTGCATTTGCTTTTCCGAAATGAAATTTATGAGCTGTGCAAAAACACAGCATTGCAATTGGAATGTTTGTACGTTTTGTGATCGCTATGGTGTGATGTTACTTATTTATGTTTGGGAATTCCCCCAAAATCGGAATGAAGAGTATCAAAGAATTATATTGTACGAACCAGGAAGTACATTATTTTGTTCAATTAGAAGTATTTTATTATACCACCGTCTTCTCTTACATTACACGTACTATCATAGTTTTGTTTAAACGACTCTAATTTTCTAAATGTGTACTTGTTTTCTACGTCTTAGAACTAGGTTCGGAAGTAGTCTTCGGATAGTTTTTGATTGAGGTCTAGTCTAGAGACTCGGCTCTCTTTCAACAGCCGGTTTACGTATAACAAGATGGAAGAAGAGCAGAGGGATTTTAAAGGCCGGTATGAGCCGGTTATGTACATCGACCGCTCAGTTTATGCAGAAATTTGGCCCATTTAATTTTAGCCATTTAATTTACTGCATTCTCTGTGTGCTGAGAGGTTTCATGCATATTCTACTAGGTGCGCAACTAAATTTCCGGTTTTAAAAAAAATGAAAAGTGGAAAATTCCAATAGAAATATAAAAAATGGTTTATTCAAAGTATTGTCCTTCGCTATCAACACATTTTTGCCATCTCTCTGGCAATACAATAATATACTACGACGATAAAACAACGTCTTTGAGTCGAAACCATACAACCAACCAGTTTTGCACTTCTTCAAAACTAGCCAAGTCTAGCCCTTACAAACCTGTAGTGTTGCCCATTGACAGATCTGGTCCCACCAAGCGCAGAGCATTGTTTTCTTTCCGAAGCGATTTGGCCGTGCCGTTGATATTCTTGCTTCGCCAGGTAGAAGCCACGATTGTTTTTGTTTGGAATTCTTAAAAAAGATCCACTTCTCATCTCCTGTAACAATTCGATGCAGGAAGGTCTTTCTTTCATGGCGTTAAAGCAATACTTCGCAGGTTTCTCTTCGAGATTCCATCTGTCTCTCAGTCAACTCAGGCGGCACCCATTTTCCCTCCGTTTGAATTTTTCCGAGAGCAAGTAAACGTTTGGTAAATACCTTGTAGAGTCTTGTTTAATGCCTCAGCAAGTTGATCTTGAGTTTACGTATCATCTCCATCCAATAACACTTGCAATCTTAAACCAATCTTCACAGCAAACGACGTGCTTCAGCTGCTTTTTTTCAAGTTGAAGCGAAATAGCAAAGCTTCCCGCAAATGCTGTTTGTTTGACACAAAGCTTGATATTTTCGTTCTTAGAAAAAATATTTTTGCGTTGCGATATGTGCTGGTATTACACCTGGTTATCGTTAACAACTGTCCACGCTATTAACAAAACACAACTTCTGACATAAATGACAACTAGATCTGTCGCTAGCGCCATCTGATAATAATATACTTAGGCCGAACTTGGATGCATCTGTTTTAACAGTTCAACATCCACCTATTCTAATGTTCATCAACGTTGTGACATTTATTATACTCTAATTCTCTCATGGGGCAAAACCTATCCTTGTTGTTAATGAGTACGCCTTAAATAGTTGATATCTCAGTTTATTGATCACTGGAATCCATAGTTCGATTAGTAATTTCGATGTTGTTAGTAGTGGTTTGGCAGTTATAAATTAACCACCTTACATCCAGGAATGGATAATGATCTTGAAATATTTTGATGTATCAGCTTCAATTGCTGGTCAAGTTGTTCTCTAGTTAGAATGGGCGCTTGATGAATATCAATAAAAATAATGAGTAATTCTTCCTCAATTTGATAATTGGTTAGGCCCGACCAGTGTTGTGCGTCTACGCGTATTTCCGAATTGTCTACATGATGGTGTCGAAAATAGTGTAGACAATTAGTTTTTGCGTAGACAATGTCGAGAACTGTTGGTATAATTTGTTGAATTATTGTTGTTTGTTGTTTTTTCTATTGTTTTTCTGTACGAAGTCGTCATCTTACAGTTTTCCAATTTTTAAATTGGGGTATACCTATATTTTGGATCCTGGTCAAACGATGCCTTCGATATTGGTACAACCATAAACGATTTCATTTTCGTTCGTGGGATAAATTTTACAAATCCTGGTTTAATAGTTGGCATTGTTTTAGCATACACTGATAGGTTTCGCAACTTTCATACCAACCGTTTACACGAGCCTGTAACATTTGCTGATTTGCAGTATTGATTCTGATTTTCAACAACAAAATTATAAAAAATTTCATTCTGGTCGCAATCGATTTAGATTTTAACGAGATCAAATAAAATGTCGGTATATGTAATGCATTTTCATGAACTTAATCGATTATCATAACGCTGTACGAGGCTAAATTCAGCTATGGTTTAAAAGAAATTCTCTGTGCCAATAAAATTATATGCCTATCATGCACTTGAGCAACGTAGTCGGAGTTACTACCAGTAGTTCTAGTAGAAAAGAGTTTTTTCAATTATTTCAGTATTTTGAGTTTTCGGTTTTGTACTCAAATTAAAAATAAAAATAATTAAAAAATTTTGCCTACAGATATGGCGGCCTCACGACGAGTTTGTGCACAACCGATTGTTCATAAGGTTTTTCCAGACTAAAATTGTCTGATAACTGTGATAAATCTTTACTTGAACAAGAATACAGATGGGAACTTTTTAATGTAAGCGATATCCATTTTATTCAGGTTAGCTGAGAATTCCATTTCTTCGAGAGATTGAGATGAAACATTATAAAATCGAAATTATTGGCCTCAGGGAAGTGAAATGGAAAAGCAGTGCAAAGTAAACATAAGCGAAGGAAATTCCCTCCGGGCGCGTTCATATATTAACAATAGCTAAAGCAAAGAAGACACTATTGGGATGGAACCCAGTTAAAAGCCAAATAATCTTAGCAAGAGTCCATAAAAATACGAAACACAAACAATAATGCAATGCTATGCCCCAACAGAAGACGCATATAAAACAACCAAGGATGAGTTCTATGAACACAATTGATGGCAGAACAGGCAATCAAACAGATCGGAGAAACGTCGGAGGTGAAATGTCAATACGAAGATTGACGCGCGATAAATCAAGGAATGAAATGAAACCAAGAACCCGAACCATGTGCCACTACATAAACATGTACGATAGGCAAGTGGAAAATTTGTCAATATCCTACCAATAAGGGATGCATAGGGTCAAATATTCACAACAAAGCTCAAATATTCAAAGGAGACCAAACGACAACTGCAACGACTCTAACAGCAGTAATAACAGAAGTATGGACTTCCGGTAGAATACCGTGAAAATGGAAGATTGACATAACGATTATCAGATCTAGCAAAAGTAATTGGCTTCAAAACAAATATCAGGAAAACCAAGACGATTATGCGAAACGGTCAATTAATTTGTATACCTTGGTTGTATGTACTCTAGCGCAAAGTAGTGAATCAGATGAAGATTTAAAGAACCGAATAAATAAAGCAGAACAACATTCGGAAAGTTACACATACTGAGAAACACAACTGCCATATCCCGCAACACCAAGCTAAGGTGCTTCTGGACCAACAAAATAACAAATGTTGAACTTTTTATAGGCAAAAAAGTCAATCAGTCATTTGCATCGAAACACAAAAGCACAAGTGCGGATGGATTGACTATACACTGAGGAGGTCCCAGAATGACATAATGACGTCTCTGGAATGGAAAATTGGACAACCAGCTGTAAAATTGAAACGAAGAATGCTAGCGAACAACCACCGTATTCGCCTGATATGGATGTGGCTGACCTTTTTTCCTTTTTCTCTTTTCTTTGTTCGATTGAGATGAGCTGTTTAAATAGATCACTGTAAACAAACTAAATGACAGATCGCGCTTAAACTTGACGTCAAGATAGAGGACAGTTGTGGCAACTTAGCGACAACAATTTTAAAATCCACTTAAGTGGGCTTTTTAAATGATCAATTCCCGTTACTTTCTAGACAGAGTGTGATAATACGGCACAACACTGGGTCCGACACTTTTTAACTTTTGTGTTGCGAAAGTGCGTTGGTTTTAATTGATCTACCTTTGTGGGTGAATTTCTAAACGCCAACAGTATGAGGGCTAATGTGCTCAAAAAACTATAACAGGAGCTTCCATCCTTTTTGAACCTGATAATTTTATTTTAGTTTTCCAGATACAATTCCCATCGTCGATGTGCCCGATGTGACAGTAACTTCGTTTGTATGAGCGATTAATTGGGTTAGATGTTCTATACTGCTTGTTAGCTACTGCAGTTCGCTCTACCCAATAGTTTTCCAACGTTGTTTTCTGTTCATGGATCAGGCATTCCTACTGCAATTTTTCAAAATAAGTGCCTGGTGTAATTTCAAGTTGTATTACATCCAGGCTGACTAGAGCTGGCGTTGTGTACGATCGATTTCGTTTGAAAGATTTGACGTTTTGGTAGAGCATTCGCAATTATATGTCCTTAAGAGTGGTAACATGATTGGTGATCTTTTACGATTGGTAAAAAGTATGAGCAAACTGTATGTTTTTTGGATAGGACTTGTTTGGAACTTCCCTTGCTTGTGACAAATTATAACGACGAATTTTATAATGCTCATTGAGGTAGTGGTCGATTTGGTTCTATGATTAGAACTATATTTCCAATACCTATATGGAGTTTTCCCTCATGCCATTTTCTTCTTCATTATAATGATGTTGTCAAATATTCCTCAGCTTCTTAATCAACTTCCATCGATTGTTTACTAGTTTATGGTTTCCTGTTTTCGATGGGTCTCTGTTGAAAATCACTTCTGGTAGGTGTTTAGTTGCTACGCTTTGTAGTCCACCTAATTCGTATATTTTATATTTACACAAGTTAGGACTCAGCTTTATTCTGGTATTGGTATGAATTAACTTTGTTCATCGGATTGTACTGGATGTAATTAGGGCTTTGCATGTAATTTTTTGTTGTAGTGTGATGGTGCCATTTCTTTCTATTCTTTTAACTGTGCATTAGATTCTTGTTTGTTTTGTTTATAAAGCATTATTATCCCTTCCTATTCCTAATTTTGTGCAATTTCGTAATGAGGCTCTGATTTATTAGGTTGGAAAAACTAGTCATAAATACTTCTAGTTCATGTTTATCAACATCTCGATCTGTTGAGATACTAAATGTAACACCAGTCCCTCGTAAGTATTTTTTATACCTATTATATAGCGTCCTTTACCATTGCTCCCATGCCAAGCTTGACAGGTTGTATTTCTATTGTTCTGAATGTTCATCCTCTGTCGCGTGATCTCCGGCCGGTTTATGTTTCTAACTGACCTAATAGGGATGTAATTCTTAAACTCTGTGTGATGAATATTGTCTGATTTGATTTCGTTCAATAGTCCTATATCCGGGTTATGTTGGTTTAAAATGTTTAACAAATTCAGTCGTCTTGGTATATTAACGATGGTGGTTACCAGGTGGTGGTTACCAGGCCCGTTGCCTTTCTAATAAGTGTAGTGTGATTGTTTCAAACTTTGTCTTACCGCCTTTTTTCAACATATCTGTTAAATTACTGTTTTCTTTATGCACCGACGTTGCTGGTTCAATTTAGGCTGGTTTTTGTCGATTGATTTGATTTTTTATTTTTAATTTGTATATGTAACTTTGGTATATTGGGCAGCCTTTGAACGTAACTGGCTGATCTAAGTCAAAAGTAGTTCCAAAGCATATTTAAATTTTTAATTTGCGTTACCATCTGGTTTTATCATCAAAAAACTGTAACGTCACATGTTATAGAGTAATGCTGGACAAATTTTGGTTAATTTTTTGCTCTTACCGTAGAAATGAAATTGTTTGCCTGAGAAGACACATTGTCGTTGTTTCCTTTTGAAAGTATGAAAATTTGGAAACATTATTATTATGGCTAAGGTTAAAAAGTTTATTTTAAAATTATCGTAGCAATTGTAACGTGTAACAAACACAAGTACCGGTAAAGAAAAGTACTAAGTAGGTAACCTTACAGTCAATTATAGCAACTGAGCCTGAAATCGGCTTTCATGTGTCCATATAGACTTTCGACATTTTTTTATTTGTTTAATCCATCAATTAGGTTAGTTGGTTATAATGTGTGGCGTTATTTCCATATTTGTTCGTGGAATATAATTATGTTATTTTACAGGGTGACTGACACGAAGTGCTACCAAAACAAAACGCCACAGAATTTTTATTTGTTGATGAATTTTATTGAATCAAAGTAAAAAATGCTCACAAATATTTACATTTTCGAATTGTATTAGCAGTTTTCGATATGGTCACCCTTAGCCACGATTATGGCCTTCAAACGGCCGACAAAGCTATTGCATGCAGCACGAAAGTGGCTCTGCGGTATTTTGGCCCATTCCCGGCGAAGCGCTTGCTTGAGATGATCGACACTTTGGTATTTTTTTGTCGGAACCGTGCTCTTCAAAATACCCCAAACCGAGAAATCTAGCAGATTTGCATCCGGTGAATTTTGTGGCCATTGTGCAGTGGAAATGAACCGCGGAACGTTGTTTCTCAGCCAATCTTGATTAACGCGCGCTTTATGACTCGGCGCTGAGTCCTGTTGAAATGTCCAGGCTCTGGGGCCGAAATTTGTGCCCAAGGCTTCAACGCTCCCTCCAACACATAATTCCGATAAATTTGAGCATTTATCTTGATGCCACGGTCCAAAAAAACTAGCGGTGAACAGCTTTCGGCCATTACGGCGGCCCAAACCATCACCATCAGCGGCGCTTGGTTTCTAGTGGCAATCCGTTGTTCAAATTTTCAGAAGAATGGCCGGATAAGTAAATCCGATCGTTTTGCTTGTTCACATGTTGCTCAAACGAACGGTGACTCATCGGAGAAAACCAAATTCGGCAAATTGCCACTTTCGTGCAAGCGTAACAACTCCAAGATGATCTTTCAATATGTGCTGCATCCGTTCGAGCGAAATGTTCGCCTCACGAGCCATTTCTCTGCCGCTACGGCGCGAATTCCGAGCCAATTTGGCCTTCACCTTCCGAATGATTTTCGGCGATGTTCCAGTGCGTTTCGGTTCACCACCATGGCGTTATGCAATGCTGCCAGTATCGTTATAACGATTTATCGTGCGATACACAAACATTTTATTCACATGCAAATGTTTTAACTGGTTAACAATCTGCGGCTGTGGTTTTCCAGCCAAATATAGAGCAATCACACTATTACGCTTGAACTCCATTTCGGATAACTTTTTTTCTGAATATTTCCCACTAAAATGCTTTTGTGCGCTAAACAATGGAATGATCTGTCATTAATGTAAATTTGAGCGCTCTCTCATCACTGGTTTGACAACAATGACAGTCTGAAGTTGGTAACACTTCGTGTAAGTCACCCGGTACGTATCTAGGATCAATGAAAATAATTATATTACCAATATTTGGTAATGCTTTAGTAATGTTTGGGTTAACGTAAGGTTTCACGGACACAGGGGGCTCCGGTTATCGCTCAGTACACTAATAGATTCCGTAACTTTCTTACAAGGCATTTACACGGTAATTTAACATTTGCTGTTTTGTCGTATCTATGCTACACAATCGTCAACGTAATCGTTCGACAAGGAATCCAGAATTGGATTGGAGAATGTTCAAAGAATTTTTCCTGAATCCATCCTCTATATAGAAAATATGTAGGTCCGGCTATAGGTTTTAAAAGAAATTCACCTGAATACTTTGTTAATAATGTTAACGTCCGTTGCTTGTGCAGCATGGTTGGGGTTACTATAACACTTATTCGATAAAGGAGTTTTTAGTGTTTTTGGTTGTGTTTCAGTCTAAATTAAACGAAAATCCACAATAAAATATTGCGGCGCAAAGATTTGGCAGCCGCACGACGAGTTTGTCTACAATTGATTGTTTTGTGTGGTTTACCAGATTAAAATTCAGGTTGCGATTTGTTAATGTGAACGAAACCCATTTTGTCCAGGTTAGCTGAGATTTACATTTGTTTGAGAGATTCGCCAATTGATTATCAATTGACGTTTGTTTTTCCTGGTCCTTTTTCACTGGAGTTATTTTGCTTGAAATGTCCAGCAAGTATTCGGTCATATTTTGGAATTTATTAGCATTAAGGACCGCGGAAATATTTTATGCTTTATCATTATATTGCCTTGGTGATGATATTGGATATTATAGTTGGTACATTAACTTTCAGATGGATTTTTGAAGGAATAAACAAGAAATATCCATTTTTCCCTATCACTCAGTATGATAAGGTTAAGTGCAAAATCGGTTAATGTGAGAATTTAAATTGGAAAAACTGTTTTACTAATCCGAAATAATTGAAACGAGGGGTCACGAAATGATTCACTATTTGGTATGGGTTTATTACCATCAATATTAATTGAATTGGTTAGCCGATGCCATAGCTGTCACTTAACCCCTCCAAGCTGAATAAACATTACTGGAAGGTGTAGAGATCAGTTAACATGTCGTTATAGCATCTAAACGATTTAAAAAAAAATTAATTTCGGACAGATACACATACATAAGTGTTTCATTGCCATATAAAAATTTGGGATCAAATGTTTTATATGTGAGGAAAGGAAGAAGCTCCCTTACTACAATTTTACTGATTGCTAACAGCAACAATACTTTTCGACGTTATCTACATTCTCTACATTGTCGACGCCATTTTTTTAATTGTCTACATACACTGTAATACGTGTAATAGAATATTAATTAAAAACGCGATGTAGACAAAACGACACAACGCTTGGATTGAATCAGTTCCAATATTTGAGCCAATTTCGAAGAGCTTTCTAGTGTTTGATAATTTATTAGCTATGACAAAATGAGATATATAAAAACATGAATTACTGTTATAAAGGGTGTTTTTTTAAGAGGTTGCCGATTTTTTTTTGAATAAAACACATATAAAATTATGAAATGACCAAAATTTTTTTTTATTTGGTAGATAATTTTTTGGCATTTAACATTTAAACACAATTTCTGGCATATGGCTACCACGACTATTTTTCACAAATGTCATTCTGGAGGTCCAATTTTCCAGCACTTTTTCAAGCATTTGAGGGCGTATGTCAGCAATGACACGTTGAATATTGGTTTCCAAAGCGTCAATCGATTGAGGTTTATCCACATAAACCAATGACTTCACGTATCCCCACAAAAAGTAATCGAGTGGCGTCAAATCGCACGAACGCGGAGGCCAATTCACCGGACCATTTCTCGAAATAATGTTGTCGTTGAAAGTTTCTTTCAATAAGTCGATTGTTTCACGTGCTGTATGGCAAGTGGCACCATCTTGTTGAAACCACATTTCATTCATATCCATATCTTCAAGATTTGAAACAGTACATTTATCAGGATGCATTGGTAATTCTAGAACGGCGTGTGGATTATCTTTGCTCCAAATGCGACAATTTTGTTTGTTGACGTATCCATTTAACCAAAAATGCGCCTCATCACTGAAGAGAATTTTACGGTAAAAAAATGGATCTTCGTTCAATTGATTTAACGACCAATCACTGAATTCACGGCGCAAACGATGGTCGTGTGGCTTTAATTCTTGCACCAATTGAATTTTGTATGGCACCAAACCCAAACCTTTACGTAAAATTTTCCATAAAGTCGATGGACAAAGTCCAATTTGCTGAGCACGACGACGAATCGATAAATTGTCGTTTTCTTCGACACTGGCCTCAACGACAGCAATATTTTCTTCTGTACGAACTCTTCTCATTCTTGTCCGTGGCTTGGCATCCAAAAGAGTGAATGTAGACCGAAATTTGGTAATTACGTTCTTTATGGTGGTCTCTGACGGACGATTATGTGCACCATAAAATTCACGAAGTGCTCTATAAACATTTTTAATTGAACACTGATTTTGAAAATAAATTTCCACGATTTGAAAACGTTGTTCTGGAGTTAACCTATTCATAATGATTTGCCAAACAATACTGAGTAGAAATGCCACTTTGAGCTGTCAAAACAACTGTCATAAAATAAAACGACATCTATCGGAAAAACAAACCTCCTAAAAAAACACCCGTTATATATAAATTTTAATTAACGTTTTGCAATTCTGGTAACACTTTAATTAAGGAATGTTGTTAATGGTTAAACCACTTAAGAACATAATGTTACCATTTTCTATTTGTAATGTTCATAATTTATGTGTTCTTAAGTTTCACACAGACATATTAAATATGAATCAGATTAACTTCCTGGATACCAAATTTGTATGTGCATCTTATGGCCGTACATTTCCCCTATAATATTGGCTTACGAACTAATTATTCAGGTACCAGAGATTTCCCAGATAGAATTCATATTTATTATGGATACGTAATAACCATATGTGTGTCACAAAAATGTCGGTCTTTAAATTCAATCACATTTTCTGAATTACACAAAAAACAGCTTAATGTCGAGTGTTGACTAATCAAAAATTGTATTAATATAAAGTGTAACTTTATTAATAAAAAGAATTTTAATATGTGACTCAACATCTCTACAGCCAAAACGACAAGTAGATACCAGTAGACGAACAAGTGTTTTTCAATTTGGGGTGAAAATCAGATTAATTACGACCGTGTTTGACTTATATACATATTTACCATCTACACATAGTTCTTTGGTTAGTAACACCCACACAAATTTTACAAATCACAATAAATAAGCAACATATCATCGTCTGTTTACTACTATAGCATGTTGTTGTGATGGCTTGTGCGCAGAACTCGTAAACTTGAAGAAAAAAAAATTCCCTAAAATTTTGGCATTAAATATGCACAACTAAAGAGCAGAAAATTTGTGTGTCAATAAATTCGTTATGCATATTAACCAAATGACTAACCCAGCAAGTAGGAAAAAAAAATTTATAGACATTTTTCTAAAAGTGAATCGTCTCGAATTCAACATGTGATAAATTTTATCCGAATGTTTACTTAAACCAACAAAAATATTTATCTGTTATATACGGATCATTATGTCTCTGTAACGACACATTAAAAAAATAATATAGATTTGGGAAATGCATACGTATTTTGTACATTCCTCAATAAAGAAGGGTTACTTCAGTTTAAACTACGTGGATCGTAAATTAGAATACTCGAGCTGCATACAGGCGAACGTATTTTGTGGAAAAACGCCACCTTTATACTCCGCTTTCTCATGTGCTTTGTGACATCTCAATGTGATAGCATTTTACCGGAAAAATAATAAATATCGTAATTATGATAAATTTGTTGCTCGACTTTTCCCAGGATCGTCATTCTCGCATTACTATAGTCGTCGGCTTGATTGAATACCATCGAGAGTATATCAAACGAGAAATGAGGTATCAATGATGAGTTGTTTATCTTAGAGCGACATGTCAATTAATTAGATTTTCAAGATGTTTACATAAACATTAATCATGTTAAACACGCCGAAAATATTTATGAATCATTATTTAGTTAGTCATGTTTTAGGCTTGAAATACGCTGGGCCAAATATCGCCCTTTAAGAACGTGTATATACGAGTATAGTATGGAAGTACATCGGGAATTTTACGCGCGAAAATTTTGTCTCTAAATTACAAAACAACATCATAGAATGTAGTTTTTCAATTTAAATTACAAAACCAAAATACAAAAAATAAAAATAAATGTTATAATTAAATTAAATGGATCGTTATAATTTTTAATTCTTTTTAAAATTAATACTTTTGGATTGGCACTGATCCAAAAAAAAAAATAATTAAAAACCCAATATTTAAAGGGCGTAGTAGTAAATGGGTTTTACACTCTGTTTTTATTTAATGGTGCATTTGGTTTTGATTAATAGGTGAATGAGTTGGAAACGTGTTTAATTACATTTTGTATTAATCGATTCATTTAATATGTGCAGTACGTACTGTTGTCATTATATGTGATGATATTATCGATTAAGAGTGGAATGGGGTGTGATTGTGTGCACATAGGCAACCAATTTTAAATATCGCGGTTTAACTACACACACTTTTAAATCTGTTAACTGTAAAAATGTTTCTTTTCACATAAATATGCAATGACGCTAGAATGGTCACCAAATGAATGGTGGTGAAACAATGCCTTGGTGAGGATTTTAATAAGCCAAATTTAAGGAATAATCAATCATGAAATTAGAAATAATATGTCTCGGATAGTGATGGAATTTAAAAATAATAGACTTCCACACTAATTTCACACTTTTGGAGTAAGAAAAGTTGTGGAGAGAACCAAACATACACTTTAGGGACAGTATTTGTAGTGAGCTGGTGAAATACATATACGAAGTCTATTTACGCAAAGGTCTAAGGAATACCCTCGCGAATGGAAGTTTTGGTAAATAAGGCTTAAGCAATAATACTTTAAATTATCTGGCTTGGCCTGGAACAATAACGTAGGTACTAAACGCTAAAAGCAAACATTCTTTATTACTTTTGATCTTTAATCTAGCGTAACAAGCACAACGCCCTCTAGCTTCAGAAATGTCAATTAGCCCGAAACAATGTAGCGCGCTGTCATTAAGTTTGATTAATATAGGGTTTTCCAATAGGAATGATATGATTTTTAAGTGACGTTTCGGCCATTTGTAATATGTTATGATCTGTCATTTTTTATTTCATTGTATTCAGTAATGTTTACAATTTCATCATGGTGAGATATATGCAACAACAACGTTTACAAATTATTCAGCTTTATTATCAAAATAATCGTTCTCCAATTGCCACAAAATCATCTTCTCCGATGAGGCTCACTTTCATCTGAGTGGTGCGGTAAATAATTAAAACTGTCGATTCTGGTGCGAAGAAAATCCACAAATTATGCATGAAAAACCATTACATTCACCTACATTGACAGTTTGATGTGGTTTTTGGTCTGGTGGAATCATCGGTACGTATTTTTTCGAAATGAAGCTGGTAACACCGTTACTGTCAATGGAGATCGGTATAGATCGATGATAACCAACTTTTTATGGCCGAAATTGGAAGAAGTTGATCTTGACAACATTTGGTTCCAACAAGACGGAGCTACGTGCCACACAGCAAGTGCAAAAATTGAATTATTGCGAATCATATCACTCTTATTGGAAAACCCTATATTTTTATTCCTATTGAGACGCCTATTGTACTGCCTGTGGTTTGCGTTGTCTTCTGCGATGAAGCGGTCGACTGGAGGCGTCATTGTCATATAGGAACGTCACAATTTTTCGCTTCCAGAGGAACATTCAACTTTTGAAAACATTATGATTATCTAAATCATGGCTCTTTTTAGAGAATGTATAAGACTTCACAATTCTACATCGGTTTTAGAGCATCTTTTCATTTTATTCAGAACATAATAACTACATTCATTTCATCGAACTTAATGATTTATTTATGCACTTCAGTACCAGACACGGACCTGCCATGTCCGGCAACCATCTCATAAAAATTGTCTAACTGGGAGAAGTCGTCGTTAGTCGTTAGCCTCATTTATGTAAAATGTCCGGTCACGTCGAGTCGGACCGAGTATAGCCTGTTTGTACAAAATAAGATTTGGAGGGATATAAAGGAATGTCATATGTGATTAATTTGTCCTTTGATTAGTCATTAACGTCTCCTGGAAAATATAACCTAAAAACTAAACAACAAAAATATTATCATAATGGAAATTTATCTATTTTCATAAAACTCAATTCATAGAATTCGTTGAATCTGAGTACCGCGATGTACAACCAGTGCACATATTTTCGTTTCAAGCCCCATAACATAATAAATGTTTTCTACATTTGCATTAAATGTTACTTATCTATCTTACTCTTGAATTTACTTACGATATGCTTTTCTCAAGAAAACTTTGAATCCAACCGAACTCTATATCTAGTCTCAGAAGAAAGTGGGATGTTATGATGTAATGTTTTTGAGAGATTGAAATTTCCCAAAATCATTCGTTTCGTGAAAACGATCAACTCAGTTTTTTTAAGATTGTGAGTATGTTAGGACCCCTCCCAGAAAAATCGGCTGTCGTTTAACCTAACTAACAATTAGTTGATGAAAAGGCATTACAGGAGAGTAGTTAGACTCCTAATCGTGGACATATCTTGTGAGCAATCAAAGTAGTAATAGCACTACTCAAGATTAATTTCCAGTATCTGGGCGTGGCATCACGCAACCTTGTAATGGAGGTTTTAATGCCGTGTCTCAAAGATGCTCAAATCTTGGCATTAGAGGATGCATTAACATGTGCTCCTAAATGTGCATAATTATGCTCCCTCGGCCAATCCATGTATCAATGATTTAATCCTTTAGTCCTTAGGAATAAAATCTACCTTTACTTTTATCGCAACGAGGTGGTTTAAACATCAATATGCTTCACCTTGGCAGCCAGTTGCGATCGCTGGAACTTGGTTTCTGATCGATAAGTAGAGTTTCTTCTACTGTTCTAGGATTGTTCCTAAAAAATGGGTATTCGATAAAAATCTAGAATTTCCTTACTGGTTCGCGCAAAAGCTCGTTCTGTCTTAGAGTTCTGATATTGACCACAGAAATATTGCTCAAATTTAGCAGATACCGAAAGTATTCCTGACAGAAACATCTTCATTTCGACGTTTTTCGAATCAGATATTCATTTTTTATACTATCTTTGTGGGGATCTATATAAATTCCAGAAGTCGCCTTCTTCAGTGTTCATTGCTTTATTGAGAAGGAAAGAAATTTTTTGTCTGCTTCCTCAGTTTACTAAACTTTCTAGTCCACCAAGGTGTCTCAGTTCGTTTGAGTTTAAAACGAGAGCTGATTATTGCTTGTTCATCACCTCAACTACTTGCTCCACTCCATCAAATTTTTTAACTTCATTGCTGAAACTCGAAGTGAGTGCTAAATTGCCCATTTTCGAGTTATCTTATCTAAGACTCCCTCACTTAGACTCCGTGATGCACAAATGATAAGAATTTCTCATTGCCTTGAGGGCGTCAGGAACGTGTCTATTACTATGTTTTATTAGTATTTATTACCAGGTCTGAAGCAGATACATGGGCCAAAGTGGTGCCTCTTGGATTGATATCTGAGCTACTCTAGCAAACGTGGTTGGTATTATTTTGAAGAATATCTATTTTTGGTGCACTTTTATCACTAAGTTATATTTGTTTTATGAGAATAAATTATTTATTTTCTTAAAGTGATATAGTTCGAGTATATAGTTTTAGGTACATACGCCCTTTCACAATTTATTAAAATATTCATTTAGAAAATATTTTATATAGTTGACAAAGGGTGTATGTGCCTGAAACTATAGTGGTGTGTGTTTGCATCACATGCATATGATTTGAATACCATTGAGGATTGCATTTTCATTAGCCTAAAGAAACCCTTGACTTGGAGGATGGTTCCGAGTTATATGAAAACTCAGTTAGTTTAACTCAACTACGGCTGCAGTAAGGTTTCGTAAAGCAGCCTGAAATTCATTTTATTGACGCAGCTTTTACCTATCGATATATCATATTTTCTTCTGATTAGTATAAGCCGAAAACTCGCTCTTCAAAATATCACATGTTGAAAATAAAACTCATTGTTTTCTTGTTTCTGTCTTATCTGTTTTTATGTGTCGCTTTTTATTTTGACTTATTATTTATACCATTTGAATAAGGTTCAATTTGGTGTTCAAACTCAAAACTTTACTAACATCATCCCAAGGATCATATTTTCCCATACAAAATGTGGGAATAGAGTGAAAATTTTATTTTGATAACTCAGCTGTATGTACGGCCCCAGTTTCACACAAGGTTTCGCAAATTTACACAGATTCATTGGCAGAATCTTGGTATCTTCCAAAAGGGATAGGAGAGCATTTAAGGCGTCTTGTGACTCAATTAATCTCTCCTCGGAAACGATTAAATTAATTCCATTTAAAACCTAAACTCAGGTTGGCATAATACTACGAGCTCGATTTTCTAGCATTACGGAAAACAAGGCCAATTTTCATAAACAACATTTTATTATCACAGTTTAACACTGTCAAAGTAATGAGTTCTTGAGCAACCAATATCACTAATTCGATATCGGTATACTCGATCAAACCAATGATGAAGTAACATCTCGAATGTGCCTTGATAGTTTATTATTATTGTTTGAATACCTCACAAGAAACGTTAAAATAATATTGGGCGAATCTCATGATTGTAAATATGTAATATGGCCAAATTCTGTGTCCAAGCGACATTTCTTAAGTACTAAAGATATTTATAAGATGTACAATAACCGTTTCTAGTGAACTCGTCTGAATTTTGGGGCGCTTAATAATCGAGCCCACTTCGAGAATTGCATTTCGGGAATATTTGAGAACAAGTAATTTTCGAAGTCCGTTTGATGAATAATGATTGGATGGTAGAGATGTACCGTACACTGCGATATTCTACACCAAAGATATAAACCTAACCTAGTCCTTGAAATATGGCGGAGGTATTTTTCCATATTTACATTGAAAATCGTGCTTCGTGAAAGAAAATGTGAAGCGTGATTTCGAAAATGAAAAAGAATAAAGCACTTGGTGACGCTGGTATTTGTTGCAAAATGTTAAAACACGTTTAGGAGACCATCTACCGAAAGTTCGAAGTTGTATCAATAATTTGATCTAAGGAACACGATAGATGTCGGTTACATTGTTTTAACTGCATCATGAGAGGAGGGAGGTCAGCCAACATGGTTTCATTAAAATTACCAATCTGAGGACGATTATTTTATTTCGCTGTACCATCAATATAAAGTTTATTGTGCAAAGTATTAACGATGTCGGAAAGCTATAAACGTAGTCCGGCCAGCTGTTTTATATTATAAATAGATTGAGCTATTAGCTGAAGATAACGGCATTCTTGATCACTACATCTTTTCTCTAAAAGAAACTCCCTTTATTTTCAAATTTTACCAGATAAACCTATTGGTCTTCAGATCTAATGAAACAAATATAATTTGGACCAACCCAAATATAACGGTATGAATGAAAAAGAAGGTCGGATCAAGATCAAATCTTCAAGTATTGTTAAATATCATATCATCATCACCATCATCCAAGTTTTAGACGCTTACATATACCGGCTTAATGCCATTGAAACCAATTCGTATGAGGTTGTAACCTCGGAGTATCATATTTTACCTCATAACCAAAGGTTTTGCCACACTCTGAAAATACTTAAAGGTAAAATCGTGAATGTAATGATTTGGCTGCCAAGGTTAAGGTAATAAAAATCCTTTAAATTGTTAAGCAACATAATCAAAGCACATGAAATCCAAATCATCGTTGAAATTGGTTCTGATAATAGCATTCGTGAACAATTTTGTTCATAACAAAATAAGCCATAAATAAGAGGACAATGTATTGTTGCGTGGGCCAATTGTTTTAGCATCAGATAAAGGCATAGGAGCAAAGCTTATAAAAGGTCCTCGTAATTGTTGTGTATTCTCAGAGGAGTTACATTTGGGAGTCGTAAGACTTGACAACTGCAGCAATTCTTGTAGTACTCGATCATTTTGTCTCACGAAGGAGAGCACAAGCGGAAATTCTAAGCGGACAGTGATAACACAGATCGACCGGTTCCTTAATTCACGACTATTGTGTGTGATTAAAAATGAAGATGATCCCATGCCATTTTTTAGCCTTCGGCTCAATTACACACTAACTCACGCAAACCCTATAATGAAATGAAAATTACCAGATTAGATGGATGGGAACGAGTTCAGAAAATATTCCAGCGATTTTTCTACATTATTCGCTTAAGTATTTGAATAACTTACAACAAAGAAATCAGTGGCAACATAAACAGTGCACTCTAAAGATGCATGACATTGTATTGATGTATGAGAGTAAATTATCACCCTGCACACTGAACAGAATGGGATGATAAGAGTAGCAACAATCAAGGGTAAATCTACAACTTTCTTAGTATCTTACATTAGATAATCAAAATTAAACTTTGTATTTTAATTTCGCGGCGGTATGTTCAGCATCGTGGAGCCCTATTGATTCACAATTTTTGACTTCTTTTAATAAAGCACGTCACTTATACTCGATATATTTTATCACCAAATTTTCTGAAAATACACTAGTTTACGGGTCGTTGAAGTTGGAGATCGTCATGTCGCATCTCTGAGCTGAAAATACACTATGAAGCAATTAATGTATGTAAGCCATATTAGCTAGACACTTATCTTAATTAAGGTGAATCCAGTCGGCTGCAAAATAAAATGTAAAATTAATAAATATTGTAAAACTTTTTTTTTGAAATTTTACTTTAGATAACACTTTACCTGTTTTGCTTAAATTTGTTAGTTTAATCATTGATAACTCGATGGTTTTCAAGTTTCTTGTTTTCTTGCTTACAGAATTAATTATTTAGAAGGTGGCTGGCTGTACACCCTGATTAGTAAATCCAGAGAAAAAACATAAAAATCTGTTCTCAAAAAATGCATATAGAAACTTCCGTCCGGTTCATCGATTCCGGCCAAACTGCACTCTGACTTCCCAATTTATGAAATAAGCTTAAATATGAAGTTTAAGGGAGGGAGTGGAGAAGAGAGAATACACAGCATCACACACACACGCACAGAGCCTTTTAAAGACCATTATTCTGAACTTCGGCGATATAGCGAATTGTATTTCTGCAATAATCTCGAGGTCCAACATTTTCGCTTACCGGCCCCGTCTTATTTTTAATTTTTATTAATGATTTTCCAACTATTTTATCTTTAATTTTGTATTATAAACTGATGATCTGAAAATCCATACTCAAATTCGTACTTCTAGTGATTGCTTTGGGCTTCAACCTGATACTCAGAAATTTTTAGCTTTTTTTAAACAAACTAAAGCTATAAACATATCAAAGTATTCAAAGTGTGTTGTGATATCTATGCTTGGTCTTCACTCGCCTAATTTTGTCATGACTCTAGAATGTCATGACAAAATGTTGTTTTAATCAATCTGCTCATGCGCATTACACAAAATGAGTAGAAAATTGTATTTTACTCTCAATTAAACAAAACAGAGGGCATAAATGGATTTTACATACATTTGGGTGTTAACAGTTGTGAGCATAAAAATACAATTTTGTCATGAAATTCTATCGTCATGGTTATTTGTGCCGTGGGTGAAAGTTTTGTTATCTATCTGTTTTTATTATTTTTTCTTTATTGACAGTTTTTTTACTAATTCTTAAACTTGTATTTTGGGAACTTTGTAAACGATCCTATTATTTGATAAACTGACAGTAAACATTGGTTCAATTAAATTTATCGAAGTAATTTTAAATTGGCAGTTGAATATTTTTCTAAACCATCCCCAGTGACTATCTAAAAATAATCAGTAAAATCATGTATATGACGATAACAAACTCAACAAATTGCGATTGAATTAGCCAGGATTTACTAAATCAGATTAACTGAGCAGGTTGAGCCGTGTTCTTCGATCTCCTAATCGGATTATTATGGATTGACGAGAGATAATTCTAGACACATTTCTTTATCGGGTTTGGTGTTCTCTTGTCATACACCGGGTTATCTGGAGAAAATTTTTATAGAGGCAACCAAATATCTTCATGGGACATAGCGCCAGAGTAATCAAGTGCTAGATATAAGCTATCTTATTTCAATAGCCCACATTCTACCCCATTAAAGTTTTGTTAATTTTTGTTAAAAACATGATGAATATCGCTGGATCTTTAACGGAAATGTTTGATCCACATAGTACATTATTGGGTTTTTATATCTTGGTGCTTTATATAATAATGTGTTAAATGCAACAATTACATCGAAACCTTAAATAAAAGAGCGAAGGTTCCTATGGCTACCCTGCGCTTATTTATATTTGTAGCAATCTTATCTAAAATATTAATGAGCTGTTTGAAGCCCAAACTAAATCTTAAATTTTCTTACGTAAATATATTATTTTGCTTAACCTTTCTAAATTAATTATTACTACATCCAACTGCGTGCACTTTGCGCATTGAGTACTGAGCGGAGTAAAACAATTTTTTCAGTACACATCATGTTAGAATTTAGAAGCAACATTTTTTTTATGTTTTATGGTAAGGCGTTGGGTTTGAGTAGTTGTTGGAAAATAAACATAAATCTAATAAAATAAAAACTATTTTCATCTGTTTATAATTTTTCTTTTTTTTATGTTTAAAATTATAAAAATGGTTTGAAAAGAAGATTTTTTTATTTATTTATTTTCTAAATGTAAATATGATTTGCATGCATACATAATTCTATATTTGGTCGAATAATGATGAGATTACAATAATGTTGTTTAGGGAAATCAAACAGCAATGGAATTCGAATGGAAATGGTTAACCCTTTATTCCAGTATACGTGTACGTAATGGATTCAATGATCAACATTTTTTATGAGCT
The DNA here is from genome assembly GCA_963691935.1 of Nephrotoma guestfalica. Lineage (NCBI taxonomy): Eukaryota > Metazoa > Arthropoda > Insecta > Diptera > Tipulidae > Nephrotoma > Nephrotoma guestfalica. The sequence continues at coordinate 305,772,178 of OY829913.1, read as the reverse complement.
TTCAAGGTTTTTGGAAAATGTTTGCCATTATGAGCCAATTGAGGGTTACTTTATCCATACATCTTAAGTGTACTCGTATAGCATCAGTCCATGTAAAGCTGTCATCATAACTAAATAAAGAAGCAATCAATCGACATTTCCCAATAATTAAGCCACTGCCTTGAAATTTCCAACAGAATTATTATATTTTCAACACTTGTAATTTTCTAAAATTAAATTTGAAAAGAAAATAATTATGTCAGAAACTGGAAAAACTTATCCAAGTACATAAATATAGATAAATGTGTACTAAAATAATATTGTCAAGAATTTATTTATGTGTTAACCCTATTTTCGGTATCTCCATATACTCGTACACACAAATAAATTTTCCACAATTTCCAATATTTCAATCAAAAGCAAAAACAAAACTTCACTGACAACTCAAAAACTAAAATCGGATAAATATTTTCATCGTATGGGGTCAAGTGAAAACTTCTTATATCTATTTTAAGATAAATTACAAAAACAAATATTTTATGTATAATAGAAAATATTTAATAATTAATTTTAGAGACACACATCTGTTAATTGATGATGACTTTATATGCTGCACGTTGTTAATTTGTTGCTTTGTTTTTCGTGCACTCCTGCGGAAAATGAAAGCAATTCGAAACGAAACTACTAACTACTTAAAAAAATCATCCCTAATTTATTTCCGATTACGATGTTAGGACTCGAACCCTTCATATACTCGAATTCACCATTTTTTGTTCTACGAAAATATGTTGTGACACTTGCTAATCGAGAAATGAATGACTCGAAAAAATGTTAACAAACCGAAATATTTTCTTGTTGTTTTTGTATGTTTTGTCAACATAAAAATTATGATTATTTAAATGCATTTATAATCTCCCTCAAGACAGAATAAAATAAAACAAAATAAATTTAACAAAACGATTCAAATTTGTTATGATAAAACCAAAAATTAATTTTCGAATCTTTTTGTTGTTTTTGTGAAGTGACACTTTTGTGTGGAAATTGCTGTTTAAATTGTGATAAATTTATTTCTTTTAGATATGTAAGTGAAGTACTCGTATGCGGCGTACAATGTATGGATTATGGGTATATTTTGAATATTTTACTAAATTGAGGGGGAAATGGATATTCATTTCACTCAGATTATGTTATGTGTTAATAAATCGGCTAATTATTTCTGATTATCATAAATTTTTTTAATATGCTCAGATTATACTAATTGCTATTTTACACATTTTGATAGGGATAATTTATGTGTGTTGTAGGGTAATTTCAAGCACACCTGCATGTGCCCAATTTGTTCTCATTTCAGCTTGGCCAATGAACTAGTGCAACGTTAGTCTTATTTCATAGTAAACTAATGAGTAGTTTGAAGTAACTTTGTTGCAATTTATTTACCTCACATCATTAGCATTAGAATGGAAGGCACTAAACATTTTCTGTTGCACATACATACATATATGATCTTATATGTTTTGATTTATAATGTGCTCATACATCTTGTAATATTACTTCCCTATTTTGCAATTTTATTTTTTGCATGTACAGTAACAAAAAATTAGGTTTCACGTGCGTTGCAGCTTCTCATTTTTTGTGTAGCAAAATAATGTTCATATTCATAGTGTTATAACTAGTAACAACACTTTATGTGAACTATGAATGACTCAAAATACAAAAGTTTTTACGTAAACATTGTTACAGAATACTACTATTGTCCTGGTCACAAAATATTACAAAGGTTTACAGTTTGATTTTACGTAACATTTGATAACTCTGATTTTGGTTTTAAGGTTATTTTATCTCACTATTATCAATAAATGGAGGAATTATAGCCTGTTACTATTAGAAAGAGGTTACTTTACGTCAGAATTCTTTATCCGCTGATACAAAGTGATAAATAATAACTGAGGTGCTGGTTTTCGACCGAGAGCAGGATGTAAAATAGGATTTTGATCACATAATTTTGAACCCTTGTTGGTGCGCAGAACTAAGTACCGGTCAGCCGTTTATGTCAAATTATAGGTTGATATGGAGCTTGCAACGTACAGAAAGGGTAAGGTGTGGATTGATCGGTCTTATAAACGTACATTTAATTCATTGGAAAATCATGTTGGTGAAATACATACCAAAAATAATACCAACAATATACACTGTTAAATTTAAAAATATGTATTCCAATTGGATTTGACTTGTAGTGAAATTAAAGCATTTTTAGAAAATCTTTAACATTTATAGTAGAAAAGTCCCTGAGTTTCTAATGTAGTGTCGTTGTAAAAATCAAACAATTTTCTAACTCTATTTTCTTTTTTTTTCTATTTTCTTTTAGATAAACACGAGAAAATTTTGATAAAATTTACTAAAGTTTTTTAAATTTATGGAATGCTAATTTAGACAATGTTTATAGTTTTATGTCTCCGATCCTAAAGGTGTTCACTGGGTCTCACCTATACGACCGAACAGCTAAACCAAAACTTCATGTGCATGATGAACGGGATTTAATTATGATGAATTTGTATTGAATTTGTAGTGCCATACAGGCTACTTAGGAGTTCCATGAATTCGAATAAATTTTGAAACTTTATTCAATGATCATAGAGATGTTCACGGGGCCTCTGAACGAGATCTAATTATGATGATTTTTAACTTTTCCAGAAACATTTTTACGCTTCCGGTTATATCCCCTATCCCAGAAATGTTTATGGGATCTCTTTCATATATTTGAATAGGTCAGAAAATTTTCTATTAATATTGTGAAACCGTACACAAATGATTTTCACCATGGTTTCCAAAATTTTATACTTGCCAATACGAAATTCTGGTATTCTCGCCAATTGGAATTTTAGCCAATTGGCATTCCCAAATAAGCTACGAACCCTATTTATTATAAAAACAATCAAATAACAAAATCCTAAAAATGGTCTCGTTTATACTTTTAGATAGTTTAAAGTTTCGACTATCGATAGTTCCAAACAGGCTTCGGTTATGATGATATTTACTGTGACATACACGACTTAGAAGTTTTATGAATTCGAATAAATTTTCAAATTTTATTTCACCGATCCTCGAGATGTTTACGGAGCCTCACCTACATGGTAAGATAGATCATGATGATTTTTAACATGTCCAGAAACATTTTTACGTTTACATTCGCCGAATCCAGAAATGTTCACGGGATCTCACATAAATGCGGATAGGTCAGAAAATTTTCTATTAATATTGTGAAAACGACGAATGATGATTTCCACCATTTTAAATTCTTAGTTTTCAATTTTATTCTCAATTGGAAATTTTGGTATTTTCGCCAATTGAAACTTTACCCAGTTGACATCCCCAAAAAGGTACGAGGCCGATTTACTGTAAAAACAATCGAATACCTGAAGTCATAGAGATGTTGACGATCACGTTTATACTTTTGGATAGTTTAGGGCTATGATAATACCGCTGACTAGTATGTAGTCTATTATGATGATTTTTACTATGTTTACAAGAATTTAGAAATTTTCAAGATTCTTCAAGTTCCATGGATATAAATAAATTTTCAAACATTGCCACTGGCATCTACACAGGTCTTCGTTAATATAATATTTGGTATGCCAAATAATTTTCTATTATTTATTTATTTATTTATTTATTTATTTATTTATTTATTTATTTATTTTACCAACAGTATTAATTTACATCTGGTATTTTATTAAGTTTTAATTACACATTTATATGGCACATTAAGTATCATCATAATTCAAACTATCGAATGTCAAAACTTTGAACTATCCAGAAATAAAAACGTAACCCTGTGAACATGTCTAGGATTTCCATTAATTGATTGTTTTTACAATAAATCGGGTTCGTAACCTTATTTGGGAATGCCAATTGAGTAAATTCTAATTGGCTAAATGCCAAAATTTCCAATTGAGAATAAAATTGAAAGCTAAGGAATTACTCCTTTGTCTACTCTAGCAGCGGTGGAAAATATATTTAAATCAAAGACCACAATTGTTTAAAATACGTTGGACAAGTTAAAACACATCATAATTAAATCCCATTCACCTCGCTTGTGGGGTTTGATTCAGTTATTCGTTCCTATAGGTGAGTCCACGTAAATATCAGATTCGGGGATGTACAAGTAGAAACATTATCTAAAATAGCCTATTTTACAGTTACAAGAACTTTAGTAAATTGTATCATAATTTTCTCGAGGGACTCAGGGACTTCTCTAATATAAATGTGAAAGATAATCTAAAAATGTTTCAATTTCACTACAAGACAAATCCAATTGGAATATCTTTAAATTTAACGGTGTAAATTTTTGGTATGTATTCCACAATCATTGGCGTCTGCGCGTGCAAACAAAATGTCTGATCATTTATAATGAATTGTGCCGCCCTTAAGATTTGAATATATAAGTTGCCAATTTCTTCGTGATATTTATTGTAGCAGATCCGTGGTCTTGCAGTAATCCTTGATTATTACCGAATCGAGTAGTAAATTTAGTTTTGTTCATCCCCTTCACAAGTTATGAGAGTCTTTTTGCGGACGTCGTAAACATAAAGCCATTGATGGCTATTTATTATTTATTTATAGTTACAGGGTAGTATACAAAACAAATTAAATAAATTTAAAAACCTTTAATAATTTAACGACGAATAAAACAAACAATAGACATAGAAAGTAGGCTGACAGAGAGGAGTCCATGTTATTAATAATATTAAAACTGCCCCACGAGCAGTGATGAACATTAATATTACTGCCGATAAGTAGTATTCAATTTGTGAATTAATGGTGGACTATAGAGTTATACGGAAAAGACACTGGAACTGACTTGGGTTCCAAAATCCGACGACATAGCCGTGTCAAGCGCGTTGGCTCATTTCCAATCGGAAAAGATGCAACCACTCATCATCGAGTGATAAATTTGACTTGTTCTGACAAACCACCGTTTCAGCGAAGGTACTCAGTTCTCCGAAGCATCTTCAGTGGTTTCAGCCTGATATTATAAACTCAAAGCTTTTCGATGTTGTGATGACCATCAGTTAAATCGTCTATAACCGATTTTCCTCTTGACTATGACAACATCTAGTTAAGAACAACAAAAATAGTATCTGGGCATTTGGTGTATTCGCCGCATTTGCAAAGGACTCTGAAAACTAAAAAAAATTTTAAGAAATGACCCAACTCTATAATACGAGGGCTGCCGTAAAAGTTTTTAGAAAAGTAATAAAAAATTAAAATTTTTCATCAAAAATTACTTCATTGCTTTTCAAAATATTTGCCTTTAAGATCTATACGCTTTTGCATACGTTCAAACCATTTATCGAAACACTTTTGCCAGTCCGAAGATGATAACTCCAAAACATGATTTTTCAACATGGTTCAATTGCTTCTTCAGGCGATAAAAATTGTTGTCCACGCATTTTATCTTTGATTGTTGGGAACAGGAAGAAGTCATTGGGTGCTAAGTCAGAGCTATAAGGCGGACCCATCAATTCGATCGTTTGAGTGGTCAAATACTCGCTTGTTTGATGTGATGTAAAATGATTCGCCGTTTTGGGTTGTTTTCCCTCAATTTGTTGAAAACCTCGGGCAAACAAATAGTCACGCCTGTATTGACTGTCTTTTGATTTTCAAGAGCCACAGTAGCCACATAACCGGTTTTTGTGAAGAAACACGCTACCATTTGCTTCCCAACGCTCCGAGCTCGGACAAATGTTGTTAGTTTTTCTTCGAAATGGAAAACAAAAGCAGTCGATTAGCCTTTTCTTTCCGGCTCATACGCATGGAAGTACCTCCAACGAATTTTTGAAGCATTTTTCACTAAGCATTTTTCACTAATCGACGCATGAACCATTTTTCGTGCATCTGTCAACAAATGTGGAATCCAACGTGCACATAGCTTTCGCACCTTTAAATGTTCATGTAATATCGTATGTACGCTGGGGTTACTAATGCCTAGGCATGCCTCAATTTCACGATAAGTCACATGACGATCCTCCTTAATCAGATTTCTTACAGCATCGATTTTTCCTAGCACAACAGCTGTTTTTAGACGACCTTCACGAGGCTCATCTTTGAGTGAACGTCGTTCGCGTTTAAATTCATTGTACCAATTATAAATACTAGTCAAGGATGGTGCTTCTTCGCCAAAAGTCGACTGAAGTGATTCAAACCACTGTTGGTGAGTTAGCCCCTTTCGAAAATCGTAACAAATCATCACACATGATGAATTCATTTTTTAAAGTAAATAAAAAACAGTGTTGCGGTGCGAACTGACAGATGACTTCTGAGGAACATTATACTTCCAAAAATGTTACACTTGTTGACTGACGTTTGAGATTTGCATCGTTAAACACTAGTATTACCATTTTCCAAAAACTTTTACGGCAGACTATGTATACATAAGTTGTTTTATATCACGGGTATTCATACCGTACCGGTAAATACTTATGTCGCAAAGGATGACTGTCGTTGTATATTCCTTTGAAAGAATCATTTGGTAAACAATTGCAACATTTTAAATTTAGCAGAGTAACGTATGGTATGAATTTTTATCCTTACTGCATTATAGAAATCTCAAATAAAAATGTCTGAATATCCATTAGCTGTATTAGGAAAACTGGTATCGAAAAACAATCAACCCAAACATATGGGGATATCACAGGGCACATGAACTCGTGGCCAGATATTGAAATTCCTGTCAAAATGTATTTAACATTCACCGCTAGCCTATTAAATGTAATATACTCACAAAACAAATTATGTTGGTCAGACCTGTTAATACCTAATAGATTTGGATGAAGAGTTGACCGGGAATGTAAATGCCGAGTTCTGGTAAAAATATCTAGTACAATTACAAGAACCCCTAATTTCAAGATGGACCAATAATTTAAACAGATGAATAGAGATAATGTTCTTGTGGTTAAAGGTGACACGGTTAAGGTGGTAATACCACCACATATCGAAAGATGGTCTGATTCGATGACTGTGCAACGGGTTAATCTTACACAATAGAAACTCGAGAAATCATAACCCAGAACTTCAAAGACAAATCATAACTATGGTGATTTATAAAATGATCGTTTTGAAAATGGGCAACATCCGATAAAGAAAGCATAATATTGTTTCCCAGAATTAGTAAAAAATAAAAACTTAAAACTTTGTCACATTGGAATTCGAAGCATAAAGCAGAACTCCACCTTGACCATATTAAGGAACTAAATAGACAATCCCATTTAATTATTAGTTTCGCCATACATGATGAATTTAATCATCACTGTCTGGACAGCTGTTTAATTGATTATAACAAAATTCGGTATGTGTGATTATATTGGGATTTTAAAATGATTTTCTGAAATTCTGAATTATGGGCACATCGGATATAATGATGTGCCCATAATTCAGAATTTCAGAAAATCATTTTAAAATCCCAAATAATCACACATACCGAATTTTATTATAATCAATTAAACAGCTGTCAAGTTCCATCCAGCATTACCTTATTCCAGAATTCCATTAAAATTCCGTTTAGAATTCAAATGTTTTATTAAAATTGATTATGAAAAATGGGCAAATCCACTCATCAATGATTTCATCACATAGCAAAGAACTATACTAACAGTTTATTCAAGAACATTATTACTAACATAAATCTCGAGTATCATTACAATCGATTGTAAAACGGCCAGGTTACATCTCGGTCGACCTTTGAAAAACGGCATCCATTAATATTTTAACACTGCGTATACTAAATATTTCAAAACATAGAAACAAAATATTTTTCAATATACATCTTAGTCGGCTGTGATTTGAATGAATCGCCAACGCCAACTATTTTCGCTGAAATGCGTTACAAATATCAAATTTGAATGCAATATTTACGGCACAATATTTTTGTCTAAAGGTGGGTTCACATTTACAAAAATTTTCGCCACAAATGTTTAAACCCGACAAGTGCTGGATCGTGTGTGTTGAATGTGGCATACATTTTTGTGTCGTTTTCATGCGTTGCACATGCCCACACTTCCTAATTTGTAGCGAAAATATTTTCGAACGCGTTCAGCACAATTTTGTAAATGTGGACTCACTTTAACGGGTAAACGTAATCTACCTGGACGTCCAAAACTGTTTTTGATACTTGCTCGTCTTGCAAAGTGTTTTTAGATGTATGGCGCATCGAAGTACGCCAAGACTTGAAATCAGAAAAAAATATTGTATTCAGTACATATGCATGCAAATCGCATAGACGAAAACGGTAACGAGTAAAGTTGAAAATTTCCGGAGATTTTCAACCTAAACTCTAAACTCTAAAGAGTGATAACTCTATGTCTACGTGTTGTAGAAATTACTAAACATTTCGAGACGACTTGTGCTATGCAGATAAATTAGCTTTATTTATAGAAATAATAACATGTCAACTAACCAAAGTATATTTTAAATGTAATTTCAGTCAAATATCTGATCGACTAGTTAGTCAAAAATGATCAGTGGCATTATGAGGGTGCATTGCAAAAGTTAAATTTCATTTGGAAATTTGTTGGTATAAACGGATTCGTTGAAACTGTTTATAATCGACCATGCCTAGAATTGAGTCAATTAATTTTTCTAATATTTTAGTATTACTGCCAATTAGCATCCACGCAAACAACCAAATACTCAACTGGTATATAGTCATCTATTTCTCATAGTCATCTATATACACTTGGTGCATTGGGCGTTTTCAGGTCATTCAACAGTTGACAATATGTTGAGTAAATTCACGGGCAACGTTATGAACATTTGGAGGACCTGAAAGCGCAAATTATTTTTAGCCCATTTTATATTCTGCTGGTCTTAACAATTTTATTTTTCAAATAAACTAGATAACCGTTCACCAATTACGATTATTTCCTCACTAATAATGCAGAATTATATTTAATGTTACGACGATATTTTACTTTAGAACTGTAATAACTATATTGATCAATAATTTTTGGCTGATTTTGAGCAAGAGCATTTATTAATAACCCGTTAGTACGCTATGATTTTCAGAAAGCCATGTTTTAGCCCCCGTGATTTACTTCTACAGTTACATTGATGTACAAAACATTACGTAGCTATTGCACACATGTTTACTGCCCCAACAATTTCAGCATGAATTTCTTAAGCTTCAATAAAATTCCATACACTTCTCTATATAAATTAATGTTCAAAAACACTAAAGTTAAGAAATTTGTAAATAACTCAGTTTTCGTTGCGCCACCCTACACACACTATGTACATATAGACAAAAGTGTATATGTATGTATAAGTATGTTGGGGAAAATAGAAAAACATAAACTGTTACAAGTTTTTTTTATGGCTTGAATTACTATTTAATGATTTTAAACAGTAATATAAATTTTTATAGATATTTTTTATTACGGATTAAAAGGGGTTTACAATTTTCCAAAAACAAAGTATGGTTAATGCTAAAATGTTGTGTGTGGACCCGTAAACCAACAGCCGCGGTTATGGTATTCCAATAATGAATATTTTGACATATTACCCAAGACTGCAGCAACATTGTTGTGTTAATGCCAACAACGAAATCTCGATAATTAAATTTAAAAAATAAATAAAAATCGAAATGATTTATGGCTATCAAAATGTAATTTTACACTTTTTAATGTCGTTGGTTGGTTTCAGCATTTGGAATGGGGTTTTTGTGTGTAATTCAACGAAACATCTTAAATATTATTAACCATTTTCAATTCTTAAAATCAAAACATATCATGTTTGGTGACATGCATAACACAGAATATGATTTTAAGGTTGTCCAAAAATTATAAAATGTCAATCATGTTATATCGGAATTTGTTGTATGTGGTGATTGATGATTTTGTTGTGCTGTAAATTCGGTTTATCGACAAAATTAATTTGAGAAAATCGTTTGTAAAATTTGTGGTACAATGATAAGAAAACAGTTTGTATGATTTGGTCGCACATGGGAATTTTTTCAAAACGTCCGCATTTTTGATTAACTTTAACTTACTGAATTTTATAGTAAGTTCATTTGAAGTCGGAAACATTAATGTTTTCAGGGTGCTTTTCATGTAAGACAAGGGTTACTGAAAAGTTTTAAAAAACTATTCAGTATTAACATTTATTTTATTAGAATTGTACAAACTTAAATTTTATAATGGAATTTAACTATTACGCATATTAGGTAAAACATAATCATAATTAAACATTTTTATAAGAACATAAATTTTAAATAAAAATAATTTTAAAATATTAAGCTTAAGACATTTTTCATTAGCTCAATGATCTAATCCGTGAAGTTACAAAAATTATAAAAATTGTAGATGCAAAAGTTTTAATTAAGGCTCACACAATAATTTTGTTTGGGCTAAACTAAATGTATAGAACAGTATTTTTTCATGTACAATTTTGAGAGCTTAATACAGAGTTATAAATTTTGGGTCAAGTTTTAGAGTGCTAGTTTTTCAGTGCTTACTGAAGATAAGAACCAACTCAAAATTTTCACAAAATGTGAATCAAATGTACCAATCTTTCAAATTCCATTTATCCATACTACATATACAAACTCTTAACCGATGCGATCCGCGAACAATTTTACATTAAATATTCTGGAATTTTTAATATTTGTGTAAAACGACATAGTTCTAAGTTTTCAGAATCGGCAGTAGAGCAATTAGAGTAATAAACTTAAATTATATATATATTATATATATATATATATATATATATATATATATATATATATATATATATATATATATATATATATATATATATATATATATATATATATATATATATATTTAACGGGTTATCACTGAACGAGAAATACTGTTTCATAATGGATGAGTTCGCAATTAAATAAAAATGATCTTATTAGAGGCAATAAAAATTCTTAAATTTTCAAAAAGTAATTCGTTGGGCTGTGACCTAAGTATCCTCGTTATGCTCTACAGAAGGGATGTGACCTAAGTTTATACGTTTTTAGAAAAGTTATACGTGTATGAAAACAATTACTGAACTAGAAGCTCCCATAAAACGAAAAGTTAAATTAACATGTCTATAACAGACACGCGGCCAAATACATACGAATTTTTTTAATCCCTTTTGGTTCCGTGGAAATATTAATTAAAATAAGCATCATCTTCGTTAATTTCCGAAAAACAAATTATAAGTAGCCCTGCCGCGCCAATTATAACTCGTAGATCATCTTTAAAAATTACCACAACTAGAGATGGTCATGTCAAACCATGTCAAATAAACTAGAAGCAAGCCCAAATTACAGCATGAGTATTATTATAATTTTTACCACCACTCACGCAGACAGCAAAATCTATTTCTAAACATAGTACGGGTTTGGCACGCGAATCGGTCCCATAGTGTTTCTTGATTTATTATAAGAAACAAAATTTATGGAAGTATGAGGGACATGTTATTTAAGCTTCAGTATGGTCACGATAATTTTGGATGAGCAAAGCAGAACACGATATGACTATTACTACGAGGTTGTTATCTGTGTGTTTAGTTCTTAACAAAATTTTGTTAATTTTAGATTTAATTATTTAGAGTTCACTTAACTTTTAACAGTGTAATAAAACTATAAATGGAAATTACTATAAATCACTTGTCTCAAAGTTCTCTAAGTTAACTTAGTGGTTCTGCAATACATTTAGATAAGGTTTATCCGGTTTCACTTGTGTGATAAAATGGGTTGAGCTCTTCTAAGAAAGGGTTGTGCTGTTCTGACACCTAAAAAAAAGCTAAGAATTTTGAAAGCAATACCACTCGTATATGGATGAAAGATGACCAGGCCAGTCTAAATCAGTGTGTCGAATTTCATTAAAAACGTGCTCACACATCATACTAATTGACAATAATCTTAGAGTTTTCTTGAGTACCTATACGTCTGAACTGAAGGATAACTGCCAGTACATCTGGAATAACATATTCATTTGGATAGGCCTGAATGTCTTTCAACGATATCTTTAAACGAATATTAGTGTTTAATCACAAGAAGAACATAGTCTGCTCCTTTTCTAACTTTCAATATTAGTTTTGTACCCAATTTAAAATAATAGATGCATTTGTTATTGTTATTGTTTGAAACGTATCCTTGTCAGGGGTAAGTTGAAAATAACACTCAGTGCAAAATTTCAAACTTTATTTATTAACACCGTTCACAATTCTTACACAATCCACTAATATCACTTTGCATCAAGACAGGAGCAATTTTTTTTTAAATTTTTTATTACGACGGATTCTAGTTTAGCTTGGAAAGCTAAATCTAAAACTATAAATTTAACACATTTTAAAAATGGCATATTCTATTTCAGTTTATTTTAATTCATTTTTTATTAAAGTTTGAGTTTATTTGTAAAATAAATTGAAAAACATAAATTTTTAATTCAGAAAAGCACAATTTTTATTCAGAATTGTTTAACATGTGTGGCCTTTTTACTTGTCACAAAACAGAGAAGAAGTTGATTATTAGAGTCAATCCATCTAAGACAGAGCTAACCTTATTTACTAGGAATACAAAATTTAAATGTTCCCTTTTCTACTTTGGCATTAGATTCACGTTTACTGATAAAGCGAGGTTCCTTAGCACCATCTTGGGCGGCAACCTAAGTTGGGAATCGAACTATCTGGAAAAAATAAATAATGCCATTCTACCTCTATTTACTTATGAATGGGGTTTGAAAACAAAATGATACACTAGCTCTATGCTGCTCTAAATGCCAGTTTATTTCAGTTTGTTCTAGTCAAAATATGTTAAAATTGGTCCCAAATTTTCATTTAAAAATTTCCATTTTCAATACATTTTTGACAGAGCTATCACTGTAACTAGAGTAACTCTAGTCACTCATCTTCCATTAGTGAACCCCGCCCGACAATTCCATGACTACCACTGTTTTCACATTGTTACTGGCATCTCCAACATCAAATAATGCAATTTCTATTAGTTTTTTAACGTTTCCACAGTTTTCATAAGAAAGGATAATAGTGGAATGGGTCTTAGGTCGTTTGGGTAGGTACGTGAATTTTTGATCGATTTGATAAGTCGACCGCAACTGATAGATCGACCTCAATATCTGTTCATTTCCTAGGAAAAATATCAGCTTCAAACACACAGTGAATATTACCTCCAGTAAACGGAGAATAACCCCTAGGTATTCTGCATTTCTGCTGGAAAGATCCGGTTTGGGCCAAGGTCTTAAATGGCTTGCATCCATATATCCCCCACAGTATCCATTTTTTGTTCACGACATTCCAGCGTATTACGTGTACAACTTTGTGGGGTTCCCAATACGTGCTTTGCTCTATCGAATGCTCAGATGTTCCTTAGAAGTGACTTGCGATATTTTGAAATGTTCATAAAACACGCAGTCAAATTTAATAACTTGAAGTGGTTGTAGTTAGAATCTTCTTAAGGCGGGATCTTATCTTCGGAAACCTCTTCCATTTTACCACATAACACGGTTCAAAGCTTGTTTTTGTGGGTCGGAGACTCCTTCAAAGGTTTCCTTTGATCTTTCTCTATTTTTTAAAAAATTTTAGGAACTCCGTTTAGGAATTCTAAACCAGAGCCTCTCTACTAATTTTTGCTTTATCCTTTCTACATATTTGCTGATAGAACCCAAGTTCCGCTAACAACCATATTGACATTGGCCTGCTCTCAAACTTTGTCAGGTCAGATACGCTTATATCAGCCAGATCTTGTAGTTGTGATGCCTACCTCTTGACAAGTCACGGTTATGTTGCCGTCGCTGTACTGTAGGAGTAGAATTTTTTTTATAATACTTTTCAGAAGAATGCTTGATCTGATATTTCCCGTCTTATCTGTGAGTATGATTCAATATCCGTTCGCTCTAAAGTCACAATTTCTGTTAATATTTAGCAGCGGTTCGCGAATAAGAAATAAGTTTTTTCTCGATTTTACTAGTTGGAGAGGAAGAGCTACCAAATCGGCTTTCGTGTGATGCGGGATGATCTAACTTAATTGTGACATGTTTCAACGATTAATTTCCAACTCCGCTTACTACCCGCTGTTGCAAGCTTATTGGCCACATTGCCCTTTGCAGATACCACCTTCTCTGAATTTGGTAGGTTTTACCACTTTTTCAGATTGGCCTCCTATATCCTTTTTGCTTACATGCTTTCCATGTACTCTAAGAACTTAACCAAAGCCAAATTTGATAACACCGTTTGTATTTGGAAGAGAGGCTAGTGATTCGTTATTTATAATCATAGTGCAATATAAAGACTTTTTTTAGTCTCCTCTGTTTGAAAGACTCCTTTTTCGTCTCCCCCTCGGTTTTCTAATTATTGATCGGAAGATTAGGGTTGCTTGATTAAATAGTATCCTGAATTTTATCCAAATATGGCTCGGTCGAAAACCAAACGGGTCTTGATATTATTGGAATTTCCTTCTTGCTACAAACGGAAGCTTCGCACTTGGCCGCCAACTCACTTGTTCTTGTGAAGGTTCGCTAATTGTTGATCGCATGCGAGCATGTAACCAGTTTAACATGTCCTTGACACCAACCCTCATTCCCGTGTGTGTTGGTACTTCTTTCTTTTCAACCTGCTTATGGATTAGATATCCCACCGGGGTAACACTAAACCTGCATCAGATTTTAAAGGCTAAGTTCCATATGCCGTAATGTCGATCCGGCAGATGAGCTTTTAGCAATACCGAATTACTACCACGTTTGGGGCATATTTAGAAAATTGTTATTTACATGGGGAAATATATTCAAGAGTATTTTTAGATTTTGGAGCATCTGGTTTTTGATGTATTTTAAATAAAACATCTATTTTTGTTTAATTTTAACTGATAGTACACAAGGGTTGTATAAACGGGTTTTCGGAATTTGGCACTACAGTACACGATTTGTTCCAGACAGCGATGTGAGTCGGCCAACGTGATGAATGAGGCCACATGTTGTTTTATGTGATCTCTGATTTATCTGCATCTTTAAACACTAATCAAAGGACAATGTATTTGTTTGAAAAATATTTAACTGCTGACGTCATTATAAATTAGCTCGAACGATTAAAAAGAGGGTGCAGTTCTCAAAATTTTTGTAAACGTAAATAAATAAATATCTCAACTCCAAGTCAAGATAACGTCAATTTGACACAGGTTTACAATTTTTTGCGTGGATTTAGATTCGGCTTTACAAACTAATCTCGAATTTATCACAATAAAAAATTTACTCCTGACAAAATCGTATATATTGTCCCATAATCAGCTAAATTTTCGTGAACTTATTTGTGTTTTCACGTTTTTCTTGAAAAACTCACGTAATCACGGAAATAAACTTTTTTAATAATTTTTTCCGAAGGAATGATATTAGAAGATCCCTAATCTAATTTTCTGCAATAATATTCGCGTTTTCATTTATTTTATTTGGGACTAACCACTCACCACTAACCATGAATTATTATAGTAATTCAGTTTGATTCAAATAAACCAAGCACCAGATGACAACAATCCCTTTCAAAACCAACTTAATATCGATACAATTCTTTTCGGTCAATTGCAAAATCTCAATAGGAAATCTCTACCTGCAGCTACTGATGTTTAACAGAAATTTTTAGGTGGCAATTTTATTTCGGTGAATTGTGTTTTCGATGAATTGTTTGTCGCATTATTGCTTGTAGCAGAATTATCGGGGAACTCTGTTCAGTGATGATTAATGATATTGATTTCATTGACAATATTAATACAAAATTCCAATAGTCAATATACGAAGATTGTGAATGATTTCGGCCTCTTCAATAATATTTCGTTTAAGTTTCATGTTCATGTTGACCATAACGTAAACTCCTGGCTTTCATAATAATACCTTGCAATTTTAAAAATTCGTGGTCATTCCTTTCTCTATTCATGATCGTGATCTATAGTATTATTGACTGAAAATAGGTTCCAGACTACAATAAATTATTCAACATTAAAAATTAAAAATTAAAATCTTAATTAATTAAATCTTAATTATTTAAACGTTGTTATTTGTACCTTTTTACCATTAATTAAAAAATATGTATTGAAGATACTTACAACACTTACCAACATTAAGTGGTCGTAACTGCAAAACGCTAATATACCAATAGTACAAGATATCCTTAATCTCTCACAGGAGGGTTGCAAACTGTGGTTTCTGGTATTTTAAAACATACAAACCGATCTTTCGAAGAAATGAAATGCTAATTGTGGTTAAAATTTAAAGATGAACCGTTTACACTTTACTATCATTTTGGAGAAACATCTGTGCCTGAAATAAAAATGGCAAAGGTGAAAATGATTCATTTTTAAAAATTACAAAGAAAATTAGAGGGAAGATAAGCTAAACAACTTTAAGGAATTTACTAATTTAGATTCACAATACAAATTGCACCTGTTTACAAGTACTCTTATACTGAGTTTTTCGACTAGCAACTGCATAATTGCAGGAAAACATTTCAGTAACATTTATCCACTAGGGCTCTTTCGTTATTTAGGCTCGGTGGTTAACACATGGAGTGCTGAGTGAGTGATAATAGCATTGCACACCGATCCTCATAATTTAGATGGCAAAATCCAATTAAGATTCCTCTAGATCTAATATTGAGGTTTTAAATGTGAACCAACCTGATACTATTCAAGTGTTTTCCGAGAATATTATAGAGCAAATTATTTGCAAACATGAGGTCTACTCACCCTAAGCTCATTGAATTATAGGAGGAACATAAAAATTAGCCACCCATTAATATCATAAATTACCTTAACACTGAAAAATATATTTATAAATTTTTATTATACAGCCATTCCGACTGCAATTTTAACATCTCTCCTAACATAAACCATTATAACATAATCTATCTTATTACAATATTTATTATTCTTCAAAACATTAAGATGAAAAAAATAAAATAAATACACTTGATCTTGCGTAGCCAAGTTACATACATATTATGTACAACAAAATAAAGTAAGTTAAAAAATAAATTTTCTATCCCATCTGGTAATCTTTTTTTTATTAAAAAAGAATATTTTTTCTTAACTTAACATTTGTTCTGTTATGATCGTTCGTCATCTAAAAAAAAAACTAAAAGATCAAGAAAAATTAAATTATACGAAAAAAAGGGTCGATCTCTCTAAAAAAAATGAAAAAGAAAATCTTAACCAAAATAAAATTTAAATTTTAATGAAAGCAGAAAGATCATCATTTCAATACTAGAATTAGAATAATTAAGACGTGGTTCTTTATGTTTTAAATAAAATTTTTAATTATTGTTTTGATGCGAGAGAGATCGCGAGATAAATTTTTTAATCAGTGATCGTTTATTATATTTGGGTTTATATGATCCATGTGATTTCTTTGTGAATTATTTTATTTAAAATTTTTTGGATTTTAATTTTATTTTATTATAAAGTGCTTTTGTGATAGTTTTGTGATTTTGCAAAAAAAAAACAAATCAAAAATGTTTATTAATATAAATTCGTGTGACTTACTAAATAGTCAGAATAACATAAAATTTAATCAGTTTATCACAACAAATGGACAAAAAAATTTGAATAGTTTTACAACCAACAATAATAGTAATGTAGATAATTTAAACATTCCGTTTAGTGTTAATAATAGTAATAATAATAGTTATAGTAATTTTGATACAACATTTCCATTGTTAACTCCAACATCACCGGAAGCAAAGTGCCACCACCACCACCACCACCAATCAAATACTATAAATGTTAATTCACCATTTTTCATTCCACCGCCGTTTCAACCGTACTCCTATTCAACATCACCAGAAAATTGTCAGGTTTCACCGATAAGCGCGGGAATTGATGAAATAAATTATTCAAGTAATTGTTGTAAAACAACGTCGTCGGTATCCGATGAAAACGAGTTGGAATCGAATTTTTGTGATTTTCTTTCGATTTCGGCCGATACGCCTGACAGTATCGTGTTTAGTGCAAATAATATCGAGTGCAATAATTACAATACGAATATGCGGAACATGTGTAAGGGGGAAATATTTAAATTTGAACCGGAAGATATAGAAAAATATAAAGAGTCAATGCAAACAATTGGCGCCAATCCAGCACAAACATCATCATATTTCAGTTTTAATGATTCACAACTGTATAACATGGATGCAGAATATTTTAATTACGACGAGATTAATTGCCAATCGAAAAACCAATCTCCATGTTCATCACCATCATTTCTAGATCCATGGATGATAACAGCTAATTCACCTAAATACGATAACAATTCTAATCACAGCGCAAATAAATTACCGTCAATACAGAAAGTATTTCTATCGACGATATCACATCAACATCAATATCAATCTGTTGTTGGTGGTGCAGCAATAACACAAATGAACGAAACAAATCACAATAATTTAATTTACTATGGGACAGAACTTCAACCGCATCAACCAGACCACCATCAGGTAACAATAGGACAATCAGTTGAATCGGTCATTGATAGTAGCAACAATAGTTGTAGTAGTACTAATAATCATAACACTACCAACAACAATGATTCTGCTAGTGGTAATAGTAATTATCAATTGTTGGACATCGATGAGGGTGGAATAGAAAATTACAATGATAACGTTGCAGAGATAAAACCAAATCGGGAATATAAAATACTATGGAACGATAACAATAATCAACTATCGAATAATAGTGATGACGATAATAACAATGATAGTTGTACGATTGCCAATAATAATAATAAAAATGAGAATGGTAGTGGAAATAATGATAAGCAAATTGGTGATGAGACAATGGAATGTCGATGGATTGATTGTTACGAAAAATTTCCAAATCAATGCACGCTCGTCAATCACATCGAGAAAAATCATGTTGAGGTGAAAAAGGGTGATGAATTCTCTTGCTTTTGGATCGGGTGTCCGCGACGTTTTAAACCGTTTAATGCACGGTACAAGCTGCTCATTCATATGCGGGTGCATAGCGGAGAGAAACCAAATAAATGTCCGGTAAGTCAAAAAATTAATATTTTACATTATACGCATCTGGAAAATGTTAACTCTTTTAAAATCCTAAAAATATTAAATTTACTAACCATTTCACTCATCAAAATAAATACTATATGGTACTATCTATATGGAGTGAGTCACATGTGTTCCTATATGCAGTTCATATATGTAATATAGTTGTTGTAATTTATGTCAGGGTGACAAGGATTACATAATCATAACCATAAAATATCCTAACAAAATATACATAAATCTCGGTTGTTAACCCCAACTATCTAACCAACTAAATAAATAACATCAGTTTGTTTTTGTTTAGATTAAAAGGACTGACTAATTAAAGGACTAAAATTTATATGTGACGATTGAAATGTAATAAAATTTTTTGTTACAGTTTGCTGGATGCAACAAGGCGTTCTCCCGACTCGAAAACTTAAAAATCCATCAACGTTCACATACTGGAGAACGGCCGTATGGCTGTCAATATGAGGGTTGCATAAAGGCATTCAGTAACAGTTCCGATCGGGCCAAGCATCAACGGACCCATTACGATACCGTAAGCGACCGCATTATTAGTTGACCTTTGTATGTATATTTATACTGTTGTTTTATAATTTTTTCGTTATATACAGAAACCATATGCGTGTCAAGTGCCTGGATGTATAAAACGTTATACAGACCCGTCAAGTTTACGTAAACACGTAAAAAACCATTCGTTAAAAGATCAAATAATAGCGCGCCGCAAATCAACAAGTACGGTGTCATCGAGCATACCAAAATCAAGTGGAGTAAAGCGACGATGTTCCGAGTCGTCGACCGCCTCTTCGACGGCAACAACAAACGCATCGAATGTTGTAAACAACCCGGTGAGCTCGTACCAAATTAACACAACAAATTTTGAGTCTATGCAATCATCAAATGATTACCTGTACGATGATGTCTTTAACGATTTGATCGAATTTAAGGAGACGAAACCGGTAATCGGACCGCGAACCAATTCCACAATGAATTTTAATGAATTAACCAATTGTATTGTAACAATACAAAATGATAATAATAATTATTATAATAATAATAATAGTAGTAGTAATAATAGTAATAATGCCCAAACGCAATGTGACGATGAGTACATATCGTTTGAATGTGTTAAAAAATATTTAGGCGAGCACAATTGTGATTACATTGATTCCGCTATTCAAAATCAGCTTGACCAAGTTGACACCTTTTTGAACGTTGTCTAAGACCTAAATCATTCTCCTTAATTTTAAATTTTATATTTTTTAAAGACTGTTATATTTTAATTATATTAATTTTACCAAAGAAAAGACAAAGTTAAATTTTTATTTTTATTTTTTTAGTATCAAAATTATCTGAAATTAAATTATGTGTAGCGTTAATTAATTCGTGATAAAATATAATATTTTTACAATATAATTTAGTAGATATTAGCTTTAATATAGAGCAGTTTGGCTTGTAAAAATGGCTTGAATTTAATTTTTTTTTTGTAAATATTAATTTAATAATTGAATTATATTTTTATTATCATTTTGTAAGGCTAGATTTTAAATGAAACTTAATTATGATTTTGTAAACATTATACCAAAGCAAAGCAAAGTGCAGCAGATACCAAAAATGAATTTTGTTTAATTTTTAAATAAATGTTACTTAGAAATATTAAAACAATGCGTATTTTTATTTATGGTTAGTCTAGAGGGATGTCACTCGATACTGTAAGCCCCGCAGTAAATTTGAATATATGCCGGGGTTTGCTTAATTTCTATCTAGATTGTCAATAAATTTTCATCTATTTTCAGAGTTACATGAGAAGAAAGCGCACATATTCATGGTCCCCGTGGTCCTTGAAATTCGCCTAATTTATTGCTTTATCGGAACCTACTTGATAGATTAAAGTGTGATTGATTTCAAAGCAAACTTTAAACACTGTTATCAGTATAATACAATAAAGATGTCTCGTCGCTATTGAAATTTGATTTGTTTTATATATTTGTGTTTCACAATCAAAAACAGCCTTTGAAAATGAAGAGGCTTTTTTATTATTGTGAAACATAAATCTATAAAACAAATATTATTTTATTTCAAAATTTTAACACTCTTCAACAACTCAGAGATTTTGGTATAACAAGAAACATAATAAAATGCACTGAAGTAACGCATGTTACAACTATCATGATAGGGCTGTTCGATGATCCATCCAAGTTGAATTATAAAAAGTAATGCATTTAATATTTTTAAAGCTCTCAGCACGTATGTGCTAGATATTATATTTCATTCTCGTGGGTCCTGAATTCGATAACTGTAGCCCTATTCTAGTAATTCACTGGGAATATGGAATTCGGGAAAGAAATTGCATTTAATTTCTGTTTCAAGCTGTTCTGTTTATTGTCGATATTTAAATGCTCAAATATTGTGTTCAAACTGGTTTGTATGTGACCCCGTGAAGTTACTAATAAAAAATAACACGTATATTAAAGAAATTCATAACTTTACAGGATCATTTAAAAAAGTTAATAAATATTTAAATTAGGAAAAGTATTTTTTTTTGTTGGGACATAACGACCGGTTGCAGACACCTCGTATGGCACAACACAATTCTAATCTACTAGAGGAAGGAAAAAGCCTTAATAGGTTTAATGGTTAACGATGGAATTGGTCTTGACGTGCATCTGAAATTTAATTCTAAATTAATATTTTCCGGCTTGAAACCATAGTTATTCGAATTATATTAAAAGTTACTCTAAAATCCGTTAGTATTTAACCCTTGAATTGGAACGAAACAGCAAAAAAAATCTTTCAAAAGCTGCAAAAAAAATATGTGAGGCATTTCAAAGGCAATGGTACCTGGAAAGCTAGCAATGTTATTGAATGCCAGATTAACTACCGGATTGGATATTTCAAATAAATTTAGCTTCTTTCACAAAAATTTTTATTTTTAATTTGGTCACCAAAGAATATTCGTTTAATTACTAAGTACAATTACTGTCAAACATGATATGCAGAATTTGATTGCCACTCTAACATATTGCTCAATCGAACTACACCAGCTCTCAACAAATGATGGTCAAATTCGGAGTGCAAAGCTGAATTTGACGAAATTTCCCAACCGATCACCCTCCAACCTAGTAATCAGAGCTGGGTTCAGTTTCTAATAAACTAAGGTAAACTTGTATTGGGATTTTACCGAGTCTTTTTGATGAAGTTGTAGAATTCGACCGTTCTGAATGGAACTTGGCCATATCCCAACCAATTATTTTCAAATCAGATATGTAAAATTGCCCGGGGATTTAAAGATGGATTTTAGAGAAGTTCTGGAATTTGGCCATGCTAAGCAATTTCTTAACTAATTATGTTCGATTCCAACATAAATACTGGATGAAGTTCTGGATTTTTCTACAAAATAAATTTGAAAATAATCGCCCAAGAAATTATCCAGTTCCTCCACTTAGCATAGCCAAATCCAGTCAAATTCAGCTTCACAAAACTAAAATTTGCTAGAATTTCAATTCAGCCTAATTCGTTCGTACCCAACAATTATTTTATGCATCTTCCGCAGTATACTGTCTAGAAACAGATTTCTGAGACAATTCCGCACTTCTCAATCAATGAAAAAAGATCAAGGCTTACGTGAGGTGACGGCACGAACGGAAGATAGGATCACGCAGAAGGTCACTTACATTATTGGTGCATGAGCAAGGATTCAATAGGATTCAAAATTCGAATCAATCGATATTCGTGTCTGACGTTCCCATCGAATTGCGACCTTGTTCAAGAAATATTGTTGAGCCAGCCAGCCAACCTTTTCCTTTTGCAATGCCGTAACACATATAAGGCCACACCCCTTTAAACCAGTCTACAAAAACGTATGATTTATTTATATTGGTTGAAATTGGAAATTAAGTACAAATTTTCACCGTGCATTATTAATAACTAGAGAGAAAATTAATTTAATATTTAATTAATAAACGAATTAAATAAACATTAACAGCAGTTAATAATAAAATAATAACATCTATCAATGTATGTACATAATACATATTTACAATACATATACCTGAATCTAAATTACATTGAGTGAATCTACACGAGGACTGGTTTGGGATCGGTTTCTGGCCTCAAAATACCATTCACGTCCACACAGAAGTTTCATGAGTCCTGACTCCTCGACACATTTCTCCGCATGTGTAAGAAAATTATCAAGAAAAATCAAAATCATTTTTGAATTGTCCTCGTATAGTTCACCCAATACAGTTCCTCGAAAATAATGTACACAAAAATATGTTGATAAAAGGAAAAAAATGTTAACAAATAAATAAAAATTAAAGATTTAACAGATCTGTGGAAGTGGCTTGTTATTGGTCCATATTCATCAAATACTCAATATTTTGAGTGAAAAATTGAAATAAGCAATTCATTAGAATTGCTTATTTCAAGTTTTCACTCAAAATATTGAGTATTTGATTAATATGGGCCAATAACAAGCCACTTCCACAGATTGGGACAAGATACCACTGTATATATGACGAATTTGCTTATCTTTAGAGAACATTTTCTGACATTAGGTTCTTCCGAGTGGAGAAAATTGAACCTTGTTAACAGCAATTTTCCACCGTAAATTTTGCGTAGTTTATCAATCTGGACCAACAACAAACAATTTCCAGCGATTGGCTCAAATTGGCTTATCTTTAGAGAACGTTATCCTTGATAGGCGAATTAGACCTATGTATAGTAATATCTTGCCCCACCCCAAATCTATGAAAATTGCTATTAACCAGGTAATATTTTCTCTGCTCGGAAAACTCGAACACGAATAGTGTTCTTTAAAAACAGACCAATTAGCTTGTCCCAAACTCTGAAAGTGGCTTGTTATTGGTCCATGTTGATAAAATACTCAATATTTTGAGTGAAAAATTGCCATAAATAATTCTGAATTTCATTAATATTTTGTATTTTTAAATAAATTTGTGCTCTTGACTAATTCATATATAATTTGGAGTTTTTATTATTTTTCGGTTTTTTTAATTTAAATTATTCTTACGTATAAAATTACTAAACGGATTTTTTAATTTTCATTATTGTTAGCTCCTACACTTTTTTATATATTTTCGGGATGGCTACACTTCAGCGAGATGAAACTTACCAAAAACTTCAGGTTCGGGCCAACTTCGTTCACTTAAAATAAACACTCTATAAAACGTTAAGTATACAAAAGAAACATTTTGGGAATGCAAAACGAACAGGTTTGGTCAACTTTGATAAGGTAGGCACGCTGAACGGTACCGGGCGAGATAATGTTTTATTTTCGTAATGTCGTTACCGTAATCATTACTAACTAATTATTCTCGGGTCGGTAGTGAAAATTCTCACCGGAATAGTAAATGTCTAAATTATGAATAAATAATTTCATTTTCTAAATACCATTAAATAGATAAAGATGACGTTACCAAGAAGTCTGGCAGTTTGTTGAATGACAATTTGAACTCGTTTAGTTTAACTCCATGTAAAATAAATATCTTCCAGAATAACCCAATTCTCTCCTATAACGCGATTAATTCGTACCGCGTTATACGGAAACCGTCTTATAAGAAACTCACTGCATTTTATTGAGATCGCATTATGAGAAACTGAGAACTAATATAAATTGAATGAATTCGTACCGCGTTGTATGTAATCTTAGAAATAAATAAATTGTACACAAATTTAGTCAATTCTTCTTCATTTAAACTCTGTTTCTGAAGTAGGTCTTCTATATCTTCTACGTGTATATCTGCAAATCCTTCGTTGCCAAAAGTAGAAGCAATCTCTACTATTTCTGTTAGTGGATCTGAAATATCATTTCGATTTTGAATCATTTGAGGTAACAAAGGCCTTCAACATGCATTCAGTGTTGGCTGTTTAATTTCTGTACAAGCTAATCAAACAATTCGGGTGCAATCTAAAAAAGAAAATTATTTCCAAACTTCAAGTAGAGTTTTACCTTCTTGATCTTCTAATCTGTTGAAAATGGCTTCAAAAAATTTCCGTATGTAATACATTTTGAAAGTTCGGATGATTTCTTGGTTCAGGGATTGTATTAATGAAGTGTAGTTAGGAGGAGAAAAAAAAATCACATTGGGGTGATTCAGCTCCTTACTATAACCGCTGGCGTTATCAACGATCAACAAAATTTTGACACAAATGTTTTTTTCAATCATAAAGCTTTCCACTTGAGGGATAAATCAATTATAAAACCAATCCTTAAATAATTCTTGAGTCATCCACGCTTTTTTATTCGCTCGCCAAAATATAGGTAACTCAGACATATTAATATTTTTGAACGGTTGAGAATTTGAAAAAAATAATTATGATCATGGGTTTTATCAATAAACTTCCTGACAGATTGCTATACATGTGTAGAGTTATACGTTGTTTAGAAGCTTTAAACCCTTATGTCCGCTTTTCATTTGTCGTAACGTAGTTCCGAGATGGGATTTTCTTTCAATACAATGCTCCGTTTTAAATTTTTCGGCTGCCTCGGCATCAGCTGAACTCTGCTCTCGTAGAAGTTTGATGTTGTGCAAGGAATACCTTTTTTAGCTTGTCTAGCCATCCTGCGTTTGCAGCAAATGTGTGACTGTGTTGCTCTGCAGAAGAGTTGCCAATTCGTTTAAAATGCTCATAGATTTGAAGTGCTTTCCGCTTAATAAGAAATCCATACACAGGTATCTTTTGGCTATACAATCTTCCAAACACATCATCAATGCTCGTTCCATTTTTACCATATTAACGTTCGATATATGAGAATAGCGCGCTTCGCACCTGATGGGCAACCATATCCACAAGAGTTATACATTTTCAATTTAACTGTTTTCTGCTTTTATCAGACATTTTATTACCCCTATCAAAATTATTTGTTTACCTGAAAGCGAAAAGAAGAATACATAAATCAGTGCTATCAGTTGTCATTAAGTATTCTCCAACCGTACGATAAGAACGCTTGGATGACCCTTTACTTAAGGAATGATAGGCATAAAAATAAATTTTTTAAGCTTGTAAGAGTTTGTATGGTGGTGTGAACGTTACAGGAAACGTTTAACATAAAATTTGGTCTTTGGTTCATCAGAATTTGTGTCAGCTTTTTGGTTAGCTATAGTCAAGTTTCTGTTTTAGGAAACTGATATACAATATAAAGAAATATTTTTTATGGTTTTTTGACTGTGGTAGTTTTTCGCGTAGAATATTTATTAGAACAACTTAAATATATTTATTTGACAGCTTCCAAATTCCCTGATTAAATTACGAATTCTTATAAAAGAAGAGTTGTAGATACCGACTGCTCGGTGTTGTGATTGAGCTGTAATATTATACCGAAAATAATTTCTGAGGTACATCTTCAAGGAGATGCTTGCATGATATCAATGAAAATCTGACCGAGTTATCATATTAAGTTGATGTTCCTGGTTGTCATAATTAATTATTGCTGAACTAAAAAAATCAGCTACTACTTAGTAGAAGTACTTTCTAGTCGGTGTTCCATCTCCCTATGTACCAGCCCCTGATTCGGTTCTTTGTACCATCTATCATAGGCCTGACTCTGAATTAGTAGACCCTTACTGGGGTGTGTTGAATGTACGTCATGGCTGTTGTGGCGCTGAATTCGACTGGTCTCACCTTGGATTAGTGTAGAGTTAATTTATGATTAGGAATTATCTTTTAGCAAAGCAGCAAAGTAGAGCTTGTGTTGAAACTTTCGTTATTGACATTGATTCCTAAATCAAGGTTTTGTTATCATAGTTCAACCAGAAAAGATTTAAATGTATCAACGAAATGATTTTTTGCTACCCATGAACAGACACCATTACCAATCTCTCTTATTATCGATAAAAGACCGCGGCCTATCTGCCACCCCAACTGCGAGTGGGTGGCAGTCATTGGTTGTAAATAATAGTGAGTGTTCACGAACACTTAACTTGTATTGATACCGTTTTGATAAATGTTTATATTGAAGAGGGTTTGGTTAGGCCTTACAACTAGGTTTCGATTCTCTTTGGTCTTTAAGGTTTATTCAATTTCCTGCTAGAGTAATTGCGAATGAATGGTCTCAAAAATTAGAAATGATTTAATGACTTTCCTAGAAAACTTCAAGCCTAGCGATATTGATGTGATTCAGTTTAAACCACTAATCAGAAATGATATTGCATATCCACCACCCACCCCATACGAAAGAAAAATTTAATGTCATTGACCCATAAGCATTGCATTAGTCTTTGTTTGAAGTAAATTGGAGCCCCTTTTGTTTCAAACGGAATTCGATTGATTTGGAAATACCTTTGACTGGTAGTAAATTGAACGATGCCAACAGAAGTAGAAACATAACTGAATTTAATTAGCTGATCCGAAAAATAACATTAGCTGAGGGAAAGTGTCTCAAACAATAATTTTTTAAATTTAGTAAAAGGCTTTACACGTCTAATCTCAATCGGAACCTCATTCCAAATTGTAAAAGAGGTAAACAGAGGCGATTTGTTGTAAATATTTGAACAGTTAACAGGCAGTATTATTTTACCATTTCGATTAGACCAAAATTTTATTTTCTCATTTAAATATGAAGATTTTATTTAACTTTGACTTTGACTTTATTTAATAGTAATAACGCTCTAAAGTAAAAGAATTGAATCATAGTGCAACCAAAAAATTCTTTAAACTTAGCTGATATGTGGTCAAATTTCCTCAGTCCATTAACACATCTAACGGTATTATTCCAAGTAACTTGCAGCATGTCACTTGCAGTAGAATTACACCTAAAAAAAAGAAATTCGCAATATAGCACGTGGGGAATTACTAATGATCTAACCAACAAAATACGAACATTTTTTGGGCAGATATTTTTATGAAGCTTCAATCCATATAAAGTAGAATTGATCTTTCCACAAACATTAACAACTTGTGAATCCCAGGTAGACCTGTCATTTATGCAAATTCCCAGATTCCCAGATTATTAGCATGATTCGCAAACTTAATCATCACACTATCAATAAACATATCGGGTATCACTGACGAAAACATTTTTTAGAAATCAGAATTGCTTGCGTTTGAGCGATATTCAGTGAGATTCTATTAGATTTGGACCAAGCCAATATATTGGATAGATCCAAATTAATATTGTTAAAGGTTTACAATATATTTTCACTAGTACCACCAAGATAAATTTGACAATCATCATACATGTGATATTTGTAGTATTTTATTGCTTGTGGTAAGTCATTAATAAAAAGGGAAAACAGAGTTGGACCAAGTATAGTTCCACCTACATGTATACACTCAGGGACTGATTCTTTTCCATTTAAGTAGCTAAATATAAGTTTAAGTGCTCTATTGTCAAAATTAAAGAGAAACGTCAACTTCTGTAGTAAGAGTAACAAAACATGGTTCAAAGAGTCGAATACTTTGGAGTAATCCCTGTAATGACAGGCCAGATCGTTTACAACATGAATCAGGATAGTCGTTGTACTGTGGTTATTACGAAATTCGGATTGAAATTTGCTGGTTGATTTTATCACGAAGAAGGCTCTCGCAACCTTTAGATAAAATGGAAACTGAACTAAGCGGACTAAGATTATTCAAAGAATCGATACCCTTCTTTTTTACAATCGGAATCACAGTGTCCATTTTCCAGATTTCAGGAAATTCAGAACGCATGATACAAATTTTAAGTTTACCGGATTTGATTTAATAAGATACACGGCTTTGGAAACATCTAATTCAGTTATGTTGCAAAAGGAGAGAGCAGTATGCATTCCTGTGCGCCCATCCCCTGCAATGAAATATTTACCGATGGTTGGGGTACATTGCAAAAATTAGTGTTGATAATTGAAGGGTTAGAGTCAGTAGAAACACCAGACCGACTAGTCCCCAATCCAATATGGTTAAAATTACTCCAAATTCGTTTCACGGTTAATTGTTACTGTTTCCAAAAAACTAGTTTTGTTTGGAAATCCTTATCAAGCTAGTTACCCTATTGCGTTATTTACGATATCATTCTAGATTCCTCATATCGCCTGTTCTTTTGTACTTTGCATACGCATGATCTCTCGCAAGCATTTTTTTTGCAATATACCAATTAAACCATGGGGCAACCGATTGGTAATTAACTATTTTTTAGTTGGCACACAATAGTCATGAATATAACACAGGCAATCATAAAAGGATTTGAAGAGGGAATTGACATTATCAAGCTCCAGTTGCCAGCAAAGTAATTCATTATCTTTTCAGAATCTAATTGACTATAGTCATGGATAAGTTTGTAGTCCAGTTTAACTCGCTTTGATCTGACTTTATAAAAAATGGTCAAAAAATCACGGTCAGAGCAAAGTGTGTTGACTAGACGCCGATACTCTAAAGTAATCTGGCTCTGGGACAATTTATTGGTAAAGCCATGTACGGATTTAAGTGGGTGAGAACGGGAATGAAACTAAATGGTTGGCTTTTAAAAGATTATGAAAATTTATGGGACTTATCAAGCATATTACAGTTCATATCGCAGACAATTATAAAACGATTATGATTTAAAATATGCGAAGATAGGAATTCTTGAAAATCATCCAAATCGGATTGCACGGTGGTTGATGGATTGTAACAAACTATAATCAGTACAGTCATAGATGGTAATATCATTTCTGCCATCAAAACTTCAGTTTTACCATAAATGGATGAATGCGAGTTTTACCATAAATGCAAACTCCTCCACCACTTTTATGTGTTCTGTCAAATCTCAAGATGCTGTACTCATACAGCGAGACAGATTCGTTATTAACCTTATTTGTAAACCATGTTTCCACGACACAAAATACGTCGAGATCTTTGGAATCGATAAATATTCTCGGTATTGATAAATCCAAAATTAACACATGTGCTATCCCGATTCACAACCGTAACATTCTCATTTAAAAATAAACATCCTCGCGATGAGTCCAGATTGTATACAATTTATGAAATTTACAATATATAACTGTTGGCAGTATTTGTGTACCTATTGATCTTCTCGGTAAAAATAAAATTTACAGTACAAGTCAATTATTTCTGGATAGGATTGTCGATCCCCATTTGAGGTAGGGAAATTCCTCTGCCGTTTTTTGAGCCTCCGGTTTTACGCACAAAACGTCGAACTAAGACACCCTAAGGCCAAAAAGAAGGTGACAAAACTTGTACTGCGAATTTTCTCTCCAAAGTAAGCATAACGAGACAAATGTGAGTTTAGTTTTATCCCGGCATTTAGGCAGCAGTAGATGACAGTCAACCACGTCTAGATTTTCCAGATTGGATTTTAAATAATCAACTAATGCAGCTTCTTCAGTGTGTGGATTCAGCCTGTTCACATATAAGACATCGTTATCTGGGCTTCAACGGATTGTAATGAAGTGGACGCGGCACCAATTTCAATGACATATGATGCAATAATATGGTCGATTGCTTATGCAGCAAGTTGATTGAGGTGTTAACAGGAATTTGCATTTGCAACGATTGAGAATTGTAAGACACCAAATATGGTAATTTCACTATACGATGTACAGCACAATGTACGTAGAAGTATTTATCTCCGCACATTTGCGGTGAAAGCTTGGTTTGTAGACACTGCTACATGGGCACATCTCGTCCCATCAAGTCTCATCAATTTTTATCTTTTCGGTTTGTCGATAAAACTCCAGGTTTGGTTGAATGGGCATATCTTTATGATTTAATAGTAATTGTTATTAAATGAGTAATCAAAGGAATTTCTTGATAAGCTGTTGTCAGTAGAATAAACGTGGAACAGTGGAAAAAATCAATCTTCAGGTGCCAATAAGAAATCCCCACCAGTTGGAAGATGAATTAGAACAGCTCAATGAAGCAATGCTGCTTTGGCAAGTACCCCCATTATACAAAATAAGAAGAGCTTAACATATCCTACTCAATGGAAGTTAGAGAGTTCGTAAGACAAAAACGACGGGCACTTAAAACCCGACAAATAACTAGAACACCGGAGAACAAAACAATTCTTAACAATTTAGGTAACAGTCTCAAATCTCTTCTTAAAGGAGTTAAAAATGCATCAATCAACAGATATCTAGTTAGCCTAACCGATGAAAAAATTCTGATTATTCTCTGTGGAAGGCGACGAAGGGACTCAAAAGACCCAAAATGCAAGTGCCTCCACTTAAAAAGGAGGATGGAACCTGGGCAAGAGGTCCTAAAGAGTATATTCAAGAGGCAAGAGGTCCTAAAGAGTAGTATTTCGAGGATTCCTTCCAACCATTACCAAGACAAACGGCCAATGAAAATATAATGTCAATCCACAAGCTAGATGATTTTGATATACGCCCATGAGCTCTCAAAGAATTAAAAGAAGAAGTGAAAAGCAACATGAATGTTAAAAAAGCCCCAGGATATGACTTGATTACTTGCCAAAATACTTGCCAAAATATTACTTGCCTAATCAAGGCTCTACCAGGTAAAGGATTTCGTAAGCTATTACAGATAATCAGTGCAAGCTTTTGGTTAAAATATGTTCCGTGGCCATGGAGAGTAGCATAAGTAATCATGATAGCAAAACCTGATAAACCACCTAACGATAAAAAATCATACAGGCCAATTTCATTGCCGCCAATTATATCAAAACTCTTTGAAAAATTATTACTAAAAAGACTTAAACCAATAATTGAGGACTGACAACTAATTCCTTGACATCAATTTGGATTCAGGGAAAAGCACTCCACAATTGAACAGGTGCATAGAATCACCAACATTATTGAAAAAACGTTTGAACGTAAAACGTATTCTACAGCATATTTCTGGACGTCGCCCAAGCATTCGATAAAGTGTGGCATAGTAGACTGGAATTCAAGCTGCATAGAGATCTGCCGAGACAATACTATGCCATACTAAGATCTTATTTATCCAATAGACATTTCCGTGTAAAATACGAGGATGAATATTCCGAACTAAAGAAAATCTCTGCCGGTGTCCCACAGGGAGTGTCTTAGGACCAATCCTGTATTTATTATATACAAGGGATATTCCAACAACAGATGAAGGAACCATAGCCACCTTTGCAGATGACACAGCAACATGGCCATTGGAAGTAATATCACTGATGCAACGAGCAAACTCCAGAAGCTTACCAATGCGGTTTGTAACTGAACTAAGCCCTGGAGAAACAAGCTTAATGAGACGAAATCCACGTATATTAACTTTACATATCAAAAGGCTTCCCATCTACCGATAGTAATTAACTCACGACCGGTGCCATATGCAAGCAAAGCTAAATATCTGGGCATGACTCTCGATGCCAAGCTCAAGTGGAGAGAGCACGGCAAAAAGAAAAAAGAAGAACTTAATATTAAGTTCAGAAAAATGTACATATTGGCTCATAGGTAGAGGCTCTGAGCTTACAATATACAACAAGCTGCTGCTATATCGGCAAATACTGAAGCCGATATGGACCTACGGTATTCAACTCTGGGGATGTACTAAGCGAACAAACGTCAAAATGATACAGACGTTTCAAAATAAGGTTCTCCGTAGCATCGTAAATGCTCCGTTGTACATGAAATACATCAAAGATGCAATAAAAAAGCACGCCGCCAAACACGAAATAAGGCTCCCGGAACATGGAAACCTCTATATTCGCCATATGATAGATAACCCTGTCGGGGAATAACCATTGGGTTTCACCCCAATAAATTAGAACTATTTAAGAAATGTAAAATTTGCAAATTTGAAAGATAAATTGCTAGATCAGCACAGTCTCAGTTGTAATTAATAAAGAAAAAAAAATACTATGGATATTGACATTTTTATTTGTTCAATATTTACCATCGACGTTACCGGACAAGTGGTGCAGTGGTTAAAGCTTCGGCACTTGGACCGGGAGGTGCTGGGTTCGAATCCCATCAGAGGCTAGATGCAAATCGAATTTTCATCATCGATTACGATCGGTGATGCTAATAAATACAACTAAGACCCTCTGATGGAGTGCAGAATTCCGTGTCACGCGCCGACCCACCTTCCATGTCAATGTACAGGTTGACATGGAGCTTGCAATGCGCAGGTGGTATACTGTAGTTGTGTGAGTAGGTGAAGTAGGTGGGTTAATGATGTGGAGTGAATGAGTGGTATCACAATGGGCCTAAAAATTGGCCTAAGTGTGCAGTAAGCAACCACTGAAACCTAACCTACCATCGACGTTCTAAAGCGAGTCTCTTCTTCTGGGAAATCCCGGGTGAATAAAACCCTACCAATGGTACATGATAGTACCTTCTAAGCCTGCCGAATGATAGTTTTATATATTGATATATAGAACTCGGTATTACAGAGTGAGAGGAGACAAAGAAAGCGACTTAGGAAATCGTGCTTGAGCTAGACATGAAGCTGTAATATTAATTTAAAATGCCTTACGAAATGCCTTAACAGCCTTAATCATTGGGTAAGCTTCGAAGTCTTTAAATCCGTTATATATTTGCTATTTCATCTGTCAATAAATTTGTTAGTAATTACCTCCAGATTTATAAAATTCAATGTCATGTCGGCACACAACAAATAAACACCAGCATTATTATTCGATGATGAACATACGAGTGAGTACATATATCGCCATATTACCCAACACTATATAGAAGCACTCATAAAATAAGTTCGACCCACTTGATATTTATTGATTTAAAAATTAAATTACTGTTCATACTCATACGACGTATAACGTACATATATTGACTTTTGATTAAAAGCGATAAAATAAATGTTGAAATCTTGAAGCGAAATGTTAAAAACCCTCTCGGTCATGAACGAGTACGAGTAGTAAATGCATATGTTTACTACAAACAGGGTATGGCATACTGAATAAAATTGATATAAAAATTGTGGATGGAAGCTGTATAACGCATATTGAACAGCATTTTACAATTAACATAAAAAGACACCAACGAACGTACATTACAATTGTAAAACATGTGTTCCTTTAACTCATTTTACATACACGATTATGTAGATGTACATGCCTTCTTCTAACTATAAGGAATAAATGTCTGATGTACATATCGTACTCGTATGTACATACGATGTACACTCTGTGATTGTTATAATAAAACACAAAGTATTTATTTTTATTATTAAGATAAATTTAATTCATCTTTTTTGAATTGTTTACCTTCCACAACTCATTTTCTTTATTATTGTACTCGTATGTGCATACGTACGAGTACATATACGAGTACGCTACGCACACATGTAGGTATCGTTTGAGGGTACTCTCGCATACGGTGTATGGGAGGAACGAGATATATTTTCATCATTAAACTTGTCCGTGTCTTATGGTTTCAATTCATGTACAAGATATCATAAATTATTCGTTATTAAAACAAACAAAATTGTCGTGTGGAATGTGGTTTTCATTAAACTGGGTCTGTATGTTGTTGTTTGAGGCGCGGGTCGATCAAAATCATTTTTTGGATTTAATACGATATTGTGTTAGCACCGCCGTGTTGTTACATCTGTAGTACATTCATTAGTTTGTTATATGTACGTACATCTGAAGGTTATAATTTGGCGTTCTTCTGGTTAGAGCGTATTTACATATACTCGTAGCGTGCTACAGTAATTTGAGAATGCCTTGAATATGAACGGCCTTAACTTTATATAATGTCTTAGAAAGTGAAATTGTGTATAATTTTTACGGCTAATAACGTAATGGATGTTGAATTTGTTATTATTGCTCGTTTAATAATTTGGTGCTAATTTATATTAAAGTTTAGTGCTCTCACGTTTATACGAGTAGATACTCGCATCTGTGTTAATTCTAGCAAAATAATCTGTATATAAGTGTAAGTGGAAATAACATTGACAAGTTATAACCCACCAAACAGCCCACCTAAATTTATTTTAGATAACTAAACCATTAATGAATCACATTTTAAGCATTATTGGACCGAAATGACTATATTAAGTGGCAAGTGTAATGTACACGTCACATGACTCTGTGTGGTTAAACAAGCAATCCATGTTTATAAAATCTACTAGC
This sequence comes from Nephrotoma guestfalica, assembly GCA_963691935.1. Taxonomy (NCBI): domain Eukaryota; kingdom Metazoa; phylum Arthropoda; class Insecta; order Diptera; family Tipulidae; genus Nephrotoma; species Nephrotoma guestfalica. The sequence goes on along the minus strand of OY829913.1, from coordinate 305,737,125 downwards.
AAAATGGAAGCTTTATTCTGCATAGTGTCTTTTTTGCTCGAACATTATATATGTAGTTCCGTCCCAGATGACGATATTACAGAACTTCTTTTCAAAACTATTAGTTCCGGCCAGGATATCAATTTTTCAGAGCCTTTTCTAAAAATAATTTAACAATCCCATTTCCATATTCCCGAACTTTTTCTAAAAATTATTTTAGGATCTCATTCCCATTTAGCCTAAACAAATTCATCATATTATGTTCAAAAATATCCTAATCCATCCCAGTTACCCATATTTCAGAAACGCTTCCAAAATCATTTTACAACCTCATTTACTTCCACCATAAACAACTACATTGTGATTGTTTAAGAAATCGCTCGTTCTGCCCCAGTTGGCCATATTCCAAAACTTATTCTTAATAATATCGTTATAGAATCCAACTTGCATCCACCATACCAACTTACATCATAATCTGTTCAGAAATAATTTATTCGCGCCCCAGGTATTATTCCAGAACCATTTTCATTCTTGGCGCTTCATAATCTGTTCTGAAATAACCATACAATTTCTTCATAATAAGTTAAAAAATGGCTTAGTTTCGTTCTAGTTGGCCAAAACTTCCTCTACAAATCGTTTTGTAATCTCATCCAGCTCAAAAAAAATCGTCATAATTAATCTATTCAGAAATAGGCTATATCCAGTTTGACATATTCCAGAACTTATTCCACAAATCATTTTCGAATCCATGCTGCTGTTCATTTTCAAACAAAGTCGCTACGCAAGAAGTAGCGATCGAACGGTATTTAACTATCCTTAATATCTTTAGGTATTCGGCCATGAAGCACGATATCATCGGCATATCCAAGAATTTGCCGTGATTTATTAAATATGCAGCGCAAAGTTTTGATGTTGCTTTTTCTTACTATACGTATTCGAGTGCCAAATTGAACAGTAAGGCGCAAGTGCATCACCCTCTGGAACACCAGATGTTATTTCAGTTCGCTTGTCTACGATTCTACATATAAGCCCAGACGTTTCTCTGCTATTCCTAAACATATGTGGAGGCCCATAGTCGCCGATGATGTTTCTTGTTCTTTTGGCCAGTCTGGCAAGTACAACAGCTAAGCAAAGACTTTATAGTCAGTGTTCAATAAAGCCAGACTACTATAGCGTTTAAACTTTTTCGGTGAGCTCTTATTGGGCCCAAGCGACGATGAGATCGTACAGATTTGATACACGAACAGTATCCGTGTTTGATTAATTCTGCGGAGATGCCGTCGGTGCTGGGTGCCTTCCGATTTTTCAGTCTACTATTAGCTGCTTCCACTTCCTCTACTGTGGGGTATTCACAATAAACCTATTTCACCTGGCGGAGCAGTTGCTCTAATGGGTGCCACTTCGTTAGTCCGATTTAGCAAATTTTGAAAGAAGGTTTGCCATACTGAGAGAACGGTAACTGAGAACAGTTCTTCATTGCCATCTTTGTTGGCTGTACTTTTTAAGTGGAAGTCTTTAGTGAGATAACTGGCGTTAGTTAGCAAAACAGTCTCTTGAGTTTCCTTTTTCCCCTTGGAAACTGACTTTCCGATGCATTTTTTCATATTTTCTAGCTTTCTTGGTTGGATATATTTAGTCGTAGCTTTCCTAGCACGGAGAGATTTTGCTAGAGTGCTACTAGTATTGCGAGCCAACCATTTATCATAAAACTTTTGATTATTTCGACAACCAGGCAGCAGTGATAATCGAACCAATAATTGCCATTATAGCCAGCCACAGCTCTTGGGAGTTGGGTGGAGGTTCTTCGTTTTTAATCTACTGGTCTAAATAGTCAGTGACTGATGATTGGTAACTATGCAGTGATATTCTTGATCTTTTAAAGCATCGACATTCGAACGAACGGTCTTAAAACGAGCATGTGATCGCAGTTCACGTCGGCACCTCTGTAAAATTTGGTGTTCCGTTCTTTCGTCATTCGATCTCCAGATTACTTTGTGAATTTTGCTATGCAGAAACATCGTACTTTAAACAAATAAATTGTACATTATTGGCAGTTAGGTGAAGCGTTGTATATTGTTTTTACTGGTGAGGTGCAAGCAGTCAGGTCCGATGTGAGATGTATTTTCTGCATTCATACCAAATTTGCATTATAGTCGCCCACGATACTTTTAATGTCATGGTGCGGGCTGTTATTAATGACCTCTTCCAACTCAATAAATATTAGATCTTTGACGTCAGCTGATTTATCTTCGATGGGTGCATGTACATTAACGAACTAGATGTTAAATTTCTCAGTGTGGAGTCTGACTATAAGCCAACTTAAAATTTTCCTCTGTTCTGATGGTCGCTGTAATGGAGAGTGCGACCATTGGTGATGTCAAAGGTTAAGCAACCCATGTTACCATTGCTTCTTATTTGGAAAATTGAACTCTGACAGTTACAGTTAATAATATTTTGAGTGACCCTAGATCCGGGGATGTTGGGGTTCTCCAGGCCTAAGTGGTCGATCTTTCATTCTTCCTAATTTATACACATTCTATATTTAAACTTGAATTGAAGAGTAACTGTATACTGGTGTTGCTGATAATTTAGGTTTAGCTTATACTACTAAATCTTCTACTAAACTACTAAAAGAGCAAAATAACTTGGCCTTTATGTAAGTCTACCGGCATCGTGCCGCTGCAACATTTGAATGTTTTTAAGGTCTAGATATTTTTTAGGTACAACTTCCGCTCAAACCATCTAAACCTCTACAATGAATCCAAGTTCATTAACGATCACTTCCCCCGCTACACAACCTTGTTACTTCACCAACCTTTTTAAATAACTTACCTGACCTGATTAGGCCGCAATTTCATTCTAATTCCTTTGTGTCAAGGATGTTTCATGACATGAGAATTATTTCTATTTGATTTTTCTTTTTTTGCGAATTATATAACTGAACAGTATTGCATTTTAAGAGCCCTTTTAAGATCCTACTAACTTGGAAAGAAACGAACTAACTAAAAATAAAAATAAAATTTCCTACCAAATTGCGAAGAATCAGGATCGAAAGGCAATATTAGACAATAAAGTTACTAGTTTCAGTAAAGTGTTATACCTTAAAGAAGTACGTCTAGTCCAAGAGCTAATATGTATTTTAATATAAAAGAGGGAGGTGGCAATTGAGTTGGTCCCTTTTACGTAAAAAATCTAAACCTCCACCAAATTTCAGAATAATAATCTTGTTTATGTCAACTCCACATTCCATCCAAAAATAAAAATTTAAACCTAAGACCAACTTAATAATAAAAATAATTATGAATGATCAACTGCGCCCCCCCCCCCCACATTCTGTTTTTAAGTATAAATATAATTACGTTTATTTAGAATGCAGAATAGAAAGCTCCTGAACTTTACGAGTTTATATTTAGATAATTTCTAGTAAAACTGTAGTAGGCCTTTGATTTCACTGGATAATGAAACAAAATAGTATTCAACAGGTTTTCTTTGTTTCGAGTTTGCTTTAACGCAAAATTTGATCTAGCAGCCTTATTTTCCGGAAAAAAATATTTTTTCTACAATTACCATAGAAAGTAGACTTTCTTAGACGGGTTTAAATCGCAAAATGATTATTTTCTATTGTTTTGTTTATTCAAGTAAACAATTAACATTTTTTACTTTGGTGTTGAAATCAAAGCATTCTTTGGCAATTTTACTGTTTAAATCGTTGAGAAAATGCTCAACTGGGCAAAGGATGTTCGGCACTGAATGTAGTATGCTGAAGGACGTAATAGTATGAATTTTTAAAATTCGTTACCATAACGTTACGCCGTTACAACCAAAGATAAAAAATATAATTCACTATATCTATGGTAATGTTAATAACAGATACGTCACAACGCTGTTTTATTGGAAAAATATCAACTCATTTTCTTCACCTTGACTCGCAGAAGGTAGGAAAATTTCGTTATTTTCGTTAAATTAAAATAAACAATTATAGATTCATAATGAAGCGGTGGCAGTCTATTTTACAAGAAAAATTTAATTAAGATAAAATCGGCTGTTTAAGATGAAAAATTTAAGGTACGGGAAAAAAATACCTGGTCTATGCAATGACGGTTCTGGTTATATTTCTATTCTGTGATACCAATGATTATATCCAACGTTTATACCCGCCCGATTAAGAAACATTTTTTTATTAAATACATTTTTACTCGATACTTATTTGACCGATAAAGTTAGTATTAAGGCCGACAAAGCTAGCTCTTGAAAATCAGTTCATTTACCATTAGTCCACCGTGATTTTTGTTAATTTTGTTATTTGTCCTTATCGTTAGCAGTGTAATTGAACAAACCTGATTTAATTTGAGTAACTTAATAAAAAAATTATAAAGTGGAACATTATTCATCCGTGGAATATCCAGAGATCATATTCTGTTATCCAGAAAGAATATTACCTTCAGAAAAATTATTCCATAGCGTTTTTACTACATTCGGAGAGACTGGATCTACCTCTTGAAATACAAGGCACCATCGTTTAACCGGTTGGTGGGGAAACGCTCAAACTGATGAAGTAATTTTAGGTGTGGTGGCAAACAATCCAACAACCAGTAGAAGAAAACTTACTGCTCAGATGGATGTATCAAATAGTACATATTCTGTTCGTAGGAAATTTTGTGAGTGGTGTAAAAGCCGAATGAATTCATATCACCCGACTTTTTTAAACATGATTTTATGGGCTGACGAGGCTACATTTACCCAATATTTAATTCCCATAATTGGCGTTTCGGCTCATGGAAATTCACGACCAAGTAATTGAGAATGGCGAATTTTTTATGGTTTTATAAAATAATAATTTAATATTTGTAATTAAACGTAATTAAATTTTCCAACGTGACGAGGCACCACCCCACTATACAAGAGGAGTGAAAACATTTTCGAAACAAATAGATAGGTAGAAGCGGCCCTTTCGCTGATGACCCAGTATATGCTACTTTATTTTATATTTGGGGCCACTTTTCGCACCCCGGTTACCCAGTATCACGCCACCTGAAGGGTTTTATTTATGAGGATCAAGTGTCTACCCGTTAGAAATTGCAAGTAAAAATACAAGACGCTTGTAACATTTAAAACAAAATATCTGCTAATTTGATAAGGCTATCAAACCTAGAGTTCAATTCAGTAGCAATGTTAATGGATCAGACATCGAAAAATTTGTAAAATCTTATAAAATGGCCTTGTTTTGTTTAAGCTATGTAGGTACAATAAGCATAATTTTCTAATTTGAAGCTATCCGAAAAATCTACAATGCTTCAAATAGATTCCGACCTTTTACTGTTTTATATCCAAAACCAGCTATGTATATTCCGAGATAAAAAAATAAATACCTAAATGACCTTGTTTAGATAAATAACTGTGGACTTAATTTTGAGACATTTTTTTGGTATTTTTATTTGTTGGCCTTAATACTAAGATTCTCAGTCAAAGTAAGTATCGGTATTTAATAAAAAGAATATTTCCTAACCGATTAAGGATAAAACCGCTCAGATATCATTTTCTTTGTTAAGATATGGGTAAAATAGTGAAACAATATTTTTTATCTTTAGCGGTTTGTAACGGCGTAAGGGTAACGAATTTTGGAAATCCGTTGAATAATTTTTGCCTTAAAATTTCATCCTCTATCACATCCTTTAATTTAGTACATTCAGTTCCGAACACCCTGTATAATTGGATTTCTAAAATTACAATGAAAATTTGATTTTTTAGAAATTAACTTCTGTTTCGTATTATTGAGTATTTCACAAGCAAGATTTGGTACAGCAGGCTCTTTACGAGATTATCGTATAAAAATAACGCGTATAAGCTCGCTTCGCTCGGGCTGTAACTTCCACAATATACTATTTACGTCGGGTGTTTATAAAGTTCGGTAAATCTATATGAAATAACCGCATAGAAATGTTTTGTTCCTTTATTTTATCGTCAAAAGTTCCTGCGAATTAAATGTTTCATTTAATTGCTGTGAGTAGCTTTTATTACACACTATAGGGGTAACCCGTCTTAGCAAGGAGTTTGCATACAAAATTTTTAATTTTTTATACAATAAAACTCCTAATAATTGGCGCACTGGCACCTCTGAGTACTATTACACATCTCAATAAATTTCGTAATATTCAAGATTTACGAGGATCTGGTTTCAAAAATAAAATTAGATAAATAGGGGAAAATTCGTTTTTGATTAATAATTATTTCGGTGTATACGAGTACTATATTGCGGGTATAGTGTCTTACATCAATAAGTAATATTCCGTGCTGCGGATTTGCTTCAATGTAAACGTTGACTTGGCTCGCAATTCGTGATCTTTAGAGAGCAACGTAAAGGTGGCCATGCGAGAACACGGCTTTCTCTAAATGAATTGCAATGCAATCAAAGGGCTGGCTTTACAACTTGTTGATGATGATCGCACAGGCCGGAATGGCATGAAATTTCCGGCAACACAAGATAAATGGAAGAGTAGTTTTCGACTGTGTCGGATCACTTCGACGGGTCAGTACATTTGCCCTTTAATTGGGCTCCGAAATAATTTTGGCCTTTGAAAAATTCCTAGCGAGTTCTTCGATAATTAATCGAGTGCCATTACACAACCCCGCCTTCAGATTGATATTTCTCAGCAGTATGATGATTACACCTTTGTTTCATTGGGATCTTTAGTCACGATGCAATCAGCGCTGTAATATATATATATATATATATATATATATATATATATATATATATATATATATATATATATATATATATATATATATATATATATATATATATATATATATGCTTCACCTGTTATCATGTCAATGATTTTTCCATTCAATTCAAACTTTTGTACATTTGTTGGTGCAACGATGATTGTTGCTGCTGAATTTGTCAAAATGCTGATCATTAAATCTTCAGTTGTAATCATTACACTTGGAATTTGAATGGCGTTTTCCTCGAACAGCTCTGGAATTTGAGACAAACTTCCACATCCCACATCCAATAGCTATTGATTGAGTTCAGTCTGTCCTTCGCTACGCATATTGATAACACTCTATGATTTATGTGCATATCCCTCTTGGCACTACTGACATTGTCTGACGAAAGTCGCCACCGACAACTAAAACTTGTCCACCACACAAAATGTCTGACTCCATCACTTCACGAAGCAATTGGTCGATGCAGCGATATCCGTGTTTAAGCAGTATTGTAAATTCATTATTTATAATCAGAGCAGTTTCTCGTAGGACTTTTGCATCTGGTGAGTTCATGCGCATTGAAGAGACAAATGTATCGAGCAAAGGCACGAATAATTTGAGTTCGCTGTAGATAGTGCGTTCTCTTTTCAGTAATGTGGCAGCAATTCTCGTCGTGATCTTGAAGTAGGCCATTAGTGTCGTATAAAGGAACGTCTTTCCTGAGCCACCGGGACCGTCAAGAGAAAAGAGATTTTGCTTCTCATGCATGATCTTTACTGCTACCATTATCTTGAATAATGCGTTGGTTTGGTCTTCATTGAGCTTCTCGATTTATTCATCTTGTTTACGAGCTTCTTCAGCTTGATCATAGATTTGGACAATAATTGAACGTTTCACGAAATTATTGAGGCATAAAGTAACTACCAATATTAGTTAGTCGCCTTCGTTATCTTAGTGAGTATGGTGTTTGGGGGCTCCAGTGGTGACTAGTGGTGAAATTTTCAACCACAGTAGTTACGGTGTTTGTCCCTAATATTTAGTTAAACAATGCTTACTCATCGATTGATTCAAGAAGTATTCGTGATTGCACCAGACACATGAAGAGGTGGAATATACGTAAGTCGAAACGCTCCTCGCCTTTAACACTCATCGTATCCCACTTATTCCATTTACTCCGTACATAAACATAATTATCTGGAATGTCCTTGTTCGCTTGCGCTGTGAGCAATGCCTCCTCCTCGTCATGGTCTGCCTCGAAGATAATTTGTTGCCGATTTGGCAGGTGAACTCTAAGCTCCGTGAGAGTACGTGAGCGATCGTGTATTTTCGATTTTCTTAAATGTCAGTTACTTCAGGAGCACTCACATAACGGCAATTGATAAAGTTGGAAATTTCATTATACGTAGTTCCGGCTGACTGTTTCAAGATTATCTACGCGTTCACCTCTGAACAAATTCTGGTCCATTGACACTGAGAAGTGTGGCAACATTGAATTATTTTGTGAATTGTTTTGAGCATTGATCGTCCGTCAAAAAAAGATGCGTGTGGATACCTAAGAGCACAGAGATTATGCACCATAAATTTGATCACAATTTTTAGAAACCTTGGTCTTGTTTCTGATGGAATTTCAGCATTGATAAATTAATCGATTCTTTGAATAGTTGTGAATTTATTCTAGGCCCTTAGGATCACCATGTGTGCATGAAGAAGTCCTTGCTTTTAAAAATCAAGGGTGTAGAAGTGTGCAATAGATATTAAAAAAATCCCGTGTCTCAAAATATCATCAATCAGGGAGTCGAGTTTGATTTTCAAAACTGCAGTGAACGTTATAAAAGGATCTGGAGCATTTGAACTTTTCTCGCATGTTACGTGGTGATCCTTCGAAACTTGAACGGAGAGTAACAGAAACACCGGCGGCGAAGTTCTAGTTTTGACCCATATTCGCCATGTGATCAGCGAGTCTTTTATATTGCTATACTCTCAAATGTTGCTTATTTTGGCATCAATCACATATAATTGTGCATAATGAACGGCCTGATTGTCAATTGGTTCCAAATGCGAAGTGCGACGATACGTTTGTCGGCATCCAAGCGAATGAAACAGCACTGCTAAACGATCTAATTTGATTGTGAAAGTGTGTACGATGGGGATGATTCACATCTGAGGGTAGCTTTTGAAGAAAATGTGGATAGTTAAGTTCGTTACCGTCTACATCCTTCGGCTTAGACAGCATAAGCTTACCTTTTCTGCAGCAGTCTGCGTGTTCAGTGCGAACATTTTTTGCCTTCAAAATTGACAGATGCCATTAAAGAGGCCACAATAATGCTCAATTATGATTTCATCGAAATTTTCTGCCTCTTCTCGAACAGCTTGGCTTTGGTGAGCTTCAGCCAAGCCTGCATTGCTTTAATACGCCGTTGCTGCGAAACCAAGTGTGATGCAAGAACGGTTGATGTTGATGCACAATATAACACTAGCCTGTTCAGCCATATACATTTTGTACGTAAAGTGGAAATAAACGATAGGAGTCCCGGAGTCAGTGAATGAATTGGGTGTTTGTATATTAAAATGTTATTTTCGCCATCACAATTTTTGTTGTTGCTAAAATACTTCCTTACAATATTCAGAATATTAGAAGGAAGAATATAATGGAGGTGAGGTTACCAAGGCCTATAGGGAGGGCTGAAAATGTGTGATGCAATTTTGTTATGTCTATTCGTGTAATGGATATAATTTTTAATAAAACATTCGGTATCCATTACAGTTACACTTTATCTCTGCATAAATAAATTTTCTAAAAATGTAACTTGTCCTTTAAAAAGTTATGATACATTGAGCCAGATAAAAAAAGACATCGTTCAAAGACATAAATTAAAATTTTTACATAAAATTAACTTCACTTTTCATAAAAATCCAAAATAATGATATTACCCATAAATTTAATTTTTTTGTACTTAAAGTTTTTTTCCTTAATAATTTTCTTATTAAAATGAATGGAGTGGTGCACTTGAATTTTTTTTTTTGCTCCTCTTACACACTTATATTTTGTAATTTAGTTTAGTGTATGAGGAACATAACTGTGTAGTGTTATCATTCTCCTTACAGTATACACATTTGGGTGATATTTATTTGCTCTTACTGGTATTTTAAAACTGAATCCGGGAAAAAGTGAAAATTCAGCAAAGTGGCAAACACTACCTTTCCACATTACATATATTGATAAAACTAAACATAAAGTGTAATGACACTTTAACAAAATACTCTTCCAGACAATTTATGATTAATTAATTTTCAAAGTAAAAATAAGAAAATCCTCCTGCAACGATAACTAAAAAAATGATTTTTTGTTTAATTCATAAAAAATAAAAAAATGAGTTAAGTCGTGTGTAGGGCGCAATGCCGTTTTATTCATGTGTACAGTTGATTTGAAAAGAAATGTTCTTCTTCCCAATGAACAGAGACACACACACACACACATCACAAGTTTTATAACAGATATAAGTACGTACATTAAACGAAAAATATCTTGGTACACAATATAAATTGCCCTTCTGAGAAAATGCATAACGATAATTTCTTTTCTTATAAATTTTCATAAAAAATAAAAAAAAATTTAAGAAAACCATAACAAAACACAAATCATGTTGAAATATACGAAGTAACATATCATCTCACTTAAAGCTGGGTAGTTAGATTGCTTGTTGTTTGTGTTTTGTTGGTTTTGTACGTTGCCTTGCCACGCTATCTGTTTTCCTTGTTTTGTTTTTGTAACTTTTGTGGTTTAAGATGCAGTCGAAGAAAGTGATCACTGCAGTAATTAAATTTATTAAAAAAAAAACGACGAGGATTGAATGAAAATGTAATGGGTTATGATATTTATGGGCGTAATGGTAGTCATTTGTTATCGAGGAATATGATGTTTTATGGTGAACGAGTTTTAAGTTTGATTCAATTTATTGTGGGAGAAACAAGACAGTGAATCAAGATTTAGTAAGTGTAATGACTCAATTAATTATTTTGATTTGCCAAGTTGATATATTATGCAGTAAAGGATAAGCGGGGGTGGGTACATATTTCCACGTGCGACACTTTTGACCTATTTCCAAATATAATTTTATAAATTGCTAAAGTTTCTGTATTACTCATAACTGTGCTATGATAGAACAATTCTGAATTTCCAAATTACTAGACTGCTATAAATAAATGAGATTTGTGTTTGGTTTTGGATTCTGACCAATTCGATCGAACGAGCAATTAGGATAACATATCTATCAGACATGAATGTTTTTGCGTTACCAGTAGTGGGTGTTGAAATGTCTGTAAATAAGTATATGATCTTATTATTTACCTCAACCAAAATAATACGCATTGAATGAAAAATTCGTATATAACTGAAAGTTTTAAAACAGTTATTTTTAATTTCCTCCGTATTAATTTCCAAAGTTTCCCGAAAGCTAATAATCATCTTTTAATTTTAAACTATTGTTCAAAAGGAACGTTCTTCCGTCAGAACAGTTTGACTGAAATGCCTTTTCTTTAGTTTGACTGAACAACTCATTGAAAATCATTTCAATCAGAAATATCTTTGTGTGAATTTTGCCAGTACTATAGGCTAGCATGGAGCTATTCAATGTACAGATGGTTCTATGTAAATCGGACCTATAGCCATACGCCCTCGATTTGGCAGGCACTATGTAAGGTAGGTACGTGTGTGCATTTTGCAATTTTACAGTTATACAATTCTCAATGTATCTGTAAACTTTTAGCCGTCGAAAGAATGATCTTTCTATTGCATTTAATTTAGCATTGCCTTGGTGCGTTTTGTAAAAATGTCCTCATTAACATCATTTGTATCGAAATGATTTCATTTGTTCGCATAACAAAAACTTAATATCATCCTCTTTTATTTATTCTGCAAATTTTCCAGACACTCCATAACCTTACCGTGCCCTGGATCTTTGGCAGATTGCAGTGCAAGATTGGGCACTCTTAATCGGTTTCAAAAAATTGTTTGGTAACAAAATTTAGATAAGAAAATTCGTTTTCATTTATCTAATTTCCCGATTTGCGAATTTTACTTAACAGACGCAACAGCTCATTAGCACATTCGTTATTTTTACCAGCGAGATAACAGATCACACATTCAAAAAATGGACAAATAAACAGTTTCCATTGAAATCTGCTCGCTGCTCTGCTTGGAATTTATATTTTATTGATTTCAAAAGCTGCGTCTAGCCTGACATACTGTTCGAACCATTTCACGTCAATTTTCCAGCTAATGCCTCATTGTCGATTGCTTAGAGATATTGTTCGCTTTTTAATAATGATTAGTCGGACCTACAATTACCTGTTCCTTTGCTTCGTCTTTGTGTAACCCTTTCGCATCTATCATTTAATGTAAATCGTACATTTTGAAGCTTGCTACACTACACACAGTGACTACAATCGGCACAACAAAACAATTGGTAAAATACAAAAAAAAATACTGCGCATGAGCTCGACTACAAACGATTATATAAAGATTTCTTGAATGTTTTTCTCGACAAGTGATAATCGAAAGCTCCGTAAACCTCTTTGAACACCCGCAATGCCCTCGGAATTGGATCAGAAAAACCGTAGTTCGTTACCGCTCGGTCGATGAATAAAACTCCATCGCGTTGACACATTCGACGTTCGGAAGCGTACAAGTTGATACGTGCTAGTAACTCGATCCAATCGACACCAGAACTGATGATATCACGCACAAACAGCGCGGGAGCTACGTCTCGGCGATTGTCTAGACGTTGCAGTTTCAAAAGATTACATCGTTTCTGATAAGGCGGTAGAACGTAGTCCACGGCACAACTGGCTGGTAAACGTCGTAGCGCGATCAAAATAAACTGTTTCTGGATACTCTCAATCCTCTCCTCATCTACTCAATGACAGTGGTATACGAGGGTGACCATACGGGTCACGAAAGTCCTTGCAGCTTCGTTTAATGAAGCCAAGCATAATGTACGACTTTGAAATAATGGCGTTAACATGTCCGGTAAACGTAGCGTCAGATTCATAGATAACACCAAGATCCGAAATGAACTCAACCCGATCAATGGTTTCGTTGTACAGTTGATATTGATAAAAAAACAGGCGAGCGGATACGGAAGAAAGAAATAGTTTTGCATTTACTCACGTTTAAAGCCACTAAGTTGTTAATTGATCAGCTGTAAAAGCGGTTTAAGTCGTCTTGTAACATTTCGCAGTCTAACACGCTAGAGACCCGGACGAAAATTTGTATGTCATCTGCGAAGAGGAGGCAGTTGGCAAACTTAAAACATTTTACCACGTCGCTAATAAATAATGAAAATAACAGTGGGCCGATATGGCTACCTTGAGGCACGCCGGTTGGAGACCGAAATAATGAGGAGAAAGAATCCAGAATCCTAACAGATTGCCAACGATCTGAGAGATAAGAAAGCAACCAGTCGATGGGAATGTAATCGCAGTCGAGACTCTCCAACTTGCTAATAAGAATGGAGTGATCAATCACATCGAAAGCCTTTGCGAAGTCTGTGTAGACAACGTCAAGCGATGCGTGGAGTTTAGACTGTCAAATAGATGACCACAAAATGAGGACAAGTTAGACACGGTAGACATACCGGGATAAAATTCATGCTGAAAAGGAGAAATAAGTCTCTTGGTATGGAAGTGCAATACACTGCGAACCATGGACTCAAACAGTTTGCGCTCCCTTGCTAACGCCGAGAAGAAGCAGTTGATCAAGAACCTCCTGTTCGGTAAGTTTTAAATGATCGAGTACAATGGAGGTGGAAGTAGTAGGAGACCCGGTGTCTGTTGACCAAAGTGGCTTGTAAACCGATGCAAGGAATTTCGACGGAAAACCAGATACCTTTTTCTTGCTGTTAATGAAGTTCCAAAATTTTTTGGGATTGGATGATTTGCACTACGTAATTCTTGATTAGGAACCAATTAAGGGTCTTAAATTCATTGCAGGCGTTAACGAAATCGGTATAGTATTCTACGCCGTAAAGCCTGTAAAGGGAATGAAACTTGTTGCGTCGTTTCTCGAGCAGCATCAACTCGGTATTATACCATGGCTCCCGAAAGCCGGATTTATTATTGATAACCTGCGGAACGTGTCTCTCGATACCACTTCCGAGAAGCTCGTTGAATCTGTGCACCGTGTCATTCAAATCCGCACCGCGCTGTAAAAAGTCCCAATCGGCAGTGCTAAGAAATGCATTCAAGGATGCGTAGTCGGTCATTCTAAAATTAAAGTGAAAATCGTTCGAAAAATAATTAGTTTTACATTTAGTATAAAAAATATTTATCGTAATTGGTATGTGATAAATGCTCTCGCGTCCAGTGAAGTTCAAGCACGGAGTAACATCGGCATGCAAGACGTCGTTGGCAAATAGCAGGTCCAGGAATTTCCCCCGATTGTTGCTGAAGCGGTTAAGCTGCGTTGTTGATATGGAAGCGAAGTAATCGTTGATAGTTAATGCTTTCTCGTCGGTTGAAGATGAACACCGTCGACATCGTTCCAAGATACACCGGGTAAGTTAAAGTCACCCACAATGATTATTTTATCACAAGGATGAACTGAAGGTATAACGGCAGGGATGGCAGGCGATCATTCCATTGGAGGCTGAATTCTCTACAGCAATTAAAACACCTTCTCCTCTACAACTGGTGTCAAAATCGTATCTGTCCTTTCTATGAACGGCATACTCGTAGTCTGATGGAAAGTATACTCTTCGGATAACATATTGGTCGAAAACCCGTATGGGGTACGTCAAGGGCCAGCCGAGGCAGTCATATGAATGAAATATTATTCCATAATTAATCGGAAGGATTGTTCTTTACAATGAAAAAATAAATTTGAACAAATATTGAGAAGTTTTTGTTGGTGCTGCTTAGTGCTGCTTCCTTAGCTATTGCTATTTTGAAGTAATCTTTTTTCTTATGATAATGAAATTTGTGGTAAAAAAAATTATTTAAAAATTACACTGTTAAACTTGATAATCTTTCAATTGCATTTTATTTTCTAAAGACTATTATAAAATTGGACACGATTCTAAATGTTGTGCCGTTCAACCTAGAAATACCTAGGTGTATTTTTGGGATTCGTTCTATTAAAAATTATATTTAGAAATTGAGCATTTTTACGGATTTCAAAAAATATTGTTTGCAACTGTTGTCTGTTCCGCTTATTTTCGTCTCAGTACCAAGGTATACAAACTTCACTGCCAGCCGAACGTTTTCGGTGGTTTCAAATAGTTGATATGTAAATGTTCGTGTTCAGTCTCATGGCTGGTGTCTTTATAATATTAATTTATATTGCGATTTCCTATGCCAAATCTAATAACATTTAAATTTTCTGCTGTGCTCATCTATGGCTCTGTGCAATAGCAGACATATTTCGTCTGCGTAATTTAGATCATTTAGTCGGTTTACTGGGTTTCACTACTGGCTCATCGCGTATTATAGTATTTGACACTTTGCTTCCCCTTGTATTAAACTCACTCTAGTTGCTATACATTTGTTTGATGAGTTTGATTATTTTCTTTGGAATGTCTATATTGCCGAATGGGTACTTTTGAAGTCCACGTAAAGAGGTATAGTGGTAACTTCCATTTGTTGGATTATTCGATGATGATGTGACTTGAGTTGATGTTATCTTCTAGTCAGCTTCAATCTGGTGTAAATCCACTATGACAATATTCTGACAAGAATGATCATTGCTAATACATTACACTGTGTTAAGGAAGGAGATTCCCCGCCAGTTCTTACATTCTTTAAAGTTGCCTGTCTCCGGCATTGTTATGGATAAACTCTACTTCAATTTCTGTGGAATTCTGCCATTGTTTCATATTTCTTCTAGTAGTGGAGTTAGACTTCCAGCAATTATAGATGCGTTGATGGTTTTTGGCTTCTGGACATCACTTTAAACTTCGTGCTCCATTAGGATGGGTGTTGATTGATTCGTATTAGTTGCCTTCATCAGTAAGCTTATTATTTTGTTCACATATTTTTCTATATAGTTATATTCCAAGAATTATTTCATATCAGCTAATGATTTTCTGTGGTGGGAACTGGACAAGAAGTATTGATTTTTGGTGGTAAGTTTATAATTTTTCTTTAACTCTTTCTTCTTACTGCAGTCTCGAGAATATCTTCAGTATATTTTCTGCTATTGTTTCGTTCAATTTTCTTTATTTGTGGTTTTTTCCTTTGTCTCCAGTTTAGGAGCATAGGGCATCTACTACTAGGTTCGGAAATTTTATTCTGTTGGGCGCTGCTATTGCTTTAATGTCCACCCATTATTTTCCGAGTTGTTTCGGTTCTACTAGCATTATTCGTTTCCAAGTTATACCATATCTGGACGTCCGACTCTCCTTTTCCCCTATTTGCGTTTTCATATTTCGGTCTCAATGAGTGCTTGATTCATTTGCCTAAGGAGATCAACATTTGGTACTTTGTTGTGAAAGAAACGCTTCAGTACTCTCCTCATGTACTTATTGACAAATACCTGTAACTTCCAGGTTGAAGGAATTGAATATTCTTAGCTGGGTGTTGCGGGATAGGAGAGACGTGTTCCAGACTTTGTGTAACATGTTGAATGTTGTTCAGGATTTGTTAATTCTTTTCTTTATATTTTCATCAGTTTACCCGTTTTCGCTAGTGTACATACAAGGTATACAAATTCTTTGACCTCTTTCTTCTATTTCTTCTTGGTTGGTATATATCGGTGTGAATGTTGGTGTGTTTAGTGTGGAGTCCAGATCGTTGAATTTCTCCGTTAATCCTCATTGAATGTCGTTGGGGAACGCACTATCTAATTTTCTCATGGCACTATCTAAACTAGATACTATTTGTCCTACTTACTGGTTGTTACAGTACGATTTATCTTGTTTGTCTTTGTATTGAACTCGATTGCCCGCATCTCTGTACATATCTTGTATGAGTTCAGTTTATTCCTTGGGATGCCAATTTCACAAGGTGCCTTTCGTATTGCCTTCTTGGACTTCCGTGGACTTCACACTTCGTGGAGAGCGAACGTGCATTCGATACAATACACATCGAATGCACGTTCGAAATCCACTTAGAGTGAAGAACACGAAGAGTAGATACATCGGTAGAGTAGTAAACTCCATTCGTTAGACTGCAATAATGATGCGTGTTTTGTTGAATATGATGGATGCAACTTCACGTCCTGAAACCTTAATTTTGAAGTTTATAGCCAAGCCTTGCTTCCATTTTCTTGATATCGTACCTTTTCGCGATATTCTACCAGATTTAATTAAATCTTTTATTACTGGTGTTAGAGCTCTTGCAGTTGTCGATATGTCTCCGTTATGCATGTCTCTATATGCATCCCTTATTGTATTTTGGTGGATGTTCTAGTTGCCCATGCTACGTATGCGCAAATGTTCTAGTTTGCTGCAGCCTTGAAAATGTCTTATTTTGTTGGCACATTTGCTTGAGTTGAGTATTCTTGGTTCCCTTCTTGGTATCCGAGTGAGTGTGTTGGTAGCTATCGATAAAGGCTTCTTCGATTTGTTTGAACCGTTGATTTACACTGATGGCTGCTTCTCATTTGTTTGGAGGCTGATAGCTTGAGCGCTTCGCAGAATGTGTTCCTTGTGTTTACTGTGTTGGCATTTTTTAAACTGTCAGTATAAAATTTCTTTCGATTTGTCTTGATACGTGATATTTATCAGTTGGTGATCACTATGTATGTAACATCTTGTAATGGACGTGAGAAAATAACTTGTTCATCATTAAGTCATCTTTATAGATCAAGAAACCAAATAATTAAGATCAACTAGATATTTTCACGCTATTTAAGGGGTTAGGACCTTCTTCGGTGCCATTATAGATGCATCATTATTTGTGGAAATCTAATGCCTTTTATAGCTGGATCCAATACCTGGATTGTAAACGAAGAAGTCGATGATTCTTGCTCTCCTCTCAAATGCTAAAATCTCTTTGGTCCTTATGTCTACACATAGAGATGTCAACATTGGTTTTTTCATCTGCGTGCTTCTGTCGGAAGGCATATCACTGAGTTATGGTTGTTTTTTGTATTTTTGAAATTTTAATTGTTGAAATTTTAATTTAAACGGAAGCTGCGTGGTATGCTTCGGTGGCAATTTGAAAATGCGGCTTAATTATCTCGTTCATATATTATAAATGGGATTGTGAATTTAGAAATCCATTTAATGGAATGCCTGCACAAACGTTTGTTGCAGTTTCTAACAAAGACGATAATCCTACTATTTTTGGACCGATTTTGCCGCTATTCATTACTCTACACTCTATAGGAACAATAGACTTTATGAAAACCAATAACATCGAGGTTGTTCCAAAACATTTTCAATCCGCTTCCCCTGCCGAAAGACCGTCCAACCGAAAACAATTGATCATCAGTAAAGAACACATAATATGAAGTTTCACTCCGATCAGTCAATCCGTCTGGGTTGTATAAAGAGAACACAGACATTTAGTCTACACGGCTCCAAACACAAACCGAGAACTCTTTGAAAATCACTTTTTCGGACTTTGGCGATCTAGCGAATGGTAAGTTTGGAAAAATTTCGAGGCCAAAATAATCAATTCGTGCTGGCGGTTGGTTATGCCATTGTATTAATTTCAAAATAAAGTGCTGCATACATTAAGAAAGACAAAATTCATAGTGACCTAATGGTGGAATACGTCACCGAGGAAATATAGAAACAAGCAAGGAAACGATTATCTCAGCATGAAATTGCACACAAACGTCATACGAGTATATGGGACACCACCAATGAAGTGAGATGACTTCAGAGGCAGGACCGTTGAAGCTGAGCGGTTCTAATTAAGTTAACTAAGTAATTGTAACATGGGTAACCACTAGGTTATTTATTCATCATCAACCGAGAATTGCTAAATGATCTGATAATGATCCTGATTAATCTTTATCTATACTTCTCTGTCTCTCATCAGTTTTCCTAAACCTACCAAAATATTTGATTTGTACATTCATAAATTCTGAATAACGGGTTTTTATAGTATGAAGTTCCACTCGTTGGGTACTAAATTTGTCTCGGAAAAGTTAAACCGTTAATTAAAACTTACTAGTTCAACGTATTTTCCGGATCAAAGATAATTACATACAAATAGGTGGATAATCAAATATCTGGCATCCAAAAACGTCGCGATACCTCATTACTCATTTTTGACGATCCGTGACTAACCAATTAAATTGGGGAACTAAACTTCAGTTGGTTTTTTGATGATACACAAGACGTAACTAACGAAATTTTATGGTTTGGTTACCAATGACAAGAAAACCTAAAGCATGTGACAAGTAAACCGAAACATGCGCGAAAAAGCGTAGCGCAAGCCAAATTAGTAAAAAATTAACAACCTGGGTGTAAATTAGTTGTTGCTAAAACAAGAATCCTGGCACGTGCACTAATACTATAAATTAATTTAATGTGACTCAACCGTTAAAAAACTATTTGTCTTGCGCTATTTACAAATTAATTACGTATCGACGCCAATTAATTAGATACACAATTAACTACAATTTTCAGACACGTGAATCGCAGTTTCACAGTTTTCCAACTAACTCGAATAAACCAAAACTGTTCACTATAAACGATCTCTCGATATTCAAACTACATTGAACTCTAATTCCTAAAGCAGTTGATTTCAATGAACAAAATATTTCGTCACCGAGAGCAATGACCATAGTAAACCAAATTATTTTGTCTGTTAGTGATCGTAATTAGGATAGGTTAAACCGATCGCGATCTTACAAACATTTTCCACATTTTGTAAAGTGTTTACAGTTTTTATATATTTGCGCACCAAACCAGGCTAAGGTTAAGATGAAGGTAAACTTGTCACTATAAACACAGGGTGCGCTTAGTACACACGCATAAGAGAGAAATCTTCATGTTTTATTTATTGTCATGTTTACCAGTTTTTAATTGATCGTTGGAGCCAAACTCGATCGCGCGGCAAAATTTTGCATTTTCATTTATCTTACTACTTACACACAATTTATTAAGATTTATATTGAATATTTATTTATTCACGGAACTGAGAAAAGTAAAAAGAAACAAATTATTTGTAAGGTTACAATACGATCATGATCATAACGTAATATTGAATAGTTTTCTTTTATTTCTTACACAAAATAGTTGCATTTTGATCGTTCAAGAAGTAAGATCAATCAGTTAATTAAAAAATATTGTGTGTTAAAATATGGTTGAGACAAAAATTATTTGTGCTAGTGATGGTGATAGTGTAAATCATAACAATGACAACGATCGTGAAGAAAATATTTTAAATAATAGTGGTGGTGATCATTATAATCCGTCGGTGCGGCTAGTTTGTGTACCAAAGTTATCAGATGGTTCGTGCGGATTTCACCTGTCCCGTAGTAAATGGGATCCGTATCCATGGGTGAGATCATACCTTTGGTTCTTTTTATCACGATTTTATGCAAATTTTTAATTATAATCTGGGTTTAATTAATTTGTTTACATTTTCTTCATTGTACGATAAAGGTGAGCCGAGTCGATATTGAATCCCCTGCTTATTTGACCGGAGTCAAAAATGGAGATTGTGTATTGGAGGTAAACTATAAATAATTTCATATTTTTATGTAATTAATTAATTTACGATCTCAAGGTGTCACATAAGCATTACAATCATTTCTAATTAGATGTGTAATTAATATCCGGCATAATTTTTTGTGCACTTCATCTTGTGCCCAAGGTCGAACAAATTCATTCAAACAGCATAGTTCGAACTTGAACTAAAAACCTTGATTTTGATTAATTATTAATACAATTTTTCAGGTGAACGGTGAAGATGTATTGGGGATGCGGATTACAGAGGTGGCAAATTTAGTTCGATCTAAATCACATCAAGTAAATCTTTTACTCTGGACCACCGGAATGCATCCAACGTGTAACCCGGAATCGTTGTGTTGTGGCCCAATGCCATTAAATCTTGAGCGACTCTCGGCTAGTGTACAAACGATATTGGTGGCACTGGAATGCCCTATCTGTTTGGATACGATACCACCGCCAATAATACAATGTCACAATGGGCATTTAGTGTGCGCTAAATGTAGTATGCGATCGGAAAAATGTCCGGTTTGTCGCGAAAAATATTCCCATGCACGTGCCCTCATCGCTGAGCAAATTTATAACTCGATTACGGAGGCATTTAAATTGGATCTTAATGATGGCAAACTTCGTGAAAAACTATTCGGTGTAAAGTGTAAAAAAATTGATAGGCATGCGCTAGATAATAATGAGAATTGTTTGACAGGTAAACCGGTAAAATCACACACACATTCGTTTTTGGCAAAAATTATGGGAAAATCGAGTTCCGCTGAAAATTTAAACTCGAAAAAGGATTACCATTTAAATAACGGAATGATCAAAACAAAATCACTATCGCATTCGACAAATGCAATATTTAATCCGGACGTGGCCTCCCGAACACCTAAACACTCGCATTCACCACCACCGATGCGGCTTAGTAATTCTGAATTGTGTTCAAATCTAATGCCAAATGGAAATTCTAGTTTTATCGGCACCCGTCGACCGCGCTCGTGTAACGTATCGTGCGAACGTCTTAACGAACACCCCGAATCGACATTACAAATTTCAGTGCCACAATTAATCGAAAAATCGTACCACTGTCCGTGCGATCACGATTGCAAAACAAAATTTAAATCATTACAATTACGCGATCACGTAATGCAGCATCATAAAATCGCAATCGTTACGTTTGGGACGGGTGCAGCCGAAATCGCACTACCGCCGCGTACCCCTATCGAAAACGCTTGCCTCATTCTTACCGTAGACCATCACAATTTCTGGGTAAAATTACATTCGACATGGGACTGTGGCGGCGATTTATTTGTAACCGCACTAATGGAGGGTTCTCCTTCCGAAACAAATGAATTTATTTTAGAAATTTTCATCTCAAACTTTGACGAGAAGAATAAAATTATGAAACGGGAATTAATGCTGCGAAACGAAATTTACGACATGGAAGAAAAATCGTGGGAGGTAAATAAAATGTTTTATCGAGTGGTGAATATATATGCCAAAATTAATATATTATTTTTGATTTTCAGGATTTAATAAAAGTGAAAAATTGTATACATTTCACACGTGAAAATTTGGAATCAACGTTTAATTTTGAGTCTGAAGTAACATTGCGAGCACGTATTATAAAATTAGATGACCTTTAGGCGCATAGTTTATATAAAATATTAATTATGGTTTGAGTCTCTGGTGCAAAAGTGATCGTTTACATATAAAATTTATATCGTGGTTGTGAACTTTGATAATATTACATATTGTGATCGTGCCCGATTTGTGTTTATTTACAGTTAGCTATTTTGCTAATTTATATCAAATAATTATCGCCCTCATGGGTATTGTAAATTAATGTTCATAAAATGTAGTTCTATTGTATAACGTAAGTGGAATTAATAAATCGGAATAGTAACATAATAACACAATTTTGTTGTTGCATTTTTATATAATGTGTGAGTAGAGCTGGTATCGTTCGTTATAATTTTCCGGTTTGATATCAAGCGGAGTGTTTCATTGCAATTAGTTTTTATTTTGTTGAAGAGCAGCGGCATAGAGTACGAGTAAGTAATTTTTGGTTAAGGTAAAAGAAAGTGAGCATATCAAGTGAAAGTGAAATCAAATGCGATTTTGTCTATTGCGTTATCGCACACGCGATCTTATTATGATGTCATTCGTTGTGTGTGATAAAAAGGGGCAAACGGAGACGCTATGTTTTCTATTGCGGTTAAGATGCTAATGGCCGATTAATTCAATGACCAACTTATTAAAATACGCGAATGTATTTTGATCAATATCTTAGCTTTTGCGGTCTTTAACTTTAGGAAGAGGGTTTGGTAACCGTTGTAAAGAGACGCTTGCATGTCGGACGATTCGCATTTTATCTTTCGTGTAATCGAAACAATATAGTAAATAATAGCAGACTCGAAACAATTACCGGCAAGTTTAATGACAATTAAAAGATCATTTAATTTGTTTCGTCAGTACGGAACCAAAAAACGATTTATTTGATTCGGCCTATATCAGGGTTGGTTGACATTCTCTATAGGGATTTGCGGGGCTAATTACAGTTTTTCCATATGGTACTTGAATTTTCGCTGAGCTAGTTTAACTAATCCACCAGCACCCCCCCCCCCCCCAACTAGTCTATTCAGTCTATTATTGCAAATAAAATATGAATGGTATAATTTGGGTTTTGTTCGAATGCAAATTTGGGGCAGACAAAATTTCACTGACATTTTGAATTTCCTATGAAATATTCTTCTAAAGGCGGCATAAAGTTAACCAAAAATGTCGCTGGATCAACCAAATGGGTAAACAGATAACAGAATTTTGATTTTACCGTTATTCAGCTTTGGTATTTATTCAAAATTCGTTTTGGTTTGGTTCGCTTCCTAACGTTTTACAACCGGGTTTTTTTTTAGGGTTTAGTGGATCTACCATGCCCCTTTACAAATATTTAAGAGAATAAACAGTTTAAAGTTGTTGATTGATGCATGAGTTGTGTCGAAGTATTTTGTTCCATAGAGACGTAATATCCATTTTTTGGATCTCACAACTAGAGTTAAATCCCTAGATATCTGCTGAAGGAGTTGTATCTCACAGGTGCTGATATTTGAGTGATAACCATTCAATGATCATTGCTGTTTCTACAAGTGTTGAGGTCCTCAATAAAAAGGTGTACATATTGGTTTTCCTGTTTCCCAGTCAACAAATAGTCTGAATATGGCTTGATATGTCGTGTTCTGTGTACTGTTCAACAGTCCAATTTCTATGGGTTTGAGTGTGGCTATTTTATAGATGTTGGTGATATTCAAGCTTACGTATAACATATTCTGACTTAGTTTTAGACTCAGAATTTTTTGTCTGATTTGTTCCTGAAAATGGTGAGGAGTTAAATTCATCGAGTGTACCTTCTGTGATGGTGCCAATTATGGTACTTAAGATAATGATTGTCAGAAGTTGAGGCATATTTTGAATATGCCTCAAATCTCTTGGATGTTTCCCAGTTGGTGTGTTTTATAGCATTGACAATCGATCTTAATTACGACATCTTGTTCACAAGTCTTTGTAATTCTTTTCGACTCTTTGCTCTGTCACACCGAGGTGTTTAGCAGCTCGTTGTGCTCGTGAAAGCCGATGTGGCAAGATTTTATTCGTTGAAGATTGGCTTCGCCGTTGTAATTCAACATTTTCATTAATTAAACTTTCTTGACCAACATTATCAAAGTAAATTCCGGAGTGGGGGTATATCTTGAATGTTGCATATTGTTGATGTTACTGTTACTGCTACTCCTAATGCGAAAATTATGGTGAACGTGTGAAGTAATATAGCTTGGATTTGGTTTAATTCAGGCCAATCGCGTATAGGTGAAGCAAGGTGTATGAGTGTAATAGGCTAGATCAGAGGTATCTGAATATGTACTACTTTGCTTGACCCAATGGACCCCCACGGACTACAAACACTTTACAAATACAACGTGGACAAAAATGAGGACAAATAACACATAAACCCTATGAAATGTATACCTGGGAGGGGGGGGGGGGGGGGGTAGAACGTTTGAAAGCGCTACATTATCTCCATTTCTATTTTAATTTCACATACATTCTTTCCAATAAGTTTTGTGCAATCTAGTTCAATGATCCGAACTTCCTCCAGAGATCACGCTCTGCTTAAATCCACGAATGCTTGGTCGTTTGCGAACAATTTACGTGTCAGGTAGAGTACTGCAAAATCAACCATTGCTCATTGCATCTTGTGCAGGCCCAGCATAGGTCGAGTGGAAGCATTCTCCTTTTTACAGTTCCATAGCTGAACTTTGCAGAAAATTGAACTGAACATGCCAGTGTGGTGTACCTGGTACCGATCGCGCCATTAACGAATCCTTGTTCGACATTGATGTTTGCTCTTATCATTACTTTAGGGCTTACAAAGATCTGAAGATCGCGAGGCAATCCTCTCGTCTTATTGATGTCGGATATAAGATGACCTGATCCAAGCTCCACATTCTCAAGATTTTGTGTTGAATCAATTTGGTCTTGAGCTCGAATTCGGTAAATACGAAAATTCTGGCGATCTCAATCGAGAGCCGATCATACACATAAATTCATCTATAAAGAGGTATTCCACATCGGCCCGTTGTGGTCTCGATCCGCCTGTCAAAGCTCCAACGTTGAACTCACTAATCTTTCCAACTCCTTCTCCTCTAGTAATAAAGAGTCGATCTCGGTGAGGAGTTTTTCGAAGCTGTTTCATTGCAGCCTAGGCAGCTTGAAATTGCTCATCATTCATTGCTACTTCAAGTATTTCTTTCTCTTCATGCTCACCATTGAGTGGTTCACCATCCACTGGTTCGTACAGAACCTCGATAGCAGAACGGGTTCCTCTTCACGCGCAAGAAATGCATGTTCAAAGTTTTGCAGCAATTCATTTTCGTTGCGTTGTGGAACTTATTGGACGAGCAATTCAGCATCAACACTCTCTTCCGTATCATTTTGCTTTTTAATCATCTTCAGGAGGTCAAAGATAGTTGTGTGGTACCTGACCGCATTCGCATTTCAAGCAATGGAAGCGTTGATGGGGCAGTCGGTTGTTCACACACTTTCTCGAACTTCCTCATAAGGTAAGGTGGCAAAGTGACACTCACAGGCAGACACTGGGCCTTACACATGCCTTGAAGAGTTTTCGAGAGTTGTTGGTTTCTTTATTGTCGGAGCAATAATCGAATGCAAATCAGTGACCTCCGATTTTGAAATGTGCTTGGCGATGTAGAAAGCAAACTTCGATGGTTCCACATGGCTGGATGTTGATTTTTACATCGAAAAGTTCAAAGTTCAAGCAAATGCAACCTTCACTGCGGATGAAATCATCAGACGAGGATGAAATTATTCTCGATCGCGGGCACACTTTGCGTTGTAAAGTGACCCTACATCTGTCTCGGCCATTCTTGTAACATGAGTACGTAAGTCATTTCGTCTAATTTTTTTTCACATGTACAAGTACGCCTGGATTCTTCTCAGCTGATACAGTTTCTCTAAACGCATCTCAAAATAAATTTTCTATACTGAATGCATTCGACTGACATTCGTATCAATCGCTGCACTTCATATATCAAGAGAAGAGGGGTTCTCTTGTTCTATCAATTAAGATTGTGCAGCTCAACGTAACAAAGCAAGTACGCGGTACGGGGCATCTGATTTGAGCGAATAGCTCACTAAGTGATAATAAGCTGATCCTCTCAGTTCTTTTACATGTTGGTCTTCGATCGCTGTATCCCGACCCTGAACCTTTTTTTACACATGCTGAGATTGTGGAGTGCACGCTTTTGTACTCAAATATCGTCAAGGCATATAGAAGAGATAATGGTAAACCGATCGTAACTCATTGAATTCATTGCGACCATAGAGGAAGAGATGATACCACGTAAAATTTTGCTGCCTTGTTCCCAATATTCACGTTCACAATATCACTCCAAACTCTTCCTGCACATTGGAATGAGATCCATCAATCGGAGCCATAACCGAAGTCTGAAATGAAATATAGCCATTATGACCTTCGCCTGTTTCAGCAATGATGACTAGTACATCAATAACGTATCGCATTCGATTAACATATCAACTCTCAGAAATCGGTCATTCGTTACGTTCAGGATACACATCAGAAAACATCAAATGATTCGCTTGATTCCAGCTCGCTCGGACAATTCGTTAATGTATAAATATGCACTCTGGCATTGTATTACCGTCCTGGGGCTGTGTCTCCAATTGCTGCTGCGATGAAGAGATCAATAGAGCAATAGCTTGCTCGTTAAGTTACGCTTCACGATTGACCGTTGCATATCGAAAGAGTATCGTTGCATTTAAGCGCTGCGTTCATTCTTTCGTGTGAGGGAGCTGTCGAAGACCTCCATCTCTATTTGAAAAATCTGATAGGATTAGTTTCTTATTGGAGAACTTCATTAAATGCGCTAGTCACTCAAACCAGATACCTCGGACCACCTGCTTTCGTTGTTACATTAACCTGCAGCGATCTTAATTGGCTCAAAATAAGTATGGCTCTATTGATGAAGAGCAGCGATTGATGTAAATGTATCCAATAGTATGGCAATTTATGAGACGAGTGGATGAGTAGTTGACTACTGATGGCATATAGAGTTTCAAAACAGAAGAAGTCCACATGAAGAAGGCATTCCATTCATCGATGAGCATCAAGCTACCATCAGCGGAGAATCAGACTGCATGAGTGTATGAAGGAGAGTGGCAGAGACAAATGTAAATTCAGTTTTACCGCGAAGTGGTGGTCATATTTGCTTGCTAAGCAGGTGCAAGGAAAAATATCGGCATCCAGCCATGTTGAGCTAAATAAGCGATTACTTTCTAAGAGAAGAAACCACTAACTCTCGAAAACTCTTCAAGACATGCATGAGAAACCTCAAGGAACAAGTGTCTGCAAGTGAGTGTGTCTTTTGACTTTGCCAGCTTCCCGTAGGATCAACTATTCCATCAATGCTACCATTGCTTGAAATTGGAAGCTGGAAGGGCAATGGACTGCACAATCATCTTTGACCGCTACCAAAAGTGTCTATTGTGGCATGAATGCTTTTTATTTTACAGATTTTGGATTGTTTTTAATTTCACAAATACCAACCGATTTGTTTACATTTGATAGGTTGCACTGTAACTCGTTCCATGAGTTTCGCTAGCTTTCACTGTACAATTGAAATTTCAATACAGCCATTGCCATCTATTGCCGATCTTGTGCACTAAATCTCTACTTCGAAAAGAAATTTAATCAAAATGGCTACTAAAACAACCCGGTTGAAAATTTGTCAACATTTATGTGAATAATATTTTGCGAAAGACATACTCGTATACATTTCTATTTATTACTTTTATTTTCTCAAATTGTGTATAAAAAAGCAAAAATAATTGTTTGTCCAGTTTTGGTAGCTAATAGAGACAGACTGAGTTCAGAGCCTATCCACGCTCGACGACAAGTGTGAGACATGTCATATATATTTGGTCGTTCATGACAATGGCTTAAGCGAAACATGAGTGACAAATTTTCAATGTTTCTCATATTTTATCACTTGATGGCGTGTAAACAATCGAAAATTGTGAAAAATATTGCATTTCATTTCATGTAATTCTGGTCTACTGTAAATATTCTACTTGGGTAGGTAATGGATGTCGATAATTGACCAAATGGCGTCGAATATGTAGAGAATGTAAACAATATGCCGAAAATGTCGAAAATTACTGTTTATGTTGACAATAGACAAAATTCTATGATTTATTTGTTAATGGAATCGTCTCAAGGTGGAGAATTTAATTCTTATTCTACATTTTTCGTTTCGAAGATGAATAAGAAAACTGGCGACATATTGCGCAGGAAATTTCTCTTACAGCCGGATTTAGCGCAGTGTTGTGCGTCTACGCGTAGTCTTCGACAATTCGTAGAGTATGTAGAACATTCGTAGACAATGTAGACTATTGCTTATTATTGTTATTTTCCCCATTGTTTTTCAGTTGGGATTTGCCATCTCAATTTCCAATATTGTGTAAAGATATTTTCCAATTTTGTATTTGCAATGCCATACGTTTTTTCATAAACAAATTCTAGCGCCACATATTGCATGTTGCATGCATTACTGGCAAATGGGTAACTGATGATGTCACTTTTCGATTTTAGTGATTTGTTTTAGAAGGTATGCAAATTAAAAAAAAAGTCGAACTAAACTAAGCAGGTAAAAAGTTTATTTTGAAATTGTCAACTGCCACCTGCAAAAAATAGAAATACCGCCAGATTCATCTACTTCCGCTATTTCAAATTAAAACTAGTTTAAAATTGTTTACCATAAAATTTAATAGACTGTTTGGCTTAGACCATTCTTGTGTTTTTCTTGTTTATCGAATGTTTCAATTGTTTCGAAAGGCTAATATACATGGCGCAACTTACAGCATTCATTTACTTTCAATAACGGACGGCCATTTGCACACAATAGCCGAGTTCCATAGTGTTAGCAACCTATTTGCTAGTACTTGTGAGTAGATGTTCAATGTTCAATGGGGCGAAATTTGTTAGTTAGAAGTGTAGTATAAAGGTGTCCATACAAGTGCAAGCTTACTTGACAATAATCGGGTCTGCGCAATCATTTTGAGATCATAATAGAGAATTGTATTCTGTGTATGATTATAGTTTTTCAGCATTCGAATAATTAAAGGCGACTGAATTCGCGCAGACCGTGAAATGAAGCACTAGAGCATTTCTATAATGTACGAGGTAACTCAAAATATGAACTTGCAAATTGCAACAGGCCTAGTAAGTGTATTTTTTCAAATATCTATTATTGAAATAGTACACTAATGTGCCATAAGGGTTAAGATTTTGTTTTCTATTTTTTTTATCATACTGTTTTGCCATGGAACTGTATCTGCAGTAATGAAATACTCGCATAATATATCCCGTGTTAAATTAACAGAAGATGAAGGTTTTAGGTTTGTTCAACGTTTCAAACCAAAGAATTGTGTTCTTAAGCTACAGCTACCTTGTTCAATTTGGCCAGAACAATCTTCCAAATCTCAACATGGTTTCAAAAAGGCGTCCTTCTTCCTATGTAAGAAATTATGCAAGTGGCACCATGTCATTACTACTTTTGATGCTTTTTCTCTACACATGTAGAATATTAATTACCTACATGGTGTAGACAATACGGCACAACACTGGTTTAGCGTCGTTTGTGTCTGATTATCAATGAAAACCATGATGAGATATTATATCCCAACATTTTAAATCCAAATAAAATTAGTTAGTAACTCGATTCTAACCAAAATATAAATAACGTACCAGGAAAGATTACAGGAGCATATTATACCGCTAAGATCAATAATTGTATTGGTGTGTGCTATAATTTATCGATAGAAAAAAATTTTGATTTTACTCCACCAAGTGTGGAGCAGCAATATATTTTAAAATGGTTTATGTTAATGTACTTGGATTTGTAAACAAAATAATTTAAATTTACGATTTATAATACTCTATCACTTATGGTTGTCCTAAAATCGGTTAAACGCCCGAATGGACTATGTTTGACAAACTTTTAATTTATTTAATCCTGCATGGGCTAAATTTAGGAAATTCAACGGACGACCTTTGGCAATGTACTCATTTTAAAATAATCGTTGATCCTGGCCAGAAAGTACGAATGGGAACCTTCTGAAAGCTCGAATTTCAAAATCCCGAATTAACAAAATTTCGGGTTTTCTCGCGTTCCGTGTCTTAAAATCCCGCTTTAGCTGAAATATTAAAAAATCGCGCCAAAAATTTTGTTTCTACATTTTTATTAAGAACTAGGCAATTTCTTGACCTTTCCTTGTCAAATTTAGAATATGTGACCCCATGTGATTTGCATTTTAACATGAATTTTTCAAGATTTTTTGGAATTAAGCTAGGCTTAATTTAACTTAACCATTCATCAACCAATGATTGTCAAATTTGGTATGCAGAATTGGATTAGGATTCGATTGTTGCTATTCAATTTGTACTTGACTTTTGAATGAAGTTTTGGAAGGGAAGGGTTCGCTATTCCAAATGACTTTAATTACAAAACTATACACTTTGCAAAAAAATTAAAATTCCATTTTACAAATTACATTTCATTTTCGAAATAGTTCCCATTTACAAAATTTCATTCCGAACCGTTCCCATTTAAACATATCTATATATATTATTTAAAAGGCCGCTGGTATTTTGTCTTCTGGAGAAAATCGGAAGAAACTATCTGGTTCCATTTCTCACGGCCAAACTTTAAAAATTTATCATAAGTTCATGTTCAAATTTCACTACAGCTCAAATTTAAAAATTATAGGTTGAGAAATGGCTAAATTTCATTTCCTATTACTTAATGCTTTACAACGTTTATTTTGACTATTAATACAATTAAAATGGGTTATACAATAATTCTGTATCGAATATTGTCATCTCGTGACTATTGATACAAAACGATAACAATTTTCGATAAATAAAGATGTGTAAGTGTATTGTTATCCATTTAACTTGCATAACCCTTGAATTTTTTGATAAAAAATTTTCCTTCAGTTCGTTACTCTTCATAACAATACATACTCTCCGATTTAACGTTGAAATTTGGAAAACTGGATTCTGAAAGGCGGGGTTTGAAAAGCGTTATTTTGAAAAGCGAGATTTTGTTACTCGTGCTTTTGAAAAGTGGAATTTTGATTTCAGGATTTTGTGAACTGAGGAGCGGGGGAAACGATCCCAACTCAGTACAAATGTTATAAGGAAATTGATACGTTTGGCGCAAACGGATGTCGCTCGATAATTTAAATCACGTCAATGGGCTCAAGTTACTGTATTTTTCAAAATTATATTTAATAAGCGACCATAACAAATTCAAGTGGTAAGTGACACTTGGTTTAGTTTAGTTCGAATATTTTTCTCGAAAAGAAATTATCAAATTCGGTAATTCATTTATCCTTTAATACTATTTAAGGTAAAGTTTATTAATGACTAAAACTGATGGAGTTGAGAATATTTTTTTTTAAATATTTTAATATGTTTGTATTATTTCGGAATATTTTACACGTACTAATCTCATCCATTTCTTTTATCCATAATTTTGGAGAACGCCAATTTGAACTAGAAAACACATTCAACGCATGTGTCGAGAAAGATGATTGTTGGGGGCACTTTAACATTATATTGGGAGAATAACTTATTTTTTTGTATTTTTTGCAGAAAAACACGTTTATTTCTAAGAAATGGTAAATTTTATTTTACTCAAAATATTTTCGATCGTTATCTATGACTTTCGACCATCTTTCTGGCAATTTATGGATTCCATCGAACAAAAATTGTTTGTCTTTTGATGCGATCCATTCGTCGAGCCATTTTTTGATTTATTCATGGTTTCTGTAATGCTGGTGTTAAAGATCGCTTTGCATTGAGCGGAACAAAATAGGGAGCTTTAGAATTTTCCATTTAAGTACTTCCAGCGTATTTTTTACTTGTTTTGCGAAATGTGGTCGAGTATTGTCGTGCAGCAAAATCACTTTATGCTGTTTGTTGGCTGTTCACCAGTAATAGTTTCGTTCGGTTTTAGCAGCTCATAGTACACCACTCCTTTTTGATCCCACCAAATGCACAACATAACCTTACTTCCATGAATGTTTCGTTTTGCTGTTGATATGGATGATTCCCCTGGAAAAACCCATGATTTTTTGCGTTTAGGGTTATTGTATTGTAGTAAATCCATTTTTCATCTCCAGTCCCAATTTGAGATAAAAAATTCTATCTTCGCTGTTTTGTAAGCAAAGAATTGCAAACCATTAAACTATTTTCAATGTTGGCTTCAGTCAGTTGATGTGGTACCCATTTTCCTTCTTTTTGAATCATTTTTATGGCATGTAAACGTTTGCTTATGGCTTATTGAGTGACCTTTAACTGTTCTGCAAATTATTTTTCTGTTTGAGATGAATTTTCCTTCAATAATGCTTCCAGTTTGCTAGTTGACAGCCTCCTCGCGGCGCATCCTGGGCAATGCACTGTAGATCGAACGGTTGTGATATCTTATCCCTACGAAGTAGAGAAACAGTATAGCAGATAGTCAACAAAAACAAATAAAATGTCGGGTATACAAAATAACATACTCCAGGTGGGTCCAAACTCAGATTCTAAATCTCCGGATTCTGGAGGGAGCAACGCGACATTGCAAAGGAGATCGTCGGTAGGCAACCAGGCTGATCCTGTTTCTAGTACTACTGGAAGCACGGAACAAGCGATAATTGAATGGCCGTTTGGTAGAAGAAGTACGACACTTCATAGAACACCACCATCAACTCCACCGTCAGAGAGCACCGCACTGTGTGAATGTAACAATGAGAAGGAACTACCTCTTCTATCAAGCATAACACTTTCGAGCCAACTTCTGAAGCCACGCCCAGTGCCCAAACAGTTATAATAAACAACGCGGAGTTAATAAATAAATTTGAACAAATGGAAAAAGTAATCGCGCAGCTGAACAATGAAGTTGCCGTGCTAAAGAAAGAAAACCTTATGCTAAACGAGACAGTAAATAAAAATAACAACGCAGAAAACTCAGCATTATTGAACAACCAATTTTCAGTACTCACAGATCTAGACGAATATCACACGGATTAAGATGAGCTTGAAAGGGAAACCAATTGGAGACTACAGAAATCCAAGAGAGCAAATAAGAAACCAAGAAAAGAAACCAACCCAAGCAAGAGGAATTTGAATCATCATCAGAAATTGAGCCAATTCAAACCCACATTAAAGTTGCCAATGCAATTACTGCACCAAAAGTGTATGAGCCAGAAAAGAAGAAACAGGTTCCATCCTCGATCAATAATCTAGGAATAACAAATCACGGTAGTATTCAGAAACTGATGAAAGAAGTAGTATGAAATGGCTTCAAAATAATATCGCTCAGTAACAATATTTTGAAAATAAACACAACATAGCCTGAAGATTATAAAGCTCTAGCTAGCAAATTAAATTCTGTTGGCCACCAGTGGTATACCTACGAGGATAAAAATGATCGATCAATTAAAGTAATTGAAGAGGTCTCCATCCAACTTGTTCAAAAGATGAAATTATTGAGGAGCTGTAAAACAAAGGCCTGAAATAATCGATGCAGTCAACATCACCAGAAAAGAGAGATGAGAAAATAGGGAAGGAAATGTTGAAATCATGAGAAATGTCCCACTTTTCATGTTAACAAATCGAAAATATTTATAATGTTAAGGCTATCCTCAACCTCAGAGTTAAAATAGAAACACCGAGGAAGGTCACTTGACTGATACCTCAATGTAAAAACTGCCAAGATTATAATAATACACAAAAGTACTGCCATCGTGAAGCAAGATGTGTTAAATGTGCAGGAAAACACGCTGGAAACGACTGCACAGTTCCCCGAAATACTGCACCCAAGTGTATGAACTGTAAAGGCCAGCATCCAGCCAACTACAGAGGATGTGAAGTAGCAGAACAACTACAGAAAATGAGAGATAAATGACGCAAACCAGATACATCAAGATATGTACAAACTGCAAAAAAACCACGGAGCCTAAATCGTCAACTCCTAATCTCAACATACAAAGAGGGCGAGTAAATGAAAACGTTACTTATGCACAAATAGTTCAGCAAAGAGAGCTGAAAGAGTTAAAAGTGGATCTCATGTTACAGGACATACTGAGAGAACCTAAAGAACCTCAACAAAAGACTTATCTAGCAGGAAATGAGTCTGCGGAACACACTAGAAGAAATGAAATCATAAACTAGTTTCAAGAAAAGAGTGGCAAATGGGCTATTGCATCACATTCAAGAACTAGATATATTTTTAAACATGCATGATATAGATATATGTCTTATATCAGAAACCCATTTCACCAAAACTTCATTATGTAAAATAAAAGCAGGATTATATTAATCTTCTCAAAACACTAGGAAGTCTCTTCTTAATTGGAGGTGACTATAATGCAAAAAATATCTATTGAGGATCACGGTTAATGACTGCTAAAGGAAAAGAACTGTTCGCAGCAGGTAAACAACTAAAATGCGAGTTTCACTCGTGAAAGTTTATCATCAGATCATTCGCCAGTTATTATGATACTTAGCCAAACAATGATTATGAAAGAGAGCAACCCGAAATTAACGAGCTTCAAAACCAATTGGGATCGCTGCCAAACACATTTCACAGAAAGAATTAGTTTGCAGAACGCACTACAGGGACCAGCCCAAATAAAATACGAGTGGGAAAGCACTCCTAATAATAGTAAGGAAATGAAACGCAATGTTAGCTATCCAGAGGAAGTGAGAGAACTTCTTAAAAATAAAAGGAAAGTACGGAAGAAATTGCAAAAACATCGAAACCCAGAAAATAAGAGGATATTTAACCATTTGTGCAACAAAATAAATTCCTAAAAAAGACATTAAAAATCAGTCAGTTAATAAATAGCTCAGCTCTCTAACTGGGCAAAAAGATACTGATTATTCATTATGGAAAGCAACTAAGAATCTTAAAAGACCCAAACTGTAGGTTCCTCCAATTATCCCTCCAATTAAAAATATAGAAAATTGGGCTCGAAATGCTAAACAGAAAGCAGATTTGTTTGCAAGTCACCTTGAAGAGACATTCCAACCTTACCCTAGACAAACGAAAGAGCAAAATATCGCACCCCGATAAATAAATAGCATGAAATGAAAATTACACCTGTAACATTGAAATAACTAAATTGAGAAATCAATAATAATCTAATGCGTATAAGGCTCCAGGATATGATCTTATAACGGGTCAGATAATAAAAGAGTTACGGGAGAAAGCGTTGAGGAAACGATTGCATATAATTAATGCAGCATTTCGACTAAGATATGTACCAAGACAATGGAAAGTTGCAGAAGTAATTATGATACTTAAGCCGAACAAACCTTCGAATGATAAAGCTTCATATAGGCCAATTTCTCTGCTACCAGCATTATCGAAACTATTTGAAAAGGTTCTTCTTAAAAGACTAAAACCAATTATCGAAGAAAGGAATCTTATCCCCCCGCATTAGTTTGGATTTAGGGAAAACATTCTACGATAGAACAAGTACATCGAATTACTGATGTAATCGAGAAATCACTAGAAAGCAAATAAATTTGCTCAACTATATTCATTGTTGTAAATTGGCACCAGGGGGTGCGAATTTAAACTTCATCGAGATCTTCCGGAGCAAGTTTTTCAAATTCTTAAACCATACATATCTGAGAGGCACTTCCGAGTAAAGTATGAGCATGAATACTTCCAACTAAAAAGGATAACAACAGGAGTACCACAAGGGAGTGTTCTTGGGCCAATCCTTTATCTCCTATACACCTACTAGAGATATACCAATTACAGAAGTAACTATGTCGACTTTTGCCGACGACACGGCAATACTTGCATCATCAAAGAACATCAATGACTCCACTTGTAAATTACAGAAGGCTACTAACCTGATATGTAATTGGACGAAGAAATTAAATTAAATGAAGCAAAATCAATCCAAGTGAACTTTACAAATCTAAAAGTTAATCATTTACCAATAAAGATAAATTTGATAGTAGTACTGCATGCAAACACTGCTAAATATCTCGGCATGACTTTAGATGCTAAACTTAGATGGAAGGCACACATAAAAAAGAAGAGAGAATAACTAAACCTACAATTTGGAAAAATGCAATGGCTCTTGTACAAACCAATCCTGCAATCTGTATGGACATATCGTAGCCAACTCTGGGGTTGTGTCAAGAAGACAAATATCAAAATCATACAAACAGTTCAAAATAAAATCCTGCGATGCATTGTTAATGCACCGTGGTACATTCGAAACGAAACCTCCATCGAGATCTAAAGAGCGAGCTTGTCGCGGACGAAATCAAGCCTCATGCAACAAAACACCTACAGCGTCTGCACCAGCATGAAAATCTGGACATACGCTGTATGCTGACTACCACACAAGAAGACTGCAAAGAACCAAACCACTGGACTTATCGCGACCAGGAAGCCAGCAGACTTACTGAGGCGAAAAATCTGAGGAGGAGTTACACGTAACTGGGGATAATCACTTGATTACGCCGACTAATCAAATACTTTATTATGCAATA
This sequence comes from Nephrotoma guestfalica, assembly GCA_963691935.1. Taxonomy (NCBI): domain Eukaryota; kingdom Metazoa; phylum Arthropoda; class Insecta; order Diptera; family Tipulidae; genus Nephrotoma; species Nephrotoma guestfalica. The sequence goes on along the minus strand of OY829913.1, from coordinate 305,700,657 downwards.
TCTTCGAATTATTTTGGTTAACCAGAACGTTCTTTGTCACTGACATCAAAATCACCACTTTTGAATCGTTTAAACCAGTTTTCACAAGTCTGTTGAGTTGGTGCATGTCTACCATAAGTTTCTTGAAGAAAACGAAAACTTTCAGCAGCTTTTTTCTTTTGATTAAAGCTAAAAAGTACTGCTTCCCGCAAATGGTGTTTTGTTGGTACGAAATTCGACGCTTTCACGAATAATGACAAACTAAAGTTTTATGTGGAATCTCAACACGTTAAAACGCCGTAGCTGTCATTGTAAAATAATATTTAGTACTAAAGTTACGCCATCTCTTAGAAAATCCAATAAACTAAGTTATACACCCAATATATTACTTTTTGATAAATAAATTCTGTGTATTAATCCACATTTGAATGAAATATTTTTAACTATTGTATTTGTCATTTGGCATCGGCCCCTCGGCTGCACTGACAACTTGAACTCTCTAGCTAGCCGAGAAGTGGTTTAAATTTCGATTTCAATATTCCACCCGGACAAACACGCAGACAAACTGACAGATAAGAAATCGAGTTAAGAAAAACGTGGTAAACACAAAAATAAGGGAAGAATGTCCTCTGATCCAAACACAGTAAGTGTAAATTAAGCAACTGGTTCCACGTACTAGTGACGATAATCGGACAGACCTTTTACAATTTTACAATTTATTTACTTACTGTTGGTTAAGCCGAAATTACATTCTAACGGCACGAGCAATGTTTTAAGGAAGCTAGACCCAGTAAACGGTATTCATGCACGCTCCTAATTACAAATTTTACATAATACATGCATGTAAAGTATGTAAATTGGCTTTTGATTATATTTACTGACATTAATCCAATAAATAAGTATTTACGTATCCTAATATTGATTTACCCCTAAGATAATAATATTTATGAAATATTTAGAAAATTTCTGCTATAAATGTAGATATGTGTCAAGATCGATATAATACGAACATTTACTAATGTCTCAAAATATAAATCGTATATCCAAAAATTATGTAAATATTTTATGTTTGTGAATATAGACAAGCAAATATGACATAATATGATACGAGACATAATTGACATAATCCGAATTCCTTATGGCAATTAATTACATTGTATCTTGTTTACATAAACGGCTTTGTCACACATATCCATACGTAATAGGAATCAATGACCTAATTGTGGATGTACGGCAGTACGTGATAATAAAACACTTTACATTGTATTAATAGTGTTTTGGGCCCGTTTCGTGTGAATAAACTGAATATTTTTTGTACACAATGTAATAATGTTAATCAACATTATGATGTTACATATATGAGCATTAAATTAATGATGGTGTTTTGTTTTGCTTTGTTAACGCATAAAATTATAATGACCTAATTATGTGACAGTCATATTAATTCCGTGTGTAATGGATTAGATATACCAATTGGTATGCATGAAGGTTAACACGCGGCCGGGTCAAGTGTGGAGTTTGTAAATAACATTTCCCAACACGATTAGTAGCATTTCAATAGCTGCCAGTGTTTTTTAAGGTTAAGTGATCAAACTTCGAGCGCTCATATCGTAAACATTTCTTCAAAATTCTTCAAGAGACAGTATACGACTTTTGAGTTCTATGTCGATATTTTTTAAACGTTTCAGTTTTATTGCTTTGTTGTTATAAGTTTGTGATTTCGTTTAACAACAAAATTGTACAAGGCTGCGTAGTAGGTAACTTGTAATTGACACCAAATTTATGCTAGAACTAAGCACATTTTTTAATTCTCTGTGACGTTGTCGCTAATGATGGAATTTTTTACAACTGCGTGCGTATGCAATGGACATAATTCGATTGCTATATAAAAATAGGTAATTCAACCCGGGGACATTCACCTTGAACCAGTGCGTACCTCTATATTATTTACGTACATGAACTCGATTAGGTAAATGATAAATTTAGTATCTAAACGAACGTGTCAGTCATTAGTTCTGTCGCATACTTAAGCTCATTCATTAATTTGGTCTACCGATGAAAACCTGAAATGCGACACCCATCGTAGGTAATTCTATCGAACACATGCTACAAGAAGTTAAAAATTTACACTTTCAACTTCATCACGAATTTACGTAAATCACAAAATCACCATACTTGTTTCCTGATGATGAGGCGACTTTGGAATTGACAAAACTTTTTGGGATTTCCGGAATAACATAAAACACGTAGTTAGATAATATGCTCCAATCGACATAATTTCGAAGGCAATTCGGGTGCAAACTTTTGACACTTCCTATAAAGAAACTGCCCTAGCGTCGGATTGATTTTCACAAAAATCAAAAGAACTCGCTTTTTTCAGATTTCGCCTACATGCCGCTGATATGGTTTATCTGTAAAAATGTCGAGGTCGAAAATTTTCATGTTTAACTTTAAATAAGGATAAGAGATTTGTAAGAGATCCTTCGTCGAATAGGTACAAGTGTCTTATGTATAAATCTGGATAAAATGCAATTCTCCATTTCGACAACCACTCTCTGGTGAGAGAATATTGGAAATTTTAGTAGCATTGACGATATGGAACGCTTCATTAGGGTCATTTTTGGCCCCATTGAAATTTCACTCGTTGTCACTTATAATTTCGTGACATGCGGTGCAATATAAAGCGACAACTCGCAGGTAAACTGCCTTGGTGCTAAGGCATACGAATACTGCAATGTGGGCGTTGCCTGGTTTAAGACATCTGCGTTTGGAAGGTCTAATATAATATAACGACCCACGGTTTATTGATAAATCGTTCATTATTGATTGAATAGGTTCTAACGCGTGCCCAAACTTGCAGTTAATTATCAACTAGTTCCTCGTTAATCGTGCGAACCAGAATTGCGGTGACGTCATGATCAACTGGTAGTATTATCAAATGATTTGCATCAAGCGGAATCGTTGCCTATGTTATACGACCGCTAAATCTAAGAATGCCGATTCCATCTATGAAGGTGCTTAGATTTTCTAGTTAATGGTTTTTAGGTAAAGGTAAATGTTCATTATAAGTGCCTTTAATACAGTGCGAAAATTCTTTTCTCTAACATAATTTATTAACAGTTCCTTAGATTCACTTAATTCATTGCACTTTAAAAATGTTTTAAGTGTTCAGACTTCAGGCTTCAATTTACAGCTATTAATAAACACACGAATAATTTTTTTGTTAAATTTCAATTAACTGCGTGAATTAGTTGATCATTCTGATTCAGGATATCTAAGCCATATTGGTCCTGTCCACCACAGGTTATGGGGTATCAATTCTGAGGGCAGTATATCCCGAAAAGCGCAATGGACTGAATTTCTCTATGTGGTTTTATGGGGCCAATATTTCCTGAAATGGTTTGTAATAATTTGTGAAACACCGGTTTCTCAAGAATACATTAAGAGACAGAGGTATTGTTTCTAGTCGGTGCCACCTGCACACTATTCATTAGATTTGAAATAAGAAGTGCTGCACAGAGTTACAGTTTCGGTTTTGTTATCTATTTTTGCACTGGTGCAACCTTGATTTTAGCTGAAACAATGGTTACTTCTCTTTCACCACTCTCGTTTTATACAGCGTATACGATAGCAGCTTAAACATTTTGTGACGCGTTCGAAAACCTATGTAAGCTTATCAGATCGGTGCTAAATTTAGCCATTTTTTTACGATGATTAACTCGATTAGTTTTAGCTCACTATACGTAATCAGCTCCAATCATAAGAAATGTCCTTTGGTAGGGCGTCGTCCGTTGCTCATAATCGTTGGAATATTATTTTTACTTAGATGGTTATTGGACCTAAGTCCGGCACGGACCGGAGTCTTGGCACTTCGTTTAGTGAAACGCTTTAAGTAAAATTATTAGAAACTGGGTTCCAGTAAATGCCAAGCACCTCTGAACATAGCGAATCTATAGATATCAGTTAATTTCTTCAAGGTAATTGGATTTTACTTCGTCAGGTAGACAATTGGACATCCACTAACGGAGGTTAAATATATCAGTACTCGTCGTCAGAACTTCGACATAAAAATCTCTCTCGATAACAGTTGCTGCCGTTGAGAAATTTTTTCAGTTGGCGTCAGCGATCTGTTTCATTACACGGGTAGACAAAAATAGTGCTGATACGATGTCATATGTAACAATTAGCAGTCGATATTCCCGAACTGGATCAGCTGGTTCTTCTCTCCATAATATTCTATGAAATTCTGTGTGCGGTGGTTTGTCGTATCGTTCGAAGTGAAAGCGTAACATGATATGCCGAAGAGTCTGCTGTATATGTGATCTAATTAACAGATTTTGGTTCAACGATCGGCCTGTTTTGGTTTCCCAAACCATCAAAAACCACTCGCAGCTTGGTTGTGGTGCTAGTGACTTTATAAACAAAATAATGTGGTAAATAGTATCACTGGTTACAGATACATTTTAGATACGATCTTTTGGACCTGCATTTAAACACTGTATGGAAATCACATGGACAATTATAACACCGATTTGCCCGAGGTTTGAGTAGCAATTTTTGATCACAACGATAAGACTATTAATGTTGGTAGACTGTTATTGTTGTGGTTTTGGTGACAATGATATAATAAATCCACACGTTGGAAAACCGACCTCGATAGTTTCAGTCGCTCAACGCTCTCTGATATCGTCGTCCATTGTAGCCATCAAATAAATAAACAATTTGTCACGACCTACTGAGACATTCCCATCAAAAGTTGGCAGCGTTATTCTCGGTTATCTGATTTCACGTTGCGATTGGTTCATATTTTCAGAGTCATTTTTCACAAAATGAAATGTTTGGTTTTCTGGTGATCTTCATGTTTCGACCGGTTTCATTTAGAGATTACTGAGCATTATATAACGTCACCGTCAAGCGTCTGCGGTCCAGTTTTTGTGTCCTTCGCGAATAATTCCAGTTTTTCAAGCCATTGACACTCATAACACCCATAGCGCGTCGATTAATTGGTTGGCGTTAGTTTCAATCGCCTTGATTTATTCTAACGAGGTTTTGCGTCGGCAGAGGTACTGAGTAATTTTCGGAGGCATTCTAACGCCGGTTATTTATTTCACTAGGTATATTATTTTATTAAATTTGACCTTTTCATTTCACAGTTAAGTAATTCACTTCACTCTTAAATATAAAATTCACAATAACGTAAATATGGTATTATTTAAAGCAAGATGCAGTTGAGGGAAGATAAGAACATCTACTTGAGCCGACCGTATTTGACGCAATTCCTTTAACGAAGTTAATTGAAGTTTAATTACTTACTACTAACTGTATCGCGGTGTTAAACGTACATACAGATCTGTAAGACGGCGGATTTATAAGTGGCCTTTCGATAACAGCACTAATCTTTACTTCTTCCACCTCTCAAGAAATACACTTTCTTTTGAGCATGCAGGGATCGAAGACATTAGCAAGTAGCTCAGCTATCGTTCGATTTCTACTTTGAGTGATTAATTCGGTATGGTTTGGTCCGAGTGCCTTTTTATTGTAAACTTTCCAGGTAGAATTAACCATTTTGTCGATCTTCCGCCTTTTTTTGTAGCATTTTCGACCACATATATAGCTAGACGATGGCCACCTGTCCTACTCTTTTACGCATTGCTGAGAATCTCTATGAACAAAAGCATAATCCCAACAATATCTGCAACTGTGGAAAACGCACAAAGCTTGCATATACGAGCATGAGCTAGTTTCTTTTAAATCTAAAGTATTATTGCTGGGAGGCATCAATACTCCAATAAAAACTGAGTTAGTTATAGTACTCTATCTCACCATGTTCCCTCCCCCATTTTACTAGTCATTTAATATAATTATACAGAGCGTCCTTTGACCCTTCTCCACAACACCCGATTGATCTTTCCATCGAGCCTCTTTTACAACTCTTTTGATTTGATCAGTTCAGAGGTTGTGCTACCTTTTTCGTATATTCTGAGTCTTTCCTGATAGTAATTGGAGGCAGCCCATCAATAACACATATATCCTTTTTGGAAATAGTTAGGAATATGTAGGTCCCTTTTAGAGCAGATCCTATTTACTTTAGCCATTTCACGATCGCATCAATTTTACTTTCAATGTCTTGTATCAAGCAAGTGCTTCCCATTATCTTTTGGATATCAGTTACTCTATGTCATCGGTAAGGATTATGATCTTAGCTTCGTCGGGTAGTCTTATTCTGAAAACGTTACCGTACGTAATATTCCAAAGAATTGGACCATCACACCATATTCTTTAATTCTGTGATTCGTACTCAATCTCAGAACTCCGTTGCGAAAATGCTTATTTTCGTCAGCAACTTTTAGAGGTGTGCTGGAATCTCCGTAATCTCTAGAGTGCACAGTACACCTCCACATTGTCGATTTAAAGATTTTCTGCGAGATTTCCTGCCTTTTTCAATCTATCGCAGACAATCCTTCCTAACATATTTCCATGTCAAGCAGACAATGAGCGATAAGGAGATCGGATGGTTTCATGAGATTCTGAATTAGTACTAAATTTAAAATTTTCCAGTTATTTGGGAAAACGTTGGCTATGATCGGCTGAGTATCCTAAGGTGCCTTGTGATTTTAACGCTGCAACTATTAATCATAAGTAGTTGCTCCACAGTAACTCGTGGAGTGACTTCCAGAATAGGTTCCAACCCGGCTTTCTATATATACCATCCGTTTGTTGTGGAAACAAACTTGTGATAAGGCAGTTTCTATCAAGCGTCAGTGTTGCGGTTTTTTTCAATAGCAGAACCACGCCACAACATCTTCTAACATGTAGACGAAGTGCTCTCCATGAAACTTTATTGCTTTTCAACCAATAGGCCAAAGCACCTGGATTTGAACGGCTGTTCGAGCAGTTGAGTTCAAATATAATGGCATGATGATCGCGTAAGTATAATCATCACTGATCTTTCACATGACTGAATCAATTTTAATCGCGAGCTAATAACAATTATTAGGTAATTACCCTAAGTCACGTCTGCAGTAAGTGAATGAATCCCCTTAGCTTAGCAGGATGAAGTCTAGCACACAATAAAGTTCTCACGTTAGAACTTGTTTCGCCAACGATAATAAAATGACTATAGGTCCTTGAGTATTACTTACCAAACCGATCGAAAACTTTTATTTTAGCATTCGGTAGTGCATAGAGATATTTATAGGAGATCTTACACTACCTTACAGTGGTTGATATTTAGTTGGAGTATCTTCATTCTATCGCATTCTTCGGATACTAGACAGCACTTTGAGCTGCTTCCTACATGAGTACATGATTCTTATATATAGCATCCTTACTCTGACACAGTGTGGGTCTGGAGCAATTTCTTGCTAAATGATCATTCCACATCTAACGCTTGGTTAGTCTTTGTCACTTTCCTAATGTTCCTGCAGACCGACTAGGCACATGCTATTAACTTGGCAGAAATTGATACCTTCTGACATTGGTTATCCCACTTCTATCAACTAAATGAGGCGAAGAACTTCAATTTTTTTCCCGCTGTCCCGGATTTTGCAGAAATTGGCGCTGTTTGGGGTATGGTTTCACCAGAGTTTGGAGGGACAACTTGCTGGTATATTTAGCGATAACTTTAAAGTTAAATTGTGACGTTAGTTTGTTCGAAAAAATATAGGTTTTGAAATTGTTTAAGGAAGTTTTATCGAAAAATTGACATTTATCGTTAAATTATGATGAAATTCGGATAGTGCCATTTTTATTTTTAATGCTATGAACATCGAATTGAAATCACTTAGACTAAAAAGCACAATATAATAGCTCATCCTTAATATTTTTAAATCCAAATTCAAATCTAAAATATTAATCGTTTTGCAGGCAGAACCATTTTTATGTAACTAATTAAATTAAATTCTACAATTAGTTTATTACTAACACAAACTGAAACCTATGTATGTGTACCAACATAAAATTAAGCTGACAATGAGCAATTACGAACAGCATTTTGCTAGCACATTTACGTACTACGCCAATTGTATTCGTTTGTATCCGTTTCCACAGTTATAAATCTGGCGACCGATTCAGAAAGCCCAACAATAAACAAATAAAAAATATTAACGTTTTAATTCTAGACCATTGTTTCCCTTCTTGTGTGGTCCTCCCTTAATTGTCCAGAAAACAAAATCAGGACCATCATCATCAGCTTGCAGCTAGCACAAATTTTAAGATCAAGTGTGTCATCATTTGATTTTAAAATTAATTGTTTGAGATGCAACAAACTATTCTGGATCTTTGTTGTAAACGCAATGACGCATGGGGAGGTATCGTCAATACACGGATTGGTAGGTCAATTAGTTTGAGGACACAAAATGCGCGATATCATCTGAAATGCTACTGCAAATTTAGAAAAGTGACCACTAATCCGTCCACAGGAAATCCCATAAATGACAACTGTCGTGCAGGTTTTGAAGCTTTGTGTGCCTTCATAAAACAGAGTAATTAATGTCAATTTGCATTACACGATCTGAAGGAAAAACTAAGGGAATTTAGTGGCATGACGAGATGTAGATTTGTACGGTGATTAGGAAAGCAAGAGACAATCTGGTGGGAATAAAAAATAATAACGAAGCTTTCGTTATAAACTCGCTGCAGTTATTTCATCGAATTGTTTGTGTCGTCAAAAGTCCGAAAGAGTTGCAGTCTTATTTTAAATTTGAATTGGTTTCAGCTCCACCTTCCCTTTTCAACGACGATTTCCTACGAAAGGGAACAAAATCGAGCATCAAAACCATATTTAAAAGAGCTGACATTGGTAGGGACAATTTTCCAATAAATTGCAAATATATTGTAGATGGAGGCTATCTGCTTCACTCGGTAGTATGGCCAAAGCCAGCATCATATGGCATGATTCTACAACGGCGGTGGTTATAGGGACTACGCCACCACGAATGAAGAAGAACAAAAGAGAAGATCCTTTGTCAAAATTTCAGCAAACATCGAAGTAGAGAGCAATATGACGTGCACAATTTCTCAAAGCGAATTTCTCGCCCCACCCACACCCATAATAAATCGAAATACATCGGCAAACTGAAGCAAAACCTACATTGTTTGAACATACCAACGCATCAGGCAGAAGATGACACAGATACTTGTGGGCTTTGCAAATCGTTGGGATCAAGTGGTGGTTGCTGCAGATGACTCGGACATCCTCATACTGCTTGTGTTTTTATGTTCACCAGCACGTCAAACATTTTGGCTTCTTTACCCCAAATCAAAGACTGTGCAGCAGAACTGAGGACCAACGTGCAAATGTTCTTGCAAACGATTGCCACGAAGGAGAATATTGCAGCCAGCAGAGTGCGTTTAATATGTGCACTGTATAACATCACCAAGGAGAAATTGGTAATCTGCAGTTACATTCTAAATTCGATTTAGCTTGTCTCCCATCAACAAAAGCAGCTGCAGATCAGCATTCATTTCGGGTATACCATTAAGTTCAAGCATGGCTGGAAAATGCTTTGCTACCAACAGATTGGGGATGGATATCTGTCAAAAGTAGTTTGCTGTCCATTCCAACTGACCTGCCACCGACTCTCTCTTTTAAATGCCCTTATCATTAATATTTAAGTGGAAATAAAAATATGAATAGTAGAATAAATAATAGTTTAAAATAATCAAATATTGCCATTAATTTTTTTTTTGTCATGGATTTTTTGAAGGTTGGTTTCTTAATGAAATTAAGTTATTTCGTAAAAAAATATATCGCACAAGCCTGCAAATTAGCTCAAACGACGACAAATTCAATCTCGCATAATGTTATGGAACACTGTTTTTTTTAATAAGTCCTACTAACTATTCTATTTTTACAGTTAAACTCCATCAATTTACTTGCTTTTAACATTTAGCTCAAATTTGACCAACTTAACGGCCATAAATTTAAAAAAAATGTTACACAATAGTGTGCACTATTAAACTGTACTGTTCAGAAGTTATTCTCAACAGCTAAAATTGGTTATTCCAATCCTGATTGCAGGGTTGGCCCAAACTTTAGAGGTTGGGATTTTTTCTAAATAACTGTCTTCAAGTATTACTACAACCCTGTAAGATTTCGTTTCTATTGTAATTATTTACTACTTTTGCACAAAATTCCAGCACTATAAATCAGAATTTATCACTTTAACGGTTTGTTGCGAATGGGTACTTACATCTTTGAACATTTTTGAACGGACACATGAAATTACCAGCCCAACTCCTTTATATTGCACACAGTTCGGGAATATACACAATACGACAATATCAAAAGTAACCACTGATAACTACCTTCTGTATCCTGTGCGGATCTGTCCGTGAATAAAAAATTTATCGAGCGTCATAATAATGAATATTTTCCGGTTTACTGTTTTTTCGATAGTACTGGGGGAAAATACGATTTTTGATAAAAAAAAATAACCACTAGAACCACCAGAATAGTAACTTTTGCTTTTTTTATTGTTTTAGAGAAAAGCCGACAACGAAGGTGTGAGATTACGAAAATGCAAAACAAGTACTTGCGGACACAACAACACACTGATTTTTATGGGAATCGACTAAACGGAAGTTGGTTGTGGTTTTCCTCCTTCAAAGTTTCTAAGACCTAAGAAAACGATCCAATATCAAAAACAGGTAAGTCGATGTAAAATTGTCGATGTAAAATGACTTTGTTTCATGACTTTTATTTATGAAGCTCTTGCATGCGAGTATGAAATAGAATTATTATTTTTTTTTTATATATTTATTTATTACAACTGGTTTACAAATCATCTAGTAATTTATCTTTCATAATTTATATTCTTGTTTGGAGGGTTGTAGCCCTTTGGCTAGTCCCCTTTACAATTTTATTATACTTTTAGTCGATCCTGATTGGATCTTGTAGATTATGCGGTTTCTTCCTTCGCAGCCGTCTTACTAGGTTTGAATCATCCAACATATGACGTATCTCAGCATTTTGGTGTAGACTAATACGTTGCATGTGTTTTCTCGCGTGTTTGCTTATTTCTTCACTAACGAAATCCATCTTCAGACCTCTATGGAGGTTGTCATTTCTTATGTACCATGGTGCATTAACTATTCCACGAAGGACTTTGCTTTGGAATGACTGGATGATATTGACATTGATTTTTTTTGTACAGCCCCAGAGCTGAATACCGTAAGTCCACACAGGTTTTAGGATTTGCCGATATAGTAGCAATTTATTATGTAGAGTTAGCTCAGAATTTCTTTCTAAGAGCCAATCCATCTTTCTGTATTTGATGTTTAACTCTTCTTTTTTCTTTTTCACATGCTCTTTCCATTTTAGTTTCGCGTCGAGAGTCATGCCTGCAATTGCATTTGCAATTTGCTTGTAGATTCTTCTATGCAATTAGCAACTGCTAAGATGGCCGTATCATCCGCAAACGTCGCTATGTTAGTATTCTCTATCGTTGGCAGGTCCGAGGTGTATATAACATATAATGTTGGTCCCAGAACGCAACAATGTGGTACTCCTGCTGATATTTTGTTTATTTCTGAGTATTCGCCATCTAATTTAACTCGATATGTAAGATTTTAGAATTTCATAAAACTGCTTTGGTAAGTCTCTTTGTAATTTATATTCCAAACCTTTATGCCATACTCTGTCAAAGGCCTGTGCTACATCCAAGACGACGCTTGAACATACTTTCTTTTTTTCAAGTACGTCTTCAATTATGTTTGTAATTCGGTGTACTTGTTGAATGATTTTCTCTGAAGCCAAATTGATGTGGAGGAACGAGATTTCTTTCTGCTATTATTGGTTTTAGTCTCTTTAGGAGTAGTTTCTCGAATAATTTTGTAATTATTGGGAGTAAGGAAATCGGCTTATACAAATTTTTGTGATTTAGTGGTTTGTTGGGTTTAGGAATCATAATTACTTCTGCTACTTTCCATTGATTTGGAACGTGTTTAATTACTTGGAGTAGTTTACGTAGTCCTTTTTCAGGAAGAGCTTTTACTATTCGTCCCGTAATTAAGTCATATCCTGGAGATTTCTTTGTATTTAGGTTGAGATTGATTTCCTCTTTTAATTCTTGTAGTGTGAAAGGAGATATATTGCAGTTATCCATTTTATATACTGGTGGTATGTTTTCCTCTGCAGTTTGTCTAGGTAGTGGCTGAAACGTGTTCTCGAGGTGGGTTGCAAACAACGAAGCTTGTTGCTTTGCACTTATAGCCCATGCACCATCTTCATTTTTTACTAGTAGAATTTGTAGTTTAGGTCGTTTTAAACTTTTTGTCGCTTTCTAAAGGGAGTACTCGGTATCTTTTTCCCCAGTAAGGCCACTCAAGTATTTATTAATGGATTCGTTTTTGATTTCTTTAATTAGCAACTTTAGTTTATTTTATAAAAAATTAAGAGTTGTTTTATATTCTGGCGCTCGACTTCTTTGCCAGGCCTTTCTTCCTTTTCGTTTTGCTGCAACCAGTTCCCTAACTTGTAGAGGATAAATAGCATTTCGGCGCATTTCCTTTGAACTTGAGGGGGTACTACTCCACGCCGCTTCTTGTATACTGTTGTTGAGTTGTTCTAGTTCTTCTTCTAGCTCTATCGGGTTTTTAATTGGCACCTGAAGATCAATATTATCCTCAACAAGTTTCTGGAATTTCTCCCAGCAGGTTTTTTTGTTCGTTAGCGAAGGTGGACTAGTTTTTTTAATAATCGTTGCACTGATTGTCATAATAACAGGCGTGTGATCCGACATAATCCCCTCGCTGCTTTCTAGGTATATGTAGCTTTCGTCTATTCCTTTGGTGATAAAGAAGTCAATGATATCGGGTATTTTGTTTCTATCCGTAGGCCAATAAGTTGGTTGATCTCCAGAATGAAAATCGCAATTGCATAGTCTTCCTGCTGCAAACAGCCCTCTTCCTTTTTTAGAGGTTACTCTTGATCCCCAGTAGGTGTTTTTTGCATTAAAATCACCTCCGATTATGAAACTTGATCCAATAGTCTTGTTTAATTAAATTATATCTTGGGGGGCAATATATTGACGATACACTATATTCTTTGTTGTTATTTATAAATACTTTTAAGGTGACTACTTGCATAAATTCCTCTTCAATTTTAAGATCTATAAAGTGTTTGATGTTTTTCTTTTATAACCACCGACGATCCTCCCCTTGCCCTTCCTGCTGGATGGATGGCGTGGTAACAATTGTATCCATATATTTTAAGATATGAAGTTGAAGTAAAATGGGTTTTCGATACTAGGCATATATCTATTTTTTCAGTATTTAGGAAAATTTCTAATTCTGGAATATGTTGCATTAGTCCATTTGCATTCCAGGTTACTATTCTTAATGTTTTATTTGTTGTTGTTTGCATCATTTTAATAGAGCATGGATTTCATTTCATTTAGAAAGTCTTGCTTATCTAACCTGTTGCTTAGAGCTTGAAGACATTTCTCTTGTTTAGCTAGACCAATGTTAAGAGCTTCCATGCTTCTTAGTATCTTTTGGAGCACTGCTGTACCTTCAGTAGTGTGCTCCGAAATAATTAATTTTGTCATGACTACTTGCGAGTACAGTTTTGGTTTTGGTTCTCCCGTTTTACTAGCATGAGGTTTAGGTTCCTCTTTGGTGGAAGTTTGATAATTTTTTACCGATACTCCTGGACTTTGTTTTGTTTTCGCGTTTTATTTCTTATTCGTTGTAGCTCCTTAGCTATTTCACATCCCCGGTAGTTTGCGGGATGTGACTTATTGCAATTGACACATTTTGCAGCAATATTTTTACTAACCGGGCATACCTGGGCATGATGCTTTCCGGCACATTTCACGCATCTAATTTCTCTTTGGCAATATTTCTGCGTATGATTAAAACCTTGACATTTTTTGCACTGCGGTATTAATCCGTTATTCTTTTTCAATGGCTCTATTTTAACTCTCATGCTAAGTATTGCCTTGATATTATACACATCTTCCACTTTTTGTTTGTTATTAAAAGTGAGCATAAATAGTGGAAGCCCTCTTTTGTTAACTTGAACTCCTTGTTCAGTTTCGATTTTTTCTTTCTTAATAACGTTTACGGCATTTTCTATTTGATAACCCTTTTGCTTGAGATCCTCAATAATTTCCTCTTTTGCACAGGTTGGGTGAATACCTCTAGCCATAACTTTAATTGGGCGATCATTCTTATATTCTCATGGTTCCAGACGCCGTTGTTTAGAGATACGAGTTTGTACTCGGCTATCGTAATCGATTTCATAATCGATTTTATAGTGGAGAAATTTGATATCCCGACGACATTTATTGGTGGAGGTGATTTTTCTTTCGGTTTAGCTGGTTGTTGTTCTAGAGCTAGTTGTTTCTTGATGATTAACTGATTTCTGGCAACCTCTTTTGAAGTTGATGGTAAAGTCTCCGCCATTTCTGGTGAGTGTTGCGCTTTCCTTTTCTTACTTGGTCTTCTATTCCGGTTCAACATCCAATTTGTTTCTCTTTCTAAATCTTCTTCATTCGTATGGAATGAATTAATGCCATCATCGACTGTTGGGCTAGGTGTCGTCCCAAATTCTGCACGTGTTTCAACTGCTTTTTTGAGTTCTTCATTTTCTTTCTTTAAAATTGCGAATTCTTCTTTCAATTTAGTAGTAAATTCTTTTATTTCTCTTAGTTGTTCACGGAGTTCGGCATTTTCCTTCTCGTACTGAAATATATTTCCAGTTGAAGATCTTGGTGATCTTGATAATTTGAAACTTCGTCCAAATGGGTTAAACAATGATTGGTCCACCCCAGAATCTGTTGGGCCTGCCTCCGAAGAGTGTGGATTTGGCAGCATGTCTGCTGCTGTACCACCTGGGGTATTACATTCCGTATTTGTTGTATTCATTGTTTGTTTTAGCCAATTTATACCACTGGCATTTGGTCCCCGGTAGCACTTTGCTACTGTCGAAGCAGTACCCGCGAAATAGAATTATGGCTTTTTTTCACTGGCGATACGGTACACCTATTTAAAGGATTTGGTCGCCTCCAATGGGGTTTTGGTGATCAGATTTTCTCTTCGGATTAGTGAAAGATTAGTCCGTTTAATCCTAAAGCTGGCAGATCTGCTCAATGAGAAATACTGGCATGCCGCGGGATAAGTGTTTCCATTCTAAAATTCTACGGTTGTATTTTACTCGCCATACTGTAGTGAACTTTTAACCAAAAGTGTAGCTACACAAATTAACGAGAAGTATATAATAGTTTATAATACGCGAGATGTTCCCAAGCAAGAGGATTTTAATAGAGCACGAATTTAAACTGTTAAATGGGGCAAGATTTTTAGAGATTTTACCAAATTTAGGCATCGATATATCTTTTAAGGATAGAACGATAAGTTTATTTTAATATGGGGACCTTATCAACATAAACATGGTTTGGGTTTTCGTACACAATCCTTAAATTATTGAATTATACAGAAAAGCTTAACAGCTTACATTGCATGTTTTAACAAGCTTTGAATAATTTTTTTAGCTTCGATGCCTACTTTTGCGACTCCCAACTCATTCTATTTTGGCGAGGTAAAGGTTATAACTATCTTAGTTCGTCCTTTGTTGGAAGACAATGCCCACATTTAGTAACATTTCGTAATATTACGGGGTAACAATAGTGTAGAATTAAGTAGCTAATAGGTAAGCAAAATGGTTGTCTTCATATTTAAACATTTTTTAAGAAATTTATCCGATTACACTTTTTACTACACTTTTTTTGTATTTACACTTTTCGTTAATCTGTGTAGCTACACTTTTCGCCAAAATGTTCATTTGGTTCGAATACACTACCATTTTTATGGGTGGTAGTTTTGACAGACCATTACTTTGCATACCCGCCATAATAATATTTACTACTACGACAAAATGATCCTACTCTTACGATGTTGCTGTTGAGCTAGATTTTGAACTAAATCTTCATCCCTCCCTCCACCTATCTATTCTTGATTTACGTCATGCCGCTTAATAGATGCCATTGTTTCTTAATAAACAAAGTAGACAATTTTCGTGTGACCATAGTTGTGGCTTCCCCTGAATTGATCATTAAATTTTCGAAATTGATCGATCCAACATTCGAACACCGATTCAGTACAAGAAGTCTCTACTGTAAAACACAAAATAAATCTCACAAATTAACATAAAATTTGGTTATATAATAAAATGAAAAATGTAAGAAATTATAAGACTGCTGAATTTAATTTCATATACAGATTTTTTAGTTTTATTTCGATTTCATTTCAATACGCTGCTCTTCAAACTATAATAACTCTAGCATGTAACAGGGTGGTTCTGAGAGAAACCAGTAGTGCTTCTATTTATTCCATCATCAATCATTGTGATTGAGTGGCTGCCGCATATAACGATGCCCGAAAAATGTTCATGTTATCATGTTACACGAGGCACCCTGTTACTCGCGAGAAACCACAAATACTATCCAACTATTAGTTTATTAACGTGTATAGTGTTTCAATAACTACATATTTCTTACTTTATTAAGTAAATCTACCAACATGAAAACGAAATATGAAAACTGCACGTCTCAGTATTACGTTAATTCTTGTGTTGAGTAGTCTTGCGTGTGTTACAATCTACTGTGTGTAGTGTGCGCGATCGTGATTTTTTTCATGTTTTGATCTTAACGACTTTTTTGGTTGGGTTAGCTAGTTTTTAGGTAATGATTTATGTTAAGGTGTATTTTGGTTTATAGAGTTGTTCTATTGCGGAACTAATAATATTCAAATTGCGAGTTTTGTGTTATGATTTTATAAGTGTAAATTTAGTGAAATATTTAAGTGATCGTGATTGAAATAAAGCGCACACCAAAAATTATTATCGTTTTAATTGAATTGTGATGATCGTGTATTGAATAAATACATACGAAGTGGCTTTGTGAAAGATTGTTAGCTTTGATTATTAAAATTTTTGTTTGAATCAGTGGAATTCTTAAAGGTGATTACATTTTATGGTATAAAAAATTTAGCAGCTTTACTGATCCAGGTATGTAATCAGCATATCGCCTTTCGTAATAAATAAGCGTCTGAAGATGAGGTTTTTGTTTGGATTTGTAATTTTAGAGGTCATAATGATGCTGAAGAATATTGCGGAAATAAATTTTGAAATTATATTTTAAATGTAATTATCTGTTGATTGTACAGGCATTACCAGTCACGATGTGTGAATGGGTTAATAATAACAATTAGATCCGGTAAATTTGTCTTTGTACACATAATTTGCAATTTTACTAACACGGGGCGGTTTAAATCGTATACAAAATACAAAAATTCAATTTCATAATTTTCAATACCGCAGCGATGGTGTCGATATGATAATCTAATGAAAATATTGCAAAAAAATTTCACAAATCGCGATAAAGGTGTGTGTTAAATGTTAATTACCATAAAATTTCCATTTCAAATGGAGTTGTAAATAAAAACTAAATGAAAAATTGCGTTGGCGCTGACTACACGTCACATCTACACCACAACAAACGCTATAATCATGCTAATTTATCACCTTATGCTGTTGATCAACAATAAATCTCATCACATTTTAGGTTCATACACACGCAATAATTATATCAATCGCACGGGTATCGCTCTTTAGAATTACTTAGTTAATCCTTGAAAATCTAGATTCACATACCTGATTTGTGCAAATTGGTTTGGCATTTTATTAATAGATGCAGATACAACCTGATTTGTCGCAATTATAATGTCACTGTCAAGGTTGGTGGAGTTTGGTGTCTCACATTTAGAAGAATGAATCATTTACTGGAAAATGATTCTTTATCAAAATTCATATGTGTGCGTCTGTAATATTATATTTCGTACCACACCTTCTAAAAATCGCTGAGATTATAATTTGAAAAACCTTGGACAGCCTTCAATAGAAGATGAGCTGAGCATACTTTTTTGATAAAATGTCAAAGACATTTGTATGAGTACGTATACGTGAGAGTATGTGGTTCTTAAAGTTCAACAGGCAAAAGGCGACCTTTAAAATGCTGGTTCTTCGTGTCCGTATTCGATTGCAAATTTGACATAAATATATGAATAGTGTTATGTAATATTTTATTAACAATTCTTTATAAATTTATTTTATGATTCAAATTTGATTTGTTCTAAAGTCTGAATTTACGGTCTCACTGTTTCCTCAAATGTGACGTAATGATATTCCCTTTAAAAGTACGGAATATCTTATATAAGGTAGCTCCTAATGTGAGAGTTAAAATTGCGCCCCGAAAAGAATAATTTGGAGTATCAGAAGCAAACTTTAGCAATCAATTACCCAAATTCGCAAGATAGTCAGTTAGTTCACAAGACACTGATGGATTCAAAAGATACTAAGAAACCATGAATATTCGTCTAATTACAAACTGAAGCTCTGGTTAGTTAGACTTCATTAATGTTTTCTAATAAAATGTCGCTAAAACAAATAAGTTTCGTACTTAAACTTAAAGAGGTTTGCTTAATCACTTGTTTAACCAGCTAGGATCTGGGTTAATTGGTGGTCATCCTCACCGTGCCCAGCCATGCCTTAATCGATGGATTCAGGTGGCAAGTCGATCCTTGGACGGTTAATCTTCTTTGAAATGCTATCATGAAGGACATCTCATCATCTCTCAAGCCAAAATTGGCTCGCCTTACATCATGCATGACTATTTGGATGCTAGTAGCTGGGACGGATTATCTGTATTGTTCTGTTTGCTGAAAGACCGCAATTGCTAATCACTGTTTCCAGACTGACAACCCTATTACAAAGGCAAACCTACCTCTCTCCTGGCTGCAGTTATGTATTTCATTATGTTTCACCCACTTTCGTTTTAATACTCGTGCTTCAGAATTTGATGATTAACGTTACTGGCAACTATTCTTAGACAATTCGAAACCTTCGCATTCGTATATAGGTCTTATATATATTCAGCTCCAGTTGGCCTGGCTTGTAACCAGCCTACTGTAACTGTGACCCTCTTATAACCTACTCCTGGTAGTTTGTTACTTTCGTACAACAATACAGGGCTCCGACCCTTCCATTTAAAATAGAAGATTCATTTTGTTAAACTCCTAGAAAAGAAATCATATCTTCATTCATGACTTGTGAAAAATATACCAAGTCATTCCCTAATATTCACTGATTCCCATCTGACATTCATTTAACTTGAGTAAGGGTATGGTTGAACATTCTAAATTTCCTTCTAAATAATTTTCAACTCTTTCGCGTCTTTTCTACAACGTTGCACCACATGGGAATTTTCACTCCAGAACACAGGGTTCCGCCGGTTTTCTAGTTTATTCTGAGTATTGCCGCTTCACAGGCTCTTGTTATAAAATTCATTCGGTGAGCATCGGTTCTCAAGCGCAAAGTGTTCTACGAGTATTATAAGAAGGAACATAATCTTGTCGAGCGCTTTAGATTTCCAATTAATTATTTTGTCATCTCCTCTACTTTCGCTCCTCCACAGACTCTCGTCCAAAAGATCGTTTATAACTGCTTGATAGTCGTTGTATTCAGTTTGGTCGCTTACCCTCAAACTAATCATAAAACGGAGCAGTCTCTGTTAGTTTTATTTCCACACTTCCCATTTGCAGGTTTATTTGTTAAAGTGATCAGGTATCAGCATACGGGTTGCGGCTATATCTTTTATCCGTTAAACAGTCATCGGAAGTTCTGAGCTATTTAACCGATGCATAATAAAGAATATGTGCGAGTATGAACCCTTTGAATATAAATACCGTTTTTCTAGATTCTAACAAAGTTGAAATCAATATCTATCACTTTCCTGTCCGGTTTTATACTTTCATTCCAAAATCCCCTTGTAACTGCATCGTCTGCATCAACTGATCACTTTAAAAGATCTTAAACAGCCTGACAGTGATTACGGTTAATTTGAACCATTTTGATTTCAGGCCCTTTATTTGCAGCACATCCTGGTATGCTATGTCAGCGGTCCTCTCTTACATTTTGTCTGTTGTCTTATCAACGTGTTTCTCTTCAACACATCTTGTGAAATCGGAAGGAAATCAATTCAATTCATATTTAGAGCAATTGCTCTTACTTTCTCAAACACACTATCCTTGAGAGACTGACCGTTGCAGTCTGAATTTCTCGATAAGTATTTTAAAGTGGCTTGACAGTTACTGTCATTGCTTGCATTAATATGTTGCTGTCTCGGCATTTCTTCCTATTATGGAAGAAAATATAAAAAATCGTCCGATATTCGTATCACTGGATATTCCATGTTTGAGATCTCTGAATTTGTACACGTCTTAATCACTCCTCAAGATATCAACAATTAACATTACACCATCGTCCGTGTTATTGGTGCGCTTCTATCCCGTGACGGTTACGGCACTCCTAAGCTGTTGCATGGTCGAGGCTTCCTCTTTTAGCGATCTACGTTTCATCAGAATTGTTCACGTTTTGCAATAGATTTTCAGCAGTAACAGCAGCCATAAACATTCGAAACGTGTATCTTCGATATTCATCGTTCCGACAAGCTTCCTTCTTTTTGCAACATTCGCATCGCGGTACATCCAACACATTTTTACGTTTTTTCTTTTTATTCGTGGGGTTTAATTTTTTTGGCTTCATTCGAGGCAGCGACTTTTGCAATGGCGATACTCAGAGTCTAAGTCGATGGTTCCTAAACCTATATAGTTACAATCACTTTTTCTCACTAACTGCAATCAGAGGTGCAACCATCATATACAGTAATTTCTCGATGTGAATTAATAGTCATCTTGGGACTTTTGTTGGACGTAGTTCACGGTTTTTTCCACCTAACATGTTAAACGAATTTGGTACGTGCAAAGTAGCAATTGCATAACTTTTCTTTACAGTTCGTCTACTTCTAGCGATCGCATTTCGCGCAACTTCTTTAACGAAGTTAAGGGCAACACTTGTTGAGTGTTCATTTCTCATGCCATAGGAAGATAGTTGATCGAATTTTACAATTGTCGTAAAGCTTATAAAATCCTTTAATCTGTCCGAAATTATTCGCTACTTTATCTTACTTCGTAATATCAATTAACCAGTCTAATCAAACAGATCTTCACTTGCGCTTCTTGAGTCCTGAAACCGTCTATTTAGTGCCTTCCGCACTTCTCCGCTATTGTAACTTCATTGAGATAATGTCCTGAAAGGATCAATTGGTTGCCGACTACCAACTAAGACCTAAGAGTCCAGCTTAGCCTTATGCAGTATATCGACATCTGTATACGAGAAATCTGTCCCCGTTATAAATAACAGTGCCTCTGAACGGGTATATCTCTGGCATCTCTGGGTAACTAGTACATATCCTAAATTCATTTCTTGCATACTTTGTTTCTAACATTTTTGAAGTGCGGTTTTCAATTAGAGAAATACTGTTCGAACCAAATTCTACATTTCTCTTTGTCCTTAATGAACTTCCTGTACTTTTATTTATTTCTACGAATAAGATTGACAAGCTCGCCTAGTTCCTAGTCGGAATAATTTCTTTGTTTCCGTTTTTTCGTAGAAACAACGAAATAACATGGTTTCACATTCCATTTGTCGGTAGCATTATGTGTATGAGTGTTTGAATTGTTCCGTGCAAACTGTTGCCTCTGGCCTCTTATACAGCTCAGGCGGTGGTGACTCATTTGGTGAAACTTCATACTTAAGTATTATGTTTTTGGAGGTCCCAGTGATTTTGTGATTCTTTAAAACAAAACTGTTTCTGTCAAGAACAACCAGTGATTAAATTCTGCAGTTTTGCCGTATGAATTCAACCTAGCATAGTTTTTGTCAAAGCCAACCTATTTAGGCGACTCATCCAAATGTAAATTGTTTTTGTTCAACACAAAACAAAGAGAATATACATGCCCTATTTAGGGGGTAATGATAATGCATAGTACAGATATTTTATATTCGAAGTGAAGCTGCCATTTATATATAAGGAAATATATCAGATATATAAGCCCATACCGCTGCCTACCTCCAGCATTCCATCTATATTTGTACAGCCACAAATGGAACTTCTGGTGACAGATTTGCATCGGCACACATATTCCTCAATGACAACTTCATTTGATTCGCTTCTTGCATCTTGATTATCCTTAATTGGAAGGGGACTTATCTTTGTAATAGGTCTCTTGAAGGTAATATTTTTTTGACCTTTTATTGATACTACTCCGGTTAGACCATCTGACCCTGGATGTGTATCTGTTATCCTTCCCATTGCCCATCTTGTAGGTGGTAGTTGTTCATCCTTAATTAGAACTAGCTGACCAATGCTGTAGTTTGCCTTGGGCTCTTTCAATTTGTATCTTTGCTGTAGATTATTTAAGTATTCCTTTGACCATACTTTCCAAAATCCTTGAGTCATCCTTCAAAGCAGGGTCCACCTCTGTTTTGCACTTATGTTGATTTTGTCTGACTCAGGGGGTGAAATCAGTGGTCTCCCGATCAAAAAATGCCCAGGTGTCAAAGCATCAAAATCATCTACATCGCTTGACAGTGAAAGAATCGGTTAGGAGTTTAAACATGCTTCAATTTGTGCTAGCACGGTGCTGAATTCCTCGTAGTCTAGTGTTGCTTCACCGATAACTTTCTTTAAGTGGCCTTTCGTTGATTTGACTCCAGATTCCCAAATGCCCCCGAAGTGGGGACTACCGGACGGGATGAAATGCCAGTTTGTTCCATGGTTAGCTGCTTCCTGAGCTGCGGTGTTGTTTGCTTTCTTGTATAGCCACCTGTAGCTTCTTACTTAGCGCGTTCCGAGCTCCAACGAAGTTGGTACCGTTGTCACTGTATATGTTTAAAGGTGTTCCCCTTCTTGAGGTAAATCGTTAAAAGCTGCCAGGAACGCTACTGTTGTTAGATCACTCACCAGTTCCAAGTGGATTGCTTTAGTAGAAAAACATATGAATAACGCGATATATACCTTGTAGGACTTGTTTCCTCGTCCTTTGGATACTCGGATTGCAAATGGACAAGCGTAATCAATGCCCGTATTGGAGAAAGGGGCAGATGGAGTAACTTCTGGTAACATACCCATTAACTGTTCTGATGCTGCCCTTCTGTATCGAAAACATTTTACACAGTTGTGAATTGTTGTGCGCACTAGACGTTTACCACTCAAAACCCAATATTTTAAACGTAATTGGACTAGAGTTGCTTGTACGCCTCCGTGTAATACAAGATGGTGTGCTTCAGTTGTGATGAGCCTTGAGTAAATATGATTTTTTGGTAAAATCAGTTGATGCTTTTGATCATACTTAAGATGAGATCTTTGTAATCTACCGCCGACCTTCAACAAACCATTTTCGTCTATGAATGGATTAAGTGATAATAGTTTGCTATTAATTTTGACTTTATTTGTTGTTTTGAGGAGTTTAATGTCTACGGCGAATTCCGAATCTTGAATTGTTCTTATGATTACATTGTGTGATCTGGCCAATTCGTCTACTGCTAGAAAACTTGGTATCTCTCCAGGAACTTGATGTATTCGATTTTTAAGGATAGTAATAAATCTGTAGCAGTACGCTAAAGTTCTTTTAATTTTAAGAGCCGAGGAAAAACGTGAAAAATCTATGAACTCTGGTTGACTAAAATCTATTTGATTATTATTCTTACACTAAATTTAAAACAGTCTTACAAGCTGAAAAGATCGGCAGTAAAGATAATAAATGAACGCAGCCCCAAACATGATTCTTGGGAACTCATAAGTGAGGTAATGTAGGGTTTAATAACGTATCATTAACTTTAAATTTCATTTTGCTATTGTGAATGAGCCGCATCGAACGCCTTTTCATGTAAATCCGTGTAAATGCAGGCAACCTGCGCGTATAATTTTGTGGGTACCGGAAAAACTTTTCCTATCGTACAGGGAACGAGATTTGAAACATCTAACGTTGAAGGTTATTCCTACGGAGGTGCAGGATAAACGTGTTGTGGAACTATTTTATTCCACTGCCACTATCTCTCTTTCTCCCTCTCTCTCTCTCTCTTTGATTTTGTCGCTTGCATTGATGCCTTCAGTTTGGACAATTCTACATGCAGACCTTGTTCAATGTTATCGCATCAGAGTAGTCTTCCTTTGCGACGGAAATCGGCTGGTTGTTTTTGTTATGTAACGCGTGCTATATATTATGAAAATTCTTTAATGACCGCTAGCAACTTCAACCTACTTCACTATATTTTGCTTCCGAAATTAAGCACCAGACGAGTAATTTATTAAGAACGTTGGTGTCGGAAATATTTTTTCTTGTTACAATATTTTTTATTTTGCTTGTTTTGTTAGGCCCAACGCCACAAAACTATCGATATCTGTATATACAAGAATTTGACCAGAATGCATCTCCCTGTTGAACATCTGATGTTGATTGTTACCCAGAGACACATTAACAGATAGTAATCCGATTTATAAAATTTTGAAAGTAGAATTACGACATTATCCACGTTTTTTACGGCTGTTGTGAAAATCTTATTTGGGACGGAAGTATACCATTCTAGAATTTCTTGTATGCCGAGCTAGCTAATTAGTATGAACCTTCTATTTGGTTTTGTTTAGTAGTTGAACTACTCATTACATGTCGATTATTTCTGGATGTTAAAAAGCCTCTCGTGGTTATTTTTTCTCTTTTGGTTCTAACATCTGATATGCTGAAAAACCTTTATCAGGAAAAAACGTCCCTAGCATTACAGGTTTGATGTAGATTGTTAGGTAAATGTTTGCTGTTACTATGCACTCCAGCTAATTTTAGCACTAAAACCAACTACGACGATCTTAGTATCACGGTGAAGAGTGCTATAAATGACGTCATCTGATTCAACTTAGGATAAGTCAACGACAACAGATGTTTTGCCTTCGGTAGGTGCATGCACGTTAACGATTGTTATGTTAAATTGCATAGAATGGATTCTTATCGTACAAATCCTGCATTTCGGCGGATAATAAAACCAACTCCAATTTTTTCTACATTTTGATAGCCGCTGCAATATAGAGTGTATCCGTTTTTGGTATTGGGGATGTACGCCAAATTTACAACAACATACACGCACATTGTCATTAAATTATCGTTGTCAAAATTGTGACAAATTAGACTTTAATTTTCTTTCTTCCCAAACGAAACAGGGCGAGATCAGACAAAAATCGTTTAAAATAAAATTAGTAATCAATACCTTAATTCAAATCGATATAAATTTGAGAATTTCATGTGTATTGTAAAGATCAAATATAAAAGAGGAACGTTATAAGCTTATAATGTATTAATTTTGATTTTATATCGTTCTACGCCGTGAGGTAATTTAAAACGCAAATTTTAAAACACACAATAACAAAATTTCCAGCAAAATCACCTGAGACCATCAAAAATGATACGACGTGGAATTATTTTTAATTTTTAAACAAAATCACGATATTCTTTGGAGGTAAATGCCAACTGATTATCTTTTACATGCGAATCTGATCGCGACTACCAAACTTTAAACCAATTTTCATTATGTCTTTAACAATGTTGCTACATTTTACATAGAGATAGATCATAAAACTGTTCGTCATAAAAAACCATATTAACGGTATGTACAAATTGATGTTCTACAAATTTAATATCCAAGACAAAATCTTATTAACATAGTTAAAGACGTTTCGTGACAGTAATTTAGCAAGAGTACCGATTTTTATTTATCTAACGTTTTAAATACCACAAGAATAAATGATTTAATAAGCAAGCACGCGGCCGTATAGTGCAGTTTAACTAAATTTATGAATTAATAAACAAACAAACCAAAATTGTTAAATCTTATATCCGTACTTGAGTGAACATAATAACTACTAACACCGGTAAATATTAAAATTAATTAAATCGAGTTCTGTTGCGGTTTCAATTCATTCTCTATGTCTTAGAATGTAACGCATGACCACACTTTGTGTCTAAGGCGTTCGCTAAAAATCGAATTAAAGCGTTCAGCATTTTATACTGTTAAGTCCGAAAAAGTTCAACCCGATTAAAATATTTATTTTTACTGTTATTAGGTCGAACTTTCACTGCCATCCACATTCTTAATTCCATTGTATAAGCCGAGTGTTCGTCGCTGTGAGGAATTTGTCACACGGCACATTAGAGCTCTAATAATGTAATCAATTGCTGTACATCGCGCTTTCTAAAAATAAAACTACATGATTAAAGCCAAATTTTCGGGCGGAGGACCTGAATAGGAAAATTGCGCAATGCGTATAGTAATACGCGAGGGTAATTAGAAAGTATAAATATTTACAGCTATTCTCAAGATTGTTTTAGACACAAAATTGAATATAATCATGTACACGAATAGTATTCATCCATATATAGTGACATGTTCTCAACATATAATCAGCTACGCAAGCCAACACTAATTTAACAGTATAAAGCTGCATAATTTATGGAATTTTTATTTATTACATAAAGTGGCTACAGTGAAACGTTAAGTATATTGGAATGGTAATCTTTATCGCCCGTGCTGGAAGTCTGGTAATCGCTGAAAACCGGAATTTAATATAATAACTATTTGTATTTAAATATGCTCAATAATATTTATTTGATTATCTAATATTTTTGTTATTAATAACGATCGATACTGTATAAAATTTACATATTTGGCGTGTGAATCACACAAGATTTTCTAGTTTTATAAGTTATTCACTACACGTTCAAATAATAACCGACACATTTTAGATACTGTGTATAATTTTTCCCCGATTTCTTGGGAAAACCAGAACAATGCTTCGTTTCATATTTTCTAAATTTTCCGCTCAAAATAAACTTATAAAATTTAAATTTCATCAAGCCTTCATCCTTTAATATTTTATTGGCAATACTCTGAAATCCAATCTCTATTTAAATTAGAATTTGAAACTCTTTCAACATCTATCACTTCCAAAACCTACGATCCTTCGTTCCTAGTTCCATTTTCGTAACTCAATATAGTTGCGAACACGTATTTGTAGTTATTGGGATTTACACTTTACTTAACCACACTTTAACTGGAAATTCGTGTCGAACTTCTGAAATATTTATCGTTCGATTCCTAAAACATTTGCAATTTGTCAAAAATTACATTGGGCGCTTTCAGGTCCCCTTGGGTACTCTGAATGCGCCAATTGTATCCTTTCATTTTGCACACAAACGGCCTTGCAGAACTTTAAATTTCTGACTCTCCTCGTTGGCTTATATTGGAATTTTGGAATATATTTTCTATGAGCCAGACATATTCCCATCATGGCGTAATTAATAGTTACCATTAATTGAACTGATACGGAACCAATTAAACAAAACGTAACGATACAGTACTAACCATTCATATATCACATGGATTGAGAGGTTTATATTACTTTAAGATAATTCGCCCCTTCAATTTATTCAATGACTCATTCATCACGAAAGAAAATCGGAGTGAAGTTTATACCAAAATAACAAAATATACACTGTGTCCTATAAGTACCTCAAATTAAAAAAACACTCAAAAATTGAACTTTCATATTAATATTTGAAACTTTTTAATAAACACAAATATTTATGCACAATAAGTAGAAAAAATTTCATTTTTGTGAAAAGTTTTGAGTGAAATAGGAAATTTTTAGAACAAAACACACTACGAATCGCACAGAGGTGACCGTAGTGCTTCTGAAGTAGTACTTGATGTAAGAAACAAATCTTATTCATCCACATGTCCGAAAATTTCTGAGATTTTTGTTATTCGACAGAGAACATCATTGCCTGTAATTCGAAAATTCTTAAATTTTCGTATTACACTCAATGCTGTTCTCTGTTGAATAACAAAATTCTCATAAATGTCCGAGCATGTGGTTAAATAGGATTGGTTTTTTACATCAAATATTATTTCAGCACCACTACGATCACCTCTGTGCGATTCTTAGTGTGTTTTGTTCTAAAACTTTCCTATTTCACTCAAAACTTTTCACAAAAATTAAATATTTTCTACTTATTGTGCTGAAATATTTATGTTTATTAAAAAGTTTCAAATATTAATATGAAAGTTCAATTTTTGAGTGTTTTTTAATTCGAGGTACTTAAAGGTCGCAGTGTATATTTTGTTTTTTGGCATCAACTTCACTCCGATCGAAAGAAACCATATCTTTAACTTCGGTATGTAAGGCCAAGTGATTAAAATCTTGATAAAAATGATACTGGTCCCAAACCATTAATCTCGACGTTTAATCGACGTTAATCTCGAAAGTCCTTGAGCACAAAAATGCAAAGAAAAAGTGGTACGAGCTGAAACCTCAAGAGGTAATCAGAAATTGGAAAATATAGCAATTTTGCAGTAACAAATTGGGTGCAAAATTACTCGTTAAAACATGCTCCTAATATACGATCAGTTTCTACAATTGATGACAATGATACAGAATGAAAAAAATTAAAACTGTTCTGATTTGCTTAAAAGTAGGTAAGAAATATATGTAAATATATG
Source organism: Nephrotoma guestfalica (assembly GCA_963691935.1). Lineage (NCBI taxonomy): Eukaryota > Metazoa > Arthropoda > Insecta > Diptera > Tipulidae > Nephrotoma > Nephrotoma guestfalica. Next base: position 305,672,231 of record OY829913.1, on the reverse strand, counting down.
AAGAAAATTCAATTCCGCAAAAATTTACATAAAATGAAAATCGAAAATTTTCTGATTCTTCTTTGAATTTGTAATTTTGTTTTTTAAATATCAAATAATTGGAGTACTAGTATATATAACACAGGATTAATTTGTATCCAGCTCCAAAGCGGTGAATTTGTGAACTAAAATTCTGGTAATATAATTGTTGCTTTTCTAGACCTTTCAATCATGAATGATGATTATGAACCAAGTCACATGATTTTATTGGAATGAGCTAAATGTAACTGCTTCTAGCGCCACAACGATAGTTTTGAGTACTACATGCTTCAACTTATATTGTGGCATTCTTCAAGACCTATTCAATGATATGACATATGTATATAGTCTATACCAAATTAATAATTTGCCACACCGACTGAGTGGTTAAAGCTTTGGCGTGTTTGGATCGGGAAGTACCTGGTTCGAATCCCGATAGGGCCATGATGCAAAAGAGAATTTACATCAACAGATTACAATCTGGGATGAAATGGAACACAACTATGACCCCCTGTCGAAGTGCAAAACTCATGGGCCGACCCATCTTCTATGTCAGTATAAGCTGGCATGGAGCTATGCAATGTGCAGATGGTAATAAAATCGGACGTGTAGCCGTACATCCTCTATTTGGCAGGCAACTGCGAAAGGCAAGGACGTATAAAAGCGAACTGCGAAAGAGTTGAGAGTGCTTCGGCCCCCAGAAAAGATTGCAAAGATAAAAAAAAAATAATAATAATAATTTGCCACCAGTGCCAAAACGCTAAATTTGTGAAATCAATTGTTGATAAAAAAAATGTCCTTGAGAAAAATTGTAACTGTTTCCAGTGCTTACAACGGTAGTTTTGAATATTATGGTGATTCACAAAAATTGACGACATTCTTCAAGATCTTGCAACGATATACGACAAGTGTATATTCTATAATAAACGTAAAATTAGATGCCTGCGTCAAAACGGTGGATTTAAGAACTAAAGTTGTATCGAAATTGTTGTCTAATACAAGGCCAATCTAGCGATACGAGTATAATTCACTAGTATATGGGAAACATGTAAAGCAATATCTTGGTGTTGGGCGGTAAAAAAATTTGAATCGCATAGGACGTAATCATTCCGTGGGTGTCTGAACCGATGATATCTCAAGAACGGCTTATATAATTCGATTTATTTTGTCAATCATCTTTTATTTTTAATTAGGATAATCTGTAAGGTTTTAGGATCTTTACTTCAACGGAGTCGGTTACCTGCCATAGAAAATCACTCAATAAACCACCCAATACCACGATATTGCTTTACATTATTCGCATATACTCGGTTAGTACATTGTTTGATCAGACAACAACGACAACTTTAACGCTAAAGAACAAGCACACGGCCTTAATGTTAAAATAAAGTTAACCACATCTGATAATTAACTTGAACGATCTAATCCTTGCAATTTAAGATTATGAGAAACTTTAATCAGATTAAATACATCAACTCTGTAACTATCAACATCAGATGATTAAACGGAAGATGTATTCGTGCAGTTGCTGTTTAATTTGGCACTCGAGTACGTAATAAGAAAAAGCGGCATTCCAACATCGAACTGCGTATTTAATAAGTCTGGTCAATGTCTTGTATATACAGATGATATCGTGCTTCCTACCCCGAAACGGTCCTACCCCGAAACGGCAAGGCTTGAGAGTAAATGGGAATAAAATGATTTTTTCTTGTAAGTCCAAGAAATATCTCCAGGACCAACCTTGTGATAGCACAACTTCAACTGAGTCATACATATGTCAGCACAAATATAACATCCATCGAAAAGTATCCAAACCGATATAAAGGCTCGTATCGTGGTTGAATACAAATCTAAACCACTTTACCTGATAAATATCTCAACTGGTGTTTAATTTCGGAAGCGAAAAGTAGCGTAGTAGGTTGAAGTTGCTTGGGATTAATAACTAATTATCATAATATATAGCATGCGTTACGTAACAAAAACATCCAGTCGGTTCGCGTGGCATAGGAACATCAAGCCTGAAATACTTTCATCATAACAATATGGTGCGCCTAGCCCTTTTTTGAAAATTAAAAGGCGGAAAGGGCGTTTTTTTATTATCTCATGCCTCACATTTGTACCCAGTTTCCGTTTATTTTCTCATATTCCTCTGTTACATCGAATTTAAAGTATTTTGGTATATTGTACACGAAAATAATGCGACGAATCATCTAACTGGTTTCGCGTCGAGGTTACTCTAGAAAAACGAGAACCTTATAAATGTTTAGTTTTACTTTTAAGAGAAAGGTTCTTTAGAAAATATTTCTGGTCTCGAACTGAAACGAGTACAAGCTCTACTAACAAAAGCAGCGAAAATGTAATGGACACATAATTGTATTCTTACACAGAGGATCAACAACCCTATTCTGAATTCTATCATGACATTCAAAGTGGGATTTAGCCTCCCCCAGACAAAAGTGCTAAACGTAAGCATCATGAAGTGTAAACATGATCAGGTTTATTTATTTTATAAATAAATATATTCTGTATTCTATGGATTCCATTTAAACAAAAACTAAATTAAAACAATAAAACTAAAACAAAAAATTAAAATAAAATTAAAACATTAAATTTAACATTTAAAAATAAATCTTTAGGATTTTTTTAAACTTGTCCTTTGATAAATTAAAGTCAAATAATTGGGTTGTTTTCTCCATAGCTGTTGGAATGGTAGTTTAGTGCTAAAAACTCATGGTTTCTGAATGTGTTGCATGGCACATAAATTGGCATGTTTACGAAAAAGTAAGCTGAATCAAAGTGACCAACCGAAATGTTACCAAAAGCCGCGTATCCTTCAATTTCGCGTTTACTCTTAAATTAGTTCCAAATTTGTTTTGGATTTACATGATTTTTTCTTGAATTTGCTCGAGATGCGACCTGTATTTTGATTTGAAATAAATCTCATATTTGTTACTATGTTGCAAAAACGTAGCTTTGTCCGCTTCTGATCCGCTTTTTAACATTTCGGCATACGTGTATATGCATTCAATTTCTGATTTTTTAAGTTAACTAGCGATCATTTGTGGTTTACAACAGCACATAGGTACATAAAGGTCGAAGCCTTGCAGCACAATGTCATTAAATTTATCAACATTTTTGTTTATATCATGGGAATTGACAGTTGTTTGCCAGTTGATGGATTCCAGGTAGCTCTGTAGCCCTACACGGTTTTTTGAAGTTGTATTTGATTGGTTGTAGGTGTTCCGAACTCACCATTAAATTAATTAAGTCAAATACAACAAAATCTAAAGAATTCTGACTGATACCGTTTATGACAAAAGGTAACACTGATTCAGAAATTAAAAGTGTCAATGTCGTTGCTGTATACAAGATCTCATAATGTACCACGATTATTAATAGCGATGTTTATGTAGCCCAAATTATAACCAAACATGGCCTCCACAAACAAAGCTTCCGCATCTGTAAGAACTGATATTGCAAAGTAAAATACTATTTAGTTCAGAGTCAAAATTCCAGATTTTATTTGGAAGATTAAAATCACGAAGCACTAGAACTTAATCTGACAATCAATCGCATCGATGATGGTTACATAACGATCACTATTTGACTGAGGAGGTATGCAGCGTAGATGATTAGATTTGTATGGTCATTTTTATGTTTACGCTAATTGGTTCGACTTTCGACGCGGGGTTGAGTTTACTGGGGCATTCCAGAGTTTAGAATGTAGGTAGAGCTATCAGTACGCTACCACCCGATTTCTTTGAGCCAGTTTCGAGAGAGCAGCCATATGCATGTCTGTAAACAACCTAATCATGGCCAAAAAATTCACTGTTTCATATGCCGATATCCATAAGATAATTTAATTTTAAGACGAAGGTATAAAACTTTGATGCTTTTGATGGCATTTTTTACATGTTGATAGTAATTTGCACATTTTTCGTAAACAATTATTTTCTTGGATTTTCTGGATTCTTTTTCAATTCGAGTAGGAGTATAGGTTCGAGCCTTCATAATTAGTGAGTGTAGTCTACCATTAGCCACTGGTGAAGAATATCTAAATGATTGTGTGTTTTGAAATTGCAACGATGGCATGCGGTACATTATCAAACAGCTAAAGTGGTTGAGAATTGATTATTGTACAGATCACATTTAGTGAGATTAATCCTTGAGCTTCATAGACCATTATGAATTTACTGGTTTCTAGTATCTTAAGCTGGGATATTAATTCCTAAGGAGTCGAAGTAACAAATCATCCGGGCATGTATACGTCACATTTAAGTATTAGGTCTGTTATGAACGGGCTTGCAACAGAAATTTGCCTATTGATGATTATGTAACCTGCCAATGTATGGTATTTGGTTTTTATCACACAGAAGATATATTTTAGAACATTATATCCAATATGCATCATCATCTTTACATGGCTTTTAATTAGGCTGTTTGAGTATTTCATGTAAAACATTATTTCCTTGATCGAATTTTTATAGCTGAACTCTGCAGACAACACCTTGTAAAATGTAGAACATGTAGGTGAAAAAACCGTTAATTCAATCAGAAGTTAAAACTTTTTCATACTGAGATGACTTATTGAATGAAATATTTGAATCCCATTTGATGTTTGGATAGTTTGTAATATATATAATCTAACACCGACAATAGTTTGTTGCCATGGTGATTAACATCCGAAGTAGTTGAGACAGGCTCATCTTTTCGGTGTTGCAAGTAAGACGCTAAAGTATTAGATCTGAGGATTAGATCACTGAAGCCGGTTTTAAGATTGATGAGTAACCACACTAAGGTATTAAGCCCCAATTTTATAAAACTTTGTAACTGCATTGACGGATTTAATGTAGAACCTATGTTGTTTTAGTCCGAGACTCTAAGTTACTAAGTGTTTACAACTTATCCAGGTTGAAATCTGAGATTCAGCCTTCACTTTGCCGCCCGTTGTCTTTTTAGACGAGTTGCAATATACAATTCGTGCACAAAAGTCTACTTTCCATGGTAGAAACTATTTTTCTACGACTAACCCGGAAAGTAAGCTTTTCTACGCGAATTTTTAAACGCAAACCAACTGTTTTCATAACAGAGTTCTAATTTAATAAACAATTAACTTTTACTCTCGTCTATAGGGCATCGAGCAACAAAGTACTTAAGATATTGTTGTTGTTGGTTAGATAATGTTACTGCGGCCAATTTTTGATAATAAGAAAAGATAATAAGACTGAATTACACGATGAAAATTAAAATAAAAATTCAAATCAAAATGTTTGTAGATGCAAAGCAAACGTGACTCCTTCCTCTGTCAAAAAATTCTTGTTTGTATTTCATGCCAAAAATGATATTTGAACTCGAACCATTACAGAAATCTCTCCGCTAGTTTAGCAAACTGTCTTTATCGAACAATCAATAACAAGCGTTTTAAAGGTGCAAGACTCACGTATCCTTACGTAGGTTTAGACTAACAGCTAAAGATACAAAATATCAGGTACCCCGGTGTTGTTAACTTCCGATGTTGATTGAAAAGCGTTCTGAGGGGTAATTTACTTATTAGAACTTCTACAACAAATATGTGGTAATGTCTGATCTGTTTTTGCCGTGAATATAAGAGGCACAATCCCTTTGTTTTTTGTGAAATATCTTTCGAGCGAGTTGTTTTTCAGTAAAATATGAATTACCACACCGCACTTGGTTCGCTAAAGTCCTTTTTTGTTTTGAAAGCAGATAACTTTGACAGTAAACAAGGTACAAATTCCGCCGAAAATACCAATTTAAAGACGGCCTTGACGATCTACATAACCGACTGATCTGTTTTAGAAAAACAAAATTTATTTTATTAAGCCGAATTTAGATTACCTGCGTCAAAACTGTCCGGAAAAATTGTCAGCACTTTAACAAACAAGTTTTAATTTAAAGAGGAACCAAAAAATGTAAAGAAGTTTGGTTACCAAATATACTGTTTTGGTTTGTGAGTTTTGCTCTCCTTCAATATTTACAGTCGAATTTAGCACAGTATGGGGTCACATTAATTACTCACTGTGCTTGAATCGCAAACTTTTTTTGTGTGACAAGCTGGGCACCCAGGGAGTAACCCTAATTCAAGTATGCTGATTCATTTTCACGTTGATACCTCTTGAACCATTAAGATTTTCGTTTTGCGTTCTTCAGCCAAGTTGTTGCGCAAGCCAAGGCAAACAACTTTGCCGAACATGTCAAGACCGAAAAACCACATCTACATTCACATTTTGGTGTTATTTTTCTTTTTTCTTTTCATTTCGACGAAAAACACTTTTTTAGATACAATAGAAACTATATTTAAAAGAAATTTAAATCGATTCAGTTGATTTTATGGTGATTTTTCTTAACTTTTTTAATTTTAATTTTCTGATTCGTTCGTGTCATCTTCGATATCTTCTTCCGCTTGCAAATTCCAACAAATGTCACCCAAGAGTGCATGTAGCTTTTTGCTGCTGTACCAATGTTCGAGCCTTGCCGTCACTTGGTGAAAACGCTCGCCGTGCTCATCGGATTCGGCTGGTGATTGTTCGGCGAATTTTTCCACAAGACAATGCAAAAAATACATTTTCAATGACATTCGAACGTTCATATTACGAAAAGCGATCACCATATTTTCAATATATTTGCGCCAATCATCGGATCGATTAATTCCGTGAACATTCTTAATAACTTCTTTTACACATTTCCATGCCACAAGCTTTTGTTCACTGAGAGCATTTTCAAATGAATCATCCTTCATCAAACCACGAATGTCTGGTCCATTAAGTATTCCTGTAATAAAAAACAAGATGCGAAATGAAATTTCATTTGATCAAAACTTAGATTCGAATAGATTCAAACACCAACCTTCTTTTATTTTCATTCCACTTAACCGTGGAAAAATGCGATGCAATTCGATGAACGCATTTCAAGCTTGATATGAAGTGGTGGTAGCAATATTTTTTGAATTGGCACAAGTAGAGCCTCAACGATGTTGTCGTATCGCAATCTTAAGTTCTCACGTAAAGCCCAGTTCCGCTCGTTGTATTGGTCGCAAGTGCAAGTGGAATGGAATTTTTGAGTTGGTAACGTGAAGGAGAACTGCCTTCAAACTGCTTTTGGAGAAATCGATTAACAATCGCCAATCTGCGAGATTATATGCATTGTGCATTGTGGATACCAAACCACGGATATCAGCGCAAAAAGCGAGTGAATTATTCTCAATTGATTTGAAAAAATTCGTAAAATGACGATGACGATTTATTGCTCCATTTATACGAACATTTAGAGCCAACACGTTCACTTGTTTTAAATCCTTTGGCAAAATATTGGCTTGCCGCTGCGATAGTTTCAGGCATCGTACCATAATATCCAAACGAGTTTGCGAGATTTCAATGTGATTGCATGGCGCAGTAACATTTGATGGTTGATATATTGATGCCGATGTTTCTCCGGTTACAACAGATTCAAATGTTGGTGGTAAACATTCTTCAGTTGGGTTTGATCTTTCCGGAACAGGAATGTAATGCAATGTATGTCAAAGAACCATTTTTTTTTTGGTTGTACCGAGAATATAGTACATGGATGTTATGGATTGAACTGGATCATGTCCTTGTGAATCTATCCATATCGTCTGGACACCAATTGACATTGCGGCTCCAGTGTTTTGCCATCTATGCAGATGGAAAATGCATGCCGTACAAACCAGTTGGTCATAATTGTAAATTTTCCACACACATAACGAAACCACTTGAGTTTAAAACACCTACCCATTTATTTTACCAGATTTCACAGGCCGATTTTAATTTAATTGTTTGTGTTCTTTTGTCACTTTGTATATTTAAATGAACAACTTTTGATTGTTAATTTTATATTGTAGTTTTTAGTTCTTACTTATTGTGCCAATTTTTTAACTTTTTTAGAAATATCAATTTCGAGAATAATCTCTTGTTCGGTTTGTTTTTTACTACTTTACTGCTGTTTATATACTGTAGCTAGGCGTTGCTGCTTGGCACCTGTTATGGATAATAAGTCATACATTTTATTGCTTTTTGTGTTGATTTTGTCGTTAAGTAAATTGTTGGTGATTTTATTTTTGTATATTTTCTGGGTGTGAATTTTGGCCGCAATTTGACTCATGACCCATGAGAAATTTGTATACGAAATGTATACAAATGATTCATGACTCATGAGTCAAATTGTGCCCAAAATGTATATCAAGATCTTCTAACCTGTCTAATTTCGGTCCTTTTTGATTCTGTGCAAAATGGTTAAATTTTTATCGAAATTAGTGTACCTGTGATTTTCAGTTTTTATGTGTTGTGCGAAACTTGATTTTATGTACTTTATGTCATTGATGTGTTTTTTGTATCTTATTTGAAATGAGCGTCCTGTTTGACCTAAGTATGCCGACCTCCAGTTGTATTTATCCTTACCTGTGTATACGAATCTCTGCACAGGTGGACATATGTTTTTCTAGATGGCAAGGAAGGAGCCGCAGTCTTCTGTGATAAGCTTTTGCTAAAACTGACAAAACCTTGCCTTTTTGCGGAACATCCAAGAAGGCTGGGTCTACAGACGAATGACTTTGTAGAAGTTGGATGGACGAAGAGGAGGAAGAAACTTTAGATAACTTCCTACGCTCGTGTCCGGCATTATCATACAGAAGGCATAGGTATTTGGGCGTGTACAGTATGGCCAGCTTTTCAGATCTCGCGGACTGTGCGGAGTGCGAGATATTTTGCGGTACGTAGCTCCGAATGGTTTTGCACAGGGGTAAAGAGGAATTAAGATCCTGTGGTATAATAATGGGCCACTACTGGTCGAAGTGTGCGGAAGCAGCCACTCCAACCTAACCTAACCTAAGTTTGGCCTAAGTAAAACACACATATATGGTGGATGTGGTTTTTCGATCTTAATATGTTCAGCAAAGTTGTTTGTCTTGGCTTGTGCAACAACTTTGCTGAAGAACGCAAAACGATAATCTTAATGGTTCAACAGCTATCAACGTGAAAATGAGTGTATATTGTGACCAATTTTGACTCAGAGCCAAAACATGTCGAAAGTGATATCTCAAAAATGGGGACTATCTTTGAAATGGGACTAGCACTATTGAGTTCAGTATACTCGAATTAGGTTTACTCCAGGGTGGCCAGCTTGTCACATTTTTCAACTAGCCCAGTGAAGTTTTCATCAAATTTAACTTGAAGTACTATATTTAACTTTAGGCAGGTTAACAATTGTACGCAGGTTATATAGTCGCCTGTTGTAGCATCCTACTATTACGCTAAGGGTAGAGTGGTATATAAAAGATGAAAACTCACCATTTGCCCCAGGTTGATGCGTGAAAATGAAAACAAAACAAACCAAATAAACAACTGTATACTGCAATTTCTATTCGATGGACATCAAACATTCTTCTTCTCATTTAAATAAACTTACGAATAAGCTGAACCAAACCGATATTAATTTGCATCTCAAATTTGTGCAAATCGATGTCCTCGAAACCATCGGAGGAAAGATGTTTTCCTTTGAACAACAACAACAATCCGACGCCGTATATCAGCAAAGTGTATAATACCTCACGTCAATTTACCATATAAATTATGCCTATTATCGCATACATATTTGCATAATTTCGTTTGACATTTTTTTTTGTCGTCTTATTTTAAAGTAAAATTTGCTATCAAGATTTTGAAATTCAAAATTTAATAAGCATTAAATAAGCTTTTAACGTTAATATATAGGTTCATGGTACGGTGCCATTGTTCTTATGCATTTGATGATAGATATCACATAACATAACACCAAAACTAAATAAAATTTAAATAAGAAAACATAAAATGTTTTTTGGTTTTGCTTGTTACTTACGACTGACTTTATTTAAATACAAAAGTTGTGTTGCATCGTCTTATGCAATTATTGTAGATAGATGTGTACTACAAGTAACAAGCGCACAAGAATAAATAGAAGATGGTTTTTGATTGTTAGGATATAAAAGCCCCATTGTTTGGATTTTTATTTAAATACAAAAGTTTCTCGTTCGCAAATAACACAAATACACAATAAACTTGTTTGGTTGATGATGATGATGATGATGATGATGATGGTATTAATTTTAACTTAATTAAAAATTCAACATTTGAATATATAAGAAAATTACAAATAATAGGAATACGATATTAATTAAAGCATTACTTAAGATTGTTGAATGTTGTATATGGTTGTCAGACGGATTTATAAGGAGCAAGATTTATTAGACGATCAGTGTATTATTTTTGAGGTTGTCAGATCAATCGAATGATTTGCAACTTTTTTTTTTCATTGTAATCTTTTTGTAAATTTTACTTTCAATTTGCAGCAACAAATTTAGAAATTAAGAATTTCTGAAATGAAATCAAAAGTTTTAATATCGATTGGGTATAAGATGATGACACCTGAAATAAAATTTTTAATAGTGTAATGGTAATCTTTTAAAATCATTAATTATAATTTAATCAAATCTTGTTGTTCATTGTCGATTACACTAACCAAAATTTGTTGTTTTTTTTTGTCTGTATAATTAAATGTTGAGATGCGGATGTTTAATAGTATTTTACATCGGTTAACCACTTGTATCATGGCCTTATATATTTAACGGGCTTACGGATCAACCCATATTTTTCTGCGTTTAGGATTATCGTACAAAATCGACTTTTCATCACCCGTAGTGGTTTTGTCCAAAAAATTCTTTCTTTTGTACCGAGAAAGCAAATTCATGCATTATCTCAACTCTTCGGGTTTTGTTTTTTTCGGTCAGGTTACGAGTAATCCATTTTCCTTCCATCTGTATTTTCCCCATTCCATGCAATCGAAGTGATATTGCTTTTCATCCAGTAAAACTTTAAGTTCTTCATCTACAAATTGTTTTACTACACCTAGACGTGGATCGTCAAGACTAATATTGCCATCACGAAATCTTGTAAACTACTTTTTTACTGTTAAATAACTCACAGAATGCTCACTCAAAGTCGAATTAATCAATTCCATAGCTTGAGCGGCATTTCTTTTCATTTGAAAACAGACTAGAATGCAATGATGGAAATGTTTCTTATCTACATCCATCACTTAAAAATGATGCACACGGAACGACAACTTGTAAATGACTGAAACTTATGTCATAAAAACAGCAATGACTAAGTTACACGTATCCAAAATGGCGGGCGATTTCACTCGTATGAAATAAAAATAATTTTACAGATGCATAGACACGTGCCATACCTGAGTTTTGCGTGTAAAGACAACGCAGCAAGACTGTATAAACGGAAACTAGAAACAGGTTTGTCTGACTCGATCTCAAATCTAATGACAATAATGAATATTGTACACCCAACATTATGTCTAAACTAAAAAAGACGGAAAGAATAACTTTTTATAAAAAACTACAAATTATGATTGATCACTGCTGTTAGTTAAATCAAAATTGCGTAAATCGATCATATTGACAAATAATACGTACAAAATAAAAATAAAAATTAACAAATAGCACAAAATAAATCCGTCATAGTTATTTGAATATTTTGAAATGAATCAAATCGCGAGTTATCCGATGAACTCACACTGTATGTGAAATTGCTTGCTGAAGTAAATGTAGTTCATTGAACAGCCACATGCTTTTTACTGACTTAGCGCTTGTTTAATAAATTTTTCAGTTCACAAACAATGGCAAAAAGTAGCTGATTGTAAAAATCTGGCCTCTGCCTAGATTTCTGTGTTTAGGTGAGTATTTGGTTTACCACTGGTGAGCTCCAAATATTCACTGAGAATTAAACAAACTGTTGTTATTCGTTATAATTCAATTTTAATTTTATTAACTCGATGAACCGGGCTTTTTATACATAAAAATTGCTTACACTTAAAATCACAATATTACAACAAATGCAATATACAAAAAATTAAAAATGTGGAATTTGCTACAATATACAATATTCCACCCGTGTCGATACTGTTTCATCGACCGCTTGGAATATTGTATTATTGCGCATGTTGACATTGATTCAAAATATTCCCGGGCTTTACTGGTGTCACACATCTGTCGTTTTGGCTCGACGGTGAGGTTGTTGTCTGGATACCTAGTATTGGGTTGTAATGGAGGCAGTGCTTCCTTCACTGCATCTTCGATCGGTAGCTTGCATAATTTTGTAATTGGCCTTTTATATGTTGTGTCCTGACATTTTACTGTGGCGAACCAAGCCATCCTTCCCAGTATGAGTTTCAAGAACCCGTCCCAATTTCCACCGGGTAGCAGGTAGTTGATCATCATTTATTAGTACTAAGTCGCTTACCAACAAATTAGGCTTGGTCTTTGTCCCGCTGCTGAAGTTGGTGAATATATTCAGAAGACCATCGTTTCCAGAAATGTTGTATTAATTGTTCAGTCAGGTGCCATCTTGTTTTCAACCCCATAGTTTCGACGTTTGCACATGGTGGCGCCTTCAGTGAATCACCAATTAAGAAATGCCCTGGAGTTATTACTGCTAAGTCAGAGACGTCATTTGTTAGTGGTTTTAAAGGTCGAGAGTTAAGACACGCTTCAATTTGAGTTGTTACCGTGCACAGTTCCTCGAACGTTAATGTCGATTCACCAATAACCCTCTTTAGATGAAATTTTATTGACTTTATACCTGCCTCCCAGATACCTCCAAAATGAGGAGTGTGAGGCGAAATGAAGTGCCAATTGGTTCCATCAATAGCTAACATTGTTCAATGTCGCTCGGTAATGTTGTCATAGCTGTGTGATAGTTATTTTTAATACAGCGTTTGCTCCGACAAAATATGTTCCATTGTCGGAGAAGATATCGGTACTCAATCCTCTCCTGGAAACGAAACGCTTGTAGGCAGCAATGAAGGATTCCGTTGTAAGACTGCTTACTATTTGAATATGGACCGCTCGCTTACCGTCAATAATCCAATATTTGTTCCTTAAATGTGACAAGGTTAATTGAATGCCACCGTGCAAAGTGCTGTGGTGAGCATCTTCGACTATTCGCAGCGTTAATATGTTGTGCTTGTCCAAGATTATTGGGCTTCGGCTGGCAGGCGTAAGGTTTGAATTTTGTAGCCGACCATTCACTCTTAGTATTCCATTATTATCTATAAATGGATTCAAAGATAAAAGTCTATTTCTTTTTTCTAACTGCCTAAAGGATTTGAGGCACTGAATTTCGGTATGGAAGTTTTGTTCCTGGATGATTTTCAGAATTGTAATTCCTGCATCTTGAAGTTATTTATTCGATCGTATACCTAGCTGGTTGGCTGTGGGCGGTTTGTCGTAAATATATCTTCTGCAATACGCGACGATGCGTTTTAGTTTGTTGAAGCTTGAATGCCGCTCAAATAATTGTAAGTTCGGGTTAACTTCTTTTATGCCAGCCAGATTGACTATTGAGTTTTCTTTTAATTCCTCCAGATGTACGTCATTAGGAATGTTGTTTGGTGTGAGTACATCAAAACCCAACTGTAATTCCTCATGGAGAAAATCTGGACCCTTCCACCATAAGTTGCTGTTAGCGAGAGCTAAAGGGGTTGTTCCACGTGACGCTATGTCTGCCGGATTTTCAATTGACCTTACATGATGCCATGTAGTTGTTGGCAGCATACTTTCTATTGCAGAAATTCTATTGGCTACAAACGTTTTAAATCGGTTCGGCTCCCCTTTAATCCAGTATAATGTAATAGTTGAGTCAGTCCAGGCGTAAGTCTTGATGTCATTGAGTTTCAAGGCACCTAGAGTATGGCTTATGAGCTTGCTTGACGCAAGCGACGCGTGTCTTTGCTGTGAGTAGGTGTGTTGTAATGTGACCCATATTGTCAGTTGTTCGACAGTATACCACCGCAGCATACGCAGACTCGGATGCGTCGGAAAATCCATGCAGGTCAATTGATGATTTTGTTGTTGTGTCAATCCACCGAAGAATCATTATCTGCTTCATTATAGACATTTCTTACTTGTAGTTCATCCATCTAGCGTTTAGTGTCGCTGGGAGGCAATCATCCCATCCTATTCCCATTGTCCATGCTTCTTGCATCATTAGTTTGGCCGTGATGGTTATTGGTGACAGCCACCGTATGGGGTCGAATAATTTGGATGAATCTGATAACAATGATTGCTTGGTTTGTTGACCATGCGATAGTTGTAATCTTGAGACATCGAACTCAAACGCATCTGTAGAGGGATGATACACGATCCCTAAGGTTTTTACGCTGTCGGATAGTTTGATTTGTACGTTGCCTTTATGATGTAATTCGCCTGGGATATGTTCCAAAATTTCCTCGGATTTGGAAGTCCATTTTCTCAGGTTAAAACCACCTTCCTCCGTGAGTTCCCTTAATTCCTTTATAGTTGAAAGTGCTTCCTCTATAGTAGCACTTCCAGTTAGCATGTCGTCAACGTAAAAATCCGACGACAGGATCTTGGATGCTGTTGGATAAGTGCTGCTGCCATCTTGTGCCAGTTGCAACAAGGATCGCACTGGTAGGAAACTGGCTGCGGTAGTTCCATAGGTAACCGTGTTCAATCTGTAGGTAGCCATAGGTTTAGCGGGATCGTCTCTCCATAATATTCTCTGATAGTCTCGATCTGCCTCACGAGTCCATACCTGTCTGTACATTTTCTCGATATCTGCAGTCAGTATGAATTTATACCGTCGCCATCGGAGCAATATGTCCGCAAGATCTTGCTGCAATTTTGGGCCAGTCATCATTAAATCATTTAATGACACTCCCGTGGTGGTCTTCGCTGAAGCATCGAACACAACTCGGAGTTTGGTTGTTGTACTGCCTTCCTTGAGTACACCATGATGTGGTATGTAATACATATTATCGACGCGCTCAACTTCTGGCTTTTCTTGTATTAACTCCATGTGGTTCAAATCTATATATTCTTGCATGAATTGTTTATATAATTGTTCGTAGTCCGGATCTTTGACAAATCTTCTTTCGATTTGCAGAAGTCTGGCTGCTGCTCTTTTCCTAGATTCTCCAAGTTTGACGTGACCATCCTTAAATGGATTTTTTACTATTAATCGGCCATCTGTGTGTCGACTCAATGTTGATTGAAATGTCTCCTCAACTTGATTTTCTTCTGCTGTAAGGCTCCTTTCTTCAGGAATGCTATCAACCTCTATAAATAATTTTAGTTGATCTTCGATTGATTTTGTCGTCACCATAGCTCTTCTTACTTGGTTGTCCATGTTACTCATGCTGCCGATTACAATCCATCCGAACTCAGTGTTCTGCGCCATTGGCTCCCGGTGGCTACCTTTGATAATGTTGTTAGCTATTATTAATGGATAGTAATCTGCGCCTAGTATGATATCAGTCGGTTGAGATACATTGTAGTGTGGATCTGCTAGTTTTATGTTGTTCGAAGTCTCTACTTTCCGGTTGCGCTGCCATCGCAATGTTGTTGAGTCTACTCTATCCTTGAGAGCCTCATAGTAGTTATTTTGAAAGTAGGGAGCTGTTTGCTCTTGCTCTTCCATTTCTACTAAGAGCTCTATGTGCAAATCGTCAATTGCCCCCATTTCTTGGGATAATTGAGCCATTTTTAGCTTTATAAACTCCATTGGAATGTTGTTGTCGTCCAATGCTTCTTCAATCGATTCTAATTTTCTGTGCCTCCTCCTCATCAGGACATCTTTCTTCTTGAGCAGCTTCTGGTTGCTGTGTGTTACCCCTTTACTGGAATTTTCAGACTGATGCTGGTGGTCCTTACTTGATGATTCAGATGATTGATTAGTTTTGTTGGTTGATGAAGTTTCATCCCCTTGGTCGTTGTTATTTGACTCCTCGTCGGCAAAGTTGAATTTGGAAGATGCGTCTGGGACTGGCGTTGATAGCAAGGATGATGAGTTTAGGCGTTGACGCATATCTTCAACATATTTTGTTCAACACTGATTTATAACAACAAACTGACGAACTAAAAAAATAAATGATGCAGTTAAAGCAGCATAAAACCCAAGCTAAGCCATCAATGAAGCAGAACCAGAATACCAAATTTAATGTTAATAAAAACGTTGATTATCAAACCGACTAGGAAGACTTAGCTAAAGAAACAGAATGGATTGGTGCTAAGTGTAGGAAAATTAAAAATAGAAGATTAAATGATACACCGTCACCATCAAAATACTCAGCCTCAATAGGTTGAGACAAACGTCAAAAAAGATAAAAATACCTCCCCCACCACCTATCATCACGCGCTCTATGATATAATTAAGGCGAGTGTTTCAGAAGATTCATTCATCACTAAATTGATGACTCAAAATAAAATAAGCTTCAACGTAAATAACGGAGATGAATATATAAACGTAGTGAAATCTTCGAGGCTCATTTATCTTTCACACGTATGAAAATAAACAAGGAAGGCCAATCAGAGTCATGACAAGGAACTTACATCATCAAAACAATTTAAAATAATCAGTGTAATGAACAAAATTAGCCGGGAAAATAAATAGAAGCTGTTTGTACTAACATTCAGCTGTGACGAAGATATAACTAAAATTTATAAGATGGGTTGCAAAGTGGAAATTCAACCACTTAGAAAGCCTACACCAATTCCGCAATGCAAAAGATGTCAAGCTACATGTGGGCACACGCAAAAATATTGTGGCAAATTTCCAAAGTGTGTTAAATGTGCCGGGCACCACCTAACTGGAGAATCCAAGCACATCTAAAGTGTCTAAAGTGCAAAAATCGCTAAATGTAGACATCAGTCATCAGTCAATCAATACAAGATATTCTCATGACTCTAACAAAATTTAATGAGAGGCTACATATCTTGGAAGATAGCGCATTGGGAGCTTAACCCAAATGCACACAAAAATGAACAGCACAATGAAAATCATGTCATGTCTGTCAGTTATGTCATGCCGGTCTGCTCCGGCATCAACAAGAACTACAAGCAGTCCTCATATTGAGAATATAGATGCGTGTCTTATTTCGGAAACACATTTTACTAAGCAATCCTACATAACATTTAAAGGCTACGGCGTATATCACACTGCTGAGGAGGAAGTGTAGTCATCATAAAAAAATATCCAACATTTTGAAGAAGCAAAGTATGACAAAGAAGAACTTCAGGCCACAGTGGTTTATATAAAAACCAACAACTTTTCTATTGTTGTGGCAGGACTGTCCACCAAGACATTCTATTAAAAACAAACAATGGACTCACTGGAGTTCTAGACTAACTACAACTAAAAGAAAAGCATTAATAATTGCCATTAAAGAAAATGAATGTGAATCCATTTCAACAGGAAAACCAACATATTGACCAACTGACCCAGGAAAAATACCTGGCTGGATCGATTTTTTTATAACCAAAAATATTTCTACTAATTTTATGAAAGTCCAAGAAAGTTAAGCCAGTCCTAACCCTCAGCAAGTATATCATCCAAAAAGGGAATAATCCAGTACTAACCAGCAAACATAAGGACTGAGAAAGTTTCAAAGCACACCTTGAACAAAGAATACTTTTGAAAGTTCCTTTAAAAACTATGGAACAACAAACAGCATGAAAAAGTACTCCAGAAATCAAATCAAGGTTAAAAGGAAATAACTATCCAATAGAAATTAGAAATCTCCTTAGGGATAAACGAAAATCAAGAAAAAAGTGTCACCAAACTAGAGCTCCACAAGACAAAAAAAGACTCAACAATTAATTTTTACTTAAGTCAGTTAATTTCTACTTAAGTAAGTTGACGAATGACAGTAATGCGGATTATTCGCTGTGGAGAGCAACTGAAACTCTGAAACGGCCAATAATGCCAAACCATCCTATCAAGGAAATGGATGGAACATGGGCAAAGAAAAAGCTGAAGTCTTTACTAATCACCTTGAAAATATATTACAACCTCATGAATGTCAATTACGAGAAACATTGGATGAAAACATAATTCCAATTCTCGAAGATGTCACACATACATCGCCTACTGAAGTAACAAACGAAATTAAAAACAATTTAAACTTAAAGAAAGCACCAGAGTTTGATCTGATTAGCGGAGAAATAATAAATCAGCTACCGAGGAAAGGTACGGCAAAGTTAACTAATATCATAAACGCTGCATTCAGGTTAAAATATGTGCCAAAACTTTGGAAAGTGGCTGAGGTTATCATGATTCCCAAACCAGGAAAATCGCCACATCTAATAACATCATATAGGCCTATATCGTTGCTGCCAATAATGTCTAAACTCTTTGAAAAGTTACTATTAAAAAGACTCAAACTAATAATTGAAAAAATAACCTAATTCCGAATCACCAATTTGGTTTTCTTAGTGATCACTCAACTATTGATCAAGTGCATAGAATAGCCAATATCACTGAGAAGAGAAAAAAATTTGTTCCACAGTATTCCTTGATGTAGCGCAGAACTTTGACAATTTTGGTACGACGGTTTAATCTACAAACTTAAATTAATCCTGCCTAAACAGTACAGCATAATACTGGAGTCGTATATAAAGCTTAAGGAAATAAGAGCAGGAGTTACACAAGGAAGTGTACTTGGACCACTTCTGCATTTACTATACACCCGGGATGTTTCAATCGCACAAAACAACACGGTAGCCACTTTCGCCGAAAACACAGCCATCGTGACAATAGGTGATTACAACTCAGATACAACAAATAAATTACAAACCGCCATAGAGCAAGTACACAACCGGACAAAAAAATGGCGCATACAAAAAATTAAACCAAATCTGTACATGTCAACTTTACAAACAAGAAATTGGTACACAAACTTGGTACACAATCTTGGTATGATATTAGACGCTAAGCTTCGCTGGAAAGCTCATGTAAAGAAGAAAAGAGACGAGTTGGGATCAAAATACAATAAGATGTATTGGTTACTGGGAAGAAACTCTCTTCTATCAACCCCTAATAAGCTTCTGCTTTATAAGAAAGTATTGAAGCCTGTCTGGACTTATGGTATACAGCTGTGGAGATGTACCAAGCAGAGCAACATGGATATTATTCAACGACTCCAAAATAAAGTGCTAAGAAACATTTTTTTTAATCCCTGCAATCTGTTCTGGGGCCGAAGCACTCTCAACTCTTTCGGCTTTAGGTCCAATTTACGTGGCCATAAGTTTTGCACGGCGATAGGAGGTCGTAGCTGTGTTCCTTTTTATCACAGATCGTAATCTATTGATGAAAATTTCTTTTTCATCCTGTCCTTATCTGGATTCGAATCCGGTACCTCCCGATCCAAACGCCAAAGCTTTAACCACTGTGCCATTTGGTCGGTTGCTAAAAAACATCGTCATGATTTGCCAGAAATAGCGACATCCACAAAGATCCGGGCATAGAATCCATCAAAACCGAAATTATGAAATTTGCTAGAAGTCATGAACAACGGCTACTGGTTGTTAACAGAGGCCAGCCTAATCATCCAGCTACTGAACAATATGGATTTAGTTAGAAGGCTCAAAAGAGTAAAGCCTTCTGAGTTAGGGTAAAATCAGCTAAAATAAATCTCTATCTAGTAAATTTCAAAGCTAAGGAGTACATCGATGGATGAACCCTGAAATTTCAGTAAATTTAACCCTGACAATTGTTTTATTATTTTTGGTCATGCCATTCACACTTATTCGACAAAACCACTTCCTTGGCAGAATCATATATGACTATCAGAGTTACAATTAAATCAAGTATTTCTAGATTTCAAACCGGCTACGATTCTGTTCATCGAATTTGTAGTGCCAACTATAGTTTTATGGATATCAAAGTATATTGAAGAAATTTGTAAATCAAATAAAATATAGTTCCTTTAGTTTTTGACTCAAAACTGTTGGTACTGTTTCTACCAGTTCGTTACTTATTGCCTGTGAAGACTGACTTATTTAAACGCCTGCAAAATGTCCACTCTCGAGTTCAAGATAAAAGAATGAGTGAATTGGACAACAGTCAAGGTATTTTAGGCAATAGTCTAGGTAGTTCTCGCACGTAGATACTCCTGTCAAGTTATACGTTTAATAATAATGCCCAGTGTTGAAGAACCTACTATATCTCCCAAACCATAGTGCCTAGAATTTTACTGTCTTTTAGTAGTACAATAAAGTATAGTAATCATGAAAATCTTCGAGCTTTTCTACGAATTAAAAGATTTAAATAAATTTAAAGTTTACATTGTCATCATGTGGTGACCTTGTTGGTTTTCCGAAATTTAAGCAGAAGTTTTACCAAAAGTCTTGGCAATGTTAGCAATAAGCAAATTTTGCTGAATTCCTTTGTTAATGGAACCAAAAAGGTCAGTGTACCATATTTAAAATTAGAATTCTATACACAGTTAAATGTTTAAACCAAATTCAGAGCTTTCAAGTTAAGCTACTTCGAACCATGCAATAATATGTCAAAGCACAAATTTATCGAAGGATTAATACGAGCTGTCAATCACACTGTACAAATTTTATTCCGAAAACATCAGTCAAATACCCTAAAGTTTATCTGAGGCTTGTAAATTCAACAAGCAATAAAATTCGATTGAACACAGAATCCATTCGTGTGACCGCCGAATCTGTATGCCACCCTTTTGCTTAAGAAATGGATGAAACTTGGGTAATGAAAGTGCAGGACACAGTATTCGCTTCGAGTATGTACATGACAGTTGGCATTACACGCAGAGAATTTCTTTCACAGCTGCGAATTTAGAATCGTACTGCATTATATCGATGAACATTTTATTTGGCCACGTTAAAATATATTTTCATAAATTCGATACCAACTAGAATTGAAAATTCTAATTTTTTTAATGCTCTAGATTCAGAAATATTCTTTCAAGACGCTAATATCTTCTAAGTTTCTTCACTATACCCGAAGTGGTTTACATCAACGATTTTGTAGTATCGATACTATAAATAGCGTATCAAGAAATGTTACAGGATCATGATAAACACCTGTGATTTCAGTTAAGGAAGCTACCGGTGATCGCATATTTATAATATGCAAATCACACGAGCTGCTAATTCTATGGTGTAAGCTAATTTACCGAGTGTTACACGAGAAATAATTATTGAGCCAAAGATATTTTTAAAAAAATTAATTTACGAATGGAAATGAAACAGGTTGAGGCGATAGACAGGGCTTGACAAATGTTTTACGTTGTTTACTATTGCATTAGCTTATAAAAGTAATTTGGAACATACTAAAATTCCGTAAATCTAATGCTCAAGTGCACGTACTTTAAAATCATTGGAAATGTATCCTGGCCAGCGAGAAGTATACACCAGTGATCATTTGAGCTTGTTGCAAGCGCATTTTAAATGAGCAAAACCAAATTTTAGTACACGCAGCAAATGATTGCTGGAAATCGTGTCTTGTATAATAGCGTACTCGAAACAATTAGGAGATTCGATCAATAACAAAATGCCGAAAATTCTAGACAGATCTAAGCCGAACTGTTCATTAAATACATTTTTCCGCAAAAATTGAAAACTAATGGTTTAATTTGAATTACCAGAGAGATATGAAGCCGGTGGTTTTTAATTTGCTGGTATTCCTTATTTTGCAAGTGACGTTGACAATTTCAAAATAAACTTTTTAACAGTTTAGTTTAGTTCGAGTATTTATTCGGAATTATTATGTTTTTGACAAGAAATGACCAAATGTTGACATCTAAAAGCGGTCAAAAATTTAATTTCTCCGATAAGAAAAAAAGTTACAAAAACCTATATGGCATTGGCACACCAAAGTTGATGCCAAAACTTCACAATTTACAGCTGTGTTAGTCATCAAGCGACCTCTTCCTGGTTCACTCCATTCCAATAACACAAATATGTCTTACAAAAGAGCAAACTCAAATGGAATGCGGTTCCGTACATAATTGCGTTGAAAGGAGTTTAAAAACAGAGTAATTGAATTACCAAGCGATTATGTTTAAGCATCCGAGGAAGCTGTATACAAGCCATATGAAGTAATTCAACTCAATCGTGAGTTCTTCAAAGATTTCACTGGCTCAGAACCTCATGTTGTTGTATAGCCACAATCCCACCAAGCAAAGATGTTCATGTGACAGACATAATAACAATTTTGTATAATCCTGATGTACGGGTAATTAAATTCTAATGATTCATTTCAAGACCTCCCATTGAGATTGAAAAACGTGCCCCCTAATTATGCACAGTTGAACAAATATCCACAAGCACATATTATACTTATTGTCACTCGTTTTATGATTTACTTTCACATATTCGGTAAGGTAATGGTGAAAGAGATGAAGTACCGGATATGGCTGAAAAAATCTGAACAAAAAACCAGTAGTTTTCAGTTCTGGTTTGAGATGATTACAGTATAATTATGTTATATGTAGTTTTTAGTAAGATAATTTGAAATAAAATATTCCGTGTAGTTCTAAATAAAGTCATTCTAGCGCCGGGAGATCTAAATTTGATCGGTCTCGGGTTTCTCCTGAAATAGGCAATTGTTGTCAATTCGTTGGCAATCTAATCTCACTTATGTGATTTGTAAAAATTGAATTTCGCAATTTCATCTGGAAAACTGTGAGTTGGCGACCTCGTACTGAAAAAATGGAGAAAACGACAAAACAGCAATAATCTACATTGTCTACGAATATTCTACATACTCTATGAATTGTTGACATTGTTAACGCCAAAATAAATTGTCTACACTATTTTCGACACCAACAAGTCGACAACTCCGAATTACGTGTAGACGCACAACACTGGTAAAGAGTTGTGTATTGGAGATCTATGTATACATTCGTGAGAGTCGGGTGTCGGCCACAACATATTCACCTCTTCATTTTGATAATATTAGAAGTTAGAAATATCAAACATATGGATTTCGCAACATTTAGCGGAGAAGGCCTTTTTTAAGCGTTTATAACTTGACAGAGAGGCATGCAGGTGTAAAGTGATATAAGTAATTTTAATTTTAGCATTCGAATCACTCATTTGCGGAACACCCTGTATATTGTTTAACTGTACTTATCCATATAGCAATCAACATAGTTAATTTTCTATTGATCCTGAAAAATCACTTTAAAGTTTCAACTATCTATCATAGGGGAACAAAGCATATCTGCAGTAGTAATTTTTAATTCATCTGCATATTTTTGATTATTTATTACAGTCTTCAAATATACTCGTAACATTAAAACGTACACATATTCATTAAAATATTTATTCGTCAATAAAAATTAATCTACATAAATTATTCATAAATTTTGTACATTATAAAAAACTATTCAAGAGTAAGAAAACGAAGAAGGAAAACACTTTTCTTTAAATACAAAAAAAATGAAAAATAAGAAGAAGATAAATTAAGAAATTGTATTTTACAACAGAATACCTCTCTGATGTACTCGTACATGGAATCTTGAGAGTAAACCTACTTTTAATTATTATTGCATAAGAAAAATACTTGCACATTTTCATCTTGTTACAGTTTTTATTTTGGGGTTATGTTATTGTTGTTCTTTCATAAATTTTCTTATCTTGCATATATGGTAAATAAAATATCTTCTAGATGAATTCATTTTTTGGATAATAAAGATATGTGCACAACATATATAACTATGTGTACGTAACATAAAGATACATAAATATTCTTTGAACTATGTGTATTACGGATGAGGATGCATTTTGATGTGTGCTTTACTGATAGTGATGATGAAGATGATGATGAAAAATTTTGGATTTCCTCTTTTATCTACCCCATAAACTATTGCAATTTTCACATCACAAAATTATTTCTTTTAAATTTAATTTAAACATGAGTTATGTGAAGAGAAAATAAATTAATGTTGAGTTGTGTTTGTGTGCTCATGATGGAATAAATATACACACGATGTTTTGTAATCATCATCGTTATACACGTGTGTCATAAGTTGTCTTGCACATACAAAAAGCTCATTTTCTATTTTCCCATAACATAATACGTTTAACCGTGTTCTCGTTATCGTCTGCACTGACATTCAACAAATACATACAATTATGCACGTGGGGGCAAAACATAATTTATTTAATTACGTCTATTTCGAAATATTTAAATCAAATACGCTCATTTAAAAATGGTTCGTGATATAATGAAATCTCGAGAAAGGCATATTCGTGGTAAGATGTATCGGAAACATTACTAAAAGTGACAACTGTGCGCGCACTCACATTTAAACACAATGGCCAATTTAATTTGAACAAGAGAATTTCTTAACATTCGTTTGACAGACAATTAAAATCAATTAGACAAATTTCTAAATTAAGAGGAAACAAGCGCGCTAGTCATGTACCGTCTCTCGGCTATAAATTAATATCATTTGAGACGTACACATAGACGCGCATCTAATAATTACGAAATGTGTACGAGAAGTATTCCAAGAGGGAAAATACAATGATGGTAAATTAATTTCCGCATTGTATTTGACAAGCTTGGGAATTTTGGTTTAAATTATTTAGTTAATTATTTCAACAGAATATAAATAGGTGAGTACACTACTCCTCACACGTCATGTAATACGAATGCTTTTACCTAGACTAGAGGAAAGGAGGACTACAACTTTTCTAATTTTGAGTCTTTCTAGTCTTGGTGCCCAAGTCTTTGGTTTCGCCGGCTAGCTATTAGTGAGTTGGAATTTTTTTAGTGGAACGAAGAAAAGCTTGATTATGATGATGAAAATTAAGACATTCGAGTTTAAGATTTATCCAAACTTATCCAAGAAAAAGTACTCGTGGAGCATCAGCTTCGGTAGATTTAAGAGATTTTTTAAATCCAAAAGAAGTTCCTGGTAAGTTACTTGATTTTCTATTAGGGCGAGCTGGTTACAATATTTAATATTTTATAGCAGTTATTTCCTATTGGCAGGTACAAAAGGGTGTCTCTTGGAAGTTACAGTATTTTCCAATCCATCTGGTAGACTGCTAAGATTAGAAAATTAATTTTATTAAATCGCCAATAGCCACATTCTAAAGTTATTCCGCATATTTGCCAGACATTTACCACCAACTTATCTCCATACTTAAGTTCATGGTATTGTGAACATATTAAGATCGTAAGTAGGTCCTTAGGATATAAACTGATTAAGAAATTAAGAACTGATGTTCTATTACACGAATGGAGATATCTTTTTTCTGGGTAATGGGCGATTCATCGTAAACAATTTCATGGTGTTTCAATTTAAACATGAACATGAATAGTTTATCTTGGACACAATTTACCTGGACATCTGGATAAAGCATCGCCTGGCAAAAATAAATCAAAAAATATTTGCTTTATTTAAATCATTTGCTTTATGATTGTCAAGAAAATACGCCACATGTAACAAAATTATGTGTAAACAAAAAATTTAAATGGCTTGGGTTTATAAAATTTGGCCATTTGGATGAAATTGAGATTCTTAATTCATATTTGGAAGAAATTCTGGGAAATGACAACCTGGAAAGGAACTCGGTTATATCTTAATCGATTATAGTGTGATTTGGTATGTTAGATGGAAAAGAGATTTCTAATTTATTTTTGGGAAAAGTTTTAGAATATGGCCACCTGGGACGGAACTCGCCAATTTCTTAACCGAATATGATAGGATTAGAAACATTGGATGTAAATAAAATTTTAAAATGATTTTTGGAAGAAGTTCCGAAATATGGACATCTGGGACGGAACTCGGCCATTTCTTAACCAGTTATGATGGGATTGAGTTTGTTGGATGAAAATAAGATTATAAAATTGTTTTTGGAAGAAGTGATTGCGTATATTGGATGGAAATGGGAGTCCTTAATGGTTTTTGGAAGAAGTTCGGGAATAGCCACTTGGGACGAAACTAAGAAATTGCCGAGTTATGTCCCATATTTCAGAACTTCTTCCAAAAATCATTTAAGAATCCCATTTCCATTTGAAATACCCAATCTCATCATAATCGGTTAAGAAATGGCCGAGTTCCGTCCTTGCTAGCCATTTTAAAGAACTTCTTCCAAAAATCGTTTAAAATTTTTATTTCTACCCAATATATCTAATCTCATCATATTAGGTTAAACAATTGTTGAGTTCCGTCCCAAGAGGCCATATTCCAGAACTTCTTACAAAAATCTCATTTCCATCCAAAATCGAAAATCCCTTGCCCCAGGTGGCCATATTGTAGTGCTTTTTCTAAAAATCATTTTAGAATCATATTTCCATCCAACATACCCAATACCATCATAATTGATTAAGAAAAAGCCAAGCTTCGTCCCAGGTGGCTATATTCCAGAACTTCTTAGAAACAGTCATTGATTCTTAAATTAGGCTAGCAACTTGTTCAGTTTGCATTTCAGAGCTTCTTCCAAAAATCATGTAAAAATCCCATTTCCATCCAACATACCCAATCCAATCAAAATCGGTTAAGAAATAGCCGAGTTCCGACTTAGGTGGCCATATTCCGGAAGTTGTTGTAAAAATCATTTTTAACAGGTTTTCGTTCACAAAATTTAGATAACAAAAAAAATAAAGCCATCAGATTTCGGATTTCATCAATCCGCTATTTCAGCCATACAACAAACAAAACTTGAAAATGCGAACTTTTCCAACAAAGCAAATTTTCAACTGTGTTATTTTCAAAACAAACAAAATTTTCGAATCTGTGATGACTGTTAATATTATTAGGTGTGCACGTAGAAACTTTGCTTTTTTGGTCAAATCCAACTTGATGAATTCGAAATAGAAGCTTGGTGGTTAGCCGATAGCCTTTCAAATGTGTCGACATTGATCTGAATAAGTGGTAATCGGAGGGAACCAAGGCTGGAGAATACGGTGCATGCTGTAAAATTTAGCGTTGTCATGCAGCAATATCACCTTCCACCTTATTTGGTCCGTAAATGGTTTTCTTTCCTCCAAAGCATAACTTAATTTAATCAATTGGGCCTGGTAAGGTCCAGCTGTAACAGCTTGACCAGGTTCCAGAAGCTCATAGTTAATGACTCCTTTCCAAGTTCGTGGACACGGCATTACATACCATGGTTCAGGAAATTGAGAAGTCACTGGATTTTCAAGAATTTTCGTTGGTGGCGTTTCTCGATATCGAGAGCGCTTTTAACAACGTGAAGGTGGCAGCCCTTAGGAAAGGATTGTTGCCACTTGAGATTGTATACCCAGTAACCAGACTAGTTAATCATCTGCTAGGTAGCAGAAGGGTTATAGCGGGAATGGCGAAGTGGTCTCTCTCCCCTTCTTTGGAATGCAGTAATCAATGGACTACTATTGGAACTAGAGGGGGAAGGAATAGGTGTGGTTGCTTATGCCAATGACGTAGCGATAGCTGTCTCGGGGAAGCACCTATGCACAATCAGAAATGTGATGCAGAATGCGTTATCAATCACTGCGGGTTGGGGCAGCAGATGTGGATTGGGGATTAACCCATCTGAAATAGAGCTGGTCCTTTTCACTAGGAGCTATAAAATTCCTAGAGATTATTCTCGACAGTAACGCTCAGTTAGAAACCAAATACGATAGAAAGAGTGAAGAAGGCCACTGTGGCACTCTACTCTTCAAAAAATGCCATCGGAAGGAAATGGGGCATGAAACCGGAGTTGGTGCACTGGCTTTACACGGCAGTTGTAACGCCGTACTGCTCTATGGTACAGAGGGCAGCCTGTTTGACCATGAGTGGGGCGTTGAAAACGACCCCCACTAGTGCCTTAGAGGTAATGCTGTACATTCTCCCGTTGGATATTATTGGTAAGCAAATGGCAGTCAATATTGTCTCCCGCTATCAGTGATTTCGGGGTGGAAGTGCCTGCAAAAAGAACACTCAACTATAGTCAATTATGTGAGGAAGGCCCTGGTGAGTTTGGATTATATAACATGCCTTTTGTGCTTTTGCAAATGTTTTTTGCAAGGGAGGATCAGAAGAATGGTCTCATTATGGTGACCCGGGTAGTTAAATTCTTCACCGACGGCTCTAAGCTCGATAGTAGTGTGGGAGCTGGCGTGTTCTGTGGGGATTTAAATGTCAGTCTATCTTTTCGTCTACCTGATTACTGCAGCGTGTACTAGGCTGAAGTTATAGCGGTTGAAGAGGTCATGAACTGGTTGAAGCACAGTGTAATATCGTTGACTGATATCACTATCTGTATGGACAGTCGGGCGGCCATTCTTTCATTAAATTCAGTTTCCCTGGCATCAAGGGTGGCGTTGGATTGTCACACATCTCTTAACGAGACAAGTGAACACTTCAATATCCAGTTATTCTGGGTTCTGGGCCTCTCTGACGTTGAGAGACTCAACGACTCTGGTAGGGTAGCAAAGCATGTATGGCTTGAGCTGAGATTAAAGCGATCCAAGATCTTAATCATACTAAGGAAGCGTGACAGGTAGAATTGTAAGGGTATTTACCGCACACTGCCTTTTCGGAGATCATGCCAGAAGGCTGGGTCTGGATGCAAATGACTTCTGCAGAGGCTGCAAAGACGAGGCTGCGCTAGTTGACAGAAGACATGATCACTTGGACAAATATACTATGGACAGCCTCTCTGATATCGAAAGCTGTAATGTGCGAGATCTTTTAGGTTATGTGAATAGCACTAGATGGTTTTAAAGGGAATTTAATGTATTGGATCCTGTGGTATCACAATGAGCCAAAATTGACCTAAGTGTGCGAAAGTAACCACTGAAACCTAATCTAACCTAACCTACAATATGTTCTTCTTGTAACTTCTTCGTTCTAATTCTGAATACATCGATCGTAGAAAGAAGGGTGTTCCTATTGCCGTTAAGGATGTCTCTAAGCTGTATTTGAACTTGGTAGTCAGCGGCGCCATGTGGGTAAGGAGAATCATTTTTCTCTCTTCTGTCTGAATCATTTTTTTATTAAATTACCCTTTCGCTGTATGCTTGACAGAGGGCACCCAAGCGCCGTGATGAATGAAACGCAAGATAGAGAATCATACCAAAATAATGATATATGACAGACTTGATTAGAATTGATATTAAAGGTTTGTTTATGACAACGTCCACAATACTAAAATTTCATGTTCCACAAATCACGTTTAAGTCCGATGTTGACATTGAGAAAATGGGCGCTGATAGATTGACAGCGTGACATTGGCTCCGTATGTACTAAATTCAGCTTCAATATACGTGAATCTTTTTTAAAATCGGTGGTACTACAGATATGTCTGCCCCGTATAAATTTTAACGGGATAGTAATTTCGTTGCCTAATGCAGATGAACTATTAATTCTTACTGTAGAACGATTGACCGCTATACTAACAAACGTGACCTGATGTGAGATTAGCTGTTTGAAGATCTGCAAGTCATGATAGATTATGCGATTGGCTTTTGTTTCCATTCCACTTTGTGATGTCTCCGCCTCGCATTTAAAGCACTCATGCAATCAATACCTTATGATGGCAAAGGCAATTTCACAAGATGACTAGAATTTTTGGTAAGGCTGGCGTTTTTACATTTTACAGTGAACGAACATCTCTTAACGCTGTGCCAGAACACTGATGTTATTATAATTTTCCAATTGTGGCACCAACATTTTAATGTAAGAGTTAAAAGAGTGACGTTGGTGTTCCTTAGTTTTAAATATTATTTGCTCTTTGTAAATGTACATCACCTAAAATTGTTCGGGTTTAACTGTGCCTTATGTAATTAAATCAATTATTAGTGGCCTGCCGCCTTTTTAAACAACATTTCCAAATACTTGACGCGATGTATTAATCACTCTAGCGGAATTAACACTTACTTTAATGATTTGTTTGTCTTAAACTATAAGACAAGCTTTAAATTTCAATGAATAAAGCAAAACAATTTTTTGTGGTTAGCTAAATTCAATATTTGGTGACTAATTTACACGCTTTCACAAACCTCATAAAGATATGAATTTGCAGTTAAATGCTACTAGACAGTAAGTGTTACCTAACAAATGTGTTCATAATAATGAGTACGTACGTAATGCACCCGCACTATTTCTGTTTACCATAATAACCACCCGGGTTTCATGCATTAAATTATTATTTTCCGGATACAAATTATTCTGTGCTACTGCACTTTACGATTACGGAAACGTATCGTACAATACACATAGTCAACGATTGCACGCAATTTTTGTAAAGTATGTTACGAAATGGTTACGATGTAGGAAAATTCTAAATTTAGACGAAAATGTAGTTCATTACACTCTATAAGCAGTGCACAAACTATTAGCAGTGACTAAATTTGTAAATTAAATTAAAATCGTTAAGTTCTTTTTGGCTAATTACAAATTCAGTGTCTGCGACACCAAAACCTAAAAAGTACTCAACTGTATAATAAATTAATTAACCGTACTCGTTTTAATTAGTTTATTCACCAGGTATTTGACTGGGACACGGTGAAATGATAGCATGTCATTATCAAGTAACGAGGTGGTTTTGAAGCACACAAATGGCAGTGATGTTGACGAGGAGTCCGATTTGGAAATACCATCCCCGTTAAGATTATGTTGTATCCAATGGAATACAAATACAACACTAGGTTTGCATTTAAGTCGCGCACCTTGGGACCCATACCCATGGATTAGTGATGTAAATCCTGGATCTACCGCATACGAAGCTGGAATACGGTCTGGCGACTGTGTACTGGAGGTATTTTATTGTATTATTCATGTGTCATATTGTCGTTATTTAATTATCGTACTTTACCAATGTAGGTTAATGGTGAAGATGTTTTAGGTAAACGAATTATTGAGGTGGCCGACAAAATTAAACAAAATTCAAATTCGGGCGAGAATGGTGTCACCCTACTTTTGTGGAATTCGGGAACAGAGCAAGTAAGTATTTTTAATATTTTGACAATTTTTCAAATATTTTTCAATTACATAATATAATTTGTAATGTATAAACACGCGTACTTGATGAAAGTACAAATTTTTATATTTTGTACACGAGCTGAATATAAATTTGCGTCATTGATTGTATTGTGCAGATAAAATCAAGTGTATAAAAGAAAGCATCTCGCGATATTTCTACCCCAATAATTTTATGTTCTGTATAAGCGACTATCGGTACAAAATAGGCACCAAAACCTAAAAATAATTACCAAATTAGTAAATTATACGGGTCGTTAACTTGTTGGTTAGAATTTAGAAGCAGTGCTTTTCTTAATATTTATGGTTACGCGGCTACAAATAATTTGTTGGGAAATCTATGTAATGAAACCATGCCATTGAAAATCAATGTGTGTGCGCGTATATGACTTTGGACTTGAAATTTATGCCTCATTATATACGCATGTAAGGAAGGAAATCATAACAGATTTCCGTTTATTAATAAAATAATTACATCATGTACAGTGCATAATAGAGGTAATAGACTTTCTATAATTAAATTGTGTCGTCTGCATGCGATAACTCATAAACGGTAGTCACTTATGCTAAACATTATGATTCATCGCGTTTATTGATTGATCATTGATGTGATTGACATGGTTGAATCGACCTACGATAATAAAAATTATTTTTGTTCATATTCGACCCACAAATTTAATATTTTTATTGTATTGGGGACGCGGAAGCATCGTGCTTACTGTACACGACTTATAAAATATTAGATGTTTGGATTTCACCCCATTTAATTATAGCCGAGTCCGCTCTACATTTGACTTCCGATATTATATTTATGTGCACGAGCTTCAAAGCAATTATTAAAATCAGACGACATAAAATCAAGTTCAATTCGATCATAAATTTCTGATATATAACTCGTAATGTGAGGAGGTTGTGTATAAAAGACAGATAGAACACAATGTGTTCATTCAAGGTAGAATAATAAAAAAAAAAATTAATAATTTTATTCAGTCATGAATGTTGAAAGTTTTGTGTATAATTTTTGCTCTAATATGCACATGTAATGTGCTGATCGTGCTTCAAATCGCATATTAGATAATCGTTTGTAATATTTTTGAGATTCCGTAATATGCTATCTTAAGTGTAGTGCTGTTATCGCGCCCATATACTTAAGATATGTGTTTGCGTGAATCGTGTTCCATTTTTAAATTAAACATGTTTAGGTTTTTGTAACTTTCAGGTGAACTAGAGAGTTTTTCACTATCAGACCAATATGGGCAGGGCGCAAACTAAATATTTGTAGGTTGCACTTTTTCACACTAGTAACCTTGGCACCTCAGATGCGAATGGTTGTCTGTACCCACTCTAATTCATTCACCCATAGCGAGTTGCAGATGCTGCAAAGGGAAAACAGCGTCAGGATATGCTGGGGATTTTACATCCCACTCCTTTGGCGTCTGAACCAAAATGTTGGTATAAGTTTGGATGGTTGGATAAATTAAAATGGGACTACAAGGCCAACAAATAAAATACGAGTTAAGCATAACACAACCCAACATGTATTTTAGCAGAAGAAGATGTTCCGTAGTTATCACGTCACGATCACGAGAGGAAAGTACAAAATTATTAGCTTTTTCATATATTGCACGTCGCCACTGTAGGGTAATCAGCATTTTAACGTTTTTTTTTACATTTTCTCGCTCGTAAATAACGTAAAATTTATAAAAATTTGTGTAATTTACAAAAAATGCGAAAACTCTGGAAAATAACTGTGAAATTATTGTATAATTGACAAACAGTTCATTTACACGGTTAATCATAACTATTTTTAACTTTTAGTTATCTACAGCCCCACAAAAAATTCATTTATGCAACTACACTGCCATCTGTTTTTGTTTTGAACAAGCTCGAAATAAACGTTTACCGACATCTACCTACATTTCAGAGAGAAAATAATTTAAAAGTGTAAATCATTATTTTGTAGTGGAATAATTACGTGTCACCTGTTAACAAATCTGTAGCATTATACACGGTTTTTTCGTAAATGTCAAATAATCTAGTAAATGCCACCAGAGAAAAAATCTTTGATAACTCGGAATCTTCAGCAAGTTCTTAATGAGGATAGACTACTTACTACTTTTAGATGAAGACTATCAAACAGCACAATTTTGAATAACTGTCAATGTTAGGATACGAGAAAAGGATTCATGTCATGAATCCCATGGTACCCGACCTAACGGGTGCGAGAAGGTTGCAACGGAAACATGATTTCTGTGAATCTGGCAGTACCAAAAAATCTATTAAATTAGACATTGTCGGTGGAATGACCTCAACTGATGGAAGCAATCGTTCATCTAACCTCAAATTATTTGACATAGTCCATTTTATTTTTTATTTTGAACGGTTACACAGTCAATTTTATTAATAGTTATTTTTATGTAAGAGATGGCGCGCGTGTCATTAAAAAGTCACTTTTTCCATGTTTTACTTCATATAATGTAGAAAATAAGCTTAAGTAATTTACTTGTAAAAAACCATGTAAATTACATCATGCAATTTACGCACCCAACAATGCACGTCGCATTACAAATGAGGTTTCGGCTGGAATCGTTCGGCTAACTTTAATAAAGTCGTTAAATAAATGAAATAAATGATGAATTCAAAAGTTGTGACTGGCAAACGGAAATTTGTTCGTTACAAAAGAGAGACATACACATTACTAGAATGTGTACAACGTTGACCGAGGTCTTTCCTTTCTTCTACATATTCTGTAGCAGATCCACTTTAGGATCATTTGGCCTTCTCGATGGTTTTGTTTATCTTCTGAATGTTTCGAATAATATTATTGTGCCGCTCATGAGTGCCGTTCAGCTGGTCCTTCAGAAGAACTTACTAATTTAGAATTATTGATATAATGCTATAAAGGGACAGTTCGGCTATCAATAACAGGGATTTCCTCCTTGGAAGTAAGCCGGCATTTGTAATTACTGTCCGATCAAAGTGGTTTGTTATTTTTTTCTATTCGTAATTTAATTGGTAATTGCAGATTATCTTATTACATTTGTTCCTCTGACCGTGCCTTCAGCTTCTTTAACATCATCCTTGAAATACCAGCCTAAGTAATACTAAATAAAAAATTAAGAGCAGTTGTGTCATTAAAATAAAATTTCTAAAATTGTTAGGAGTTCCGCATTTGAAAAACTAAGGCACATTGAAAGGAGGATCAAGAGTAATACTAAAAGATCTAATCTTTGATCTGATTGGGGTAATTTTCTGGTAGCATAAAATGAATAACAGCAAAATCAAAAATTCACTCATGGAAATTAAGCATGAGCTGCTTTAACTCTAATCTGGTCGCCTCTGGACTCAATTGCTCATACGCTAAATACTATCGATGCTCTCCGTTGGTCTGTTCTCAATTTTATTCCTCTCATTCTGGATCATATGCGCTCCAACTATTTAAAGCGTATGTAGCATTTACAGTTATTCCTTAATTTTTGAGTTCCAGTAGGGATGTTTTTATACCTAAAGTTTGTAGGTTATATTACCACCCGATTTTCAAGCGTTTGAAAAATTTATTAGAGATAATTGTTGTAGCATGGTTACAGAGTGGATACATCTTATAATACCTTAGGGCGCCGAGGATCAGCTGGACGGATACTCAATTTTCTTTAAAGTTTTCAAACTTCATTCACAGAGGTGTATATCTCCCACTCTACGGTTCCCGGTTATTGAAAAGCTGGAGTCATTATAGAGTTTATTCGATTGCATAAATTGGCTGAAGTCATATCTAACAAATCGGCTTATTTTAGTTATGTGTGATGTTCCCCAAGGACCACATATCGAATCCTAGATTTTTATTGTTTTCATAGTTCGAATAACCGAGATAATCAAAATCTCAAACTTGCTCATATTTGCTGATGACGTGAACATTTTTTGATTAATTAAATGATTAAGTGAGTTGACTTCATGTCAATGATATTATGGATTTAGGACTTACAGTTGTCGAAAATGCCTGTTTGAATACGCATATTGACAATTGTATTGCGAAGGCGAATGTCTTGTTTGGATTTGTCAAACGATGGTCTGGTGAATTTAAAGATATTCAAACCTTATGTCCACTTTAATTCGCTTGAAAGTATTGAAAGTAGCTGGGATTATCACCAAAATTTACCATTCCACGAAAATCGGGCTCGGTTACTTCAGTACTCAACAAGATGCACGGATTTTAAAATATGCACCCTTGAAAATAGATGACTTCTCTTGGGCACGGTTTTTATTGGTAAAGTTTTGCTTGGACTTATTTTTACAACATTTTGGAACTTTAATGTGCTGAAATATTTCTTATATGCTATCAATTTATAAATTTTGAACGACGTACGAGCAAATTCCAGCGTTATAATGTATTTTTTTTGATGTCACAGACACCCTGTCGCAGCACTTTTTTCTGCTGAATCATGTTATTATATCAACTTTTTTGACCTAGTACAAAATAACTGTCGCTATAGCATCTTTTCGATTTTCCATTCTACTTTCCATAGAAACAAATTTTCCATGTGTTATGCTAGAACCTTGTCATCGTATTTTTCCCGGATAAAATATTATTTTCAATATTAGATGCGCGTTAACATTTTCTTAAGCCTAACCTAAAAACAAAACAAAAATTTTGTAGAAATTTAGCAAAAATTTCTGTAGTCTGTATAGTAAAATAAAATTTTACCTAAATCTTAAATTGTGTCTTAGTTTAGTGACTATGCTATACCAAAATAGATCAACAACTATAGATGAACGATTGATTCAATGTTGACTAGCAGAGCAACTAATTAAACAAAACCTGATCAACTGAGATCAACAGTTTTAGTTCATGCTTGGTTCATTCAAGGTGCACGCAAAGTTTGAAGAAATTTTTTTCTCTCCACCCTGTTAATGGTTAAATAAGACACAAACCATGCCAGGCCATACGTTGAACGGCCAAATTTTAATATTTCCGTTCCAGGAACTATGTATATATTAGCTCTTGGACTATATTTTTAGATCATGCTTAATCCATTGACCAAGCCATAAAAATGGCTGTGTTAGTCTTATCTAGTCTTATCTATGGCCAAAAGCCTATAATGGATTTTGGGACAGAAATATTGAAATTTTGCAGTTGAACGTAAATATAACCTGTGGCATTATTCTGCCTTTCCCTGGGAATAGGGAATTGGGAAAAATAATTTCATAGCTCTTTTATCAAAACGGTGGTTTTCTGGCCAACTGATGGAATTGGTTTCGTGTAAATATTACGAAACAAAGTTGATTGGGGAAATTTTGTTAGACAAAATTTTTATAGCGAAAATAATTTAATTCCAATTTAATTCTGTTTCGAAAATATTTACACCAAACTAATTCCATTAGTAGGCCAGAAAACGTCAATTTTGACAAAAATGGTATTAAAGTATTTTCCGCAATTCCCTATATTTCCAGGGAAAGTCAGAATGTCAACTTGAGTGGTTTTTGTTTTATTTGGCCATGTTATTACCAAGGGAATTTCATAAAATTACAGGGTGGCTGAGACCAAGTGTTACCAAATGAAAACGCTGTAATTTTTTTAATTTTGATTATTTTTTATTGAAATTTCGTGGAATATGTTGAAAACATATTACATTTTATGAAAAACATGTTATTGCTCGATATGACCTCCTTTGGCTCTGATTATTTGATTCAGTCTTCCATAGAATTTTATTCCATTCTCGAACAAGAGCTGACTTCAAGGCATCAACACTTTCGTATTTTTTAGTGGACACCTTACTCTCCAAAATGGACCATATGGAGAAATCCATGGGATTCAAGTCTGGTGAATATGGTGGCCATTCTTTCGACCCGCGGAACGCAATTTTGTAACAATTGCTGTGTCGCTCGAGCTTTGTGTGACGGTGCCGAGTCCTGTTGGAATGTCCAACGGTTCGTACCAAAGTGTTTACGTGCCCAAGGTAGCAAAGCATCGTTTAGGATCTTTTGGCGGTACACCTCTTGGTTTACCTTGACTCCATGTTCGATGAAAACCAGAGGAGTGCATCCATCTGCAGTCACTGCAGCCCAAACCATAACATAAGCTGGTGATTGCTTGGGCATGACAACTCTTGTGTCCAAATTATCGTTGGACTTGTGCTCTAACCAAACACGATCATTTTGTTTATTCACATACTGTTGAATGGTGAAAATTTTCTCATCAGAAAAGACAATTTTTGGAATCTCATCACGTTCGGCCAAGGCCTTCAATGCTTGTGTTCTTTCAAGCCTAACTTTTTTTTGTGCCTCCGTAAGATCTTGAACTTTTTGTATCTTGTAGGGCTTCAAGTGTAGTTCATTTTTCAATATGGTTTGAATGCTGTATCGTGAAACATATAGACGTGCGGCTAATTGATTGGCACTTTGACGAGGATTTCGTTGGATTCGTTTCTTCACATTTCGTATCATTTCTTTTGATCTTGCTGTTTTTTTAGGACCGCCTCTGTTGCGTTTAGCGATTCTACCAGTTTCGTTGTATGGAGTTATGGTTCGATACACAAACATTTTATTCACATTCAAATGCTGGAGCTGACGAACTATTACTGTTTCTGAATTCCCACCCAAATACAGTGCAATTACACTATTACGTTTGAATTCCATTACGATTTTTTTATGAAGATATTAATTTAGAACAATTATTTGTTGACCACATGTAAGCAACTAACCAAACTTCAATCTGTCAAAAAACTGATGCGCGAAAATGACAACTACACAAATGACAGCAGAGTGAAGTCAGTAACATTTGGTCTCAGCCACCCTGTATATTCCCTCTGTAAACGCTAATCAGACAATGAATTCCTTTGCGTAACACATTGCTAATATTATCTAAACTAGGCACTTCTAATATAACGAGACGCGAGTAGCCTGGACAATTTTTATATTTTCGAAGAGATTTTGTATGTGTGCATCTCAAACATGATCTAAAAATACTAGTCTCATCTATGATCGAGAGCATATAGTGGTTTGTGAAATGAAAATATTGATATTTTGCCATTCGACGTAAGACTTGGTGTTTTGTCTTATTTTTTTTTGTTTAGGAAAGTCTACAAATTTGAAAAATAATTAGGTGTCGACTCATCAAATTGTTTCAATTTACTTTTAAACACGTCTTTGCTTACACAATAGTCAAATTTATGGTCAATTTTATAAATATTACCGTAACCGATTATTTAGACGAAGGAACTGGGAATTTCTTAAGGTTCTGCTTGTTGCTTTTATTCCAATCGGCTCAAGCATGGTTGGTGAATTATCGATTTCTTCCATTAAGATGTTTTCAATAATCGAACACTTCAAAAGCTTCCGTCTATTTTCCGGGGTTGTCGGATTGTAGACTCTACACCAGTGAGGTATGTGCGCTGATTCGTGACGTATTATGTTCATCGTAAAAAGGACACCAGATATTAATAGCATACTCAAGTTGGGATCTGACCTAGGCGAAATACAATACCTTTATTGTCTCTATATCTTCAACATACCCAGTACACCGTTTAATAAAGCCAAACATGTCGAGTTAGCTCTAGCTATGCACTGATAGATATGATTAGAGAACCTCATATTTTCAACGAAAGTAACCCCTCGGCCTTTATACATATACTCTTTGTAGAATGGTATTATATAAGGCCCTGTTGGACAGCAGGATTAGATTTTGATGAAAAGGTATGGTCTTACATGTCGTTGAAGTTCTTCACTATTATTAGGATCTTTGAATAATGAAAAACTGCGGTGATTCGATTAATGAAAATAGCGAAAAGATTCCAGAGTGAATATGGGAGGCTTGATCCAAGATTAATTCAGATATTTTGTTCCTCATTTCAATGAATTGAGGGCGGTTGCCAATTATAACCAGGTTACAAACTAACTGCATACACCAAATTTGTACAAGCATTTGAAGGGTTTATAATGACTGATGGAGTCACAGGCATAGGCAAACTTTGTGTATACCAAATCAACCTGCATGTGATTTTCTATCTCTTTTGTCGTGCTGCTGGTGAATCCTATAAGGTTGATTACAGTCGATCTTTTTGGCATAAAACCATGTTTACGTAGTGATATGTATCGTGGTACTATGGTCCTGATTAAATTGCATATTACTAGCTCTTCAGAATTCATGAAATTGATGCCCCAACAACATGACACATTATTCCATGTTCAAGTTTTGAATATTGTTATTTTCCACTTCTGAGGAAAAATACTTTGTTTTAGTGAGTGATTGAAAAGAAGGCACCGAAGAATTTCAACATTTTTGAAGTCTTGGGCCGCATCTATCTTTAAACGTTTCTAAAACGTGATGTATATCTTACCTGAAATGGTCATCCACTTTAAGCTAGGAAATGTCGAAATACCTGATATGTAGACTGATGTATCCAAATTGACCACCCCAAATTTCCATAGGCTTTCATTGGCCCTGTGGTCCGTTGTTTTATTTGCTTTTCTTCGTGTAGTCCTGCCAGATTAATTTACATCACATTAAGGCTGCTGAATACGAACGATGATAAACTTCTTTACAAAAATTTACGAAACAGGTCGTGTTTTTATATATCTACAGCTAGTGTCATTCTCATTCGTGAGTGCAGCTTAGATGATCTTTTGGACTAATTTTTGTTAAGTCCGCGAATCATTGTACTGACATCAATTTTTCGACTTCTTCCTATAACTGACAGTTTTGAAATATTGCGTACGAGTAAGAATATTTTTCTTGTATTTGTATGTCATTCAAATTCACGAACTATTTAGGAGAGTTCTAACATTAACAGCAGAGGTGCCTCCTTGTTTTTTTCCAATCTCCACGGAGCATGAAATTTTCAATCAACGATGTGGAACAAAATTTGTTAATTCGGTTCTTCACTTAGTAAATTGTAGGTATATAATAGTTTGGGTTTCTTGTATAATTAGTTTGGGTCCCCACTCTGATCACATTCGTAAGTCGAGTGATAATTCGACTGCTTTAGCAAAGTCTTGTAAAAATATTACTAATCTTACACCCCGAACAAAACTTTTAGAACTCTGATCTTAATAGGTTAAGAAAAACTGATAGATGGTATAAATTGTATCAACCATGATGAAATTAACAGTTCGTCGGCTGCCAGGTAGGTTTTCCACAACGAGCGGTTTAAGCTTCTTGCCTTATAAGTTCGGGTTATATCCCACACTCAACCAAGGGTTGTAAAGTAGTCTAAAGTAGTATATGAGATCATTGCTTCGATTTTATGTGTTTTCGTTTTCGTCAACCTGCCTCTTTTTTATTAAACAACCAATCCATTGTAACACATTTATTCATGTACTTGATAAAAATAAAATACTTCCTCATGTTTTATTTTGAGCTTAGACACACATTTTTAACGTTTTAATGTCAAAACACTTTAATGGCCTTGCGACAAAAATCTAACACATGTAGCTAGTTTATGCATAGAAAAAATTTTTTATTTAAATTTACGATAAATTAAGAAACTGGATTTTTATTCATTGTTGCTTTTGTGGTACAAAATGCTTAATTATCTTTTTTCGTTTGGTCATTTGTCGGCTCCGTCTTTTTCTTCCTAAATGTCATATTACGATACAAAATAGTGAAATATCCGATCGTAATTGCCAGGAATATGCCATAGACGTCGAGCGAGAAGACAGCATAAAACGGAAGTTTACTAATCCGTGGCACAAAGTTGATGCGCCCCTTACTTAAGAGTACGCGTTCGATCGCGTGTGTCGCCCGATCGAGTGGATGCGCTAAATTGCTCCCGACCCGACTTGATAACTTTTCCATGGCATTTTCATATTTTTTATTTTGAATCTCGTGTAGCGCATCGACAATACCGTCGACGGTTAAATTTTTTATATCGAGCTTAATGCCACAGCCATGATCTATGAACTTTTGTACATTTTGGTGCTGGTCCATAAATAGTGGTATACCGATAAATGGCGTTGAATACCACATAGCCTCTTGTAAACCTAATAGCCCGCCGTGGGTTATAAAATATTTGACGTTAAATTCACGGAGTAGCGAATCCTGGGGCACCCAATCAAAAATGTGAACGTTTGGCGGTAGATTTTGAATTTGTTTGCCTTCATATTTCCAAATCACAGAATGGTCTGGTATTCGCCGAAAAGCCTCGACAAACGTATTTATTATCTCCTCACCGAGAAGTTCGCTTCTCATGTTCGCTCCTAGTGTGAATAGATATGCACCATTTTCTTCAGCGGCATCGACAATATCTCGGAATTTCTAAAAAAAATTAAAAATGATAAATTAATCGAAAAGTTATAAGGCGACCGAAGTATTTTACATCAGGTACTCCGTAATTAATTGATTTTGTATGAAGTCCGGCCACCTCTCGAACGTTCGGTGGAAATGATACTGTGTAGTCGATCGATGAATCGCTATTCACTAAAACTAAGGACGAATTTTGTTCTATTTCTTCCAGAGATATGCCAAATCCAAAACTTTGACGGGCTAATCGATTCTGGTGCGGCATATAGAAATATCGTCGGTAAATCCAATCGAATGTGTAGTCCAGTGTATTCTGGAATCGATCGAAAAATCCCATATGTTTTGTAAATACCGTTGCGAAATGTGGAATATAGCTTGGGAGATTTAGAGTCCCGGACACTGCGTATATATGAGGCGGAGTACCAAACGGTGATACCGACACTAGAGGCGGATTATTAAATTTTTGAACAAATCCTAGTAAAACTTGGGCCGCCGTAAAGTCGTGTATTATTAAATCGAATTTGAAGTTCGCTGGATAATTTAATAGCTGCTTGAAGCCGTCAGTCTCAACTAATTTTGAGCTAACGAACGAGTTAAAATCGTAAGTCTCCTTAATTACCGAAAATTCGGATTTCTTTTTTAAATTCACGCCATCCGTACCAAGCCACTCGTTCGTTATTGCCTCGTAAACCCCTTCCATAATTATAAAATGAAGATTGGACGTAGATTCTTCATTTTCTACGGTAAGCACGGTTACATTGTGCCCACCCTCGGTTAAACTGAGCATTAAACGTTCATTCCATATATGATGACTAGGCGATGGAACTCCCTCGAGATACAATATATTTTCACTTGTCGCTTGGGTAATTAGCAGCACCGCCACAAAATAGCACAGAATATTTAACTTAACCATTTTGGTTCGAAAATACGATATAAACTAAAAAAATGTGTTATGTTCATAGTTCTTATCGACAGCTTACCGATAGCAAGCTATCATTTACACGTAAGTCAGTGTATTAAATAACAATAATAGAGAGTAAGAGATAAGCAAATTGACGAGGTAGAAGCGAACAGCTGATTGTTATCTATGTAATAAAACTCGGGTTTTGCTTTAATTGCTTTTTATTTTTTTAGATTTTGATTTACTGGCCTCCGTTTTGGTATTACTGACAATTTTCTTTTTTCTACCTTTCTTTGCATTTCTACAGTAACTGGCGACCACTATTACGTAAAACAGAACAAATAGACCGATGACGCTTAGAACATCTAACCCATACACCGTAAAGAACGACATTTGAATAGTTGGATTATTGAACTGCGGCATATCACCATAATTAAACGTTACGTGTTCAATCCAGTACCGTGCAAAATCAACAGGAGTTGCAAATTTAGGATTAAGAAT
Source organism: Nephrotoma guestfalica (assembly GCA_963691935.1). Classification (NCBI taxonomy): domain Eukaryota; kingdom Metazoa; phylum Arthropoda; class Insecta; order Diptera; family Tipulidae; genus Nephrotoma; species Nephrotoma guestfalica. The sequence goes on along the minus strand of OY829913.1, from coordinate 305,629,770 downwards.
AGCCGAGCGGGCGGACGCAACACTTTTATAATTGGAATTTCCTCGAATCTCTTTTATTGCATCTAGAATTTTTTCCACCGATAAATTATTAATATCGAGCTCGATACCAAAGCCATCGGAAACCGATTTTCGTACATTTTGGTGTTGGTCTTGATATAGAGGCACCCCAATTATTGGTACACCATGCCATGACGCTTCTTGTAGACTCAGTCGACCACCATTCGTGATTAATATTTTGACTCGGCTATAACTGAGCAAAGTGTCTTGTGGAATATAATCAAAGACATGTACATTCGAAGGCGGATTGCGTATTCGGCTTGGCTCAAATTTCATAATGACGGTGTAACTAGGCAGCTGCCGAAACGCATCTAAAAATAATTCAATTTTTTCGTCATCAATCAACTCTGTGCGTAAATTTGTGCCAAAACTAAAAATTATGATTCCACTTTCATTTGGCTTGTTGACAAGATTTTTGAACACCTAGAAAATATATACAAAAATACTCTGTGTTATAATCGCGCAAACCCAGTCTAATTTAATGTATGCGTACCTGTCCCAATAATTCACCCCGTTTGCAGTGTATAAGCGATGCACTTTTAACGCCGGCCGGGAGTGGTATTGGATAATCTAAATACGGATCATAATTCACTAGTACCACCGATGTATTTCGTTCTAGTCGTTCGAGCGCGGTCACATTTTCACCGAAATGTTTTCGTGCCAAAAAATTTTCAATCTTCATGAAGAAAACATTACGATAAATCCAATCGAATGAATACAAAACGATATTCTTAATCCGTTGCAATATGGTCATATCGTCGACATAGTTGGATGAAAAATGTGGCAGTATACTAGGAAGGGTTAGTATACCGGACACGGCATAGGTATGGGGCGGTAGACCAAACGGTGACACCGAAATTAGTGGTGGATTATTAAATTTATCGACAAAACCCAGTAACACTTGGGCCGCCGTGAAATCATGTACAATTGAATTCACTTGGAAACTATCCGGATAGTTGAGCAGCCTTTTAAATCCCTCTGTTTTCACTAATTTTTTACTCACAAACGTATTAAAATCGTACATTTCCTTAATCGTACCGAATTCCCATCGCCTAGCAAAACTATCTGAACCATTTTTCAGCCATTCCTTATCGATCGCCTCGTACACCCCCTCCATCGTAATATAATGCACATTTTCTGTGGATTTTTCTTGTTCGACCGTGAGCACCGTAACGTTATGTCCCTTGGCACCTAAGTGGCGAATTAAAGCACGATTCCAAATGTGATGACTTGGGCTTGGTACACCCTCGAGATATAAAATATTTGCACTGTTCACAAACCCGGCACAAAGCAATGCTGGCACGAGATATAGAAATTTTAACAGCATTTCGATGTACTTCTATCGAAACTTCAGTTGGCACTAAACTAAGTGATTAAATTGTTTTTTTTTTGTTATCATCGCGCACAACTGGACTGATAAGACAGTGGTTTTAGATATACTCGCATTTATATCGCGTTGTCCACGTAATGTAAATTCTCAATGCCTTATTTATTTGAAAACATCGATATTCGGCATGGTTGTTTATTTTTCTTTGGCGCCGTATATAAGGCAAACTGTTCCTGACGAATGTTTACAATTGAGAGTGGCTCTGATACTGCGTCACAGCCATTGAATCCATATCTCGATGTCGTACTAGTCATTGTTTCTGATAAAATTTGTTCAGGTTGCGCCCGAGTGTTGAGGAGCCCCGCTGCTTGAGGAGTTTTTGCTTGTCCAGCCAACCATCTGAGATCAGATTGTTAGTCATCTGACCCTTCTTTGGAATCGGTTGCCAAGGTATAGCAGCAAGTTGACCTATATTAAAGAAAGCTTACAGTCCCAAAAAAGTTAAAGCATCCATCGTTATCGTTAACACAATTTTCACACAGAACTTCTTGAGATAAACCCATATGTTGTAAGTGTCTTTAATATAATCTTGATTCATAAGAATTATGACTGTGTTACGTTTAGATTAAGCATACCTAGTGGACGTCAGACATCGTGCTCACCATAATGAAAAGCTAAGCCAAGCGGCCACTGAAAGTATCAATCTACTGCTGCCTCAAAATAGTCAAAGCATAGTTCTTGATAGCTTTCCTACCTTTGTCGAACGATAGTGGAACAGCGTAGGCGTACAAACTGGTATTGAGAAAACCAATTTTATTTTTACTTTCGATATTTAAATGCCCCTATAATGTATGCAACTGGTTCGTTTCTTTACTAAATTTGAATTGAATACCTAATTTTTGTATAATTTGCTTACTAAACTTTACTTATATTGTTTATATTTACAAAATTAATTAATAAATTTGTTCATTTTCGTTATTTCTGATATAAACCTTGCATATTATTATAAATTGGTGACCACTTATCTTGGACACATTTTGTATTACATGAATTGCCATCTAGGTAAATTTAATCGGCATTGCGGCGTAAAAACTATAAACTCATGTAAGTCGCTCCAAAGGATTAATATACATAAATTTTCGGAACGATTCGGAATAAGTTCATAAGCGGCACTTCTAACATTGTTTCTATTGACCTTTTTGCTGATCGACCGAAAACAACAAAGAACATTTTTGATTAGGTCGACATTATTACTTGTCTGTCCTATTCTGTACTTAATACATTCCGGATAAGCCGAGTTTGTAAAGGTTTATATTTGGTTCACTCACCTTATCAGGCATGCTACTGGTTATTGTTTTAACCTACTTTGCCTTTTCACCTTGACTTTAAGTTGAATGGAAACAAGTTAATAATGCTGACTCTAATAGTTTGTGAATTCGTCAGCTATGACAGTAACTTTTGAGCCTGGTTTACTTACAAGACCCTCACCGTTGTTGCAATTGGTTTAAACATCGCGGTTGCTAATCAACTATTGTGTTGCGTAGGTCTGTTAATTTTTTGCAGAATAATTTTTCGGTTAATCTCCTGTTAAAAAAACAAGATTGCTGGTAATTCCTCTTGTGTGGTCATGGAGGAATAATTTTTTATTAGGAATCGTTAGTTTCAAATTAAAGAATTATTCAAATTTTTAATAATTTTTCTTTTTCTTTTTCAGAATGTCAGTCCACACCTGCTTAAAAAATTCTCATCAATTCTGCAAAGTATGGGCCAGCTCCTCGAATGCCCGATATGTTTTGATTCTGTAAAACCACCAGTCTACCAATGCTGTCACGGTCACATATTATGTCAACCGTGCCGAACTAGATCAACAAAATGTCCAATATGCCGAGTTCAATTAGGACGTCGAGGTCGGTGCCTAATAGCCGACCAAATATACGAGCATTTAATGGAAGAAAACAAATCGGATGCGAACTCGACAGCTAACGATAAAAAATCGAACATCAATAATTGCGATAAAATAATCCCGCTAACGTCACGCGCACAACCACTACGTCCCACGAATTATTGCTCCATATTCAAAGAGATATTTATGAAGAAACGGAAGGAACTAATTATTAACGAGAATATGGATCATCACGATACGTCATACATCGCTAAAAAATTATTCGAAAATGTCGTTAACGATCGTAGTAACGAACAAGACTATGAAATTCGTGGTAATGAAGACCAAGCCCTTGAGGTGTTAACCATAAATTGTCCCACAGGCAAATCATGTAAGGTCATACATACACGTGAGGAGCTATTCATTCATCTGCTCCGCAGTCACCAACTGCCAGTTACCCACTATTATTGCTATCCACGCGACGTGGTAAAAATAAAATTTACTGACCGTGCGATTTCATGCGTCACCATAAGTCCTACGTCGGCCAATTATCTCACGCAATCCCATTCATGTCAGTTTTTCGTAATCAAATATTTAAAATATCCCAATGAGAAGATTTGCTGGATCTGGTATTTGGGCCGAATGCTCGACGAACTAAAATACCGGGTTAAATTAAAAAATCGCGAATCGAATATTAATTTTATTTTAAATCCGATACCAATTAGTTTAGATGTGCACGATGTGCTCAAATTAAAGGAATATATATTTATTAAGGATAATTGTAAACACTTAAATATACAAATTTTAATCGATAAATAAAAATAAATAATTCTCTGTAGGTTTGATTTAAAAACTCGCGACTGTATTTTATTTTTATCTGTATTGCGTGCCATCTACATATTAGTAGCAAACTAAATACTCCGTGTGCCATCTGTGATAAAAGCTATAAGTATTGAGTGACATTTTGAATGTCATTTTTTGTGTAAATATTTTTATTTTTGTGATAAGAAATTCGATTTATTTAATCTCACAGTGCATGACGAATGAAATTAATCGAATTAATTTTTGATGGTTAGTTTATATGCGTTTTTCGCTCATTTAAATTTACGAATTTATTTTATTTTATGTTTTGACAATTTTTTAAGGTTATGTTGAATGGGATTCGTTGTTGTTGCGCGTATAATACTGGGATTTGAACTGTAAGTCGTTAACCGTTTGGTCAATCCATAATTTTGAAGCAACGGTGCTTAAGAAATATCCTAAAATTACATAAAAGTTTGTGATTATGAAATTATACTAAGCGAGATAGAGTTTAGAAGGAATTGTTGTAAATGCTAAGGTAATAATTTAATATATATCTCACCCATTTTATTCGACACCATAAAACCAATTCCAACTTGATAAAAAATATTGGGCTGGTTCGCTGCTGGACACAGAAGCACAGTAGAGAAATCACACATTTGGTTTTCAATACAATAATTTGCGTCCTCTTTAAACGGGTCGATGTACTTCCGATCTGTACAGACAAAAAACTCTTTAGGCACCACCGTTCCTTGTCTTTGCTTAAGATCATTGCACTCCTTTAATTCGGCCGCAAGTTTAACCATTTTACTCAACCGGTTCCAACCGAGAACATAACATCCCTCTCTTCTGTACTGATCGTCGCTATTCGGTAGACAAATGGACTGGGCATACCGATTGAACAAAATTGGTTCGGACAATACCAGCAACGACTTTTTCAAATGTTTGTACTTCGTGGACGTGAAATTTTCCTTTACGATTCTCGCCACCGCACGATTTTGCGTATTCACATTATCGTTTAACAAAGTTTGCGTTTGACCATTCGAGCGAATCATTAAATTTTTATTGGAAAACGGTTCAAATGGTTCTTGAGGCACTAGAACTAACCGTGGATGTATAATCGATCCGGTTGCGCGATACAGTGGAGTTCCATTTCCTGAAAAATTACGTACCATAACCGAAACCAGCCACGGAGTTTCGGTTAATTCCCAGTCTCCCATTCCACAATTATTCTTGTAATTATTGAACTCGAGCTAAAATATAGAAACATTTCCACATTACAACTATGCGACAATCCTCAAACTATTCTAAACTCGTACATTTTCGATAGGCTTACAAATCGATCGAAATACTGGAGACGAAAATTTTGGGATCCCATCAAAAGCTTTAATACCTTTTGCCCCACATCGATAGTATTTGTAACCGTTTTCTGAATCCGTTATATCCGTATTATTCGGCACTGGATAATTCATAAATTCACGAAGTTTTAATTTTATTCCGGTGATACTTAAATTGGGAGCCACAGTGCTTGGGCTTGTCGTCGGCTTTGGGCTTGCTGTCGACTCAGCCACAGTGCTTGGGCCTAGCGTTGACCCGGCCACTATATAAATTTGGAGCCATGCCAAAACAACACTTAACTTTGCTATAATCATAAACGCGTACATTAACGTCGCTTGTTTTAATCACAACTAAATTCAGTTGCAATGTGTGAGTTGATTTTTTTTGTACCGAATGCTGCTGATAAGAGACTAAATCATGCGAGTACAATTTCATATTTGGTGGATGTGTAGGAAGTACATTCATTAATCATATTTTGGATTGTATTGACGAGTGGGAGTGGAAAATATAGTTTCCGATAAAACTTAAAAAAGTTAAAATTTATAATGGCTAATGGTTAATTATGGCAATTTTCAAATAATTATTGGTACCGTTGAAAAAGTTCGTGGAAAGTTTTTTGTTAGCTTGAGTTCGTTAGTAGAAAATTATGGATGACTTCAAACTTGTCTCAGCATTTAGTTTTATCTTTGCCGGATGACATCAAATAGCTTTTCACTAACGCGCCTAATTAAATTATGTTAAAATCGTCACAGGTGATTTGAAGGCTAATAACGACTGGGACACAGGAATAGAGCTTTTAATCTTCAAGCAAAAAAAAACAAATTTCCAAACGAAATTCAGTTAAACAAAAAAATTAAAAATTATTTGCCTACGTCGTTATAGTGCTGCTGTAGTGGACCAATTAAGTGGGAATTTCCTGTTTCTTTACGTATAATCTTATCTAATTCTTTTGAAAAGATTACTTTAAACTCTTCCAGATTATTTAAAATTTATCTTTATCTAACCTTTAGTCGCATTTTCATAAAGCGACATTAATTTCAATAATCAAAAATTAATTACTATACTGAAAATGGTACACGGATACAAATTATAAGTCGGCGGTGGATTCAATACAATGTTTAGGTTCGCGGAAATTTGCTCATGGGGAAACTGTGCTACACGATGTCGGTAAATGTCCAACAAGCATATAACCGTAATTATCTCAGAAATCCATGATCAAGAACAGTTTTGAGAATAGAATCGTTGGACTGAGGTGCAACCTGTCTCAAACAAAATCATAATGAGAGTTTTTACATTAGAAACTATTCCTGAACCAATCTCGTGAGTGCCGAATTTAATTGGTTACGTCTAAGAATTGCATATATTGGGTCAATTAGATCACCGTCAAACGAATAGAACACAAAATAACAATTAGTTGCGCTTTACATTATTTATAAACTACTCATTCGCCCGGTGTTACTTTTCGTAAGGCATAAACTGAAGAAAATCCAGGTGGTGTATGTCACAGTGTAAGGTCGATACTCTGGAGCGGTGATCTTGAACAATATCTGAATTTTAGATAATATAGAATTTTGGAATTGGAAGCAAGCAACCAATGGCAAGCGTGCCAGTGATAATGTCCATCCATTGGACATTACCAGAAAACAATATTAACTTTATTTATCAGGATTGTACGAACCATAAAAATGCTAGGTAGGGATGTTATCTCTCGACTCGAGGGCTTGTGAAATTCTGATTGAATAACTGTGTCTTAACGATTGTGGCATTTAAATTATCTAAATGTGTTGAGCTTTATTGATTAAAGCAAGATGAGCATGAAGCTTTATGTAATGCCATCCACGAATGATATTGGCAAGAAATAAAAGTATTAAATTGATAAGGATCAGAGTACTGAATCCAGCTTGAAAGTAATATCCGCACATTTATCGATAATACCAAAATTTCAGCAACTTTACAAGCAAATTTCAAGGTAAATGGAATTAAATTTTAATGGTACTCACATCAAAATAGCATTTTGAAGGACCCAAGTCACAATTTTAGTAGTAGTAGTAGTAGTAGTTAACGATCCACAATTTTTTGTTTGCCAAGCAGTGGGATTTTATGTTGAGTGCCCTGGTGCTGTTATTAAAAAAGTTTCCAGAAAATCATTAAAACTCTGTCAATCATAATGGGGCTCGATTTTACTAAAGGAATTAAACTACTTTTTTCGCTACTTAGCTACGTTTGCTGTTGCAGACCTGCATTGCTCGTTTGGTAATCAAACCTTCTTATTTCGTCATGTTATAGATCTTATCATAATCTTTGCAATTATTATTTCTAATTCCTGAAACTTTGGACTGGAAAGAATGGCGTCAAGTAAGTCCGCTTTTCTGTTTATTTACGGATTACTGAAAGACTAGACATTTTTTGATCTTTGTGATTATTTTAGGTACCGCCCGAACATAAAACTTTGCTAGAGTAGACCTATTAGATTGCAAGCCTCCGTGTCTCAACAACAATAGTTTTAATGAAAATTTACTAAATTAAGTAATTGGTAATAAGGCCAAGCTACAGAACTTGAGCTTTGCGTTCATATCAAAAGAACAAAATTTGAATGTAAAAATTTCTTCAAAATGGCTGGTTAATATTGAGGATTTTCTATTTACACTATATGTGCTGCACCATTTGCGAAGTTAAACAATTCGGCATTTTTGTTGCACTATTTTGGCAAACGTCGCCCCAACCTTTTAGCGGAATGGGATTAAACTAATCGAGACCACTTAAAGATTTGTTTAATTACCCTTCTTTACCCCTAACGTGGTTTTATATAAGCATAAATATTTAATTAACACATTACTCGAGAAGCATATTTGAGAATTAATAAATTTTAAATTTATTATCTGGATTTTAGGCCTATCGATGTGCTATATCAAAAAGTTTCGTTAGAAATAGTTGCATTAGGCCTTTACAAGGTTTTACACTAGGACTAAAATATTAAGCTTCGTAAGTAACTTTGATATGAAAACCAATGGATTGCATCGATGGATTTACGAGTGATATTTCTTAAATTTTCTCTAAACTACTAAAAATTGCTCGAAAGTATTGAAGGCTTATTTTATAATTGTCACACTTGAAATGTTATGTAGACAATTGACAAATTAGTAGACAAATTAGCGATAATTTTTTAAAAGTCACTTTTGTCAGGGATTCCGCCACTCATAGCCCAGTTTATATAATGGCTGCTAATCGGACTTCTACACGATATTTTTTACTTCAACTGTGAACCATTATTTCGTGTCAATCAGAGTATTTGTCTTAGAGGAATGAAGAAGAGAATAAACTTCCCAAATTTTGGACAACTTGGCATTCAACCGCACCAATTTCAGTAAAAAATTTAACAAGGTGTCCCATAAAAATATGTTATTGAAACTCAGGGCTCTTAATTTTCAACTTCAAAGTTTACAAAGGGTAAAATAACGTTGTTGTCAAGTGCTTTTCATACATTCGGAGTATCGCAGGGCAGTCATTTAAGACAAATTTTATTCATTCTGTCCATTCATTTACATTGATTTGTAATCAACATCTCTAATATATCTGTGTATGCCGACAATATGCAAATTAGTAAAAAACTCTTCAGGTTATGAGTTATTCTCGTAAGTGTGCCTATTCGTCGACAGAGTTACTTTTATCCGGGACTTTAGGTTTACCTGTGATTCAGAACTTAACTTCGTAGGTTACCATCGCTAACCTACATAGTTAACATGGTAAATAATTACCACTTACCGCACTACGTAGATTATTGAACACTTTGTATTTTAAAGACACTGAGTAAATGTCAAGTTCTTGCACATTTCATTCATCCACTAAGTGCTGTCTGTGGTGTTAATTTTTCTTATTCTTATATTATTATTTATTTATATTGATTTTTTTATACTTCACTTTATTTCGGCTCGCTGATATTTTTAACTTAATCTATTTGCGGTATAGATCCAAATGTCAATATCCTTTTTTTTCATAAGAGGTAAGGTCCTTTGGAATTATTAATATTATTTATTTCGAAAGTAAATTGAGAACTCATTTGCGAATATATATTTGGTCAAAGCTGGCATTGAGCAAGGATCTTCAGCCATAATCGTTGTAATTTGACCGATCTTTTATTTCATATAGTAGACAAATTAGTACGTTGCGTTCATCGTAAGAGTAAGGATGTTGTGGTGTTGGTTATTCGGTGCAGGATTACGTCGGTCTGTTTAAATATGTCAGTTGTAACATTCCAGATTTATGATGAATATTGAGATGCCATCACGAACGAGTATGTAGTGATTTTAGCCAAATCTAGGTTTAGATGGAGTTTTACATAGGTTTGCCGGAAAGGTTTTTAGGTATCGCCGATTTTATTATGTTTCAATCTTCCTCCACAGAATGGGGTAATTTTTGGCTTCTAAGACTTCTGATTTGCTAATTTCGAAGCTAGCTCAAGTATGCGATATTTGCAAGTTTCGCACCTTTCTGAAGTTATCCCAGAAAAACCCAGGAAAACAAAAAAATCATTAGGCTCTCATCTGTAATTTGCCTTGGACTAATATAACTTGTGTGGAATTCGACTCGTGGTCATGTTAGCGAGCTGTGATTGAAATACCCATAAGATTGGTATTTTATGAACGGCACTGTAAAGGTTTGAGTAAGTAAAATTTTGATTTTCTTTAGGAATTGAAAGGGATTTTCTGTGGAAGTTGGAAATTTTCCTTTTTTTATACTAACGTTATTTTAATCAGAATTTAAGTATTGTTGGCTTGAATAAAATGTTTACCTACACTTAATGTATTTGCTATTTAATTTCTGTGCTGGGGAGCCTTTGGGCTTTTAGAGTTATCTGATGAAGTTTTATTGAATGATATTTAGGACTAACCTCATATACATCAGTGCCGTTGAGACCTACTATCATAATGACCGCGTATTTTTCAATTACCAGAAAGGGATCAGAAGCGACGCTGGCGCTGCGTTTGGTCTTCATCTCTTTGATGATAAAAAAGTAGATTTTGAACATAACGATGGGGTTCGGTTTGGTTTACCGTAATAAGGGGAAAGAAAAAACTGGCCATGCACCTACATAAATTAAATATTGAATTGGGTACAATCAGATTTTATGGGTTGGAAATCTGTTATGAATCGGCGAATGCGAGTGTTTCCAACTTCATTGAGCTTTCGAAACCACAGACCTAATGTTATTGCGATTTTATTTAGAGCATATGCCGGAACAAAATATTCTATTTGCTAAACTGTGAATTACCAATTGCCTTAAAGCTCTTTTCGTACAGCACTATATTCGGTTTGGAGTTTACAAATTTTGTGCTTGAACAGTTTCTGACTTACAGAATTTCATTTATACACTAGCATTTTTCCTAAAATGTTTTATATAATTTCGGGTTCCGAAATGTTTTTATTTGCATTCTCTAATTATTTTGAAGCTCCTCCGCAATGAAACAAAGTCTAGTAATTCTGCGAACTGCTAAGGTAGCTAAGGTAAAATACCATTTGATCTTGTATTGAGAAATCTTCAACGCTCGCAAGCTGCATAACCTAGTTTAAAAAATAACTATTTAGTTTATTCCAACCATTTTTATTGCTAGGAATTGTCCAAATTTGGTTCCAGTGGACCTGTTAAAGTTCATCATAGGCTTCAGACTTCTTTAATTTGGAAAAGGAAAGGAAAGTCCAACCACATTCAAGAAAACCACATTGCAGTTAATTTGAAAAAGGATTTACAATTATTTTTCACATTTTTGTATGTATTGCAAGATTATCACAAATAACTCCTTAATCTTAATTTACCTCTCGATTTTCTTTCAAGGGGCGCCATTGTTGTTTCCACTGTACCATAAAGCAACCCCAAACACAAAATAAAAAGTTTTACACTTTTACTGAATTTATTTTTCTTATAAATTTTAATGGATTCTCATCGAATCGATGTTTGACGATTTGTTATACTTGCGTCTATATACACGCAGAATATTCCATAGCGCGCTTTCCTTTATGTATATAGATTTTCATGAAACAAAAATTTCTTTTTCTTATTTTAGTTTTGTTTAATTCAACCATAAACATTTTGTTTTTGTTGCTGCGTTGTTTCGGGTTTTCCTTTTTTTATCAATAAAAATTATTTTCTATACTTGGATAGCTTTTATCTTCCGTTGATTTGATTTGTAATTTGTTTTATATTTTGCTTTAAAAAGAAGAAAATTTTCTTTTCTCAATTTTTCCTTCGTTCGTTCGGTCGTTATTTTATGCTTTTGGTGTATAGTAGTATATCAGCGAGAGGGCAAGAGTTTATTTTACTATAATATTTGCGATGTGGATTTTAATGGCCATGGCTTGCGATTATAAATTAATGTGGCATACTTAAATTTTTTATATTTGTTGATAGGATTCATAAAATTTATCGTGCAATTTTGTATACATAAAAATTGTATTCGAGTTGAAAGATTAAAGCTTTAAATCATTTATATGAAATCAACGTCCGTGATTTAATATTACATCAACGTAGATCTACATAATGAATAATTGAGTGATTTTAATAATGATAATTAAATGTTTTTCCTTTTTATTCATATACATTATTTTCACTTAAGCACACAATTGGGGCGGGACACTTAACAATGGGGTGAAAATTGTTGGCTTGTTATATCTTATGTACAGGCTGTTCTGTTCCTCATATCAACACGTTGGATCCCTATTTATACATAAAAATTTATGGCCAAAACATCAGTGTGTGATGCTTTTTAATTACACTAATTATAACCATCGTATATATACTCGTATATATTGTACATATGAATACTAATTTAATACTAAATAGTATAGTAAAACTAAATTAGATGCGATAATGATAAAATTTTGAACATATAAAATTTGATATAAATAAACACAAAATCATTTTTATTTTTCTAAATAATAAATTGTTATTGTTTAAATATAATTACGAAATTAATGTAATGAATAATAATAAAGTAAATATTTAAATCACGTACGATATCCATTCGCTTGTAATTAATTTAAATATAATTAAAAATAATTTTTTGACATAAATTTATTATTTTTATTGTAGTTTTAGCACTCACTAATAACACATTTTCCAATCCAAAATTTTAGTTCGATTTTACTGAGTCAGATGTGATGTTTTTATTGTCGTTGGCACATTATTTGCCACTGTCGTTTTTGGTTGAGATTTTTATGAGCGATGACGTGCTGAACGATGATTAATATGGTGTTTTACATGATTTACGAATAGTTCTGTTTACATAACGCCCAAAAACGTTTATTTAGTAATTTAAATAATGGATTATGGTTTTTCCTATTTGCATATTTTTTAGCACAAACCGAAGCTTTTTTGCACGCACCGAAATAGTTAGGAAATAAAAATACTCGTACTCATACTTACTTTACAATTACAAATAATAATTATCTTTTAAATGTTTGCCAGTGAGTGACACATAGATAGTAGTTTCTAAAGAAAAAACGTAAATTAAATGTTTATTGCTTACCTAGAAGTTTTAATATTGCTCGTCATAAATCAGCTTTAACCGTCAGCATCGAATTCGATTCGGTCATCCGGCCTTTCGAACGTTAAAATGGCTTTGGAATGTATTAATTTTAGTAGATTTTACTGCAGGATTGTAAAACACACATAAGACTCCCAATAGCTGCTGCGCAAGTATAAGAAAACATTCTGCCCTGCGAAATAATTTTGTGATGCACCTGTCTGTATACCGAGTGATTTTTTTAAACTGAAACTTTCAAATATCTCGGAAAATTAACACACTACGAAAAAAGTGTCTATTATCAAAATTTAATCATTCCGAGAGGAACATACATTAAAATACGTTACGAACATACGTTAAAATTAGGACCCCTCCTTCCCTTTTTGTAAATAGGGCGGGGGGTAACTTTGAAATTAAAATAGGAACCCCTATTTTTTATTGCAGATTCGGATTCTACGGCTTAAAGTACGTAAGGTTTCTTTAAAACATTTTCTCGATTCATGATAGATGGCGCTGTAATAACGATATTACATTTTTCAAATAAAAGATTTTTTTTTTGTATTTTGTTTTAAAAATATCTGAATAACTGGGAAATTGTTACCTGTAGAAATGTAATTGGCTGATGAATAAACTACTTTCAGCGTAACCTCGGAACAACGACGTGGACGTAGCAGTTTTCTGTTCCCTTCGGGATGCTTGATTAACGTGAGTCTTCTGGTCTCTCATGCACCACCGCTCATCATCTTTCAATTAAATTAAGTGCTCAAAATGATGGGCTTTGACTTCAATGCACTTATTAATCCGCATTTCAAATGAATGTACACCTGAGAAGCGTGAGCTAAGGAATAATATAAAAGTTACATTGCGCTGTTAATAGCAGACACTTAGTTACATCTCTCGTTGCCGTATTTGCTTAATCAACCAAATTGAATTTGCTTGTAAAAATTACACCGAGACTGTGGTCAGATTTGAATGCGCTTACTCTAAACTACTGATTTCGAAGCTACATGTATTTTCAATGCATATCTCAAGTTTTGTTTGATCAACTTTGCAGAGTCTAAAATGGGCACTTTATATTAACTTGCAAATCACTAAAAATTTCACGCAGTATATATACAAATAATAATATTCCTAGTATGTGTGGTTTAGGCTTTGGGACATTAGTATACTCGCATAGCAGTTCAGTTGTTATAAAGGATCTTAAGAAGACCGAAATAATATTTTATGGCACTAAATATGGAATGTTGTCTATGGTCGTTTACCTTAAGTTCCGGGGTCAGTTGGATTTAACACGAATACAATACAAGCTCCGACACAAAATTCGCCAAGTAGAAGTCGCAGAAAGGTCATGATGTTGTGAATGAAGAGAAATTGATTGCCTCGGCTTTTCCCATTACACTGTTAGGCACGGCAGCGATGTTTTTAGCAGACCTTGCGTTTCGGTGACATATGATTGTTGGTTGATTATTTATCGTACCGGTTGACTCGAATTTGGTCAGCAAACGTCGAATAGTCGATTCGGCAGCAAGGTTACGGCAACATACACTATAACCTATCAAAGTTTGAGCGTCCCTACCGAAAGGCCGTTTATTATATATGACATCATCATTTACTTTCTTTTACGTAGTAAACAAGTAGAGGAGTGAATAAGTTGTGGCCAACATCCGACTTTCTTTTACCACTAATGTGAACATAATGAAATATAGTTAAGCTAATGATTTGCAGCTGCGTAGCTATATAGACGGTGTCAATGAAAATTTGTAGAAAACTTTCCAGCGGAACACCATTTATTAAAAAAAATATGTTTTTGTGCATATAATTTGAAATTCGCGACGCTAGCTACAAAATTGGCTTTATCCTGTGCATAGAATTATAAATGAGTTCCCGTCTTTTTAACAGTATAATAGTAGAGTTTCTGTAATGTAGATTGTTTACAACTACACGAAGCTCTGAAAGCTTCGCAGCTCCTTTTTATTTGCTAAATTTCTCGTATTTCACTTTTGAACGTGTTTACTTATTTTTTTAAGCTCACACGAATACACCATTTCCAACAATCCTGCATACCGAATAGACTGTTCAAATATTCACGCTGACCAGGTTCAGGGCAGTTGAAATGTTGACTCGATTGTACCCAATGGTTATGTGTGACGTAACATATTGCCGTTTAGGACATTTAGAAGATAGATTTTGACTTTATGAAAGCATAGCAGTAGGCATATCCAAATACAATGACATACCAATATTATTTACCAGGGGGCCGAGCTTTGTTTTTTAATCTCTTTCGCAAAACAACTTTAATTCCATTTTATTTTATTCGGCTGAGATATAAAAATCGATGTTGCCGAGGTAACCGTCGTCGCTGTCACTATCAAGACTTATAGAAATTTCGTCAGGAGCGTTAAATGCTTCTTTCCACACAACATTATACGTGCGACGGTCATTTTCATAGGTAGTAACAGAACTTTCGAGCTATTTTGTCGTTTGACACGGAAAAATGCTACGTACAACATACCGTGATTAAAGACAGGTGTAAGAAGGTTGACGGCAACAAATTCGAATGTTTGCCCAAATATCCGATTTTAATCCAAATCATTGATAATTTCATCAAATTTTTGTTTCGCAATTCGAGCGACGAAATCCGGACGATCTTGAGCGGACTGCTGTATGATAACTCCATTATCAGATATAATACGCGCTGCTTCTTTAATTACTTTCCAATCGGGATTACATCAATCGGGATGAAGAAATCTGGCGATCCAAGACGACGAACAATAGCCATTGCATCTTCGAAATATTCAGTATAGTAACGCGTTGATCCGGTAAATGATGATGGTAGTATTATTTTTTCACCAACAACTGCATTCTGTTTCGCAACTAGGTCGTTGATAAATCGGGTAACACCTGCGTACTGGTCGGCTAAAATAGTTTTTTGATTAAAATTGATCCATTGGATGCGCTTACTAACTCGAATGAAAGTATCGACGAAATATTGTTGAAAAAGTCGTCCACCAAAATGTACAGCGTTGAAATCTGTTTGACGCAGGTCGATTGTTAAATTAGTTTGCAAAGAAAGGCTTTCGGTGTGTTCAGGTCGAAAAGCTATACGATATTGCGCTAGTTCAAGTCGTTCGACTTGCATAAGGTATTCGAAGTGGCATACCCACGGTATATCCTAACGTTCCGGCTGGATAAAACAATGGGTAGGTACAGGGCTCCACACGATGTTCGATATTTTTCAAAATGACAACATCTTTGCCACATTGTTTTACAACCATTTCATTTGACGGGAAACTTTGATCGGCGTTAAGCGTAAGAACAACGCATACTTCATTACATTCAGGAGGGTTGAATCGTCTAGAATCCACACCATCTGGCACTGTTAAAATGAGCTGCACATTTGTAGGTTGTAGTTCCAGTGCAGTAGCACGTTCATTTATATCATCCTCCACTTCTCGCATCCTCATGTAACTTTGGGCATAAATATGTTGTTCTCGCAATATTTCCTCCAACAGATCCATCAATTCACGACTGAGTCCATAATTTAGAGGATGCGCATCGGACTCTAAAAAGTACATTTGGCCATGTGAAGGTGGTTCAAAATCATCTTGAGTGGTTTGTGTCGGATGAGCCGCCATATTCATTTTGTGATAAACATGTCCAGCCGCTTTGCTGCTAAAAATGTTACGACTATTGATGGTTCGATCATCGCTTACGTTGAATGAAGCTAAAGCGAACATGAGTTTAAGTTTCGCATTCGTTTGTGAAACTCATTAGCGAGCGGGTGACGTCGTAAAAAAGGCAAACCAATTCATTTGGAAACTGTGGAAGTGGCAACACATTTCGACCATGCAAGCACCAATCTCCAAATGAATCACCATTATTTGCTACTCTTTCTTCGGGGAAATGGAGGGCTCCGCAGTTAATACATACAACGTTGAAGAGTCCCAATGATTTGTAATTAATGGTGGCGTAGTTTACGGCATCTTTGTAGGTTCGTACTGGATTCTGTACCATAGCTCGTTGCCGTCGAACATTGCGACGGCGTTGTTCTTCTAATCACAGATTTCGTTGTGCATCATTTTCGTTTGCGATTCGCTGTGAAGATCGGTTTCGGTCTTGTTCCAAGCGATGATTACGTTCTTCATCATTTGCGTTTGCGATACGATGCGCATTTATTCGTTGCATTTGATCAAGGTGTTCTTGGGATTGAGATTGATTAAGTATCATAATTAGCTCAGACATTTTTTCCATGCCTTTTGCTTTAGCCTTTTGCTATCTTGCCTCGTTCTTCGATTCGATTTTGTACATTGAGATTGTACACGAAATTAAAATTCCCGAGCAAATGTTTAATGTATGTGATCTAGATCACAGCATGTTTATATCGAAATTATGATGAGTATATGCATGTTGATGGGTTCAAATGAACAAACTGGGCTTTCCGATTTCAAAACCGATAATAAATATCATAAATACCATAAGTTTTCATGTGTTGCTGACTGCGTAATCGCCCTAAACGATCGTGAGTAAATTTTTAGATGGGGGAAGTAAGTTCGGCAAATTAGTGCCTACAAAAATTAAAGGATGTTAAAGAGTTAGGTAAAATAATAAATACTAAAATTCATGACGTCTTTAGTTGGGGATATGGTATTCAAGCCTAAGCTATTACCACCGCCTCTATTCGTCCGGAATGAATTTAACTCAGCCAACCGGCGCACGATAGTCTTAAGTGGAATGAGCGGTATGAGTGGGACTAATAATGGCAAAAATAACTTTTACATGTGCCAACACAATAAATATGCATTTCTTGGATTGGGATATTCATTCAAGCATTCGAGCTAAAGTTGAAAAAATATTTTGTAGAGTAGACCAAACGCTCGCTTGGATTTGCTTAGATTTAGATCATAATTTGACGAATTAATAATTTTATCTGTGCTTCAAATGAAATACATTGGAATTCACATTCATAAATACTTTTACAATTGTTCCACTATTTTTATTGGTTTCCATGTTGCTATGCGGCTGAAATTGAGTATCTATTATAGATATGTCAAATGTTAAATTTCTGTAATCGTTAGATCAGGCATCGTGATAAACTGGTATCGGTTCACAGTCTCAATGTCGCGATAATAAATGTGACAAACCAAAAAAGTCGTAGTGAAAATATCTGCGACGTTCTGGGGCTTGGCCTCAAGCTATGCCCACTCTTCAATTCATTATTACAAATTTTCTCCCGCGTAAGATTTGAAATATTTCTAACGAATTTATTCTATATTTCTACGACCCCGAATTTGCTGAGTAAATAAAATTGCCCTAAAATATGTTCTTAGATCCTCGTGATCTAAAGTTTTCTACACTAAATATGAGAATGGGTTTTATTTATCGTGATTCACAGACACACCACTGAGGATCACCATAAGAATATATAGTTTTTAATAATCTCAAATTAGAGCAACTTTTCTAATGGTTGACATGAACTACTGGTTATATATCTGGATATCGTCTTTTCGATCTTTAACCGGACTTCTTGAACTAAAATTTTTTCGAACGAGTATTCAAAATTATTATTACTCAAATGTTGTTGAAAATCATAATTTTTGAATTACTGAACTTATATTTTATTAATTATTTATAATAATTTACTGTGAGTATTTAATTTGAAACCTATTCGGTTTAATTATGACCATGGTCCATGGTGCAGTTAAATCGAGTTACTCCAAAATGTTGATCTTTACCCTTAAAACGAAAGTTCAAGAACTAGGTTTCCATTTGAATTGTAAATATAAATAAAATCAAAAGCCAAAATTGCCTTTCTAGGTTTCTTTTATGACAAAAATAGTTCAGATGTAATAGTTTTTTGTGGTAAGCGGTACAGAAATCGGCTACTATTCTACCCACTATGCGACCTACTCGTGCTTCAAAATTTTTGAAACGATATTTTTCCCCATTTTTATCCGTTTATCTATATTTTACCGTATGGTTGCAATTTTAGAATTCCTTATTGCAATTGGCACAGCTTCCAACTGAATTTGCAATTATTTTAGATTTATAATGAAAATAGGCAGCCGTTTTGAATGTATTCCAATGGAATTTCATTAAATCTCGGGCTTTCACGAGGGCCAATATTTTGTTATTTTAAAATATGAAGGAGACCTTTCAGACACACTACCTTCGATTAAAAACGACAAAAATTTTAGTTGACAAATGGTTTATTGTTTTTTTTTATTATTTCTCCGCTGGGATTCATTTTTGTTTTACAATGTAAGTATTTTGACCATATGTCTTCAAACAAATTAAGATGTTCTTCGAAGATTTACGTCCCAAAAATGTTTCCTAACGAAAAATATCAATTTTAATCGTAAGACATACATATATCATCTTTAGTTTATTTGACAAAGGTAGAGGCCCACAAAAAGCTATTATTACCCGCGCCTATAATACAAGATATCCATCTTGTTGCCCGTAATTTTGTTCGCCAACATAATTTTTTCTGTTCAACATGTGGTTATAAATATTATGTTGTTCATTTTTTGTGTTTACCTGATAAAATTATATCGTTGAGAGATTTTTATTTTTATTTTAATTTACTACCGAAAACAACTTGTATAATATACCGACCGATATGATGTACTCATACAGTGAATTTCCTTAAATATTCAACGAGGTAATAAAACGTTTTTCTACAGAAAATTTCGTATGTGGAAGGCCATTAAAATTTACATCAATATAATATGTTTTATTGCCGGTTATATGCTTTAAATATTATTTTTTAAGGAACGATTTCAATGGTGCATATCCCCCTGCCGCATATTAAAATATGTGGCAATAGTGAAATTTAATAAATTATTTTGTATGGTGGTGGCAGAACATATTAACGTTTTGTTAGCGATATAAATTCAATTGCTGGGATCGCTTGCTCTCCGTTGGAAATTCCGGCGGCTAATGTCTCGAATTATTTTAAGATTTTGTCGTATATCGTTGTTAATTTCGTATTCTTTGCTAATAGGACTTGTAGTAAAACTTAAAAATAAGCATCCCAATAATTAGTTTTCTACTTCCGATTTCCAACGATTTAATTATTTTTGGCTGAAGTAACCGTTTTTCTCGATTTTGTCATTAAGAACAAATTATTACTTTGTTTTGCGTAGTACTAAAATGGCGAGGTGATTACCCACACTTGATTTCTAAAATGAAATACTAACATTATACCGGTATTTTGGTCAAAACTGACTTGTATAATCAAATCATTGATCCTGCTTAAATTTCAAAAAACAAACAAGTACAACCCGTGCGGATGCACCTATTTAAAATATCTTTACTTTAAGTTTTTCAGGCCCCCGGAATTAAGAGGAAATTTAGTTAAAAAGATTTTTATTGTTATAATTGGACAGGAATGGAAAGCCATCGGGGGAATTTTTTTCTCAATTACACAGCAAGATATAGGGATTGTCTATACTTTAAGCCAAAGATGTTGTCAAAACGATCTGTGAAAATTCGGGAAAAGTTTATACCCACCTGTTCTTTAGTTTTGTGAAAGCTCATTTATATGTATATATATAAACGTTCGTTCTTTTGAAAACATTTGTGGAAGTTGATTTCCACCAAAAACATTGGAATCGTCAATTTTTATAAAACTTAAATTTACATGTTGCATTTTCATTTGGGTTAGATATTGTCTGCTACACCCATCAGTGGAATGTTACAACGTACTATGTGAAATTATGGGCAAATTATGAGCTAGATAAATGCTCTATTAAAAAAATATAGGCCCCATCCATTCCAAATCAAATGTTGAAATCTGCTAGCTTTAGATAAAGTTAACAGAAACCTTTTTAAAGTATATTTAAAACCGAATTTAAAAATAAAGGTTAATTTTAGGCTAATGGGCATTTATCATTAAAAAATTATTTTGCTCCATTCGTTTCTGATTAAGAATTGAGCTTTTCTATTTTGAAGGTCATAACAGAATCCAAATAAAAAACGGGTTGGAAATCTACTTTAGAACGCAAAAACAAGGGCTATTGTCTATTGTCTCATTATCTAGTTTAAGACTCCAGCCATTCTAGAAATTTTAGCCTATAGCCCACTTGTATTTACATTAGGCTCCTGCTGGCTGGAAAGTGAAATGGACTAGCTCAATGTTCTATAAGAAAGTGAAGTTTTACATTATTTAACATAACATTTGACTAGCCTACAGAGAGCTTTTAAATATTCACAAGATACTAAATCATGTGTTGTGTTCAAAATTTGGTTTTGATTCAATTTTCGATTTAAGTTCTGCTATAGGTTTTATTGAATAAATCCTGTGCTTTGTCAAGTGACCGTTTAATTATTTTATTTTACGTTCTAAATATAATTTTCTATCCTTTTTTTGATTTTGGTAGCAGAACCTTGCCTTAAAATGGAAAGTCGAATGTTTTATCAAAAATAAGGGAAGTCCAAAATTTTTGATGTGCCAAAGTTTTTGTTGGAACGGATAGAACCTAAAATTGTTTAATATAATTTTTAATTTGCCTAAGTAAAATTCATATGAACTGACCAAACATTTTATTAAATGACGATTTTATTAATGGACCTGACAATGATTTTTCACACCGACTAATTTTCGTGAATCTTAATAATTTAGTTATACATATTATAGTTAATTTAGTTAAGATGATTTTCAGAATGAATCCGGACTGATATCGAAGGTTTGATCAACCACGAGTATAAAAATTAAAAAGTACAAAAAATGTTTACCCGCGATTTACAAAGTCTGTATGTTGAGTATAGCCTACAATTAGTTAAAAACGAAAGACATCGATTCGTACGCATCAAATGAAAAAGCGACGAACCTGATAATGGAACATACATAATGGAATAGTAATTTATTCAAAATGGCATCGAATACTGCACACAGTGTGTTCTAAATTATTGAATATTGCATTGTCATCGAGCACTAAGCTGTTCTGTAAGTTTGAGCGCTCTAGCAAGCCAAGAAGTTTGGTGAAAATTTGGTTGCAAAATGCGATCTTTCTATTTTATTAGCAATGTCGGGTGGGTCATCTGTTGGCCCAACGCATTTTAGTTGTCCAAATTTATTATGAAAATTCTCGTTCGAAGTCAACAACATTTCGTAAATTACGTGAGAGTTTTGGTCGACATGGACGTCCTACTGAGCGTGCAATTGGCAAAATTATTGATCGTTTGGAAGAAACTGGTTAGTGGAAGGTTGTAGACCGTATCAACATGTTCATCCAGTTCGTACTTCTGATGCAGTTGAAGCTGTTAGTGAAAGTGTTCGTAATGAACCAAGTACATCAACCAGGCATCGTTCACAAGAATTAAGCATTTCATGAACCACATTACGACGCATTTTGCATGTCGATCTTCATTTGCATCCATACAAAATTCAACTAACTCAAAAATTGAAGCCACCAGACCATTTAAATCGTCGTCGTTTTGTTCATTGGATGCTTGAACGAAATGAAGGTTTTTCATCAAAAATCATCTTTAGCGATGAAGCTCATTTTCATCTTAATGGAAACGTCAATAAGCAAAATTGTCGAATTTGGGAAGCGGATAATCCTCATGTTATTCACGAAGCGGAAGTTCATCTTTAAAGAGTCACTGTTTGGTGTGGTTTATGGGCTGGCGGCATCATTGGGCCGTTTTTCTTTGAAAACGAACAGGAAAATGCTCTTACAGTGAATGGGGAACGTTGTGGCCCAAATTGAATGAATTGCGTGTCAACTACCTTTGGCTTCAACAAGACAGAGCGACATGCCACATAAGTCGTTCAACAATCCATTTATTGTCAACCAAATTAGCTGATCGCATAATTTCAAGAAATTGTGAAGTTCCTTGGCCTTAAATGGCATAGAACCACCTTTCCTTATCAATAAAAATTTTTGACTTTTCATTCCAAAATGTCAGTTTTATTTACCAATAAAAAAGTACTAACAGATGGCCCACCCTGTAGTATACAATATATACATGCTCAACGTGATCTTGATTTGCACTCTCGAACTAAAATATTTTACACAGTAAATACATAATTTTTTCCGAAGATGACGGAAAAAAATACAAAACGTGGGTTAGATTTTAGATTTTCTTGTCAGGTTTTGATTCTGGATGTGGTACAGGATTTTTAGCACTCGCGGTCAATATCAAATAAATTATAAAGCTGCTGGTTTGTCTTGTTATATCTACTCCTTAAATCACCTTAATTTCTACAGAATTTCCTACGTTGTACTGCCTGTGGTAAAAGATTTTGTTGCGAATTATTTTGATAGCGTTGCGTTTTATTCTATTTAATAGTTGTATGGTGGTGCCAAATGCACCAGACAAAAACAAGGACTAAAGGAGTTCATAACATTTAAAGTTGATTCAATTGAACACACGGAACTCGTGAGTGTATTTTTTAAAATTACTTAATAAGTTCGGTGCATACTGTCCCACTTCAGCTCTTTAAAGCTGTGTTTAATTCATTAATGGGTTTTAGGCTATTGCCAAGTTGAGCACGATTTGTGGTAAATATTGGTAAAAGGTAATTTTTCGGCCATTGCGATGCTGCATTACTACTGGCAGCATAAATTAACTACATACTACGTAACGTACGTAACGTGCAATAGTATCAAACCTTACAATTGTATCAAACCTTTTAATTCGATAAACCTGCACTCTGCATTTTATTAAGTTTTTTTTTTTGATTTGAGCCTAATACCCAATTAGAACTATTATTGAAGTTCGTGTTAGAAATAATGAAAAGCACCACCACATAAAAAATTTTATTAAATTCAGGACTGAGATGAATACAGAAACAGCTTTTCCTTTTAGCATTATATTTCCACTTTACAACATAAACCTCAAATATAATAAACTGAAAGTACCAAATAAAGCTCAAATTGATTAATGAGTTGTAAATTTGATAACATTTAAAATACAATGCGGTACCCTAGGTACACACAAAATTCAATTTAATCAAATTAAATTTCTTCAAATTAATTTTCATTTTTACAAACTAAATGTACTTCGTATTACCTTGGCACAAGCACAAAAGAGCTCTAAATGTCAATTGATTCGATCACATGAATAAAATATAAAATTTTATTTTATTTAACAAATCTTTGTAAATCGTGTATAAAGCTGCTGGTTTATGGAGTACCTACCTATGGATAGGGTAGGTACACAAAGACACTAGAAAATATAGTGCGGAATTTGGTTTTTATTTTGATAAATTTAAATTCTAATCAAGTAAATTGGAAATTTTTTTGTTGGTTGGGTTTATTAGTAGCAGCACCAACAACGCTGTGCTGGAGAAAGGAATATAACAGCGTTCGGTATAATACACAAAAACAAATTGTCTTTTAGTTTTTCTGTTCTGTGTGTATGTATGTGTGTGTGTGTTTGTTGTACCAAATTGAAGCTGAGCGAATTTTATTGAATGGAATGGCATTTTCATTTTAAAATAAACAAATAACATTTCGGTTGTCATTTAACAGGATAAAAGTATTTCTATGCTTTTTATGTTTTTGTAAAATTTTTAATTCATGCTAAATTTAGTGAGCATATCACCTTTTTGGTACTGAATTATATATTTTGTGTAGATATACCTATCTGAAGTAGTAAATGGCGTGGTAGCGAAAAAACAAAATAAATTTTGCTGTCGAATAAATAGCACAAAAAATTAATGCAATCCCAACTGAAGAGCTTTTAGGTTTGTTTTATTTGTCGAGCTTTCATTTACATTCACACAGGCTAAAACAAAACATCGCATACCTGCAAAAAAATGTAATTCAATTTTTTGTTTGTTTGTTAATTGATTTCTTTCTAACCATTAATTTTAACCGAAACCTAGTCGTTTTGTGTATATGGAGCTGTAGATTCATTTAAAATATAATCAATTCGTGCCAGTTTATATATGCAAAGCGTTTACAGACGTATACATAATCATTTACCTTTAACAGTAAAATCAAGGAAAATATTAACAGAATTGGATATTGAAAGTCATTGTTTGTGATAACAAGTTGAACGTTCAAGCTGCGTTTATATTACGTGTATTGTCCGGACAAATTTACCGCTCTTTGAAATGACGACCACTGACTGTTATCATTGTTCTCATTTCTGAATTTTTATGTGAATTGGCATTCATCGATAAAAATTTGGCTCGTAAAACATGTCTTAATTCGAAGGAGGAGGACTTTTCCGAACAATTTTGACAGATATCTATTCTCTTTGTCAGTGCCAATCCTAAATAATAATAATAGTAACAATTCCCAAGGTCCAATTCCCCTTTCTGACCGCAAGCTGTGAGTCACCATCTGTATTACTATTTATAGTTTTGGTTATAATCAGAAGGATGATAAACAAGGACATCAAACTGTTGATCTAAAACATTTAAAGTACTTAATGCTAAAAAAATCCGATACAGTTCACAATGAATGATTATGAAAACTGAAGGTGGGGTCTACTTAATTTAAGCAGATTAAGGCACATGGATAAATATTAATTCAAAAAGTAAGAAAATATAGAAAAAAAGAAAAAAAAAGAAGAAAATTAAAATTAGAACCAAAAGTAACAAAAAATTTAATAGTAAAATGCAACAAAAAATACTTTTCAAAAATAATTTGCAGCTGTTGCAGTCGAAAATGGTAAAATTTGTCTTCACGAAGCATTTTTGTAACTGGCTCATTTTGGCCGTAATCAGTCCTGTGAACAGTTTGTCAGAGAGCATATATCGTCCTTAAGGTACATTAATTGAAGTTGAAATTAATTTTTTCAAGAAGAGCTCTAGACTCAATCTCACCAGTCAATAATTGGTGAATAAAACAATATCTGTCACAGCATGGCGGCGTTTGAGTATTTGAAATTTAATTATATTTAACAGTCTAGGTAGGGTGGTCGAAGGTAAGGATCTGATCTGAGGTGACCTCGAAAACTAAAGTGGAGGAATCTGCGTTGGTATTGCTTCAATTCGTTTGATGTGGGTTTCTGGTTGTGTGGCATAAGGATCCAAAAACTCTTTAGACCAACGAAGCATTTTTGCCCTGTTGATAATATTTGTAAAATGTAGTCTAAAAGTCAACTATCTGTATCATACCATGAATAGATATCATTATTGAGAACATAGTCACGATTTGGGGAGTACAAACGTTGGCGAGAATAAGTTACTGACTTGTTTACGTTCAATTCGTGATGGTTCTTTTTACACAAAATGGCAAAGTTTTGAAGGTCATTTCGGCCAGTTGAACGTTGGTAATAGTAATGATTTCTCTGGAAAATTTCATGTAATCCGCATACACATGCACGGTGGTCCGTTATTCAGTTTTTTTTTGGTAAATTAACAGTAGAAGGTTGACCATTTAGTAAAATCAATTCAAATCCGCTACATAACCGTATTAAAATAATTAAAATCCATTATGACAATGGTGGATCTGTAAAACGAAACGAAATGGTGGATTTCGTAAAATTCCTGTTATTTTTGTTAGATAAAATCGCCCATCTGAAGCCTGCTATTAAAAGTTTAGTGTGTAAATTGGAGTTCACTGGTTCAGAAGCAAGCATACCGACAGCAAATAGTGTTCGTTCAACCGATAAAAGCCTAATCATTACATACTAACTTGTACCGGTGTGAAGTTTTCAACATTTATCAAAAGTGTGGCTACACAAATTAACAAAAAGTGTAGAATTACGTAAAAAAAATTATGACAGGGTTGAATTTGTTATAATTTCCACTAAATATAATCTAATCTAATCCGCGGCATATCACTGCGACCTTCGGGGAATTTTTTTTGTTTAGTGTAAATGGAAATAATAATATAAAAAGTGTAAACCGGGTCTTGTGGGTGTTTAAGGGCCATTAACACTTAATTCTAGAGATGACACCACAAATCTGAGTATACTGGCATTTCGGATACACGCCCTACAACCTTTAAACCACCTGAAAACTTCACACCGGTCTAACTTGTACACTCCATAGTCGATTGTGTTAAATTATTTGGCTGTCAATTTGTTTTTTATTTTGTTATTTGTTTTGTTCGCAGTTTTAAAACCGTATTTGTGGAAAATTCTTTGTAGAATATCCAATGTAAAGCCGTAAAATACGAGGGTCATTCAATAAGTACCCGTGTTTGAAAACAGGTGGCGTTGCTGGGAGAAGTTGACAATACCATTGTATGTTGTCATCTGTCCAACGACACCATACTAAATTTCAGTCTAGTTCATAGGTTATTTTTTATTTGGCAGCCAGTTATGTCATTTGTGTTTCTTGTTTCTTAATAAAACAGAAAAGGGCAATATCGATCCATAATTCGCTTTTTATTTTTGGATGGAAAAACATGCGAAGGAATAAAAGCGAAGTTTGATGCTGTCTCTGCGGACCCTTCAACGTCTAAGACAACCGTGGGATATTGGCTCAACGAATTTAAACGTGGTCGTACATCCGTTTTTGATGATGAGTGGCCCGGCCGCCTATTAGATGTTATTGCCAAGGAAATCGTTGAAAAGGTCCACGACATGATTCTCGCTGATCACCGGACTAAAGTGCGCGAGCAGAGGCCGCGATTGCCGAAATAGCCGAAATAGTGATCCAGAATTCGTGGTCAAATTGACTGAACTGCACTATGAATTATGGCCGCACTGACCGTACTTACCCGACCTGGCTCCGTTCGATTTCTTTCTGTTCCCCAATATGAAAATATGGCTTGGAGTAAAAAACTTCAGCTCAAACGAGGAGATTATCGTCAATACAGCGTATTTTGAAGAGTTTTTGAAATCGTATTTTTTGGAGGGGTTAAACTAAATGAGAGAAACGTTGGGAGAAGTGTATCGACCTAAAAGGAGATTACATTGAAAAATAACAAAAATAAAAATTTGAACCCCTATTACGATTCTCACCTCACCTAAAATTACTTTGCAAATGTATCTAAATTTGTATGGAGTCATTCGGTGAGGTGAGAACCATAATAGGGGTATAAAAACGCGTTTTCATTCGTAACACGGGTACTTGACTTGATCGACCCTCGTAAATATGTTGTTTGTTTTTATTGCAGTTGCTATGTATGCGTGCAATCTTTTGAGATTATTTAAAATGATGTTTGCCAGAGTTTCTGTTGATGGGCTACCTATTATTTACGTTCCTGATTTTGTCGATCAATTTTATATTATTTTTCACAGACTAATTCTGTAGCGAATTGATGTGTTGATTGAGCCATTCGTTCAAGAATTTGGCGATCCGATAAGTGGAGTTTAATTGTGGAGTTCATTAAAAGTTCAATTGGTATGTTCATCTTGTGGATCTTGTGGATCTCTTCTTGTATTTAGTAGATGGATCGATTTGTTGATTAGGTCGTTGATGTTTGTTCCATATGTTTTGGTTGGGTCTTTTGGTACAGTTCTGATGAAATTATCGGGGATGTATTCATGGATTTTCTCAATCAATTTGCTATTGAGGCATGTTCGAATTCCATCAATTGGTGGCCTTGATGTGTTTCTAGAATACCGTTTTTAACTTTTTTTTTTGTAATATAAAACCGAAACAGTAGTTTTGAGCTATCTTGCTCAATTAACAAAATTAGTAACCAAATGTAATTAACAAAATTAGTGTCAAACGGATGTCAATAGATCTGTAAAACAACTTTGATAATTAAGTTAAAATTTGAATGAAACCCGATTTTTTTAATTTACGCAATTCATTAGCACGATGTGTAACAGATAATAGGTATCACAGATTCTGATGTCTATGTTAATTAATTTAATGTTTTAAAAACGCTTAATGTTGTATAAATTTTAATATAATTTTTGTTAGTTGTACAATGGCGCTTGCTCTTTTACTTATGACTTGTTGTGCACTTGTTGGTGTCTGATATTGTATTTATTCTATGTAATATTTTTTGTACTAAAATGGTCGCGGAAGCTTGTCTAAATTACATCGAAATACTAACTACCTATCTAAATATGTCTCTATATGAAATTCGTTCAATATTTCCGTATTTTGTCTATGTTCGGAGGGCAACATCCTAAATACCATTCTTCATATTTTGCGCACATTGGTAAGACTCCTTTGAAAAGAAAACAGTATAAGGCGTAGTAAAATGGAAAAAGAGTTAAATTATTTCATTTCCTATAATCTTATAAAATAAATGTTTTTTAAGATTATAGGTAAAGAAACAATTGAATACTTTTGCATTTTAATACGCATCATACAGTTGTTCGCGATTTTTACAATTTACAAATTTAAAAATTGTTTAACATTTGTTTTATTTTATTCGCGACTAAACAACAAACAAAAATTTACACCAGTAATCAGATTTAAAATTTTTTAATATTTAATAATATAAAAATTTAGTTACTAATTATTACAAAAATTGTTCCCCAGATTTTTGAATACATTCCTAATTTTTAACAAAATGATATGATTTGTCATTCGTAAAGTAAATATCAACACTTTCTAATGGTTTCGGGAGTTCTCTTTAAATTAATTAGTCTTACAGTTTTAAACTCAGTATGATTATCGGATGTTTTAAGTTTAACTAAGGCGTGAACAAGTATTCGTGAACATCATTGGAATTCAAAATTTTTATTATTATGCTTCTACATGCGTCAGAAGGCAAGCCTACGTTCAAAATAATATTTTTTCGTTACCTTGAAAAATTCATAAAATTGAATATTAATGAATCCGTATAATGAATGTATGAATGACATATAATTTTTTAATTGCGTTTCATTAGCACGATGTATAGCGGATAACACAGATTTTAATATCCGTGTTAATTAATTAATGTTTAAAAATAATTTGGTTAATATTTTGTTTATTTAAATATGATTGTTATAGCTCCTATTATATCTCGGCTTGCTGCACAATTGTGCAACACTAATTCTAAAAGCTTAAAACTTGTTTGTATAATAAAAAAATGATTTTATAAAATATATTTATTTAGAATTTTAATGATCTTTCATCTCATCATCGCGACCGAAGTTGTGTTATGGAGGTGGTCCACAAAATTGGTCCACAAAATTGATCCACGCCTGTTTTCTAATATGTATGCGGAAATACGATCTTTGGCAACAATAACTGACTAAACTTTAAACTTAAATTTTTCATAAATTGGTGGAGCCTAGTGTAATGTTATGAAAATCCGCCCGAGCCAGAAGTGACAGCTTTCATAGAAGCCATTTCTTTTTTTTACATATATACGTTTTTATCGTATCGTTGGATAATACTGTCCAAATTAATTTAATTAACAATACTTAATAAACATGGGAACGTTTACAAAGCATCCAACCAGGAAACACTTTGTTTTTCTTTAAGTAGTCTCGTAAAATGTTTGGTTTCTTTAAGGTTATCTGGAACTGCACGCTTTACTAATTAGTGGAGAAAGTCGATTGAGTTAGGTAAATTAATTAGTGGTATTTGGCCTCTGTTTGTATTTAAAAATAATTGAGTAATGTCAACAATTCACAGATAAAATTTTAACAATATTAATTTAAATCGGAGCATCAAGAAACACAGTGACTAGCATCGTATCACAAGAAACGGTGTTTACATGGCTTACTATTTCATAGGTTTTTTTTTTTAATTTAACCCGAGCAAACAGGATTGCCCTGGGTAGTCTACACCGAGTACAGTTTGTGCAGTGCCAAATGATCCAGTGTAATAATTTGTTTTTTATTTTTCACATTTTTCACACTCTTCGTACACTGGTATTATATTCAGAGTAAAATTTGAAGAACTGAGTACGCACGGTGTAAGCACAGTTCACAAATAAAAACACAGTGCGCAGAGTAAAATTACTCAGGTTGACTAAAAAAACACAAATTATTTTTTGACAGCGCACTGCTTGCTCAGGTTGAATTAAAAAATACGCCCATAGTGAACCATATGTTTTTTTATGTCGAATTTGGTCATGATGAAGGAATATTGAACAATTCCTAACCGATCTGTCAACTTAATCAATGTTGGTTAGATTTATAAACAGTGGCAAGGGCTACCAATCGACCAACTATACATAGTATACATTAATTATTAATTAATTAATTTGTAATCAAGGATCAACAAAAAAAAGAATGTGGCCAACACTCGATGAACACTCGACCAAACTTAGGTACTTTTCGAAATATTTACAAGAAGCGGATAAACAACCGGGGTTAGTTTCATCTCCCAGCCGGTCGTGTGATTTTAAATGAAAGAATATTGTTATTTTTATTCATAAATTAAAATAAAAAATTTAATTAAAAATATTTAAATTATATAAAAATTGATTGATTTATTCCAATGCTCTTTGGTATACAACATTTTTCGTTGTTTTTTCAGGTGCGAACACATATAATGATGATGGTTTTCCTACACGTGAGCATCCAACATATAATTGACCGTGTGAGAACCATAGGTATTCCAAATTTAAACCACAAACTTGAAGTGACTGACCTTGTTATTTGTTAATGGAAGTTGTGTTCTTTTAAAATTAAATGGCATATCTGATGGAATTATAGGAATGCGTGGGATTAAAACTTCTTCACCTTTGTATTTGCCAGTTAATATGGTTGGTCCAATTAAATTTGTTATTAGTTTTTTAACAGTAAGTCGTGTACCATTACAAAGTTGGTTAATACTTCGTATTAAAATGTTTGATACACCGATTTTTAATTGAAGAATATGTGGTGGTGCCTGCAGGCAAATCTAATGAATTTTAAATTTCTGTAGGATAATGTATCACCTCGTCTTGATCGATAATCAACTGATTGGTTTGCAAATGTTTGACCAAATTTTTTTAATTTGAATGGCAGTATTTATATCATTAACGTCCGTGTTTTTTGCTGCCAATATTGCTCGTTCACTTTTTGCTTCACTTTTTTTGGGTATATACGCTTTCGATTAATTCTTCCTTTGATGCTTTTAAAATACAAAAATTTTGTGTAAATTAAAACCAGTTGCAATATCATTTTAAATTTTTTCATTTCTAATGTCTAATAATTGTTTTGAAAATGTTTCAGCTGTTTCATCGATTTGCAATTGGACACGCGTTGATGATGCTATCTGCTATAACAAGTAGTGTCTGTCTAAAATCACCTGACTCACCTGACAATAATATTGATGTACGTACTACCGAATATCTGTTGGTTATTGCGTAAATCTTGTAATGTTTGATCTAATGCTTCTATTGATTTTTTATTTGTCATTGTGCATTCGTCCCAGATTATTATTTTGCATTGTTGCAATAGTTTTGCCATTACTGATGTTTTTGATATGTTACATGTTGGTGTCAATGTCAATTATTTGCATATTTAATGGGTGTTTTAGTGCTGAATGAGCTGTTCTACCGCCATCTTATAATGTTGCTGTTGTACCTGAAGAAGCAATTACTTATGCTAGTATGTTGTTCTGAGATTTTATATTGGCCAAAAGTAATGATAGCAAAAATGTTTTTCCAGTTCCTCTTGGATCATCTAAAAATTAGATTCACCTCTTTGATCATTAACAGATGACAGAATTGTATTATAAACATGGTTATCTTATTGATTCATTTTTTGTAAATATTCTTGTAAATAAATTTAATAAATTTATATCAAAGTTACGCTCGTAGTTGTGATAATGTTTTGTTGGCAATTGAAAAACAAAAATCTTCAATTAAATTTAATATTTGATTATATGTATCCGTTGTGAATTGTAAATCAGTAAATCATAATTTAATGTATTTGTACGTATACGATGTAAAATGTCATACAATCTTTATATTTATCCCATAATTCTGCTGGACTTGATGGGAAACATGCAGAAGAAATTAATGCATCGCTAATTGTACTACCGTGCGGAATAAAACCCAATAAAGTAAACAGTACTCCGAAACGATCCCCATATCGTCGTTATAGATAAGAGTAGTGGGAAACAAAAGGCAGTAACGTAATCAGTACCCCCCTCTCCTTCCACCGACGTGCGTGCCAGTATTATAGTCGTAGATAGTAGGTAGGTGTCAAAATTGACACCGTCTCCCTCCATTACACCTTGCGAGAAACAAAAATGAGTAATGTAATCAGTACCTCCGAAATCGATACCCACATTGACGTTGATAGTAGGTGGGCACCAATAAGGACAGCGCCCCCATCTCGAATTCAGAAAAATAAAAGTCGGTAACGTAATCAGTACCGCGAAAAACCTGAAAATGACAGTCATATCGGCGTAGATAGTAGTTAGGTACTGATCAGTAACGTAATCATTACTCCGGAAACCCCGAAAATGATATACATATCGGCATTATAGGCGTAGATATTAGTAGGTACCGTCTCCATCTCGCCTTGCATGAAACAAAATTTCTCCATCTCGGATCTTAAAACCGACTCCATATTCATAATTAGCACTCCGAAAACTACGAAAATGACATCGTTGTATAAAACCAAAATCACCGGCCGAATTTTTTAATGAAAACAGTTCCCTGTCAAAAATCGTCATTTCCGTTAAATTTTGACCTGGTATCGTAGCAAAATTAATTTAGAATCTTTTTGTTCTTAGTAGTTTCTCTTATAAATGATATACTTTTCAATATAATTGCATAAGTTGAAAAAGCTCCTGAAGAAGCTGCAACTTCCGGTGGACCATTTTCAGCTAAAACACTTCTCATGACCCATAGATACATTTTTATCAAAATCGGTGCAGCGGTTCTTGAGTTTTAATGTTACAAACAACACGTCATTTTTATACCACATATAAAGGGTTATCGCAGGTTACCACTTGCAATATTTTGTGCTCGTGACATTTTCAATAAAAGACTGATGATATAATTCACCAATTCACATTTATTTAGTGGTTCAATGTAAATAGTAATGACTATGTTTGTTTTATATACAATCTTAGATAGTAAACGACTCTCTGTACACTCTTTTTCCTTTCAGGCAAAATACACTTTTGGCTTAAGAATTTTTATTCCAAACTATGCGAAAGGTTCATGAGTCAGTGATTTTTATAGACGAAGCAAAGGTAACTAAAATTAATAGATTTTAGAGCTCTGTTGAATTCGGCTATACATACATATAATCTAATAAGCGGGGAAACACAAAAAGTGAATCACGACCCGATCATGAAATTTTAGAGGATACCAACAGCCAATTTTATCCACTCAATATTTTTTTGAGTTATTATTAACGTTTTTTAGTTATTATTATTATTAACTTAATTTTTAACAATTTCCCTTTTTCGTGATCACGTAAATGTTTTACATTTATTTTTGAAATAAAATGAAAACAACAAGAAATTTGGTGCCAATATTAAATCGAGGGAAAAAGCTCTATAAAACGGGGCATCATATTCTAGGTAAGAAAAGAGATAAAATTTTCATGTCATGTCCTACCGCTGATATCCCTGCGATATAATTAAAAATTAAAAATAATAAAATTTTGTAACATTTGATTTTTTAATCAAGAATACACAACTAATTGAACCTAAATTTTTATTTATAAATGTTTGACAGTCGCATATACACGCAGGTATATAGGATAAAATAATAAATGAAACATAAAATAGATAGACGGTATGTAATTTCTAATTGTCTAAAAAAATAAAAAACAAAAATAATAATAAACATTTACGAGCCAGATGGAACAGACACAACCAATTTTCGGTTTTCGGTATATACGTAAAATGGATTTTTTGCTGCTTAAGTTTAATAACGTTGATAAAATATTAAAGAATCGTAAATTCTCATACTGTATTTCTATGCCATAATGATATTACAGGCACTCCTAATTGTCAGCATGATGTTGTTAAAAAAAATTAAATATGCAACAAATGTTTGCATAAAATTAACAAACATAAAATTTGTTTGAAAGGGTTGTGACAGAGAAGCATGAATATATTACTAAGCTCTTGTCGTTGTGCTTGTGTTGTGCTAAATGGAGAAAAGCACAAAACAAAATTTAAAAATAATAAAAAGTTTACGTTCCTAGATTTTTTTATGTCTTTGAGCTTTTTTCATCGGTGATATAACGCAAAATTTCACCTGTGGAGATTTTAATGAAGAATGACTCAAGTTTATTTTGATTCAAAAGACCAATTATATTTTATTTTTTATGTGGCTTGTTCCGTTTGGTCAATTAAAATTAATATTGCCCCCACGGGATTGAACTTTGTAATTATAATATTATGCGACGGGTTTCTTCGATACAGTCCTCCCCTCTCCGTTCAATAATGTAAATTATATAATGTACATCCCCCAATCAAATTAGTCGTGAACATTGAATCAATACCTGGTTTTTGTATTTATAACAATATTTTTCGATAAATTTATGTTCGTTAATTAAATTTATTAGAATTAAAATAGTAAAAGAAAAAAATGTGTACACAAAAGAACCGTA
The DNA here is from genome assembly GCA_963691935.1 of Nephrotoma guestfalica. Lineage (NCBI taxonomy): Eukaryota > Metazoa > Arthropoda > Insecta > Diptera > Tipulidae > Nephrotoma > Nephrotoma guestfalica. The sequence goes on along the minus strand of OY829913.1, from coordinate 305,594,528 downwards.
AGCTTTAGGTATTTTAATTAATTCAACTTGAATGCCTTCCAGTGAACAAAAGGAATTTGTATAGGAAAGAACAAGAACCTAAACAATCAACAAAAATACAATACCGCTATGTCTTTATATATACACTTGCCGCATATCCTATCCAAGAAAGAAAAGAAAACATTTTATGCTTTAAGAATACCAAAAAACATTAGCATAAAAATAAAATAATAAAAAAAGCAATTAGCTTGTTTTGTGATCGTTTACGGATAGCGTAGTATAAGAGAAATAAACTAGAGAAATATTTTCTTAAATTATTAGAAATAATAAAACAAAAGAAGAAATTAAAAAGTATTTAGTACGAGGGAAATAATTTTCTGCGATTAGATGAAAAAAATTAAGTAATCGAGAATTCCTTATCGTGCTTCAAGAGGAAAAAATCCCAAAATAAATTGATAACTGAATTAAGATAATTAAGTCGGCGGAAAAAATACTGCGGGAAGAAACGTTTATAGAATAAGAAATAATTACTTGTAATAATTCATAATATTAAAACCATAATTTGTAAATGATTTAATCTTGATAAATTCTATAGGTAAGTGTTGTCATAATATAATTTTATGGATGATTTATGCTAATGCATAAACCACCCAAACAATTATATGATGCAATTAAATTATATTTCTTCCTCTTCTGATTAAATATAATATTTCAATGCCTACTATAGATCGCCTATTCGTTTTTCTAATAATGGTAAAATTGAGCCCTAACTCTCTCGGTCCTACTTTTTTATAAAGAATTTCGTAATAGATGGTAGGTTGAATTCGAACCACTAAACTAATTTTTTCAAATTAAAAACTAGATCCTTTAGTTCTCACTATTCGAGCCGTGGTAATTCCAACAGGTATTTGTAGTTTGGATTTTGAAACTAATCTTAATAACTTTTTTATTAACTAATTTGTTCACTCGAGTTGTATACTTTCCATATTCCTAATGTGAATTTAGTCACATCCTTTTGAATCCCTAAATTCCTTCAAATTTGCAAATATATCTACATATTGACGATTTAAATTTTGGAATTTGGCAAGTTAAATCGTATTCCATCGAACGGTATGGTTATTTTTAAATGAGCAAATTTTTCTTTTTTGAACAAGCTACTTGTGATATATTTTCAGTTGCAACCACCTTTATTATAAATCGGTCAAGGAAAGCTGAGAAAAAATAGTTCCATACCTCTGATTATCCTGCTACTTAGCTTTTGTTGCGTTTTATGGATTTTTTCTTCGTTATTTGCCCTACTTTATGTATACTTTAATGATATAAAAAATTCGATTGGCCATGTTTCTTTTCGGGCATATATTTGCTAATGATGTGTAAATAGAAGTAGTCGTACTAATAGTGATTTAGAAAGTATGTGTAATTGGTCATTATGTTATGAACTTAATAGTAATGCCAGTTAATTTCAGTTTTTTGTGTTATTTATACAAAATAAAAGACGTTTTGTCGGGAATTTTTCTTTGTGATTTGCTAATCTTATTTTCAAATAATTTGAGAAATTTTGGATTAGGTACCGATAAAACTCTTACTTCGAGTAAGTATTCAAGTAAGCAAAACGGTATTGGGAATGCTCAGTTGTCCAGGATTCACTCTTATTAACTTTAAATGTGCACGTTTTTCTCACACCTTCTTCCAATGAGCATAGAAGCCTCTTTTAATTTATTATTTCCAGAGATGAGGTTGTCCACATACAAAACTTCCCCGATGCGGTGTAGTCTGTGTATTCTTTATTCTGTGCCAATTGTTGCACAAGGTTGAATGGATAAATCAATTGTTTGGTTGATTTTGTCCACATAATGCGGTGTTAATCTTGATCATCTCGAGCACTAATATCTGATGAAACATTGGTACCTTCTTTTACAAAGTAAAGGGAAGTGTAGTCATGAACATTTTCGACCTGAAGTTTTGTGCAAATTTTGTGCAAAGGAAATCGGTTTACCGCGAGTGGATTTATGCACGATAGACTTGAATGTCCTGGTCCCGATGATTTATTGCACAAGCTCGCTGTCGCGACCACTGTGTTCGGTTTATTCTTGGGTTTTTATCCGCCTTATTAAACTGGCCAATTCCTTCTTCTGGTAGGGTGCTGTTCTGTCTTTATCGGAGTTGTATACCGACTCGAAAGACAAAGAGGATAAACAGGAAAGAGAGATGGTCATTTGTAAAGACCCATTTCTGGAATGTGTTGTGCTTTCCAATAAATTTTTACATCGGAACCATCGTGATGAACCATGTCGCTGTATATTCATTCGCACAGTTAACGGCAACCACATATTCCTCATTCTGCAGCCCAGAAAGTTTGGGTTTACACCATCCGTGGGCAGCTTCGCTACCGCATTCATGATGCGGTCTTGAACTGCTAGCATTTGAGTAGTTTCTAGAGAAACCTCGGTAAAATTTAGGTAGGGAGGAGGGAGGAGGAGGATTACCAACCTGTCAAGTGGTGAGGCAGCTGATAGAACCGTTAACTAGCAACAGCCTCGGGTGTGTAACGAAATCCTGATTTTCAAAATCTCGGTTTGTCAAAGTCCCGTTTTTTTATAAATTCCGGTTTTCAATATCCTGGTTTTCAAAATCCTGGTTTTCAAAATTCGGGTTTGTCAAAATCCCGCTTTTTTATAAATCCTGGTTTTCAAAATCCTGACTTTCAAAATCCTTGTTTTGAATAAAAAAATCCCGATTTTTAAGAAATCCCGGTTTGTATTTTAAAAATTTGACATGTGGAAAAATGGGACTCTTAAATGGTTTTTTGACAAAATTCAAAAATGAGTTTGCGATAAAGTTCTAGGAAATGGAATTTGGCCATTTCTAAACCGATTTTGTTGAAATACGATACGTGCGATGGAAATGGATTTCTAACATGATTTTTTGATAAAGTTCTGAAATATGGCCAACGCTATGGAACTAGGCAATTTTTTAGCCGGTTTAGTTTAAATTCTATATGTGGGTGCTAAATGGGATTCAAAAAATGCTTTTTTGATAAAGTTCTGGAATAAGGCGGATTAGGAAGAAACCTGGCCATTTCATAACCGATTAAGTCGAAAATCGACATGTGGGATCTAAATGGGCAACTACAAAATGTTGCAAGTATAAAATGTTACAAGTACAAAATCTTGCTTAACAAAATGGTGCAATTATTTTTCTCTTTAGTAGGTGTCATTAATAGTTTCTATATAATCCGCTCCTACGTGCGGTACGCAGTGCGACATGTTTGCTGATTCCGGCTCCTACGTCCCCCGTAGTTCATATCATGCAAGCGCAGCGACCTCCCGCGTGCCCGTGACAGTTATCGAAGCCGTCAGCCTCTAGAATTATTGCATTTGAAAATGCTGCATTGTTGTTGTAATTTGACAAAAAAATGGGTGTTCAGTTTTTTTTGACTTCGACTCCGGTAAAATAGCACCGACTCCACGAAGCCGACTCCGGCCTCTGACTTCGCAGCCTTGGTTTTTTCTAGTAAATTTTTGGGCAAGATATCTGGCCGGCCCGAATTAATAAAAAATATTTTTTTCAAAATTATGACTTTAGAACTAATAGAAAAGAAAACCGGGATTTTGAAAACCGAGATTTAAAAAACCGGGATTGCGTAGTACACCCAACAGCCTCATTATAGTGACTGAAGTACTGAAGGGTGTCGCTATAACGAGGCTGTTGCTAGTTCTAGCTCCATCAGATGCCTCACCGCTTATGCCTCATTATATTGTAATTCTTGATTCTTTCACCATTTCTACATAGGGAATGATTTCCATTTATTTGAACAGTTCTACCATTGATTTTAATTTGGCATTATGCCAAAGCGCATCGCCGCGTAGTTGTGATCTACTTTTTTTCTTGCCATCCGGTTCTCTAAATTTATCAGTTTATTTCTTATAGAGGTTGTAATAGATGTGGATATATTGTCTCCGCATATTGGCCCCTTAGAGCCTTGTGTTGTTACATTCATGTTGATTATATTAGTCGAATCGGAGCTCTTAACTGAAGGCTTCCTCTGCCATACTGGTTTTTATTATTCATACTATCCATGCTAGATTATTTAATCCTCTAGATCCGTTAAATTCTGCGTTAATATGATCACGTCGCGATTGTTAAACGGTCTTGAAACGAGAGAGGCTGTATGTTCGCATGTTCTTATCCTGATTCTAGAAAAGCTCGACACTTTCAGATTTCTTGACCATAATAAATAAAGTTGGATATTTCTTAATTTTGAGCTTAATTTACATGCCTAATTGAGCGAATTGGAGGTGGACGAGGGGTTGTTAGATCTAACTAACGAACTGACGCTTAGGACTTATTTGTTTGTTATAGGAAATCAAGCAGTTGTCTATATGAGTGTAACCTATACTCTACGGATTGCTCAATATGAATTCTTGGCAGCTAAGCTTTAATAAACTGTGCTGGAATAGTAATATATTATTTATTTTTATCACATTTGTTTCTTAAAGTTTAATAATTTTTTGTGTAAGTCGGGAGTGTTTGCACTCATAGCAAAATATTCAGCGTGATCTGTCATAAGCTGTAGTTGACTTCCGGGAAATCCTCAAACAATTTTTTAGGATACAACACCATAATACCGACTCAAATTAATTAAGGTGTCTTAACCTTATTTGTTCTGCTTTTATCGTTAGACCGCTTAAATAAAAAACCAAGCTTTACAGATGTTCCATGTTCTCACGCCATTAACAGCTAAATCAAATTATACATTTAATGCTAAATCATTAGCGTTACCCATAATATACTACGACTGCAATCAATTTTAAATTAATTAACACGTACACCAAAAAATGTGCTAATTTTTTCGCTGGAAGTCGTGCAGAAAAAATGCGTTAATATATAAATCATATAGCGTACACATTTTAATTCCAGCTCGACACAATATGCGGGCAAATGGCTACGATAGTTTTTTTTTGTTCTAAGCAAATCTGACTAATTTAGACAAATGTTCTAATTTAAATTATTTGACACAACAGCACGTCAAACAATGTGCTATGTATTTTTATGTTGTTGTAAAAAAATGTGTAATAAAAGCCACACACATACTTTTTTATGCTTTTACATACATATATGTATGTCCATTTTGTTTGAACTCATAAATACATTTCCATTTGTAGTCTCATTTCGACCATAAAAAAAATATAATAAATTAATCTATATGTGCTTCTGAACGTAATCATACAATGTGTGTGTGTTATATTACTTCAATATTTTGCGCTTTACGTACTCATATTTAAAAATAAACTGTAAAAAGCTTTAGCGCTTTTAGACAAAGCATTATAGCCAGAGGTGATTTTATGTATTTATGTTCATAAATGGCATACACAAAAGCCATTTTTGATCTATACACTGCACACACATCGTTATGTACTATCGAAAGCTCTCTTGTAAAACTTTTGTTTTATTATTAAATTTCTTGTTTTAATTTAATTAAACATGAAAAAGCTGTATGTGCAATATTTTATTTGTAGTTGGATATTTCATCAAATAGAATATAACATATTTTATTTATTATTTTTTTATTATAAATTTTTAGTTTTTCGTTTTATTATCACAATTATTTTGCAAATATTTGACCAAAAACAATATAAAAAATTTAATTTTTTTCGAACCGCAATGAATAATATATTTTTGCATGATATGATACGAATCACACCATCATAATATACATAAACTACTCGTAAACATACAGCACTATAATAAAATCAACATAAAATGTTTTGTATTTGTACGTTTTAGTACATGACATAATGTGAACGGACATGTAGTACAATCGAGTATTTCGTAGAATTGGCCTGCAAAAGCTAAAAATAGTGTACAACTTTATATTGAAATTTTCAATTATTTATCTATATAGTTTTATGTAGATGGTTAGAATAGAACATGGAATATATCGAACACTTTGTAATATTACTACAATGGCTAGTGGTTTATCATTTTACCGTGAGTATGCGATATTCAATCTTAGAAAATTCAACCTAATTTGTCATCATAATCTTCGTTTACTAAAAGGTAACTCAACTTTCAGCTTACCACGCTATTCGCTCCGGATCAATTCGTTTACCAATCAATGATTTCAAAGCTGTACATAATTCAGTATATGCCACGTTTGTCGCATCTTGTGTTGTGGGGCATTTGTCCACATCCAAACCGTCGCATACGTATTACCGGGCCTGAAGAATGTCGTCGGTTTCAATTTAGTTTAATGGTCTTACATTTCTTAAACGAAACGGTTGTCACCAGTCATTAAGGAGCACAAATATTTGAATCTCGTCACCCGCAAACGCATTGTTACGAATTTTGGGCGTTCGATACGGATTCATACTGTGTTTTGCAAATAAAACACTTTGCCGTTAAGTTACAAATTTTATTTACACCAAAACCTATAACTTGATATATCTAAGATGAATCGTATGTGACAAATCTGAAATAAAATTTTGTAACTATGTATGGACGAATAGTCTCTTTGGACGAGTCATATGAGAAACTAATGTGACCAGATCAGTTTTCCAAATTTTAAGCGGCCATGACGATTTATGACAAAAACTGTTTTTCAACAAAAATTCGGCCGCTGTAGAGCCCAGCAGCTTTTTCCACAAATTGGGGTATTTAAGTGAATCTTGGCCGAAATTGGTCCGCCGAAAGTAGCAACGTGCATCGGAACCTTTTCGTTTGTTGCAAATATTTTGAAAAGTATATAGCATTTACGAAAATACGATAAAAAGAAAACATTGTTAATTAAATTTCCAAAAAAAAATTTGATATGATTTTTTTAAGGTTTACCGGAAATGACGAGCGATAGATTGATTAAAAAAAACTTTATTTCACCAAAATTTGACATCTCTACAGTCCAGGCGGATTGACTATCCAGAATGAAACTTCATAGCAATTGTATACGTTTTCGACATATTACGTGTGATTAGCGACATTTGTCAAAGCCAGTTGTTCTCAGTTAGTATTGTCATTTCTTCATGGAGAAACTTACACCTGAACAACAATTTACCGACTGGCTCAGTAATTAAAGCTTTTGCGTTTGATAGGAGCAGGATGCAAAAGCGATTTTTCATTCACTCATGGCCCGATCCATCTTCCATGTCAGTACTATAGGCTGGCTGGGAGCTACGCAATGTGGCGATGGTTCTACGAAAATCGAACTTATAGGCGTACGTCCTCGATTTAGCAGGCGATTGCGTAAGGTAAGGAAGGGAATGAAAAGCGAACTGCGAAAGAGTTGCGAGTGCTTCGGCCCCAGAACAGATCGCACGGATTATATATTTAAAAATAAAAGACTAAATCGTATGCGTAGAGTACAGAGGAAAATATTGCTGCTGTAGCAAGACGAGAAAATGTCCATCCGTCGCAGAGCACAGCAATTGAGACCAATGATCTTGGTCTGAAGGCGTATAAAATACGTGCAATAACTGACATCGAACGACTTGCCACAGCGTAGAAGTTTTGGTGAGTGGGCCTTTAAACGTCTTGACGAACATCTGTTTTTTTAGCGAAATCTTTACCGAATCTGTTTTTTGCCATTTGATTCTTCTTGACCAATTTTTGGTCTATGCTAATAAACCAACAACAATTGCAGAATTGGAAGACAACATTAAACGTGTCATTAGCGAGATACCAGCCGAACTGTTCGAAAAAGTTTTGGAAAATTGGATATCTCATATTGGATATATCTCCAACTTGAAATGGAAAACTTGATTTATCGATTCAAATAAAAATTTCATACATTTTTCCATTTTTTCTGTGTTTTTTGCGTAAGCAAGTTTGCGTAATTTTTTTTTCTAACTGATAATTTGATTGAATTTAAATGTTTTCGATATATTTAACTTTTTTATTTTCAAAAAGGGAAGAAAGATGATGAGGCTCACAAAGAGATATGCAATGTTTATGTTGCTGTTTGCATAACAAACAGCACTTGTCAAAATTGGTTTGAAATAGTTCATTCTGGAGATTCAAGTAAAAGTCTTTATTGAAGAGGATCACCATAAAATTGTTCAAGAGATTGCAGAAAGGTTAACTGTATCGCACACAGCAGTTGCTTTTCGCTTAAAATATTTACGACTTGCTGAAAAGCTCGATAATTGAATTCAGTATGACTTGAAAAATAGGTGGTTTACATCAACGCAGTTTGAAAACGATCCCGCTTCAAGCGTGGCGATTCAGCATCAACTGCATTGAAAACTCATTTGCATTATAATAAAATCTGCTGTCAATTTGGTGCGACTAAAAGGGTTATATGCGTATTTTGAGCTGCTTCCAAAGAACGATTAATTCAGTTGTTTACTGCCCGAACAATTACAGAGAAACGGCCAGAATTGTCTAATCGAAAAGGAATCAGGTTTCAGCATTATAATGCAAAGGATACACATCTTTTCGACTCGAGGACAATTATTGGAGCTTGGTTTGGAAACGACGTCGCATTCTCTCTTAGAGCCACCTGATTACCATTTATTTCGAAGTTTGCAAAACTCTTTAAATGGTAAAACTTTCATCAATAATGGTGATCTGAAATCACACTGTTTTAGGTTGTTTAAGCGCAGAATTATGAATTTACCAAAAACATGGCAAGAGGTCGTCCAACCAATATTAATTCATATTTCAAAATCGAAATTGTAGGTAGACGTGCGATATGGTACTTCGATTTTATGTGAGATCATTTTTAAAAATTTCAAGTTCTATCGATGAAACTTCAGATAATTTGGTAAATTACACTCCATTACACTGTCCTATCCTCATCAAACTTGGCCCAAACTCCGCCTGAGTAATCGATGAGCATGTGGATAACGCAAAAGGTTCAGAATAAGTATCGGTTTAGCCTACATAAAGAAATTGTTTGCAAACCATTAACCATTGTTAATTTTTAAATATTTATTTTTAACTGAAATATTGTTTGGAAATATTAATTGATTTTTGTGCCTGGCCATATTTAAGTTTAAATTTAATGTTTATTTTTGACATATTTTAGTATTAAGTGTACATTTTTGGCTGGTATCTTTCTGCTAACTTTTATGGTATTCGTGTTATCTTCACATTTTTTTAGATACATCTTATATTCTCGAATGACAATACTTGTCAATTGAAAACACGGCTGCTAATAAACGATAATACTTAAAATAGTGCTGATCCTTCACTATTTTTGGTTTTCTTAATTTGGTAGTACATGTATAGCAGTTACGACTTAACACGTAAAGATTTTTTAGGTGCTCTATAATTCAATAAGTGTTGAAATTATACCGCCCTCTTCAAATTTGGTATTCGAAATTTCTCAAGGACTCGATCCTTATTGGTTTTACATACAAGCTGTACCCCTTTGTATAGTATTTGTCGTTTATAACTTTAAAAGTTGTACATATAGACAGAAAATTTTCCATTACATATACTAGAAAAACGAATAGGTAGTATAGACGGCTATACCGCCGAACAATAATATTCCATAACCACAACTAATGTTAATTAACAACCCTTTTGCCGTTTGCCCATAACGACGACAACTATATCCCGCCATTGAATGAATGCCAAACTCAATTTTGTATGTAAACTCGATATAGTCAATTTTCTTTATAGCAAAAACCGTTTATTTTCCTTAATCAACGAATATATTTCAGCATATGGCATTTCTCGTCCACTCAAACTAGCAACACAAACAATAACAACAAATACGAAAATTTTCCATTTTAATAAACAATAAACATTTCAATTTCAAGCTATAAGGCGCGAAAATGATCATAAAATTCAAATATATATAAAATTTGAAAAATATAAAAGGCAAAAAATAACCAAACAGCTTTCTAAAAAGAAAATTGAAAAACAATTTCTCCGAACACACATCGTACACACAATAGATGAACAGAAAAAAGAACGGAAAATTAGATAGATAAAAATAGAAAACAGTAAGCAAATAAAAACGAATTTTCATTTTCTATTTGTTTTGTACTTTGTATGTACGAAAGTGTATGTTGTGGAGCTTTTCCACAACTCTCCACATGCCATCGTCATTTCCTTTTTTATGTTCCCTGCGATATACACTATTTTCAATCACCTTTCAAATTGACTGTGAAATGTTTCTTTTTTATATTTTTCAATTTTCTTTTTATAAAGAACAGTATTCTCGTATAGTTTTATATTTAGTTGCTATACTTAAATTTTATGCTTCATTTTTTTTATTAAAAATAATAAAACTAATAATGGTAATAGTTTTGTCAAAATGCATTTTTTGTTTTTACCCAAATTGATTCAAGCTGTTCTGTATAACATTTTTGTAAGGTCCAGCGGAGTATACTCCTTTTGTTACTGAGACTGAGTAGAACAGCAACATTTATCCATTAAATGTCTTTTTCGACCGCGACATGACGCAACAGCTTTCGAGAACACTAAATCTACATTTTGATAGCTGACCGATGAACATGTAAGTAAATCGTAAGCCTTCACCAAAGGTACTAATAATTTCGCATGAGTTTCTGTGACCCGGTTTTGTCCCTCATTTAAATCACTTTTTAATCCAACTACAATGCTCGATAGGTATTGATACTTTTCTATGGTTTTATACCATTTGGCATACAGATTATCAAAACTTGTTTCGTTGTTAATCGCATAGCAGAGCACAAAACAATCGGTCTAAAGAGAAAAATATTAAATAACATTAGAAATTTACAACAATCAGAATGGTTCAACGAATTATTTTACAAACGGAAATGCCAACTTATTCAGAAGTGCATTTGATCCTATGTCATCGTTACCCGAGGTATCGCGAACAATTATTTTAAAACTACTTTTGGTCGTTAACACTTGATCATCGACTATACATGGGACAACAATTTTAGAATATCCGGTATATCGTTCAGCGGCGTAAGTAGTAATCAAAGTTGATTTGCCAATATTCGTATCACCGACGAGTGTGATCACGTAAGCATCAGTCATCGTGCTTGTATTAATGTATCGATATTTTCTATCAAACTAAATTGAAACTCGATTTTTTATATTCGTTAAATAAAATAATACAAATTGCTTTTATCTAAAAATATTTTTTTTAACACTGATAAAAATATATTTCTAGTTTTATCAGAATTTTGTTATTTAAAAATGAGTATGCAGAGTTGCATTGGTATATGTGATGTAAAAACCCGATCAACGTATAAAACAGTTTTGTCGATTGGGTGTATCGGTCATAATAATGCCTATGTAGTTAGTAATTTTTGAGTGCATCATTGGGGAAAAGAATTACTATTTGTACTATATGGACATATTTCGTCTGTTGGTGCCGGTTATAGCCCCACAAAGCTTATCGGGGCGATCAGATATCCTGATTTGTTCAGCTTTATTTTGTTAGTTTGCAATAAAATATGTAAATATTGGTGAAAAGTAGGTGAAATTTATCCATCTTCATTAAAACAATAACAAAAAACTTGTTGGTTTTGTAGAAAGCGTTGATATTACTAATTTTGTCATGAATTGTTATTTTAAAAAAGATCCAGTAATCCCTAAAATCATATGAATTTTGAAAAAATTGGAGGTCGTCGATTTAGGACGAAAAATTAAAAATCGAAGGTACAATTTTTCGATATTTTACGAGCGCCTTTAGAACCAATATTTCGAATATATTAAGGTGCTACTAAGCTGACATAACTGAAAATCATCACGTCCAGTAATTATAGCACAATTGAAGATTAACTGAACTCAGGGTATACTGGGATTTTTATAAATCGGAAATTTTTTGTAGTTTCCCTGAAAGTTGATTGAATTTCTAAAATCGACACCAGCAATTTCTTTATATGGGATTGAGTAAATTACACGTTCTACTTTATAACTAGTGCTTTTCAGTAAAAACAATTTTGTGAATCTTCAGTAAATTTGAAAGTTTTGTTCCAAGTTATAGTTTTTGACGAGAATATTAGAGTTTTCGAACACAAATTGTTGATTTAATTTCCATTGCAAAACAGTGTATAATCCTGGATTAAAACGTATGAATTTCATTTCGCTTATAGGTCATACCAGTTTTTTTGACGGCTTTCTTGTAAAGTATACATGTGTGCTAAGCTTACCTTCACCAACCAAAAATTTTAAATTTTTTTGGCTATAACCTTAAATTTTGAAAAATCAATATTACATTCAATATTACAACTGGGCTACCAATTTTATAATTATTTCTTAGTCTAATTTGGAGTCTTCTCACTCTATTGCTCGTGTCCAACATACGACATATGTCTGTATGTTCATGCCGAGATCATCGCTGTACGAGTTTTCTTGCTTATTTTTCTATTTCTTCGGTGACATATTCGATCTTTAAGTCCCTATCAAGGTTGTCGTTTCTAACGTGTCATGGGACAGTGACAAACCTACGCCTATTTTTGAGAATTTTTCCATTGTCCTCTAAGCTATTTAGAACCCTCAAAATATAATTTTTATACTTTTGCTGTTTCTGGCTTTGCAAGCCAATATCAAACTTTACTTTCTTTTACGTACTACAACAAAGTGCATACGAGTATAATAACCGTGAACAATTTTGACCAACATTTTTGCAGATTTAACACTTGCCGAAGTAGGGAAAAGTAGTTATTCAAAAGTCTCCATTTGTCTGTATATGCGGTGCCGTGCAGACTAAATATCATTGCGCTCTCTACAGATCAAAGGGTTCGCACACAGGCACGCACACAAAGTTTAAAAACTACTTTTTTGACTTCGGCGGTGTGGCGAATGGTAAATCTGCAAAAATTTCTAGGTCAAAATCTTTTATAATTCCTATACTTAATTTTACTACGTAAAATATCTTGGCAGAGTGACTCGATTGAAGACACCTGGCGATCGTTCCGACAACCATTTTATTAAACTTACCGTACTATTAAAATTTCAGAAAACCAACGCTGTCAACCTTTGCTGAAAATTTAATCTTTACATTTATTTGAATCTTTTAATTCTTGTCATTTTTGTAAATGCTAAACTTTTCAATATCATTGCAAACATTGAAAAAGGTCCCTTGTGAGATGCTTCTTCCGGTACACACACATTTCCACCAAATTTTGCAAGGTTCTCCCAATTATTGGAAAAGTTTAAGTATGAAATTTTATTCCAAATAGTCAATCCACCTGGACTAGAGTAATAACGTTTTTTTTATCAAATCCCTAAATAATTTTGTTTGCAATTTTAGTTAGAATCTTTAGTTCTTAGTTGTTTATCTCCTATGATACACTTTTCAAAGTATTTGCAAAAAATGAAAAGCCGTCTATGGAAGCTGTCACTTCCGGTGAATGAACTTCGGTCAAAAATCAATTTGTGGAAAAAGCTTAAGTTTCATCCCGATCAAATCAGTCAATCCATCTGGGCTGCCCATGGGTCGAATTTTTTGTTGAAAATCAGTATTTGTCTAAAATCATCATTTCTGTTTTTGGAGAATTGATCTTCGCCGATATTGTTGAAAAAGTAATTTAGAGTCTTTTGGTTTTTAATTGTTTTCGTAAATGATATAATTTTCAAAATATTTGCAATAATTGAAAAATTATTGCTACTTAAAAGAAAAGTCTATTTGCCCAAAACCAACTTTACGATATTTTTGAATGGGTTGCCCACGACGTTTAGGGATACACATTTTCTCTAAAATTTCTATTTTCCAAATTTTATTATGGGGAATCCGAAGGGTTCGTCCACTGGATCAAGGGAGCTCTCCTTATAAGTTTCCACTCCATTCATCCAATGGGAATTAAACTTTGCTTACGAATTTTTTTTGGATCGACATGTAATTTTTACTATGCATAAGTTGCATGTCCAAAATATCCTTACGATATTTTTGAAGAGGTTGTTCCTGGGGTCTAGAAACCCTGCTACAAATTTTTTGTACAATTTTAATTTTGCTTTAAATTATTTCACGGGAATCCGAAGGGTCCGGCTACTGGATCAAGAAGGCTCTCCTTATACTTTGCTTAAATCTCCTTAAACTTTGCTACGTAATCACTAAGATGGTGACCACTCGAGGTAGGAATCGAATCGCCTCAGTGAACATAAGAGAATACTTTTTACTCTGAAATACTGTACGAGATGAATTGCGTTATCGAAATATATTGATTGACTCAAAAATATTTATTATGAATTTAAATTAGAAGATCAATCGAATAAATAAAATAAAGAATTTAAAATAAATATTTGACTAACTGGACTTTATAATTATTTTGGACGGGAAAATGAAGGAGGAAAAGCACTAACCGTTTATATTTGAAACATTGCATCTTCTACACGAAGTATCCTTGGATATTTCTTTTGTTTTTCGTAATGTTATTTTCAAACACAGTTCGCGGTCAATGTGTTGCGTAAACGAATCGCAATGAAACGTACTTTTTAATTGTTTTGTCTAAATGAATATTAGTTTGTGGCATCCGTATGCCCTTTATTCCCGATTACTTAGGTACATTGGAATACAAAAATTGTTGGTGATTATTAAGTGAATATACGTTAAAGTTAAATGTGTCAATCTATGATTACTTTTCGTGTGTAGTTTCATTTTTGCCTTTCAAAATTCCCCCGAAGTAAAGATCAATTGGACCAGTTACAATAAAGTTGAAGAATATTAGAGCCACAAGAATGATTGAAGCAAGTGAACAAAGTGAGACACGGCATGAAAACGATTGAAGCAGAACATCTTCTTCTAAATCTGAGGCTCGTTATGAAAACGATCGAAGCATTACGTCGTCTACTAGAGCTGCTGAAACAAGTAAAATGTGTGAGAGCCAACTAGAAAACAATCGCTTACGATATAGTCACTCAATAGAAAAATGCATAGCTGATTTGCAAAATTTAATTACGATAAAGACTGTGAATACAGAATTGTCTCCAATGTTTCAATTGGAAAATGGATAAGATTTGTTTGAATTTTTATGCTTTAGAATTTCACAATGACTTGCCTTGAATGCGTGTTGTTTGAATGGAAAAGTCAATTTCGGAAACTACTGAGTTAACCAGATAATTTCTTCCAAACATTCGAAACTACAACTCACGCTTTCACAACATTTAGAGCACCATAAATTTTTAGCGATCGGAATTTTATGCTCACGTTTAAAGAACGTAAAGACAAGTTTACCATGAAGATTGCAATCATCTGGTAAATTGATTCATAACTGTATCGGGTGCAAATGCCGTCGTATGATCACAGGGTAGTCAGTCGAGCCGACACAACACCGTTTCGAGAAAGTCGCTTCTTGATGTATTCTATAGAATGGCAAAAAAGAGATCTACCATACGCTCGCATTTTAATTTGGTTAAATGGCAATATTATTCCTACTAAAATTCTAAATTTGATAGTGTTATATTAACTGAGTTACCCCATCCCCAAGAAGATCGGACAATTTGACATTCACGAGCTATGTCCAACAATTGTACATGTAGCGTGGAAAGCACAAAGGCCTACTACTACTACTACTACTACTATTCATTCAACATTGGTTGAAATTTCGGGGAAAATTGAAAAATTAATCAGGCTAATTACCCTGCTAAGTTAGAGTTACTTCGCTAATAATTTATCACAGCGCGATAAATCCAATAACGATTTATTATTTTAGTTACGTTTCAATGAAAATGTATTTGTTAAATTTTAATCCCTTTCTTTCAACTATCTGAAATAAAATTCGTGCCGTATCCACTATTTACATTATCAAAATTATGCTAATTATTTTTCTAGATTTTGTGTTAAATTTAAACATTTTTCCATGTTTAATAGTTTCCATTAACATTTTTCACAATGCACTGAGATTTAATATCTCAGGGGTACATTTCTTTTATGTAAATTGTAAATTTTTTTTTTTTACATAAAATGCATTTAATTGTTTTGTCTAACATATTTTCTAAAAAGCGTCGTAAAAAAATTCTTCTCTTGCAGATTACTGTAATTATTTTTGTCGAGTATATGGGAAAATTGTACATGGAAATAAACCTTAGTTTTGATGGTAATAACGTAAATAAGCTAAACGTAAATATCAACGTTTCCATTTTATCCGGTCTAGACAAATATGTCGATACAAGACAAAAAGTGATGATGACAATTTACAATATTGTAAGCTTACCGTTCAGTTTGTCCTTTCTGCCAAATACTTGTTACATCTACTATTTTTGGAAAACCCTGTATCCTTTAAATGCAATTTTCGTTCTCCTTATCCTACTACTTTTATATATGTAGATAGTCTACTATTTTTGGGATTTTTAATTAAAATTTTTTGTTTTGTGAGGTTGTTGGGGTTTTCGTTAGACAGAATAATTGTGAATAAGAAGTACAAAATATATAAATTTTACATTCTGTAATACATAATTAATGAATTGCTGTGTCAAACGTTTTATTTTATCGTCGTACAATTTATTTATTATGCTTTACACATTATGAACATAACATGAATAATTTTTGCTTGTTTTTATTTTCAGGAAAATTCAATTATCACCTCAACTTTAAATCAAATTGAAATATAAAATTTGCGGGTATGTACACACGAATATTATAATAATTTATAAAATAATTTTGTATCAAAAACCCAGTAAACACTTAAAAAATAATATAAATTTAATTATGAGCTAAATAAAAACAAAAATCATAAATATTCATTCATAAAGCTCTCGCTCTCATGTCGGTCGTGATACGGGTATGCTTGTGGGCCAGACTAACAAAAACGATAAAATTTTAATAAAAACTCAAAAATTATTTCTCATTTAAAAATTTATCCTTTGAGGACCATCAACGTTTTTATCACTGAATATGTAAACATCCCTAACAAAAATATAGACGTACACCACCCACTATGCGATAATGAATTTATAGCAAGTTTATGTACACTTTTCTCGTTGAGTGTATAATATGCATAAAATAGCAATATAATAAGTGCTTATGTATTAATAGTTATTATTGCCCCTTGTCTAATTTTTGTTTTCCAGTTTCATTTTGTAATTATGAGCTTTTATGTTTTAAGTTGTTAAATATTATTAGGGATACTCCTCTATACTTGGATTGATAATGAAATAAATAAATTTATGCTAATTGAATTTATTTATGTTCTGATGTTTAATGTTACTGCAACTTTAAAGAGCTGTGCTATATATTTTCCATAATTGGCCATTGAGTTGCCATTCATTATCTGGTGTGAGCAATATAACTTTATGGGATGTAATTAAGTCGGCATTCCATTGTTCATTTTTCTCTTTATATTTTACCTAAAATATGCTTGCAAAACAATCGTCCCAATATCGGATGAATATTTTTTGTTGCCAATTTAGTCACGTCTCTGCTTTAAAATTTTACAAAATCACTTTGATGAATTTAGATTACGCTTTTTGAGTAAGAGGCATTGAACTATTTCACCAAAGAAATTACAAACTACCTCTTACGGTTGAGGTTATGGGTACTGTTTGGACAACATAAAAAACACACTTTCATCCTTAAATTTTTTACTATTTGTAACACTGGTCTACTTTATTTTTCTTTCATTGCCAAACTGTAATTTAAAATTGTAGTTAGCAAAACGATTTACTCGAGACCACATACTACCTCATCATCCATTGAGTTTTCTTTATCCACGGCATCCGCCGTTGTACCTTGTTCATCTCTGTGTAATTGTGCTCGCGAATATTTCATCCTTATCTATTTGGGCCTTCCTCTATCCCGATGATCAGTGTCACTGTTAACTACCCGCGTCACTAATATTTTTCTTGGTGATCAATTCTGTAGTTTCTAACTGTGGTCGTTGCTCATTTACCCACATTTTAATGGAATGTCATTGGAATAACACAACCTCGAATCAGTCGAACAGTTCTCAGTTGAAGATTCTAGGGCTTTGGTGACACAATGACACAAAGTAACACAAGGCAACCTACACAAAGTAAGGGAGTATTTTAAATCTGTCAACGAGCCCGAATTTCCTGGTAGCCAAGACAAAAACCTGATTTTTGTATATGTTGTATAAGCCCACGCCGATACGTTTTATAATTCAATATGGATCTTTTAAATTATGTTGTATATCTGAAGATATACTTTTTACCTCGTGGATGTGTGATAGTACAACCACACTAAATCACGTCTTTCAAAACCACTATTGTTCCGTTCTGGTAATATGGCGATTCAATTGTTTACCTGGATGTCGTAATGTTACTTTCTCCTGCGGTTTGGGTTTCAACTCGTCTCACTCTCAGAACTCGTTCTGAAATCATCGGAGACCTGTTATCTACTTAACTACGATATCGCCAGTATTTTTTTCTTTTATTCGAGAATTTCCTTTTTACCCTGGAAAATAGACGGAATTTTGAATGGTTCGTTTATTGGGAACATCTTAATGGGTGAAATCGATTCACCAACTATACTTGAGTATATTAGAAAAAAGCACTGAGTAAATAAAAATATATGTAGAACAAATTATGACTATAGCAAACAACTTCCCGCACTGAAACTCTCTTTGTCTCTGCACGGTGTAAGGTAGTTTTCTCACCGTTTGCTCCATTGTTATATGCTTGTTCTGTGTCTTCAAACTGCACTTTAAAATTTTCGAACATTGTTTTACCATCGTATTTACCAGCGACCACCTTCCTTGTACTCTGATGATCTCCCTAACAGGCATGTGAGGATATAATCTTTAAGTTGGTTTCTATACTTATTTAAATTTAGTTTCCAGTTCCTGCTTAATTTTCTTTATCTGTTTTCTATTTTTGACACTCTCACCTTAAGACACATAACTCAGCTCTTTTATATATGCTTTTGGCCAGTAACCGTCAATATCTTTTTCACGCATTTGCGGGCAAATATAATGAGCCAACATCCACCGTTATTGATTTCCATTGACTGTTTCGTTTTCCCTGAAAAATATGGCCCAATGATGGTTTTAGCGCAAACGCCGGCTCAAACAGTCATTTTTGGTCATGTAATGGCGTTTCATGGATCTCTTGTGAATTCTCCGTTCAGCAAATGCGGCAATTTTGCTTATTAACGCCGCCGGAGAGTGTGAAGTGGGCCCCGTCGGCTATCAACATTTGTTTCTAAAAATCAGGTTCAGTGTCAACCATTCGAGAGACCGTTTTCCCGTATTTCAAGCGACGTGGACGGTCTGTCGGCAATACTCTTAGTGTCAATTGCACTTTATAGGGAAACAAATGCAAATCATCCTTCAAAATACTCCGCAAAGTGGTTCCACTGATGCAAAAATACTGAGCGCGGCGACACTAAAACACTTAGGTTCTGGACGACGCTCTCTCTGACCGCTTCAACCAGTTCATTGGAGTGTCTTGATCGTTGATGGACGGCATGTTGACGATCTCTTACTGTGACGTGCGGAACAAAATTCGAGACCACACGACTAATAATGTTGTCAGACGGTGCCTGTTGGTCACGATATTTTCGAATATAATTCTTATTAGCACACAGTACTATTACTTCACAACGAAGGTGCAACTCCTGTTCAAATGAATGTAGTCTACATAATCGACTTAGCAACCTTTACTTACATTTACCATTTTTATAAGATTTTTTAATGCCCGTTGGCACATCGAAGTTACAAGGAATTTTTTTTTGTCCATTTTTGTACATCAGACAGTGGAGCCGAACCATGCACACTATTATTATGCTCACCATCTTGTAAAAACATTCTGATCAATCTAAAATCACTTGAGTAATCCTAGTAAATTTCGTCCCTCTTCTCAATCAAACAGCTTAGATAGTGCACCGGTTGCGATTTTATTACCTCAGCTACTAAATTTTTCTACAGCCGTTAATAGTTCTCATGTCAAGCGTTGGCGGTAATCATCGTTGATTGTTGATGTAAGCCTGGTGCAGGGATACATTAGTTGCAAGTTCTTCGTTTGAATCATATATTTTAGAAATTCTAAGTAAAGTTATTTAAGTTGTTAACGAACGGAGCCCGCAACTTTCGATTAATTTGTTTATGAGACCGCTCTCGGTGTGCTCTATTATTTAATAAACAAAAATATGCAGTTGATTAAAATATCTACATAAACTATTCAACTATCGAAAAATCGATAAATTTTGAACTGAGTATTTTGCTCGCCAAAAGTTCACTATTCTGTCATTTTGTGTGTAACGCACAAATGCATGTTGCAAAATTCAGTAGTGCGTGTCCCGTTGCGGTGTAAGGAGTCTGGGCCAATGATGCTACGATGTATTTTACTAGCATTGCCAATTTGAGCATTAAAGTAACTTAAAATGACTTTGATTGAGATCATGATAAGGTGCTTTGGAGCTTTCAAGATGATATCAGAAAGCATCTTTTGCTTATTCTCAAGTATCCTTAGTAAGGAGCATGAAAAAAGTCACGAATTCATGATATCGATTCTTGATTAGAAAACCAACTTCATATGAGGGTTGTTGTTTTGACAAAGAGCGTATCCATGGCGTTTACAATCAATGTCATGTTCGATGAGCTGATGCTATTTGTGTGATTCAAGCTAAGCATATTCCATGCTCCGTTTTACATTGTTGACCACAATCCGTAGCCGAAGGTTGTTGTTGAGATTTAAAATTTACCGGACGCTTATGTGGACTTAGCCTAATTTTTTAACGGGTAGTTACCGGTGGCCGCTACCAAGAGGCAGGGTGGATACTTGAATTTTGGATAATGGTTTTCGGGAAATAAATTTTATGAAAATATACCCAACTCGATTAAAACATAAAATTTCCAAAAATCGCTAACAGTCATTTGCAAAATTCGAGGTGTAAAATGTTTTTTTTTGTGTAATAAATTTATTCCGCGCCAGCTTCAAACCATTTCGGAGCCACCAGTAATCTTGAAAAATTTTGACCTAGAGATTTTTGCAGATTTTCCATTTAATTTATCACCGAAATCCGAAAAGAGGTTTTCAAAAAATTCGCTGTATGTGTATGTGTAAAGAGTAAATGTCTATGTCTTCTCTGCAGCCCTTTATGTTCTCTTTACAGCCCAGTATATGTCTGATCGGGATGACATTTCATACATAAGCTTTTTTCATAAATTGGGAGATCGTAGTGAGTTTTGGTTTTTAATAGGAGCTTTTTCGTTGTTTGCAAATATTTTGCAAAATATATTATTTCTGAGAAAAATGGCTATGAACTGAACGATTCTAATTTAAATTTGCAACATTAACGGTCCACATCAGTTTTCCGACATTTAAGCGGAAATCATGATTTTTGACAAAAAACTGTTTTCCAATAAAAATTCGGCCTCTGAGAGATTGACTGATCAGGATGAAACTTCATATTTAAGCTTTTATGATAAATTGGGAGATGAAGTGATGTTTGAAAAAATCGGTCCACGGAAAGTGACAGCTTCCATAGCAGCTTTTTCGCTTTTCTCAAATATTTTCAAAATAATATCATTTATGTGAAAATTTTTTGTGAACTAAATGATTCTAAATTAAATTTGTAACAATACTGATTTAAAACTATTAAAATCACAAAGATTGTAAATTAAATTTCATACATAATTTTTAAATTTTTGCCGAAAATGATAAATTTTCAGGAGTGGCAGCTTCCGTAGAAGATTTTTCAATTTTTGTAGTGAAAATTAAATTGGCAACGACGGTTGATCTTGATGGTTTTCTGAAATTTTAGCGGGTTTATGGATTTTTGATTATACAAAACAGTTTTTATCAAAATCCGATAGTTTAGTTTTTCGCTTTAGAAATAAAGTGTGGTGTATTCGAGATATTTATATGTACATTAGTGGTAAAAGAAAGTTGAGTATTGGTCTCAACATAATCACTCCTTTATTTTTAAATTTTATGTAGAAGAAACACTAGCTACCCTAGCAGAAGCTAATCGATGAGTTACTAATGCCCTGTTATAATCTAGTCTATGAACTGTATATGGGCTCGGGGCTAAGTAATCTGTGTGTGTATGGTGCTGTGCAGACTGAATGTCAGTGTCCTCTGTCCAGCCCAGAAGGTTTTACTGCAAATTCCATACTTAAGTTTTTCCATAAATTAGGAGATGGTCCACCGGAAGTGGTAGCTTCCGTAGAGGATTTTTCGTTTGTTGCAAATATTTTAAAAGTATATAGCACGATCGTTTATGAAAAAAATGATTAAAAAGGAAAAGATTTTAAATTAAGTTTCAAACAAATTTTTTTCAAATTTTTTGTTTAAATTTTACCTGAAATGGCGAGTTTTGGTCAAATTAATTTTACTTCACCAAAAATTCGGCATATCCGCAATCCGGACAGATTGACTATCGGAATAAAACTTCATACTTAAGCCTTTTCTATAAATTAAGTAATATTTACGAAATTTGGTAGAAATGTTTACCGGAAGTAGCAGGTTTCATATTAGCTTTTTCACTGATGTTCCACATTTTTAGCATAAATTGTAGCATTTGCGAAAACAACAAAGAATTAAAAGATTCTAAACAATTTAAATATTAAATAATCAAGAAGTGCCGACCTAGTTGGGATTTTAAAATTTAAGCAGGAATAACGACTTTTGATTAAAACAGTTTTTACCCAAAGTCCTTAGGTTTAATTTTTCGCTTTAGAAATCAAGTGTGGTGTATTTAAGATGGATCTATACAAGCGAGGTAAAAAAATCAGGTGTTGGCCACAACTTATTTACCCCTCCATTTTATAGCTAAGAAACAGCAAGTGATTCAATTGGCATATATTTTGATACTCAGTTAAATACAACATAGATAACGTAATGCAATATTTTTAATTATGTTTACAGTTTATAGCTTCGACAGACATAACAAATTATCGCGATAATCACTGATCACGATTTCGCTTTAAATTTTTGCGATCGCGATCTTCATTCGACATAACATTTGCATTCTGCCTGGTGTATTTATTTGAAATCTGTTACAGTATTTAGCAGGTGCAACAGCCAAAGTTTACTAGAAAGTGTTAAACTTTTTTTGTAAGTTTTTTTTGCATTTTTTAGGTATTGAGTTTTTACAACTAGATTTCGATTACCAAGTTATGAAACCCAGTAATCCTGTTTTTCCTAAATCGTGTGCTGCTGACAGACTGACTCGCGGGTATTATCATAACGTAAATTAAATCAGAATTACGAGTACTTAGCCAGCTTAGAATTTTCCTGCAAATAAACTCTTGAACAGAATGCTTCTGCTACGAAATATAACGATTGTCATTATAAGTTTGAGGTAAAATGCTTTACTATATTTCAAAACTATTTTGTTGTAGTGATGTTCAATAGTAATTTTGTGTATCTACCGATGATGGCCTTCAACATCTAATGGAGTGATGTGAAATTCTGATATATTTTTTCGTATTCGCTTTCATTAACCAATTTCAACCAAATTTAAATGCCAAATTTTTTCTAGTTCCAATCTCGACAGCACTTGATGTTTGATCGTCACTAGTGAACATGTAAGTCAACCGTTTATGATCGATTCTAAAAAAAAATTGGTTTGTATTTTAGTTTTTTCGCAGTTAAGTAACTTTGTTCAGTCTCTGTCTCAGTCTGACATAATATATCGGCGGGTCTTTGACATGCTTTTTATGGAATGAAATGGCAATTAATTAATTTTGTAAATAATAATAAATTTAGTGATTTACTTCTATTAACTAGGCGAACTAGACGGTCATTTCGTTAAAAGTTCATGATGCACAATAAAGAGTGGTGGTCAACAATACTAGTACCCATGACTATATTTCGTCAAATCTTCTAGGAAGTGGTCACTCAATGTCTATTGATGACGCTGTAATTTTTAATAAGGATCAAAATTTTACTAAATGGAAAATTTCGGAGAGTATTTATATAAAGAAAATTCAAAATTCATCTCGAAATTTATTAACCGTCCCAGAAATTTCCAAAATTTTGTTGAATTACTACCATAACATTATTTGTTACAAAATTGCTGTGTATAATTTGAACTATGCTTTTCGGTTTTTGGGTCAACTTATGCTTTCAAATTTTCATTTCAAATCAAATTTCCATAATTTTTTATAACAATTGTCAAATTTCCATTAATTAGGAGATCCCTTGAAAATATCGGAATATACGATCGAAACGTCGGGGTTTTATTAATAAAATTATAATAAAACGGTGTTAAGGTTTAACCCAGTAAAACACAATAATACTTTATAAGAAAAGCTTATTAAATTAAAACACAATAATATCCTATCTTAAATATTTATTTATTTTTTCGAATCGATATTTCTGAGATATAAGGTAGGCATATACCTTATTTTTATTATTAAGGAAATTATATAGGCCACAACAATAAAATATAAGGTATTGTTATCTTCCTAAAATGCGTACGAGTACATGAACATGGGTATCCGGGCATGTAAACGATAATAACAATAATAATTATTACTTTTTTAAGTATACGTCCGGCAATTTAGGTCAAATCAATCCTTTATTAAACGAAACTGTACAAAAAAACCCTAGAATCAAAAATATGTAGTGTGTTTCCATATCTACGTATTATATGAACTGTACCCTACAGAACATATCCAGGTCTATATTATGTACTTACGTAGAATATTCCCCATCTAATAAATATTCAATATAATAATGAAAATATTTATAAAAATTCATTTTTAATTTGTTTTTGAAAAAAGTAAAAATTAAAACTATCGATTTTCTATTAAATTAAATAAAAAAATTTAATATATCGCATATTTACTATAATTCCTGTATACATAGAAACCCTATCTATGGTAATATCATTTCTAATTTAATTTTCGTAAATTTTCCAGTTTTTCCCAATACTCTATGAATATCAATTCCGAAAATTTACTCGTATCGTACATATGATGCAAGTGTATGTATGAATATAACATCGTCAGTTAGATCTAGATGTATGTACTCATATGCATTGTACATCAACGACAAAATCGTTTATTGTTCTACAGAAAATGAAAAGACAATAAAAAATTTTACTTTAATTTTTAGTAATTTTATCGCCTAAAACCTTATTAGATTTGTCTAGCTCAATTTGTATTATTGTTTTGGACATGACTAAAATAGCATTTAAATTACAAAATTTAGGTTTTAGAATGTTTGCCTCGTTGCATAATTTTTAAGTAAATATTTATTTCGATTTGGCAAGTAAAATTTGATAGCGATTCCGTTCCGTGGTGCTTCGCAAACTTGGGCAGTATTTTCTTATTTAAAAAACTTTTAAATATAAAATATTGAAGACAGCAAAATTGTAGATCGGGGCTAGGGTTGCCTAGGCGAGAGTATTACATATGTGATTTTCACATTGTTTTATATTTCACGATAGGATTTTAATAACCCACGATGTAAATACTCAAACATGTAGAGCGACTATGAGAACTACATGTAGGGGCGTGTTTAGAAACTTAATACATTTTTTATGAGCAACATCATATTTCCCCTTCTTAATTTTGACGAAACTGAGCTGACACATTTCATGTTGGTGATGTTATTGTTGATGGTTCTAATTCTCCTGTGGCTCGATAGTTCTGGTGTAACCACCGTCTATGATAAGGTTGGCCCCTTGGACTCACTGGTAATAACGCTTCACACAAGCTTTAGTCAAATTTTAAATCGTCGAAATTTTTTGCGGTGTTAACTGCGTACTTCTGAAACCCTTGTACAGATCTGATTCCGATGTCATCTATATACTCCTAGTGTTGATTTAATGATGAACATTTTTCGTCCAATTACTTTAACTATTGTTGCCTGGGGCGACTTTCTAGCAAATTTCTGGCGTACACTGCTTGATCAGGGTATAATTCAATCATATCATCACTAGCATGTGTTGTGGACCCGCAACTAAAACCGAGATCAAGCTTCGCGGTTGTCGGCCGTGTAACGCTCTGCTTGACAATTCGATGCTGGATGGAATGGTGCCGACGTCAAATATGTGATACTGTTTAATTCCCAATAGTTTCCGAACTCTTCTG
Organism: Nephrotoma guestfalica; assembly: GCA_963691935.1. Lineage (NCBI taxonomy): Eukaryota > Metazoa > Arthropoda > Insecta > Diptera > Tipulidae > Nephrotoma > Nephrotoma guestfalica. Next base: position 305,568,663 of record OY829913.1, on the reverse strand, counting down.
ACGTGAATTGAGTACTGTTGCCAGACACTATTGTTACTGGTAACCATTCAATCGCGAATATTCCTTGGAGTGCCTTAATCGCAGTAGTAGCCATGATATCTTTCAGCTCGATAATATGGTAAATTTGAGAATGCACCTAATAGACCAACAATACGAGTAGCATCCGGCCAGCTGGAAAATGTCTTCTCAATCCGCTCTATTTCCATGTCGATGTTCGGAAACCTGACGTGTCTTCGAGCCATTCGTTTCATCCTAGTTGCTCCCTAATGACCGTCATATAGGAGATGAAGTATAATAGTTTGTATCTAGTTTGAAATAATAACCCGACTATAGTCTTTCTGAAGAAGTATACATCCTGACTGTAAAAACATTATATTTTCGATTAACATATGGTTTAATATAGCTTTGGCATCTCATCTAACGTAACTTGGTTTACCTGATCCACATCAGTCAAGTTTTTCTCATAATGATTCATCCTTACCCCTCGACTACCCACTGGCAGTATTGAGAACTCATATGTCTTGGCATGTTTATGTGTTGCTACTTATAGTCTTGTAGTGCAATAGCCTCGCTAAAGTCTTTCAAGTGGCGCTACCGGAAGTTTTTTGCATTGATAAAAATTCGACGTTAATGGCTTGTGATCCGTAGCAATTTTAATTCTCTTCCAAACAAATATTAATGAAATTTTATCACTCCATATATTATGGCGACAGCGCCTCTATATCGACTTCTCCATATGTCTGCTCACTTTTTGTTAGTGTGTTAGACGTAAATGGAATGTGATGTTCCGATCCATCTGGAAAACGATGAGAAACTACAGCACCAACACCAGTCCAGAATTTTGTACAAATTTGTCGTATAGTAGTCGATTTTTCCAATAAATGCTTCGACTTGCTTAACATTGATAGGACGTTGCGTATTCTTCAACGGTTCTAAACGTTTTTTCGATGGGCTTATACCTTCCGCATTGATGATGGGTTCCACGTATTCAATGTTATGCTCTACAAACTTGCGTATTTTTATAGGTATGGTTTACGTATTAAGTTGATTCACTAATTCCTTGAGATTTCGAAAGTGTTCTTCGTTAGACGCACCAGAAACGATCACGTCATCCAGATATACTGCACACATTAGTATACCGGCAGTGACTTCTTCCATCAATCGCTGAAAACTCCTCCGTGTGCTTGCCACACCGAATAGCAAACGCTAGTAGTGGATAAGACCAGATTGTGTATTATTAATTAATTTTTTTGAATTCATAGCTCATCTTGTAGATAGGCGTCTTCAATGCTCGGAATAGGGTACATTAGGGATCAATTTGTGGATTCACTGTTACATTAAAATCTCCATAAATTTGCACTTTATCATTTCGCTATGTTAACAGTTACAATTGGAGCGGCCCACTGACTGAACCGCTTTAAGGGTGTCACTAGATATTAGGCAAACGGCACGTTATATGGCTTCGAATATTTGACGCGCTTTAGGTATCAATGTGATTTCCGTCTGGGAATAGTTACATAACTCTTCAGTGTTTTCGACGATCGAAAGTGGTAAAACGTTCATTCTCCCATCTAATTTGTACTTTAGTAACTCCTATAATTGTGACTTGGGTGTCACCATAAGGTTTTAGTGCCTTATTTGAAGGTTCATAAGCTAGACGTCCTAATGGGTAGATTCCCCAAGTCCAACCATCGAAAACGATGCCCTTGTGTCAACTTGAAATAAAAGTTGACTTTCATTTACAGTCATCTCGATCGTAAATTTTTCCGAACACTGCGCTTTCATTTCGTTTGACTTTCCGCTATAGACGTAATTTATTTATTGGGAATTGCTGATTTCATTAATCATATATGGTCTCTCGATTGATGGCTGTTGAAATTTTGACCAATTTCCATGTTTTCTATAAAGTTAACGTAGATTGAATGGCTGTTCTGGTTATGTACCTTTTTTGCCACAACTATGATTGGTGGATCGTATATGTTTACAATTACGGCGCGCATGAATTATTACATGGACGATTGTTACGTTGGTTCACACTTTTATAATAACTCGACCGTTGTTTATTGTGACTCTGGCTTGGATTAACATAATTTACTACATCTGATGTCTAAGAAACAACTGCTCGAGTTTTCATTTGAATAACCTCACTGGACCTTTTGGAGCATTCATACGCCTTGACGAATATGACTTGCATTTCTTAGTCCACACAATTTCCTTTCCTGATTTTGGGCACACAAATGCACAATCGCGCGCTGCACCACGTACATTGGCAACCCCAATCTACATACGGCTGTACTGGCATCATGACAGTTTTGTAAAAATTGCATCGGAAAACGAGCACCTGGTTTTTCTTTACATAATGACTCATTCAAATCTTTTGTCAATTCTTGAAATGTTTGATCAGTTAATTTCTTGATAAACAGTTTCTGCAGCAATTCCAACCTTACGTTTCCAACATTCGCAGGAAACTCGCTCGTTTTATTACATCATTCGTAATTTGGTTAGCCTCGAAATGCTGTTCTAATTGCATGAGATAAGTTGTCCAATTCATTTTATCTCGTTCGAAAGCGAGGAACTGTGGTACTGCAAGTGACACTGATTCTGTCTTATGCTTTTTACTGATTGCTGCGATCAATATCTCATTTTGAGAAGACTAAGTGAAAGATTCCTATGACTGAGATAATTTCTGTAAGTTTATTTTTTAAGACTAAAGGGTTATCTAAAAAATGTCAATTTTCTTGTGTCTATAGAACATGGAAATTAAATTTGATGTATATATTTCCTTGTGCGGTAGTAATTTGTTTTTAGTTGGTTCAACCAATTGTGATTTCCAAAATGACATACGTCAAATTGCAATTTGTTATTTGTCTGTATTAGTACGGAGGGGTAAAATTTACGAGAAAATTGCGATCTCCGATAATTGGTGTTCATCAAACAAACATTTATTTTTTTGGTCAAAAGAACAATGAAACGTCATTTTTTTATGTACATCAAAAATGCATTGGATTTTCGCGTCATTTAACGATTGAGCATCTATACCGCTAAAATCTTCATTGCTCTTTACGATAGGTCGCGCAATATTGTTACAAAAAGTGTGAACATTTTTGAAACTTACTTTTGATACCAACAATTTGATGAAAAAATGCGCAAATATTTTGAACCTTGCGATCCAAAATATTTCACGACTTAAGCCGTACCAGTAGTCAACACTGGCAAATTAGTCTAAACATTCTGGAATGGAAGGCAAAAAGAGTTCAACATCGTTTTGCTTGACGTTTTGAAAGAGATAGATCTACAATTTCTTAAGAAAATCCTAACTTCTCAGGTTAGTAAAGACTAACAAATATTTTCAAATGGCTTGGCATATAGATAGTCCTAACCTGGACCTATCAGAAAAACATAATAAAATTCTTGATAAACATATTAGATCTCGAAATATTCAATTTCTTAAGCAAATCCTAACTTTTCAGGTTAGTAAAGACTAACAAAAAATTAATTTGATCACGCAAAAATTATTAGCTTTTCAAATGGCTTGGCATATAGATAGTCCTAACCTGGGCCTATCAAAAACACATAATAACATTCTTGATTAACATATTAGGGCTCTAGATATTCAATTTCTTAAGAAAATCCTAACTTCTCAGGTTAGTAAAGACTAACAAAAAATTAATTTGATCGCACAAAAATTATTAGCTTTTCAAATGGCTTGGCATATAGATAGTCCTAATCTGGACCTATCAGAAAAACATAATAACATTCTTGATAAACATATTAGATCTCGAAATATTCAATTGCATAAGAAAATCCTAACTTCTCAGGTTAGTAAAGACTAACAAAAAATTAATTTGATCGCGCAAAAATTATTAGCTTTTCAAATGGCTTGGCATATAGATAGTCCTAACCTGGACCTATCAGAAAAACATAATAACATTCTTGATAAACATATTAGGTCTCTAGATATTCAATTTCTTAAGAAAATCCTAACTTCTCAGGTTAGTAAAGACTAACAAAAAATTAATTTGATCGCACAAAAATTATTAGCTTTTCAAATGGCTTGGCATATAGATAGTCCTAACCTGGACCTATCAGAAAAACAAAATAACATTCTTGATTAACATATTAGATCTCGAGATATTCAATTTCTTAAGAAAATATTAAATTCTTATATCCTATCCTTATAAATGTTGTACCTAATTATTTATTATAACTTGCAATTGGAATTAGTTCACAAATTCAATGTTTCACCTAAATAACATTCTTGTTTTACTTTTTAACCAATACATACAAATTTTTGGTTAGTTTTTGTTGGTTAGGATTAAGTTAGGTTTAACTTCACACGCGTATACTAGCGTGTGAAGTTTGTCTTAAACTAATCCTAAAGTTAGTTCTATACTGGTTAGGCCTAACTTCACATGCATAATTGTAGAATATATAAGATCTTGAAGAATGTCACGAAGTCAGCCGAAGCATTAGAGTGCTGAAAACTGCCGTTGTGGTGCTGGTATCAGTTTAATTTTTCTTCCACATTCTTTCAATTGGGTTATACATATGTCGGGCTTACATATACATGTGTCGTTTCGATTAGCGATTTTTCATAATGCTCGCATTTTGACGAGTCATTTGATCTGGTTCAATTCAGAAGCGCACCAAATAATAGATAGAGTAAAATTGTTAAGTTTTGATTTTCTTTCGCTATCACTGGACGCAAGTACATATAGAATAGTAGAAATGATAAACGAGAAATGAGAAACGAGAAAACGTGTTCTGAAGAAAATTCATGAATTTCAGTTTAAAGTCCAAGGTTATATCAGCTACTATGGGGGCCCATGTGTAAAACTTTTAACAACAATATAATTAGTTGCAATAAAACTTGCAATAACTTGCAAAATTATTGATGGGATCGGTACCGATATGTCGATATATTCAGGTAATTGCATCTGATTAAAAGTTTATCATAAAACTCTATTAGCTAATTTGGCGGAATTTTGATTTTTGTGCATTAGTAGGTGTAATAATAACGACTAATATATTATAAAAATAGAAATATGTAAATTAAGTTACACATATTTTTTACTCGATTTAAAACATGTTTTTATTTTTAAATTTTGTTACTGTTTTAATTGTATTTCATCGGAAAAACTAATTTTATTCCAATATGCAAAACATCGTGTAAAAACACAAACATTTTCATAATTTTATATTCAATAGACGGTAAAGCAAAAAAAAAATTCAATTAAACACTACTTCGTTCGATAAAATTTGCTCTAATAAAATTCTAATGAAACCATATCTCCATATAGTACGGGGATTTGATAAAATAATTATTTGAATTTTTACTGTACTCGTATGTGATAATAAATAAATAAAATATACAGAGAAAAATTAAAATTAATTTTCCCTTTTATTGTTATTCTTTTGTTATTGTAATTTTCATACTATAATTCGGTTGATTTAAATTTTTATTAGTAAATTAGGAAATTGCAAATTTGCATACGTGAAAAATATGAAAACAATTATTTTATTTATATGAATAATTGTTTAATTATTTTTGGTGATCGGTGTACCTGTGGGCAAAGAATATGTATCCTGTTTCCCTATGTTTTTGATGTTAAACATAATTTTGCTGAACACAAGCAAACATATAGTAATCTGATTTAAAATGAAATCACTGCTGTACACCCATCATCAACATCATCATCATCATTAAAATAATAATGTAACATTTTCAACTATATACATAATTTAACAACTCATTTTAAAATGTCATATCATATTTCTTTTTCGCCGAGAATACAGAGCAAATCCCCTTTAATTTTCTGATTAATATTATTTTACATTATCCTTATTACAGCATAGTACATACACCTTCATATGGCTACGGCATCTAAACCTTATCGAGAATTTCCTATTTAAATACGAGTACGTACATGATTTTTTATATGTATGCGTAGACTTAAAAAAAGCTCAATGTTGTTATATTCATATTTTCATCAATTATCCTTTATAATAAATAAAAAAAATAAAACAAAAAAATTATAAGAAACGAAACCCAATTTACATTTTTCGTAATAATCCAACAAAAGTAAAATTTTTACCCTTCACAAATAAAATGGAAATACATAAACAATAACAACTCATCGGAAAAATTATAATTTCATATTTTTTGTTTTGTATTTACAAAAAATAAAAACAAATGCAAAACGGTAAAAAAGGAGGCAAATGAAAATCCTGACAATATTTGATTATTGAATAATTTTCAATTTCTCGAGACTCTGTAGAGAATTTAAAATAAGCAGTCGCACAACAGACACACATACTCAGAGACTGTAAGGGATGTTGAAAGGTTTTTTTTATTTACAATATCAAATTCTATATATTTCCTCCAAGGGTTAGATCTTTTTTGAATAGCGACGAGTGAATGTAAAAGTAACTTGATAGATAATAACAGGTTGGATTTTGTATTTATCTCAATTTTTAAGAATTGATGTACTGTAAACGAGTACTTGGAGTGGCTTAGCTGATAATGATGTACAGGAAATTACGGGGCCACGTATCATAATAATAAGAGACGTATACATATAATGTTTATTATTTAGAGCGGACAAAACAAGTTTTCTATGACATTTATATCCAAGCACAAAGACTGTAGAATAAATTTGCATTAATTATATCCGTTTATACTAAATTACATAAAGTATAAACTAGCATAACTTGTAGAATATTACCAGTATCCTTGATTTGGATGGCTGACTGTGATAATTATGAAAACCCATACAAAGCCGATACATTGAATGCGAAACGGAGCTGAATACTAAATTTTTATAAAAATTAGTATTCACCCTGTGCGTAAAGGGATATACGAGAATTACATGACACACAGAGGAAATATTCTCTACTAATTTAATTAATTTATTTTCATTTAATGCTTTTTAATTTCTTTAGATTTTATATTTTATTTTGTCGTAATTTTCCTTTAATTATCTATATCATCGCATGGGTAGGATAAGGTTGATTATGATGATGATGGTAATGATTTATACGTTGTTGATGATTATGATGACAATTATGATCAAATAAACCGTAATTTTATTGTTTTTACCAATTGTTAGACTATTAAGTGTTTAAGTAATTTGTAAAAGGTTAACCCATTTCTTTTGGTAATAGATCAAAATGTTTAATAGCCTAATTTTACAAATATCCCAAGCTTAATTAGTTAAAGAAAGTGACAATGAAAGTGTTTGTAATGCAATCAATATTACATCGATCAATATTTAATTGAATTGTGAGATACTTAAATTCGATTTCTAACAACAGAAATCAATTATTATTGATTTTATGAGAACATAAAAAATATTAACAATTATATTTTTATTTTTTAAATTGATAGAAGGATTGACATTGTAAAATAAATTTCGATAGGTTTGTAGCTTTTTATGCAAATTTTTGCAAATACATATCGATTTGAAAAACTATTTAATGATACGCGATACCAAGAATAACACAAATTTGATTCTTTTAGAAAAATTCACATACATAACAACGTTCACATAGCTATATACGTTGCGTGACAGTTGCACCATTTTGTTGGATGTGACTTCATATTGCACCGCATGTTCAAGTGGTGTCTAGATGGCTGCAGCAATCGCGCCCATTTGAAAATGTTGGATGCACAATATTAACTATGCTACAAGTCAGAAGTTATATAATTAATATTTTGAACTTGGTCCCTTTTCCACATTTTGTTCCACCTCAAACGATTTCGATGTAAAGGTAATGCCACGGAAGAAATGCCACGAATCAATTTCTTAGGTGCTAATTTCGGGAAAATTCGTTTAGGAAGATGACTTTAATAGAAATAAAAATTAGTGAGATTGATTTTCGAGTGCTAAGAATCTATTGTGATGAGTTATAAATTCTTGAAAATTGAGTTAGAGCCTTTTCAAATAGAATCCGGGTCTCTATTTAAAAAAAAATGGCTCGAACGATTTTGATAAAAAAATTGAGGGAGCATATTTTCGTATGTTAAGAAATGATTGCAATGAATCAAGGTTTTAGCATATTTGGATAGACGTGATCCGAGTTAGCCGTTTTGTTGCGTCTTGTTTCACAACATGTCCATCATGTCATCTCAATCAATGGAGGTGGAACTCAGATTAATGATGAAGATTGGAATCTAGCTCAATACACTTAGTCCAACGTTTTTCCAATTTTTCGATCCCTTCCGAATAATACGATTTCTCCAACCCTTCAAAATAGGCGTTTGTTGCATCGATGATCTCCTCATTAGAGCCGAATCGATTTTCGCCGAGCCATTTCTTCAAGTTCAGAAACAAGAAATAGTCGTAGTGGCTAAATCTGGAGAATAAGGCGGTTGTGGAAGCTATTTGCGTAATTCACGGATTTTGGCCATGGCAACCACACACGTGTGCACCGTGCATTGTCTTGATGGAAGAGAACTTTTTTTTTCGCCAAAAGCGGTCGTTTTTCTTTCGTTTCTTCAACGTTGTTGAAACGGTCCAATAAGTTGCAGTAATATTCACCGTTGACTTAAAGGACATGATGCTGCAAGCGTAGCCGTGGTGGCTATTTGGCTGATATCGTTTCCAAATGGTAATGGCATACCTTTCTCTTTACAATGAAATAAACATTCATTCAAAATGAAACCTCTTATTGGAAAACCTTTTATTTATCAAGCTTTGTTTTGCTTTGCGTAATGGTTTTTCCACGCAAAAAATAATGTTTATAGTATTATTAACACAAGAAATTCACTTTTTGTCATGTTTGCAAAAAACAACAGGTTATCTGTTTTCAATGGCTGTCAAAACTGAACTAAATGACAGATCTGTCTGAAAATTAATGAATTTGGTCTAGTGACAGATGGTATTGACATATAGCATCTGGTATTTGCGATTGTGGTGCCCTCTGTTGCAATTTTACCAGACTTCTCACTACGCCCTCGTATGTTAAACATAGAGACAGCAAGACCTTTCTCAAACAAATAGTTTGGAACTCGGTTGGTACTATGAAAATATTCAATTTGATTGAAACAAAACTGCAGGTCCTTTAAATTAAATAGAGCTAAGCCGTTGCTTGCAGAATCATTATTTTATTTTACAGTAATTTACAGATTTATTATTCGCTGTACTGCCGAAGTTCCAAAAAGGTTTTCATCATAACATATCATAAAATCGATTAAGATCAATAGGATTCTAAATTAAATTTGTAATAAAACTGGTTTAAATTATTTCTCCGAAATTTAAGCTTAATAACGATTTTTGGTAATAAACTGTTATTTCGCCATAATTCAGTCACTCTGCGGTCCAAACAGGTTGAGTGGCTGGCATAAAACTTCACTCTTAAGGTTTTCTGATAAATTGGCAAAGTCAGAAAATGGATTAAGAAATGACAAATTTTGATAGAATCCGGTTTTTAGGAACTTCGTTTTTTGCAAATATTTTTAATAATATATGATTTACAAAACAAATATTCGAGCCAGAAAAGATTTTAAATAAAATGGCCAACAAAATTGGTCCACATAATTTTACTAAAATTTGTTCGAAAGGATGATTTTTGATAAACAAAAAAATTTTTGTTTTACGAAAATTCAGCTAAGTTTTGAGAATATGGGTTTCCGAAACATACACACACAGGTGCAACACTAACCTGAAGATGGTTAAGGTTTTTTCTCCATAGCTAAAGAGAACAAAGAAAACGACGCGATATCAAAAATATGGCGACTTTCATATATTTGATATTGCGTCTTCGAATGATTTATAGAATTTTGACATATTAACATGATAATCAAATTCCACAAGAAAGTCGGGTGTTGGACACAATATATACATCCCTACATTTTTTGTTAGTGAAGCCATCGAGTGGGTTAGACTCGTTAAACTATTAACATAAAAAAAAAAATTATCGTACCAATTTTGAAATTTTTATAGTTAATGGCACAAACAATTTCTTATCCAATTCAATCAACTTTGAGCGAGTGACGATCGGTGTTCCAGGGACTATTATATAATTAATTGTAGAAATTATCGTTGTTGTGTTCTATTCTAATTCTGTTAAGTGAATATTTGATTAATTATTATTAGATTATTTTCGAAATTTTTGGATATAACACATCGCCTGAAAAGTTTCCGGTCTAACAAAGGAAACACGTTCCTTTTAGAGCGATACAATCAGTCCAACGCCTCTCTAACATTTCGATATTTTTCTTGTAGAACGATTTATCTTTGTCTTCAAAATTCCAAATTGGAGCCAAATTTGTCTGGAGCTTTTTTTTTAGATCTGCAAACAAATAACATTCGATGGGGCCAAATCTTGCGAATACGGTGTAATTTTGCCATTGTTGCGATCAACTTGTGAGATGTTGCATTGTCTTGGTGAAAGACCAATTTTTGTTTCTTCATTTGAGGTCGTTTTTTAGTGATTTCTTCCATCTAACGCAACGAATATTATACCACGTGCATCCAAAAATGCAGACTCCATAACCTTTCCAGCCGACTGTTGTACTTTGGACGAGGCGACCTCTCGCCAATCGGCCGGTTGTCGATTTTATTTTGGTGTGTAGTTGGTGGATCCATGTTTCATCCATTGGCACATACCGCATAAAAAATCCTTTTTATTGCGCTTAAACAGCTCCAAACAGCACATGGAATCATCGACGCGTTGTCGTTTTTGATCCATTGTGAATAAACGCGGTATTCACTTTGAACACAGCTTTCTCATGGACAAATGGTCGTGCAAAATAAGACCAACACGTTCCATTGATGTTTTACAATGTCAGCTATCTCACGCAACTTCACTTTACGGTACTTCAAAACAGTTTGGTTTTAAATGTATGGCACCATCTATGTGTTAGACCGGAAACTTTTCAGGTGATGTAATATTTCAAAAGTTGTTGTTATTATTTAGGAATTTCATGTGACGCGATTTTTGAAATTCGTAATTTCGTATTTGTGATTTCATATAATTTCAACCTTATCAGTTTTTGTGCGTGAAACAACTCATTTCACATTGTTTATTAAATCGCACATAAACAGACCGTAAAATTGTCAAACATGAATTCAAAACCTACTAATTTCAATAAAAATGTTTATGCTCTAGATGATCAATCGGAGGCGCTATTAATTCGAGCTATAATTGATGGCCAACTGGATTTCGTTTCCGATTTGTGGAATATCAACGAACAAGATATAGAATTTATATAAAAGTCGATGAACATCGCTTTATTGAACAAAACAATAATTTATATTGGATTTTGTGATGCCCATATTGCAACGCTCACCGATTTATATGACGAATACCAAACCTTTGAAGATATAAGTGACGTAAATTATAAAAACACATTTTAATAAAATATGATAATTTTAGGCCGATAAGTGTGTGGTGTCTACATCACCACTCACCGAACGCGGTAAATTAATTACTGTGCAGATGATAAAACATGTTTTTGTGAATTGTGTTGTAAATTTAAATGCAAAATCTCTAAAGGATGTTTCGTTACTAAATTGTACCGCAATTTCGGGCAATTAAAAAATATTCACTACATTACTCGACTATGGCATTAAACCAAACTTACAGGAATTACTTGGATACGTCTTGGCGAATGGTCACCTAGAATTTTGACAAACCTTGTTCAGAAAATTTTCATTTAAGATGTACACTGATCTTCTGCTATCCGAAGAAATATTTCAGAATTTATTGCGAGCCGATAACTGGAATTTATTTCAATACGTCGTAACATGTATAAAAGCCGAAACGAATTTGACTTGGTGCCAAATACAGTTTCGTGCGATCCCTATTGGATAATAGATGGGTCTGTTTTTCGATATCTATTGAGGAATAACTATTAAACTACGACCGTTTCCAATATATACTATAATCCGAGGAATTTAAAATAATAGTTCTGCAGATGATTGATATGGAGCCATGGCAAATCGATGTTGTTCTATTCAGTTTAATGAAAGTGATTACACTAGAATACACCGGTGATTACACCGGTATTATGGGCATCCGATTCCCTGCATCGTAACGTTGTTTTTCATTATTGACTCCATTGTGTATTTTTAGATTCCGGGTTCCTTCCCTTAGCCTTTTATACTGCCAGGTTTTTGCACAGCTGCCCCTAACATGGAGAATATACGGTAGAAACCGCCCTAACTTGGGGAACAGGTGCTTCAGGATTTACCATGGGTAGTTCTGCCTCATGGCAAGTAGCCACGGTTTTACCGTGCCCGTTCTCGCGGGGTTATACTTTTAGTGTTATCCAGGGTGCAGCAATGTTATGCTTAAACGATATGCCAAACGTAACGGAATCATATGAACTAACTTCAAAAATAAAAAAAACTTTGGAAGGTTCTACGAAAGCTTTGAAATGTTGTAAACATAATACAATAACGATTATCTTAGAGGCACACCTATAATTAATCTCATTTATCTTTACATACATACATACATACTATAGTATATCGATTAGTATCTAAGAAAAAAGTTTCATTTATCACCTATCTAATATATAATCCGACAGATAAATAAGACTTTACATATACATACGAGTACATGCATACATTTAATATAAACTAGAACGAACAACAGTAATACATAATACCTATATACGAGTATATACAACAACTTCAGCATAATTTGATTTTATGGTTCATTTCCCAAATTGATTCCATATTAGATAGAAATGAAATCCCAAAACCAAAACACAATAAAAAATTACAAAACTGAAATAATTAACATTAATGAAGTAAATAAAATAAAAATGAATTTAAAATTAAATATATGGAAAATTTCTTATTTTTAAAGGAAGAAAACTCGATAAATTCTATTATTTGAAACCAGCAAAAAATTAGAAGTTGGAAAAAAATTTACATTTAATTTAAATAATCACGTGATTATAACTTTCTTGTTAATTGTGTTATTTATTTAAGGATTTTAAGAATTTTATTATTATTTGATTTTCCATTTTAATGTAAATATAATTAAATGTATATATGATTTGAATATAATGTTATTATTGTGCTTTGTTTTTTTATTTCCTATAATTATGATAATGTGTACTCAGTAAATTGGTTTCAAGAATATATTATTTGTTTTTTACTTTACCTAAGATAAGAACATTTTACATAAATTAATATTTTTTTTTATGGAAAAGAAGAGTAACGTAATTTTCGATTCACAATAAAAATTTATTTTTTGATGACACAATTTTCCATGTAAGAGTGCTTAGTGTAGTATCCCGTGCCTTCTCTCGAGATTTATAACACTTTTAAATAAGAAAAAGCGCCTCCTTCTTTAAAACTAAATTATTTAATTAGTAATTCTTGCAAAAACTTCTATTTATTTTCTGTGTTATTTCAGCAAACGTTGTCCTTAAGCATCGAGGTTGAAGTTGGTTTATTGGTATATACCTTTCCCTTCAAGTACCTCCATACAAAGAAATCGGGAGGGATCAAAGAGATCGTGGAGGCCAGTCGATATCACCACTTTTTGCCATTATTCGGTTGGGAACATCGCAAAATTTGCCTCGAAGGACGAGCTGCGTGTGATGGGGTCCACCCTGTTAGAATTTAGGCTCAATAAATCGGTCGGTCACCTAGCATCTTCAAAGAAATATGGCCTAATGATGCCGCCGGCTCAAATGGCGGACCATACACGGTTAAAAATAAAAGTATGAAATCCATTCTTTTCCTATCCTTCTGCGGAATAACTATACGTCCATCCTTTTATAAGATTTAAAATTATACTTACCCAAATAGATAAGATTTATACTTTCAAAATAAAAATAATTTTGTCCTAATTTTACCAAATTTTATTTTTGTCCAAAAGATTAAAATTCATCTATCGGGCAATAAAAATTTTTATTCTTTGGCCGAGTGTAAAAATCACTCAAATATAAAATAGAGTTTGCTCTTTGAAAATGACTAAATTTGCTCTTCTTGGCGTATAAAAAATAAGTCACAAACAATAATATTTATTTATCTCATTAAAAGATTAAAATAAATACTAATCTTTACCAGATTTTATACAATTCAGGGAAAATTGTATGCTTTTTGCAAACCAAATTCAACGTTTTTTAAGTGAAATTTGAGTAAAAAAAAGTAGAAATTTTGATAATAAAACATAAATTTTTATTTAAAATATTGGCAATGTATATATACAATAGTTTATGAAAATTACGTAGATTATAACCTATCCGCATGTAATAATCTTCGGATTCATGAAAATCCTAGCATGTTCCTAAATGTTGGGTAAAATATCAAGCCGATTACATTACATGTTACTAACTCGTGGTTTAGTTCCATCTCACTTGTTTACACTATAATATAACATACAAAGTAACAAGTTTCTTGTGTTCAGCGCAATATACTAGGTGCCAACGCCTCCATAATAACGCTTACTACCGTAAGCGTACCTAACTCGTGGTTTAGTTCCATCTCTCTTGTTTTTGGTCTAAATAAATTAAATATTTATAAGAATAAATTATCAAATACATAAATATTTGTATTATTTATTTACCTGTACATTTTCAAACAAAAGGCAATTTCCATCCGTGTTCCTGTGATTGAGTGCGGGCTGGCTGTAGATGTATCTAAATGTGTTTTTGTTTAGAGCAAATAGATGTTTAAAAATAAGTGGCGCTAATTACTCGTATAATCAAAAAATACATAAATTGTGTAGAAACGAAAACTTACCTCTTAATTCACAGCAGAACCTTTTCAAATTATCGGCAAATGATAACTAAATTTTTAAGTCGAATTTACTAAAACTAAATCAAAATATTTTTACCAAAAAGATTGCTATCCCTTACTTCCCCACAAAAGTAATAGAAAAGATAAAGACATAAAGTTTTAAATTTTAAAAGTTTTCTGTACTGCAAAGCATAATAATTTATGTTTTTAAAGCTAAATGGTTTGTTCAGATTTTTATGCAAAACTGAATAAAAATGACAAAAATATTTTTGTACTAAAAAGGATAAAATATGTTTTTCTCTTCAATTTTAAGTTAAATAAGTATGAGTTTCAGTTATTATCAGTCGTTTTATCATAAGGGTTCAATCGCTGGTTGGCTTATCATTATTATACAAACGTATCTAAGAACTCTTTAAGAACATGATTGGGGAAAATAGACCATAAAATTGAGAAAATAATCAAGTTGTGCCGCAACTCCAATTAACGTCTATTAATTGCACATGTGATTATCCTTAATTTGCGTTATAGGTCTAAAATAATATTAAAATAATACGAAAAGCCTCCGTCACGTGCGCGACAATTTATGTTGTGTTGACTAAAAGTTGAATTTTGTTTTAAACACTCAGTCGCTAAGATTACCCATCGTAACAATGAATATATTATACGCCCGAAACGTTCTAAAATTATCTGTTTCTCATTAACACTCGTGATATTTCTTTAATTTTTGAGTTTGGTTCATAAGTTTAAACTTTTTAATGTTTTATACTATATGTGGGCAAACTGTTTTATCTATACAAAACGGCTCTATTTACAAAATCATATCACAGTGATATCAATTTGAGCGGAGACAGCAAGCTGTGTATGTTGTATAGTTTACGATATTATGTTTCACCTCATAATTGCATTCTTCTAGCCGTTTTGTTACTTTGATTATCTAGAAAATTAAACTTGAAATGGGTTAGTTTTAAACTGGATGTCAAAAGTTACAGCATAGGTGTTATACTCGTGCAATATCAAAAAATTGTATCTGTATTTATATTTCCATTTGTTCTACTCGAGGCGTCTAATTTAGAAAACCACTCGCTAAATTGTTTGAGATTACCGTAATGATCTCTGGGAAGTTTATGGATGAAAAAAATTAATCTTATATATTTTTGTTGAGAGGCAAAAAAGAATTGTAGTTGAGAGAAAGCTGTATATGACCTGGGGCCCTATTCTTGAAATCGGTCGAAATTTCCGCATTCGGAATATAATTTGCTTTAAAATTCTTTATATTATCCGAATTTTGCGCCGGTTACTTTAATCATTTTTTCAAATTTGTTTGCAAATTTTCTATTATTTATTTCCCTACTGAGGGAATAACTCCGCATCGATTTACCCACATGCAACTTAGTTGGGATGCCATTAGAATTTAAGAGTAAAATTAAAATTAGCATATCATTCTTTGTTTACTAAAAATGGTAGATAATAATAAATAAAAATAAATTGATAAATTGATTATTTATACTTTTAAGCTTAAATTATTTTTATAATTTTTATTCAATTTGGAACAAAATGAACCATTTAGTTAAAATTAATTTATTTTGCCACTATTCAAAATATTTTAGGTTTAAATATAGATAAACATTATCATTAAAAGGACAAATTTTTATTTATGCAAAGAATAACACAAAAGAATAAAATTTGTTTGTAAGAAAAGGATAAACATTAAACTAAATAAGAATAAAAACCATTTAATAAGCGAGAATAATGTTTAGGTTTACGAAAAGAATGAATTTTATGTTATAAATTTAATAAAATTTATTCAAAATAATTTTATACTTAGGCTAAAACTAAATTTTATTCTTTCATTTTTAACCGTGTACAGTTATTCTACGAGGGTGTAATGGTATTTGGTGATAGCCAATAGCGGCATAAATTCTGTTTATTAACAAAGCCAGCAAAATTGAAATGTGCTTTGTCGCTCATAATGATTTTTTGCCATGAATGGTGATCGTCTATCTCGAGCTGTAAAACTTGTGGCACTCCAATCTCACTGCCGTTTATGGTCATTTTCCTGCAGCTTTTGTGTCAATTGAATTTTATACTGGTAAAAATAGAAATCTTCTTTGTTAGTTTTTAACAAACATGATGGAGACATCCCCAAATTCTTGTGCGCGGCGTCGATAAGAAGTACTTCGACATTCAGTAAAACTCTTTCTCACAGCAACAAACGTTTCTGGTGTTTTTGGCCTAATTTTTGCCAAGTCTCTATTTTATCTCCTAGTGTATGCACTTTTTAAAAATTATTCATTGCACGCTGAATGGTTGAACACCAAAAAAGTCACATAATTTCCTCCGAGTGTGCATAATTGAACAATTATTTAAATAAAATGTTTTAATAATTTCAACACGTTGTTACGGCGTTAGAGGCTCCATAATAAATTGTTATCGACTGCTCTCTACGACTGATAAATGCGAACTGACAAATATCAAGAATAATAGATTTGTAGGATAGTATCTATTTTTTAGTAATTGTCAGTTTGGTTTCAGGCCTAATTTAATTGACAGATTAAATGTTCACCTTGGATTGTATCTTGTTGCTTTTCCGAAATTTTAGCAGGAATAAAGATTTTTGATTATAGAAGGCAGTTTTACCAAAAGTCCGGTAAGTTTAATTTTTCCCTTTAGAAATCAAGTGTGGTGTATTCGATATTTCTGTATACATTCGTGGTAAAAGAAAGTCGAGTATTCGTCACAACATATTCATCCCTCAATGTTTTTATATATACTCAATATACACCAAACAGTAACGAAAATTTGCATCTTCTTGAACAAAATGGCTAAATATGTCAAATAACAATTCATACGATTTTAAATAT
This sequence comes from Nephrotoma guestfalica, assembly GCA_963691935.1. NCBI lineage: Eukaryota > Metazoa > Arthropoda > Insecta > Diptera > Tipulidae > Nephrotoma > Nephrotoma guestfalica. The sequence goes on along the minus strand of OY829913.1, from coordinate 305,551,097 downwards.
TATAAATTCACACAATGAGAAACGAATTGACCAATTGACACATTGGCAGTATAATTGCATCATTCTGTGTATTCCCAGCGAAAAACCAGGATATCGTCTTTGAAGATAGCTTAGTTAGATAGATAGATTATAACGTTTTATCGTTGATGTTATTGTAAGCTTTACCATGCATTTTTAGCAATGAGTTGAACTTTAGTAAATATTGTATATAACATGAAACCGCACATATGAGGTACCCGTTGTTGCGTTCGATAACGATACAAAGTGAAAATTTGCAAAAATTTAAAATTTTGGAAAATAATTTATTTATTCATTGTCAAAACTCAGACTATACCACGTATACTCGTATACCCATTGCCTGTACATAGAATAAATTATTGTATCGTATAATAATTATCTAACTCTAAAATCATTAGTACTATATATGCTCGTAATCATGCTTGCTTAAAATTTATAAATATTTTGTCGGCACATAATAATGAATAAAGGCATAGGTTGCACACTATAGCATCACACTCCCTAGCACTAATATTGTTATTTTAGTAAATAAAGTCATACCATATTCACACAACTACTTCAGTTAATTATTGTTTATTTAATAATTTATATTTAGTTTATTGATTTCTGTATATAGCGTTTACAAAATATGTATGTAGTCTATATCGGGGATTGAGATGAATCCAGCATCTATATTTGTGTATAGAGCAAATTGCTATATAATTTCAATATGTACAATTTTTAATACCGCCGACGAGATAATAACAATAAACAGCAGACTCGAATTTATTTTAAGTAATTGTTCAATGTCTGATAATAAATGAGCAAAATATATAAAAAAAAATTAATTGTGATAATGAATTATAGGGGTAAATTGATTCATTGTGTATACATCTTTTGTATAAGTAAGCCAAACAAAGCCACCCCACCTACACAAAAATCCCTTTTAAATGAATTAATAACAATATTTTTAGGCCGAATAATAATAAATGTATATAGGGTTAAACAACAATTATTACATTTTTCATAATTAATTATCAAGATAATTTAATAAAAATTTCTAATCAGCTATTTTCCAGTTTTTTTTTTTTTGCCAGAAAAGCTTAACTTAATTTTATTATACTCGGATATAATTAAACTAATAGTATGGGCTGTATTGTTAAAGTTTCGCAAACAGATAACAATACGCTTTTAAACAATGGAAGTGTACACAAAACTTTTTTAAGACTCTGTACAAATATTATAATTGAGTGAAGTGAAAAATTCATTATAATTATGGGACATGATACTAATTTTTAATATTTGAATAAAATTTTTGTGATACTACACAAAATTGTCTCAATTACTGTTTATGAAGAGTAGTTTATATAATAGCATTTTGGTAACTGAATTAAGAAAACTTTTCATAACCAATTTATAGAGCAATATGTATTTGCCTTTAAAACACAACTTTTACCAGAGATGTAGTTTCGGGATTTATTTAAAGACTAGCTGAGTTACCCGGCGTTGCACGGGAGGTATATAATCCAAATACCTTGATTATTATGCAAGAATCAACCAGATCAACGTGAATAATAGTGAAACATAAAGATATTTTAGTTAATAATTTTTATTATAAAGCCTTTTGATAAACAATATTTTTGGTTTTTCCATTTGGTGTGTAAATAAATAAATTTTTTGGCGTTCCCACTCTGGAGCAAGCAACATACAGTTGGCCATGTGAAAAGCATGAATTTTCAAAAATAACACCGACTGTTTTCAATGATTGCCCCTGGGCTTTGTTGATTGTTATTGCAAAAGCAAGGCGTAATGGGAATTGTAGTCGCTTGAATTCAAACGGCAAATCGGTGGGAATCATAGGAATGCGCGGAATTAGCACATCTTCTCCTTTATTTTTACCGGTAATAACCGTTGCTTCAATCACATTCGGCATCAATTTCTTAACACAAAGCCGTGTTCCGTTGCACAATTTTGGTGGATCTAAATTTCGGAGCAGTATTATTGGTGAACCCTCCTTTAAAAATAGTATGTGTGGTGGAATACCAGGTGGCTCCAAAGAATTAAGAAACTCTATTGGATAATTGACGGATTGATCCACATCAGTAACCGTGTCGATAGATTTGTATTTCATTAGTGGCCCGGGTAGTTGCGATTGAATTTCATTATTTAATTTATTAACGCCGTCATTTTTGGGAGCTAGGAGTGCACGTTCGCACGGCCAATCATGATTTTTGAAGTTAATTGGCAGATTTGAGAATACTTTCATTACCACGTCCTGTATTGATGGCAGCATTTGACAAAAATTAGGCGGGAACGACATCTCACATGTTACAGGGTCATTTGGCAATTTCCCGTTACCCATGTCCAAAAGCTGCCTGGCAAATGTTTTAGCTGTACCATCGTGATGTAAATTCACACGCATGTTTGTAGATAGTGTGATTTTCGTAACGTGTTTCCAAAGATGAGACGCCTTCAGGCAGGCATTAAGTTCATCAGCGGGTGTTGATCGTGGAATGACTGGCAAAGTTTGACGAAAATCACCTGCTAGTAGTGTTAGAGCTCCTCCCATTGGTCGGTTATTTTGTCGCAAATCGCACAAAGTACGATCAACCGCTTCAAATGCTTTTTCGTGTGCCATGGTACATTCATCCCAAATAATGATTTTACTTGTTTTTAATAACGTGGCAATTCCCGAGTTTTTGAAATATAAAACGTTAGTACTTTTCAAAGTAAATCATTTTATACGTACAATATTTTTTAGTACCTTTTCTATAATTGATTTTATGAAACAATCATTTATTATTTAAGTAATAAACTAAATAAAGTAATAAACTATTGGCGTTTAGTCTGAAACTACTATTTTCATTAAAAGCCACCGGTTGCAATAGTGGATTAAAATAGAATGTTAATTATTTCTGAAGTTATGTGGTAATTAGAACTCGCTGACTATGGTACATTTCAAAACAGGATATGATAAATAGGATATCACTAAACAGTACATGTCAAACCAGTAAAAATGGATTATTAGTATGGATAATATAAGTGTTCAGAGATTTGTATTCAGTTAAAGTGATTAAAGATTATCTTATATTTAAATTAATAAAATTAATTTGAATAATTAAATCAATTATAGTAGAGGTATGATTTGTGTATAACAATCGCACGCTAGATATCCTTTTTGGTGTCTAAATTTGCGGCTAAGGCGCTATTTCGGAACATTTAAATAATTGTATCTATACATGTACAAATCAATTCTTGATCCAGGGCAGACTTCCGGATTGGAGCATGTCACTAATATCATATAACCTCTTTCCTAAAATCATTCCCGTCAAAAAATCTGAAAAAATTTAAATTTGAGAAAAAATGTGTACCACAGCCGCTAGACCCCGGGGTTCAGCCCCTTCAAAAGTATCGTGGGCTTGGTCCTGAACATGCAACATATATATGGTAAAAATTTCATGGCGATCGGGAAAGCGGGTAAGGCGTTATTTCAGAACAATCAAATAATTGTATCTTTACGTGTAAAAATGAATTTTTGATCCAGGGGTGGACCTCCGAATTCGAACAAGTCTTATTTCATATAACCCCTTTCCAAAACTCATTCTCGTAAAAAAATTTAAATTTTTGAAAAAATTTGTACCACGGCCCCTAGACCCCGGGGTCCAGCCCCTTTCACAATATCGTAAAATTGGTCCTGAACATGCAACATTTGCATGGTAAACATTTCATGGCGATCGGTTGAGCGACTGAGAAGTCATTTTGGAATAATCAAATATTTGTATCTATATACATGTAAAAAATAATTTTTGATCCAGGGCTGGGCCCCTCGGATTTGAACATGTCTGTAATTTCATATAACCAGCCCCATAAACTCATTTTCGTGGAAAAATTTAAAAAAAATTAAAATTTTCGAAAAAATTTATACCGCAGCCCTTAGACCCCGGGGTCCAGCCCCTTCCAAAATATCGTAAGGTTGGTTCTGGATATGCAACTTGTACATGGTAAAAATTTCATGGCGATCGGTTGAGCGGCTGAGACGCCCATTCGGAACAAACAAACAAACAAACAGGAATTCATTTTTATATACTTATATAGATTTCCAATTATGAAAGTCTATAATGAGTTATCATGCTGCAATGGTATGCTGTTACGTATGGATGTAAGTCTCTTGCAAAGTAATATTTATGGTGGCCAAAAATAAATCATGACATCGAGAACTACGTGAAATCTTGTATTACTTAAAATAAATGTTGGTGCATAATCTTGGCTAGAACCATTTTACAGTAACCTGCGATTTTCAAATTGTCACGAAAACATGTGACTTTGCTCTTTATCTATGGAAAAGTGCTTCCTTTCTATTGTAGACTTACTACTTTTATTATAAAAAGTTTGATAGGCGTGATATTCATGGAAGTCAAATTAAAAGAGTTTTTTATTGTAACATAATAATGCGAAAAAAAACGATCAGGATGATTTATGTAACGACACATTCGCGTCTTCAGATACACCAAACCCTTCTTCGGATATGATTTACAAAATATTTACAGAGTTTAAATATGTTATGTGGAATTTACCAAGCGCAAGTATGTGCATTGTGCATAGAACAATATCCGTATATTGGTACGTTCGAATCTTTTGTTGTACGGATATTGAATATATTCCGAAATTTTATCCTTTTATGTTCCCTATTCTAACAATTTTAATAGTTACATTTTTAATAAACAAAGTACAAAAAATTATTATTTATACAAAAAGACTGTATGATCTATATAGTGCATTTTACAGATAAAATTTGTATATAATGTGGAAAACTGACAACAACAACAACGGTTTTGTATAGAGCAAAGAAAATGTATTGGAACAAATTTTTAAGGACAATATTTTTGTTCCCAGCTTTATTTACTAAAAAATATGTTCTGCTAGTTTTGAGTTTATTGTTTTCTCTTTTGTTGTTGTTGCGTTTTGTTTTAATTTAATTTGTAGTTAAAAAGTTGTGGAAAACTATTTCATTTTGTTATTACGTTTTTGTGTTATAGTATCGTAGTCGTAGGATAATTTGTTTGTGCAGAACAACAAAAATTCTTTACGACAAAAGTTATGCTTCTTGTTTTATATTGGTTTTTTTTTTGGGGGGGGGGGTCGTTATTTTTTGGTGTATATTGAAAGTATAAGTAAATAATAAAATTTATAATGTAAAGTTTTTTTTTTATATTAATGAAATTAAAACTAATTAAATTTAATGAAGAAATTTTGTTTTGTTGTAGGAAGGTATCGGGGCAAAATCTAATTTATTTTCGCTCTACACCTAAATAGTGATTATATGTTATGTACTCGTATTGTATTTAAATATTGTAAATTTATATTTACGTTGGATTAAATTCGTGTTACATAATTATTCAAAATCACAAATTAATTCTCTATGTACCTAGATACGAATTGTTTAAATTCCTAACTTATTACCTTTCTCACATCTCTTCTCTGTATACCTAGATATTTACAAATAAAATAATTGCATTGTTATGTTTATTTAGTAAAAAAACATTTTAAAATAATTTATTTGCAATTGTATATATATATTTTGGTTATTTCTTGTTAATAATACATTAGATAGCATTAATATGCAAAGTGTATGACAACAGCAACAATAAAATCATAAAGAATATATAAGATAAAACTAAGTACTAGTAATAAATTTTAATTTCTCATTATGTTTAATTGTTCATTTTCTGATTTAATTAGTATCAAATTATAAAATTGTTAATTGCTTTTCCTTTTTCTGTATACTGGTATACATATTTAATTAATTCATGTTGTTGTTAAATGTTGTACCAAGTAGTATGTAGTAATACTCTAATAATCATACCTCTAAATATCAAAGAAAGGATTAGTTGATTAATGTTAAGGAGTTATAAGCATAACGAAGAATTTTTTAGCTTCATTGACAAAGATTGTGCGCTGTGTATTACTAATCCAAAAAAATGAAACACTACAAGAGGTAATTTACTTTTAAGATACACCGCCAATAATAAATATAATTAATGGGTTACAATATCTTGAAAGGTTAGATGATCATGAAGATAAATTCACCACAAAACAAGTATAATGGTTTAATAAGCGCTTTGTCGCTTTATTGCCAAAATGTAAGGGGCTCCGCACTAAATCTCGAGGTGTTTCTAAAACCTCACATACTTCTCTTTGATGGTTTTAACGGAAACTGATTAAAATGGCGCCTTTTTTTAGTAATGAGTATTTCACAGTGGGTTTTAATGTTTTTCGCAAAGATAGGAACACTGCTGTTTCGAATCCAAAGGAGCACTCATAGCAATTCTTCCTAACTTCAAACTACAATCAAACTACACACAAGGAAATGTTATTTACTGAAAATGTTTAACTCCGATTTATTGGAAATTCCTAATATTAAGAATAGCTTGAACAGGTTTTTCCATCTGATACTAATAATTGCCACATAAACTAAACTAATCCTCACAAATATTGACTCTAATACCTGTGACATACTATGAATTAATAAAATGCGATTAGAGATTTTTTCGAGTTAAACGCTAGTACGTCAAGTAGGAGATTAGCTATTCTCGTTTTAGTTTGAGGTTTAGTGACTAAACTGGTTTTGTCAACTAATCTTCAAAATGTTGTCTAATGTTCAATTAATCTTCAACGCCACTATAGTATTTTACATTTGCACCGCGATTAGCTAAACTGTAGTATGTCAACGCAAGAGGATTTATGATCAAGTAGCTAGGAGTTTAACTAATCTCAATTATTTTTGTTAAAATAGATTATCATCACGGCCGTGGAACAGTAGCGAACTCCGCCTGCTCCAAAATCTCAGCAGATTCTTAAACAAATTCTTTAACGAACTTTACAATGATTATATTAGCTTGATGCAAGCCGATCTCATTGCGAACCCAAAACTGTTTTGGTAACGGTTATTATTACAATATGAGGATCATTGTTCTAACAACCTGAAAATTATTACGAATATGTTTGCTCAATTTTTCAAACTTGCTTTTTCTAGTAGTGTTTTTCAGCCAGACGTGAATTATTTTAAATATCGGAATGGTTTTGTACACAGACATCTATTCTAATATAGTTATTAGCAAAAATGAACAATCTGATCGACGATTTCTCTTAAAGATCAATCTTTAACCAATATCCTAATCTGAACTTATCCGTAACATGTGGTGACATTCATTCATAATTGCCATTCATTAGAAACGCTGTAAGTCTGTCTAACATTTGGACGGCATTTATACGGCACCATTATGCTCATACTTGTAGCCATTGGCTTTCCAGTACCGTTTCTGGTCTGGGTGGAGTCTTACGTAAAAATCGTTCAGATCATTCATTTACGCCCGCTTCTTTTATTGCGTCCTCCTACGAACCCCGGGGTAATCATGTGAATGATACTTTATAAAAATAATTCAACAAAACCTGGCGCCGATCCTTTATAAGCCGACCTAAACGGCTTTGCAATTTGAATTTCAACTATTCATCTTGAACTGAAAGTCACTACTTAAAGATTATTCCATCAACATGGGTGTTATTGCAAGAAAATCGTCTATTCGGGACCTGGGTGTTATCTGTGGTAGAAGTTTCTCGCTTACAATTAAATTTTTCAGTACAAAATATAAACAAAGCCGTAATTATAAAACCATAATTGTACTCTAAATCAATAATTAATTTACGTTAATTAAAATTTGTAAAAAACTCAATTAATAGTTGGTGTAAAAATGTTTTGTCCTAAAATATTTCTTAGAGGTTTCAACTTCTGAACATAGATTTTGTTCATAAAAATGATAGATGATAGCAAATAACAGGCAAGTCGTAGTAATGGTAAATATGAATATGAAAGTGGTTTTATGTAGGTTCTGACTACTCAGTTCCGAAACTATTCTGCTAATGTTGGCGTAAACTTTATGGCCCATGCAAACAGTTGTTTTTATTGCTTCGGTGAAAAGGCTATTGCTAAACTTTAGATTTACATAGGGTCTATTTTGTAATTCAAAACGAGCAGGCAATGCGTTGTCAAAAATACTTCATGTTGTTTTATTTAACTTGCGTAATTTGACTCTGCACACTGCGTTTCCATTTTAAAACTCTGCTTACACCGTGCATACTCAGTTCTTCAAATTTTACCTCTGAAATCAATGGGCACGTTCAGGACCGCCAACTGTTGGCATCATGATGCCATCATAGTACTAAACATTTTCATAACTTTGGCTTTGATTTTACTCAACATGTTCCCAACTGTTGGGTGCCCTGAAAGCTCCTAGTGTACGAAGGGTATACAAAGTAAAAACTAATTTTACTACTCTCTGCACACCGGATCATTTGACCCTGAACAACCTTTGCTTGGTATAAAATATCCAGAATACCCGTGCTTACTCGGGTTGAATTAAATAGTAGAACGATACAGTGCATAAAACGTCCGATGCGTCATAACACCTTGCTACATTCTCAAGTCGGTTATTTTAGAAGACGTAGTGAAGAAGCAATAAGTAGTATTTAAGAAAAAAGCTCAATATTTTTCTGGTTATCAAGCCTAGCCAAGCAAATATATCCATTGTGTCAACAATCTGCATTGAAGTTGAACACAAATACAGCAGATGGATTAATTCTTAAACAATATTGCTATCAGGCCCAATGCCTTCATATATTTTCTGAAAATTTTATAAATCTATTGAAAATTACAAGATTAGTTGACATAAACATAGAATTGTATTTTCTGGATTAAGACGGAATGGTAAAGCAAGTAAATCACAGAGCACCAATGCTCATATCAAGCCATTATCACTTAAAAACCGTAACATAAAAACCACCGCAGCATTGTATTTAGCAAACTGCTGCGCTGCCCTAAATTTAGTGACATATTTTCATAGGTAAGTGCAATTTTCAAATCCGTTGTTTAAATATGTCTGTAGCAAACGATATACTTACCACGCATGAAACTATGCGTTTCAGAAATATTTCAACAGCATATTAAAATCTATAGTGGATTGTTAGTCATCCGTAACATCTGGAAAATATTGCAATTAAAAATCGTGAATAGTAAAATGGACTCATTAATCGGAATACATACTTACAATGAAAAATGATACATGAATTCTTTTTCAAAAAAACACTCTGTTATCCTCAATCAATTCATCAAATTATTATTTTAAGATTTTTATTAAAAATCGCCACGATTTATGATGTGTTAGGTTTGCCACCACTTCTATGCTTCTATTAGCAAATGCTCCGCTCCGTATTCGGATTACTCGAATCTCTGACCATATATTCAGATTCGTATCCGCTAAATATTTAAATTTGTTGTTTACATGTTGATAACAAATTACAAATAACTCCCTCTTTTGGCAAATTTTACCATTTGGTGTAGTAGGGAAAATACTTGTGTGAGTTCCAGTTTACATTAATAATCAATATATTTTATCATTCGAAACTGGTGAATAAAAACGGAGGGGTGAATATGTTGTGGCAAACACAAACTGTTGTAAAACTGTCATTTCAATAAAATGTCTGCTACAAATTCCAAAAACTATTTCTGGCTAATTTTATCTTTCGTGTACTCCGGGAATACTTTATTTTTCTGAAACTTTTGACATGGATTAAAATTACCAAGGAGGGCTAGGATTCTCAGGCAAGCCTTGTAACATTTTAAATAATAACCATTCGTATTAAAAGTAACTCGTCTAAAGTGTAAAATTAAGTTAATACTACTTTATACTGGTAGTCAAACCACCAATCACTGCTAGCGTATTTTTGATATTTTTTAAAACACTGCAATAATTTTAAAATATGTCATTCTGAATAAATGTTTATGGTATGCACCACACGTTTTGCATGAATAACAATCAATGTTGATGTTGATTAAAACACTGCTGATGCCTTATATTACTTATTGTCCACCAGTCATGGGATATCTGTACAATCCGAATATTATGTTATTCGTTTTCTGGGTTGCACGTTAAAAACATTTCTTAAGTATAGAATTTTCCTTATGATGCATAAAATCATCTTTCCCGGTAATCCGGTTATCAAAATTATTTACATTTTTATGTTGGTACAATCTATATAATTTATTTGTCAAAAATTTTTGTTTTTTGTCTTATTTACATATTTAAGGGTAGGTTATGTTTTATTCAAAGTATTGTCCATCGCTATACCAACTACTTTTGCCCATTTTTCTGGAAGCATACGAATACCACTTCCGAAGAACGCTTCATCTTTTGATGCTATCCTTGAATCAACCCAATTAATGGTATCTTCATATGATGTGAAGTTCTGCTCCGACAGGACATGCGTCATCAATCAAAACAAGTTGTAATCAGACGGAACAATGCCTGGTGAATATGGTCGCCGCCGCATATGGATGACCATTATCATGCAGGAGAATAATTTTGTCGTGTCTGGAGTAGTAGTAAGTACGTTTTTCATTGAGTGCTTTTCTCAATTTCATCAATTGTGTTCTGTAGAGAGCCCCAGTAATGGTTTCGTTCGGACTTAGCAACTCATAATACGTGACACCAAGCACATTCGGCTTGGTTGTCGTTGTCCTGATTTCTTCTTTTTTTTGATTATCGTAATGGATTCATTTTTAATCACCAGTGACTATGCGATGCTAGTTGCCTGGCACTTAACATTAAACAAATCGTCGTTCAACGTCTCTTGGCTTCAGTTCATATGTGGAACCCAATTTTCTTTCTTTTAAATCATTTCCAGTAATTTTAACAGCTATGAAATTAATTGTTGAGTCACTCCTAATGTAAGTGCAAGTACTTCTTACATTTGACACGAATCTTTATCCAATAATGCTTCCAATTCCGCGTCTTCGTACACCTTCGACCTTCCGCTACGTTCTTTGTCTTCGACATCAAATTCACCGTTTTTAAACTTTTGAAACGAGCTCTCGACAACTTCTCTCGCTTAGGGCGGCCTCACCATAATGTAAATCAAAAGTTCGTTCCAACATTTTCATGAACAAATGTATGATGCTGATCAAAAATTGCTAATATTTTAAGGTTATGTTGTTGACAGATGTCCAACGTATTACATCGGGCAATTTTAACCATAAGCCGAGACTTATTTGTATACCCAATACAACGTTTTCTGATAGAGTTCGTTTTTGTGGTGCACTTCCAAAAATTGATTTTTAAAATTGTTTTTTGGAAGTGTCTGAGATAGCCGCTTTTATATGAAAGCTCGTTTTTTTACTTTGCTATACAGACTTTTTGTTTTTATACAAATAGTTTTGTTGTTGTTTATTTATATAGCTTTGGAAAATGACACTGTCATGAATCAATATTATTACTTAATTTACGATGTAGGTACATAACACTAACATTTGAACACTAAACAATCTACAGCAGGTTGAGTTTGCCTTGATGAACGTATTTTTGGTGATATAACCTCTCAACGTCACATACCAATTCTATCTTGATCTCTCTAAATCTCAGAAGTATTTCGAATAAAAATGATTACTATTTTATAGTTTATTATCTGTGTTGGGTTTAACAGACGATTTAACTAACTATAAATCTACCATCGTGATTTCTTTGTGCAGTTTTTTGAAATATTTGTTCACACTGCGAACAATCTGTCATAGGATAATATATAAGGTTTTCCAATAGGAATGATATGATTTTTAAGTGACGTTTCGGCCATTTGTAATATGTCATGATCTGTCATTTTTTATTTCATTGTATTCAGTAATGTTTAAAATTTCATCATGGTGAGATATACGCAAGAACAACGTTTACAAATTATTCAGTTTTATTATCAAAATAATCGTTCTCCAATTGCAACTTTTCGTGCGCTTTTGCCATTTTATAGTCGTAAGAATCGTCCAAGTGTGCCCGCTATTCGTCGAATTGTTTGAAATTTTGAGCGAACATTTTCTTTACATAATGTTGAAGTGCCAATAAGACAAAGATTCGCTCGAAGTAATGCATATATTGCTGCCGTTCAGGCAAGTGTTGCTGAAGACCGCAAGTTGGCGATTCCAAGACGTTTTCAAGAATTGGGACTGTCTCAAACCACAACCTAGCGGATTTTGAGAAAGGATTTGGGTTTGCATCCGTATAAAATTGTTCTCACTGAAGAACTGAAGCCATTGGACCACCGTACACGTCGTGAATTTGCTGATTTTGCCCTGGAACAGCTTGAAAACGATAACGATTTTTTTAAGAAAATCATCTTCTCCGATGAGGCTCACTTTCAACTGAGTGGTGCGGTAAATAAAGAAAACTGTCGATTCTGGTGCGAAAATCCAAAAATTATTCATGAAAAACCATTACATTCACCTAAATTGTCAGTTTGGTGTGGTTTTTGGTCTGGTGGAATCATCGGTCCGTATTTTTTTCGAAATGAAGCTGGTAACACCGTTACTGTCAATGGAGATCGGCATAGATCGATGATAACCAACTTTTTATGGGCGAAATTGGAAGAAGTTGATCTTGACAACATTTGGTTTCAACAAAACGGGGCTACGTGCCACACAGCAAGTGCATCAATTGAATTATTGCGAGAAAAATTTGGAGATTCGATTATTTCAAGAAATTATGATATTGAATGGCCTCCAAGAAGTTGTGATTTAACACCATTAGACTATTTCTTGTGGGGTTATTTGAAGTATTTAGTCTTTAGCAATAAACCAAACTCTCTTCAAGCTTTACAAGTCAATATTGAACGTGCTATTCATGACATACAACTTGATTTAGTGTAAAAAGTGCTCCAAAATTGGGTTCATCGAATTCGTTCCTACAGAAGAAGTCGTGGAGGCCATTTGAATAACGTTTTATTCAGAACTTAATTGTATCGATTGTACTTCACATTAAATAAAAAACATTTCAATTTCCTTAACAATTAGTGTGTTTTTTTTAAACAAATCATATCACTCTTGTTGGAAAACCCTATACTAACAAATATTCATTCTTCCAGAACATTTAGTCTACTCCATCAACCTTGTTGTTACGAACTTCACAAGAGATATCCGTTTCCCTGCATCCGCATCAAAACCAATTGCACTCCACAGAGTATCTAATATTATTTGGTTGTTTTTTATTTGGTACCCACATTGATTGATACATTTGACAGCCACGTGTATTTTGGTAAAATTAATGATTTGATGTCACCTCCTGTAGTTCCATCATAACAAAACCTGAGATTCACTCTAAAATTTGTGTTTACCAACTACCAATACCCGATTGTGCGCCTTTGTTTTAGTCTGTTTTGTAGTCGGTTGCAATCATTATTAAACGACGAAATCGCATCTGTATCTTTACTAATGCTGTTGGTAAAATACTCGTTGCCAGGTTGCCACCTAACAATGTACACTTCCTTCGTCATCTTTTTCTTAGGAATATTAATTTAATCGAGTTTAAATGCTGGATGATACATTTCGTTTTATTTGAATTTTTTACCTTCTTAATTCTTACATACGAATACTTCCTGCTCACGCTACATCCCTACTTGAAGGGATTTTGTCATGCTAAATTCATGATCTGAAAATTTGGCAATAATTATTTATTTTGGGAATGATGCTTTACTTTAAAGTGTTTTGCATTTTCATTGGACCTTAGAGATTTGTGTGTCTTAATAAATTTTTCGTAGACCAACGCCTTCTTCCATCGTAGGCTAACGCTCGCAATACAAAAACTGTCGTAATACTAAACTAGGACTAAAACAAAAAGTGGTAATGAATCACTGTGCTTTAGAATCGGGGTGCTAATCTCTTCATTCACTTTGACTTCGAGATTATCTAATTGATGTAAGATATTAATTTAATTGTCTAATAGGCCACATACTTCGTATCGGGTGAAGTAGTTATATTTAAGTAGGTCGCCTTGCTTAGTGCAACCAAAGATATATTGTTTACAATAGACTAAGGTTAATTACCTAAATTCAAATATCTAATGTGCGTAAGAGATTAACTAATAATAACAACAAACAAAATTGTTGATTAAGAAATTTTGGAAACAATATATTTTTTGGTCGCTTTATACAATAAAAGCCAATATTTATTTATTGATACATAATTTGTTTTTACTGTTTGCTAACAAGCTAAAATTTTTAATTAATGGTTATGCATTTAATTAGTACAAGATAACAATTTTATTTATTTATTTATTCAAATCGGAAAATAAAATTAAAATTGTTTTCCGATAAAATTGGTTTTAAATTCCAGTTAGTTTATTAAAAGTATCCGATTTGCTATGGCAACATTTAGTGAAATAATTTCATTATATTATTTTGTTAATTAAATTAATTAAACCATTTTGATTTAATTAACGGGTTTTTCGATAAATTGACAGTTTTTATTTTGTATGGAATTTCGATGTACGTACAGCAAACAACCAACACCAAATACAAAAATGTTTTAAATTGTTAAAAAATATTTTAATATTAATAATCAAAATATTTACAATCAATAAGAAAAGGTGCTAATGTGCTTGTCAACAACAACGCTAAAAAACAAAATTATTGATCTTTGAAATTATTAAATCAATTTTTATCCATAAGAGTACAATGTGTGAGTTCGATAAATTATGAATTGAATGACAAAAATTGTAAAATCGAATTTCATAATAAAAAATATTTGTGTGTGTGTGTGTGTGTGTGTGTTATAACAATAATATTCATCTCATTTAGCTTGGAAAATTGAAAAGAAGAATTTCGTATATAATGAAGTTGTTAGAATTTTCACATGGAAAATGATATTTTGTTGGTGTACTCTGGTACATACTGTGTGATACCGCCTTCCGTAATATGCAATTTAAATTTTATTGAGTTGAAGAAATTGGAAATGTGTGACTTTTCAAAATGTGTTTTGTGTGGGTGGTTTGTTTTGTGGGGATTGAGTTTAATGACGAACAAATTTATCATAAACTTTATAATCCACATACACACACACACATACACATACAAACAAAAAATAGGAAAATGAAAAGTTTCATGTGGTGTTGTTTTTGTATTTTGTGCCGTGATTGATGAACTTGAAAATATGGTTTGATTTACATTATTTATCATTCTATTGTGCGGTTTTTGGTGTAACCATGAAATTGGAATTATTATTATTTTTTTTATTGAAGGTCTCTTACTTATTTTTATCGATGTTGTTTTGATGAAAATTTATTGTTTGATATAAATATGAATTTTGCTAATTGGATGGCCTTGTTGAAATGACGGCGATTTAAAATTTCGATTATTTAATCCTTTGCGTTTCGAAAAGGTTGGTAAAATTTAAACTAAGCTGTTTTGTATTTTGGTATTATTTTGACCTTCCAATAGCGACATGTTATATCTATTCTCATCTACCACCAAGCTGAGGACCCTGGCTACTTATTCTCCTTATTTATTAGAGCCGATGCCTATATTTTAATTTAATACACGGTTTCGTTTTCGTCAGAGACCTTCGGGTGATATATTGTGTTTAGAGTTAAATGGTTTTCTGTAAGAACACGATTTTCAAAGCTATACTATTTTTGCTTCCTAATATCATTGTTTCAGTATATTTTTGTAATTTATTCTATATGTTGTTCCTTAAAGGTGATAATTGATGGAAAAAATGTTTGAATATTTTAAATATAAGAATAAATTATTTTAGTAAAGGGTTTTCGGAACCTCAGTGTAATGTATTGTAGATTCAAGTCCTTTTCTTTATATTGCAATCGCAATGTATTGTTACGATTGAGTTATATTTGGGGCTATTTTCGCTTTAATTTAAATAACTTTGTTCGTAAAGAATACAAAAGAGTCATTAAAATATGTCTTACTGATGATCTAAATCGACAGATACAAAGTAAAACAGATGAATTCATCTGCTAATTTAGAAAAGTTGGTTCCACTTTTTTTTGCTTCTCTTCGAATGTTATACGGAGTAGCTTTCTTTAGGTTTGTGGCTTTGATTTAACCAATTTGGTAGTTTGTTATATCTGCAATACGTATTCATTCCATTCGTTAGGACAAGGAAATGGAATATGATGTGTCATCGTATGGTGTGCCATCAAGCTTATTTATTCGCTTTTTGTAATTTAGGCCTTTAGAAACATTTAAGCATTTAAACATTTTTATGAGGCAATCTGCTTGACGTATTTTTTTTTTTACTTTAGTTTCTTTAAGCAGCCTTGTGGATCAGATCAAAACGAATAACATTTTATGTATTCAAATCCTAATTTATTCGCGTCTATAAACTCGAGATATCTTAATATTAGTACGTCGATTTTAAACCCCAAAAGCAAATATATTCCTCAAGACTCTTTAGTGGCTTAAATTAATTAACATAAATTTTGTTGATGCTGTCACAAATTTTTTTAATAATTGTCCTTTTACTACCAGAAAATAAGATTTTCAAAATTTAAAAACCTCGAGTTCATGTTCTGGAACGCTACTTGACCCCCTAGGCAGAATCATGAAATCCGAAAAGAAAAATCATTTCTTCTAAAATATTTCTATCAATAAATTAAACACTTTTTCAAAAATGATCAAAGTTGAATTCACTATCAAGACAATATTTTTTCCGACCACTATTAATTACCGAGCATTTTTTCCTAATACATTACCTTACCTAAGATATATTTGCTCATCCACTTTGTCTAACAGATTTATTCGATTTCCTTCTTTAAAGACGACTTTAAAAAATATAACGAATATCTGCAATTTTGATATTTTAGCAGCATGGATATTCTCCTACAAATTACAACAATGAGTCGTGGTGAAGGAACAACCGTGCCGTTTCGGAGTACGACCTTCACTGATCCTAAAATCATGACACAAAACATTTTGGTATGCGGTTGGTGAGTCGTTCTCGAACAAAACTTTCCAGCTCAATGAAATCTACTGAGTGGCACTATTCTGGCTTTCCCTGGGAATAGTGAATTTGAAAAAATATTTTCATAGAATTTTTGTCTAAATTGTATTTTCCTGGCATAATTATGGAATTAGTTTGATGTAAACAGTTTGGAAATAATATGGGAAATTATTTTTCCCTATTGAGGCATATACGGTACCCCTGTGCTCTCGCGGAAAAATTTATTACTACGAAAAAGAGTTTAGTTAAGCTTTCCTATGAATTGTCTATGAAAAGTGATATTGGAAAGTTTAATATTATTTGTATATTGCATTAAAACATAAAAAACTATAAATTTATTTACAATTTATATTAAAATCATCAATTTAAAAGAAAAACGTGTCTTGAGTGTTTCTGACGCGAGCTTCATTTTTCCCCTGGTCACGTTTTCTGTACATAGTCTCAATACAATAAATTGTTTGCAACGAAAGTTTTGCAATCAACTTTGTTTCGTAAATTTTTACACCAAAGTAATTCTGTCAGCAGGCCTGAAAAATACAATTTAGACAAACGCACTATGAAAATATTTTTTCAAATTCTCTATTCTCAGAGAAAGCGAGTAAAAGATTGCGACGTGAGATTACCAAGTAATCTGCCACTTCCGGTGGACCGATTTCGATCAAACATCACTTGAATCTCCCAGTTTATACCAGAGAAAACTTAAGTATGAAGTTTTATCCCAATCACTCGATCCGTCTGGGTTGTACAGAGATCGTACTTTTGTTAAAAACCAGTTTTTTTTTTTGCCAAAAATCGTTATTTCCGCTTAAATTTTGGAAAACTGACCTGGACTGATATTGTTATAAAATTAATTTAGAATAGTTTAGTTCATAATCGTTTATCTTGTTAATAATTTACTTTTCAAAATACTTACAAAAAAACAAGAAACCTCCTATGAAAGATGCCACTAACGATGAACCGATTTGTTTATTTACTTATTTATTCATTTACCTACAGTAATATAATCGTCAATGCAAGAAAATAATAGCAAAGACAATACTCATCGGCAAATGCTAATCAGTATCTCTCGGCAAATGCTAATCAAATATGTCACATACCGAATTCGCGATGCCCTCAAAATTGGTTCCGAAAGACAGTAGTTTGTTGATGACTGATCGATACATAGTAATCTGTTTCTAACTAAGATTGCAGCTGCCAGTTTCCGTCTATTGTCCAAACGTTGTATTTTTAATAAATTAAAACAATCTTGATAAGGCGGAACCATAAGATCGGCTATTCGACTAGATGGTAGACATCGAAGTCCGTACAAAACAAATTGTTGTTGAACACCCAGTTCTCTAAGAATGACACTGGTTTGATGGTGACCATACGATCGATGCGTATTCTAAAATTGATCTCACAAATGAAACGTATTTTAGATAGAGATAGAGTTATCGGATCGTGAAAATCCTTACAATTTCGTTTGATGAAGCCAAGCATATTGTAAGCGTTTATGACAGTAGTGTTAATATGCCTCTTAAAAGGCGTATCGGTTGAAAAACAACTAGCCCTATTCTGGCATTCGCTGGGAATAGGGAATAGGGAAAAATATTTTGATAACATTTTTGTTTGAATTGTAGTTTCGTGGCCTACTGATGGAATCAGTTTAGTGTAAATTTTTTCGAAACAAAGTTAATTAGGATATTATTTTTCTTAATATAATTTGTATGGATCAAAAGTTTCCCATTCCACATTATTTTCTAAAAGGTTTACACCAAACTGATTCCACATGGCAGATATGAATTCCGCTCGGTCGACAAGCTCAATGTTCAAACGATATTGATACAATAGCTACGTTTTTGTAAAAAAACAATCGGGTCGAGTTCGCGCAGAAACACAAGGAACTTTTTTAAAACCACTTTTTCGTACTTCGGCAACATCCTGAATGGTAAATATGCAAAGCTTTCGAGATAAAATTTTTTCATGGTTACCACACTTGGTCTTGCTGTGATGTAGCAAATTTTTAAAGCAATAAGGCCATTAGTATTCTAGCTGCACTGTAAGAATTGTGTGACACTATATAAAGGGTGTTTTTTTAAGAGGTTGCCGATTTTTTTTTTGAATAAAACACATATAAAATTATGAAATGACCAAAATTTTTTTTTATTTGGTAGATAATTTTTTGGCATTTAACATTTAAATACAATTTCTGGCATATGGCTACCACGACTATTTTTCACAAATGTCCTTCTGGAGGTCCAATTTTCCAGCACTTTTTCAAGCATTTGAGGGCGTATGTCAGCAATGACACGTTGAATATTGGTTTCCAAAGCGTCAATCGATTGAGGTTTATCCACATAAACCAATGACTTCACGTATCCCCACAAAAAGTAATCGAGTGGCGTCAAATCGCACGAACGCGGAGGCCAATTCACCGGACCATTTCTCGAAATAATGTTGTCGTTGAAAGTTTCTTTCAATAAGTCGATTGTTTCACGTGCTGTATGGCAAGTGGCACCATCTTGTTGAAACCACATTTCATTCATATCCATATCTTCAAGATTTGACAACAAAAACTCATTTAACATGGTTCTGTATCGATTTCCATTCACGGTAACGCGTCGTCCTTCCTCATTTTTAAAGAAATATGGACCGATGATCCCACCAGCCCATAGACCGCACCAAACAGTACATTTATCAGGATGCATTGGTAATTCTAGAACGGCGTGTGGATTATCTTTGCTCCAAATGCGACAATTTTGTTTGTTCACGTATCCATTTAACCAAAAACGCGCCTCATCACTGAAGAGAATTTTACGGTAAAAAAATGGATCTTCGTTCAATTGATTTAACGACCAATCACTGAATTCACGGCGCAAACGATGGTCGTGTGGCTTTAATTCTTGCACCAATTGAATTTTGTATGGCACCAAACCCAAATCTTTACGTAAAATTTTCCATAAAGTCGATGGACAAAGTCCAATTTGCTGAGCACGACGACGAATCGATAAATTGTCGTTTTCTTCGACACTGGCCTCAACGACAGCAATATTTTCTTCTGTACGAACTCTTCTCATTCTTGTCGGTGGCTTGGCATCCAAAAGAGTGAATGTAGACCGAAATTTGGTAATTACGTTCTTTATGGTGGTCTCTGACGGACGATTATGTGCACCATAAAATTCACGAAGTGCTCTATAAACATTTTTAATTGAACACTGATTTTGAAAATAAATTTCCACGATTTGAAAACGTTGTTCTGGAGTTAACCTATTCATAATGATTTGCCAAACAATACTGAGTAGAAATGCCACTTTGAGCTGTCAAAACAACTGTCATAAAATAAAACGACATCTATCGGAAAAACAAACCTCCTAAAAAAACACCCGTTACATTTTTAAAACAGATTCTTGTGCACGTTTTGCGTGATACGATTTGGGCCAAACATTTCTAAAATGTGATGTTCGAGATAGCATAAAACTGCAAATTAAACATTACTATGTAAATTAAATTTTGAAATAAACCCTGAACTTTAATTTTACGTTTTATTTGAAACTGTTGGCTAATTAATTTTTTAATTTTTACGAATTAATTTAATTTTCTGTTAGTTGCTTAATTTAAAACCTGCCTCCTGCGGAAAGCGGAAAGCGGGGGTAAAGTGCAAATATCTTAACATTGCCATTTTAATTTATGCTGCCATCTTGGTGTAGAAATAAATTTACGCCATATGCAGTAATCAGAGTGCTTTGAGGCCATTATACAGAGAGGTTTGTCTTAGATCATTTTTTATGCGTAAACCTTTTATCGCGCCATTTTCAAAATTTTAGATTAAATTTTATAAATGGGACAGAGTTTTGGTATACATAGTAAAAAAACTTCGTATACATTTGTTTTGCATGAAAATATTGCTGTGAACTTGAGCAACCAACAGCCTTCGCCATATTGATTCACAGTTGAGAAAATTTGTTGAAAAATTCAAGACTCAAAATTCAAAATAATTCACTCAAAAAATATTGTAGCAACAATCAGTTTAAACAGTGGTAGGGACTACGAGTTGTGAAACCTAAAAGTATTGAAGTGTCCGAAAATTAGTTTAATATATTCCCGTGTTTATTAAACATAATAATAAAAATTAAAACCACAACCACTGTATTGACATTTTTTCTCAACTGACATTACTAAGCATTAAGTTTGTTGCTGTATTGATAGTGTGTTACTGCGTAAACTAAAAAAAACATAAAACAAAATGGCGTATAAGTTGGAAAACAATTTAAACGGTGGGGCATGAAGTGTCTTTCGGTTAAGTCCTTTGTTGTAATTAAAAACATGTCATATTATACTCGTACATAGTCCGAGCATATAGGAATGCATTCGGAGAGCGATCACGATCACTGTCAGTGACGCCAGGACTATAAGAAATGACACTTGTTGGATCATCAAAAGATCAAAATTTTTATCCTACCGAAAACCAGTTAAAAATGAGGGAATCGGATCGGTGCGTGAAACAATAAGGACAAATTTTGTGCAATCGCTTACTGCCGAGCAAACGAAACCAGCGCTTGATATGGATTTGGAGAGAATAGACGTTAAAGACAATCTAGGTATGCAATTGAAGCAGCAAGATGATAAGTTTTTTGAGCCGTCTAATAGAGAGAAAATGGATCTGATTATACGAGTAAAAGATCATCAATTAGGACTGAACGATTTGATTAAGTTTCTGTGGCGAAAGTACAAGAAGTTGAAAATCATTCGGACGACCGAGTTGAAGTGTTTTAGTAAAAATTCCAATGGGAAGTTGAAAGTAAAATTAAACAAGTGAATGCCAGTTTTTGGAGGAATGTCTCATAAACTAATGAAGGTGGTCCACAGGTTACACTGAACGTTGTTGCCAAAAACTCCAGTAAACAAACATTCGATGATGAAACTCAGCCGGAGGGTTTTAAGGTCCTAGATGGAGTACAGTACTTTGGTTCTAGAGGCAGTGCTAGAGATGTACATTGCAAATCAGACCATAGACAGAAGGAAGTGACGATCGCGTCGTGACATAGTTGGACCGCTTGTAAAGCGAACGGTAAAATGACTGGCAAATATCGTTTAGGGTCAAAGTTAATTACAGAAGTCATTTGCGGAGTAGGGGCAACTTTCGGAGTCACAGGAAATTTCGTCGATCAGGTGCAGTTACAGATGCGGGAAGGTAGGTCTTTACATCCGAGAATATTGGCAATGATGGAATGACAAAGTGAAAACTGGAGAGAGGAACACAGATAGAGAATAGGCAGAACCGCCAACGGTTCCAGAAATGGAAAGTGAAATACTACGTGAAGTGAGTGTACTGCTAGAGAAAACTAATGACGAGTTAGTTGATCAATCAGAATCAACCAGGTCGTTGATAAACGATGTCGATTTTATCAGAACATATATACTTTGAGACAGCACCGAGAAACCTAGTAGCACTACTAGAAGATTGCAGACTTTCTCTCTTGGAATTCCGGTTTTAATGCTATCCGGCAACCACAAACCATCGTCTGACTTTTGAGTAGAATGACAAGGCATTGTCTTGGCTGTTTGTGTATGTTACATAGTTTCCCGATATGCCACCAGACATTGGTTTTAGGTGACGATGAAGGACGATTTTCATTAATCTTCGAAGCTAATGATTCAATAAAAGTTACGTTTGTTGCGGTAGCTTCTTGGATTATTGGTTTGTTCGGATCACCAAGACTATGATAATACATGAACGATTCGTTGTTGTTTACATAATGTGCATGGAAAAAACAGGTTGTTCCGTAAACGTAGAACAGCTAACAAATAAGATGCAGGTTAATGGGATCTTCTAACTTATATGTTTGTGTTTTTTTTGTTATCCCACTTTAAATTGATACTTGTAGGTCAATATTGTATCTCTGAAGTTTACTCTGATTTTGCATTGCAAGTTGCCAAGCCATCCAAATATTTGCTTAGAATTTATTAAAGATTTTATATCGCCAAGAGACCGATAAATTGTCTCTACAAGTTGCTACTGTGCGTCATCTCAAAATACTAGAATCACAAACGAGCAAAATCGAATGATGATTTGTTTCGTATAATTAGAAATGCTTCATCAATATACATGATTTTTGCAGCACATTCTACATAAAATATTTAATTTATTTTCAGTTAAATTTATCTGTTAGAAAATCAAATTAAATTCCCTCTCGATATAAATTTTTTTTATCTATAATCAATTAACACAACACGACTAAACTATTTGGTACGTTGCTATACACACTGTACAAAGAACTTCTTCTGCGGTTTAATACGTCAAGAAAGCAACAAAAAAATAAATTTTCTTTATTCATTTTCAATTGACACTGACAGTGTAATCCAATAGAAAACCTCAAACACAATTACAACAACAACAACACAAAAAAGTTCAATGAAAATTGGAAAAAACAACTTTGCTATAGCATGAATGTGCACAAAATAAAAAATAGTGAAGTAGAAATAAAAATTAATTTTCTTATCGTAATTTAATTTCAATTCGATTTGAAATCCAGAAAACATAATCAATGTAATAATAAAGAAAATGAATTAAAATTTTAAGAAATAAATAAGCACAAATTAAATCCACAGATAATGGACGTAATGAATAAATTGAAGCGTATACAAAACATTCGATTTTTAATTAACATCAATTATTTAATTTAATTTTCTGACACAAAAACCAAAAATAAATAAAATTGTATAAGAATATAATTAAGAAGTCTTATTTTGTTATAATAAAGTTTAAGAAAAACATAAATAATTATAATCAGCTGATTCTATTTAACAAGCGCGTCAATAATTGTTTGTGCTCGTAAATAATAAAATTGTATCGGGTTTATTAAGAAGAAGATCTAAACGAAAGCGAATGACGCGGAACTCAAAGTTTTACCAAAGTTTAGTACGTTTTATGTTCTCCGATTAATTCGTACGATAACTCCGTCATAAATATAATCGTGGGCAGTGAATTTGCTATATTCAGAATGTTTACGCGTTTTCGTTGTACAGCTGCGAGCGCTATCAGACTCGTTAAGAACGAATAAAGATAAAAAGATTGAAAATCAGTTCATTTAAAAAATTTCTCGAGCAGTCAGTGTAATAAAATTAATCGTTTAAGATTGTTCTGTATAATACTCGTACTTTAATTCTAGTCTTTCCTATCTTAGTGTAGTTTTTAATTTAAGCCATAAAAATGACGATTAGGAAGTGTAAGTGCATATAAGATACCAGTATAATTAATCTTTGTTTTATGTTTTGGTTTCGTGTTCTTGTGAATCGATTTCAACATGTGGTTTAAATTATTTAAGCTTTTAAACTCTGGTGGACGTGACTTATTATAAATGGAATATGAACGATTGTTGGAAATTTTTTGGTGGTTCTATTTAACAACTGATTAGCATAACTATGTTATTGTACCAAATTTGTAAAAGTGGTTTGACAAACTGTATGTTGTTAAAAAAAATGAAGGAACGATAAGGCAATTTTTGTGAAAATTTAAAATTTTATTTCTCGTAACATTTATATTCAAGCGCTTTGGTGCACAATCAAAAAATTGGCCGCACTCTTGATTGTAGAACTCCTTGAGTGCCCATATCGCTCAAACATTTGCCATCGTGGCCTGGATTATTATAATTTGTTTGGATAGTTAACTCATGATGGGTTTTTTCCTTATGAGGTTGGGCCTAGTAAACCTTTCAAGTAAAACATTTTTAAACCATTTCGCCAAAGTTAAATTTGACTTAAGAGGTTTATCGCAATTCTTGCCGATTTTTTGTAATTTTGTTCAAATTTTAAAATTTGAACATCTATCCTCCTCCTCTTTCCCTACTTCACATTTACTCCCGCGGGTTAGCTTAAACTTGATATGGCATTTTATTCCTTGGTCAGCTGCCCCACTCTTTGTGGATTATCAAAATGGATTAATTTCGGGGATGCGACGAAAGAATCAGTTTGAGTCATGCTAATTTTTGGATTAATATTGGTTTTGAATTTGATCAAATTTCGTTCCTAATATAAGATTAGTGTTTGTTCTGGAAAACACTCAATACTGACCATATTAAGGAACAACATATCAACCTTTGAGTCTGCACAAAAATAAAAAATATAGGAAACTCGTGATTCTAATAATTTTGGCTGTTTTTTAAGCGCCAATTAGCCATCCATAAATGTTTTCTTAAATCTTGTAATCCACAGGAAGGAAGCTGAAAATGTATTTATTTTAGAAAAACTGCAAAATACCAGAATTTTATTATTCATTCAGTGACATTCAAGATGAAACACATCAACTAATTACAAAATAAAACTCACACGATCTAATAAAAGACGCATTAGAATTTGAAAATATTTCTTAGGATATGATTGATAAAATAAAACTTTTTATATAATCTCTTATCATCACTGAAACAGTAACGTCTTCTTACATGAACACTCCGTCTGGACTAATTACCTCAGTCAGCCAACTAACGGAAATGCGACCATATTATTACGAAATATAGATAATTCAATAGATAAGCCTACTATCATCCGTACCATTAAACAAGGAATCTTCATCAAGAGGTATTGTGGATGGAATGGGTTCATACCGTAAAATAGAACTTCTTTGTATTGTAACCAATGTGGGAGTCTTAGTGGTTGAAACTTGGCTTGAGAAGTTCTTAACCTAAGATATAGATATTTGCCTTACCCACATTAATGGATTACAAGAATTACACTGGGTTTTCGGAACTATTGCGTCTACAAAAAACTCTTAAACAATAAGAATCTCAACTTTTCATACACGAAACTGTCATCATGGACTAATTTGAAATCATTTCTTATTAATCGTGGGCAAATTCTGGAAATGTTAGTGCTTTAAACCTGCACCGACCAAATTGGCCTCAATCAAACCCATACCATAATTTATAACAACAAATCCCGATTTTTGTTACAGTTACCGTTACCAATCATTATACCACCTTTGCAAATCAAATACCCTATGTAAAATTTCCCGAACTTAATTAAATCAACATCTACGATCTACAACACAAAATTTTGAAAACCTTTTGAAGCTCGGATAATTTTGTAATCGTTAGAGTACGAAAGCGGCCATCAGAAATGTCTTTTATTCATCCCTTATATGTAACGTAATCCCCAGGATTGTTCGTAACATTTATGAAAAATATGAAGAGACATGAAAACTGTCAAATTTAACGCCTTTAAATAGCTGTAAGGTGTTATAATTTAGTTTACTTATATTTGCTATTCCGGTACGTTTCGAGCACAACACTTTTGTCTATGGTACTTGTTAATAAAATTTGTTAAATATTTATTTTTGGAATGATCTAACAGCATAACATAATCGTACTAATATTTAAAAAAATATATCATTTTTAACTTTGCAATTTATTAGTTACAGTGACGGACGTAAATTCGCGTGTTCCAATCCCATCTATCGATCTGGAAATGGCAACTAATAATAATCAACAAAACGAAGAAATGCAAAAAATGAATGTGTATCGGTCAACAGACGCAAATCACAATCATGAGGGTGACATCGCCCTACCGAAAATTGATCCAAACCACAATACCACTCCACCAAATCCGAACAAGGATGATAACAGTCCGGCAGCATGGAAACGATTTCGAAAAGATTGGCCCATTTCATCGCAGCAAGTAGGCATATTTTTAATATTTTTGGAATGTTGGGGCATCGGCTGGTCATTATTTGGCGATGTAATGGCACCGAGTTCACCATTCATGCGAATTCTATTTTTGTTTGTTGGGGCACAACTTTGTGGTGTTCTCGTTGACCAAACTGGGATGCCGGATATGTTGGGCATGCTGTTTTGGGGTGTATTTTATAAAAATGTCGGTTGGGGAGATTTTACGGGGCTGGAGAGAGTCGAGGCTATTCTACGAGAATTGGCTTTGGTTAACATTATGCTACTGGCAGGATTAGGGTTGGATTTGAATGCTTTTAAAAAATTAATCGGAATGGTGGCCCGATTGACTGTCATTCCAACAATCGTTGAAGTTGCTGCAATCGCGGTTTTATCGTATTTCTTGTTGAGTTTACCGTGGCTCTGGGGAATATTATTGGGGTAAGGCTTTATATAAAACGTGCGTTATTAACGAGTTATGCAAAAAATTTCCTTTTATATCTTTAGACTCGTTGTCACGGCCGTCTCACCAAATGTTGTGGTTACGCTTTTATTGCAGCTTAAACAGGAACGACTTGGACTATACAAAGGGATTCATACTATCATAATTGCAATGACCACCTGTAATGATGTTTTTGCGATTTTCTTTTTTGGCGTTTTCCTGAGCGTAATTTTTTCTACCGGAAAATTACAAGATCAGTTACTTCAAGGACCCATTGGTATTGGTATTGGTATCGTATATGGATTTATCACGGGGTTGGTACTATGCTTCATACCATCAAATAAAGCAAAATATCGATTTGGTATACGTTTTGTACTTATATTTGTGGCTGGAGTATTCTCGGTATTGGGAAGCAAAGCGATTCAATATCCATCGGCTGGTGCTCTTGGATGTATAACTATTTCGTTTGTGGCTGGAACTGGTTGGAGGAAACATACTGGGAAAGAAGAAGTAAGTTCCTGTTAAATGATTTAAATATGCTTTCAAGTACTAAAACCATAACCTTACGTCTTACAGAGTGAAGTTGGTGTCTACTTAGACGTTCTTTGGAAATTTTTGAAACCAATTTCCTTCTCTTTGATCGGTAAAGAGGTTTACTTTAAGGTTCTTGACGGGAATACAGTCTTATACGGAATCATTATTTTAGCAATTGGATCAATTGTGAGTCATTGTGTGCAAAATATTGTATTTAAATAATAAATGATTATTATTTCTAGTTGAGACTCGGTTTTGCCTATGTGTCATCCTGTGGCGGTGGACTTAATTGGAAAGAGAAAGCTTATATAACAATATCCAGTTTTCCTAAAGCTACTGTTCAAGCAGCCTTGGGGCCGGTTGCCCTTGATTTAGCGCGGCAGTTAAACTCAACCGAGAACATGGACAAAGCAAATACCGTTCTGATAGTTTCGGTACTTGCGATTATTTTGACTGCCCCATTGGGCGCCGTTTTAATGACAAAGCTTAGTACAAAATGGCTAAAACGGACTCCTCTTGCCATTGAGCGCTTATAGCGTTCTCTACACTAGCCATTGTACTTAAATTTTTAACCTTATTTATTGTTGCCCGTTTGTTTTTTAATTTTCGGTTAACTTATTTATTTTTGGTCGTTATATTCATAAACTTTCTTTGTAGTGATGTCAAACTACTAAAAAATTATTAAAAATTTATTTTGGAAAATTATAGTAAAATATTTTTATGGTATTTTTATAGAAGATTTATAAACAACTGTAAATTTATAATTTACATCGAACATTTGTACTTTTACATGCATACGTACCTACGTACTTCTACAAGTTACTTATTTTTTTTTAAATTTTCTAGTAATAAAATGTAAAAAAAAATCTTAATGAAAATAAAATGAAGATTTTGTAAATCCTCCCTACGTTTAAATATGTATTATTTTATTTGAATAGAAAGGGTTCACTCGCCTTAAAATGAGTGCAGTTTTGATTTTGGCCAATGACGTAAGAGTGTTTCATTAGCCTTTTATTTTAAGTAAATGGAAGCATGATTATTGATCTAGCTTTACTATGCGATATTTGTGTAAGCAAATTGAGATGATTAAAATACCTGACCTCTCTGAACTCAATAGTGTAAAATGGAAGATTCATATCTGCATAAGTGGAACTGTTTGTTATAACAGCAACTATTTAGTTTCTAGTGGGGGAAGAAGATGAATTATTTATTTATTACTTTCTTTGCAGATAAATTCAATAAATGAAAAATCTAATATAAAATACATAAAAATCAATAATTCACAAAGTGTGATGGATTAAGTAAACGACGTTATGTATCTTATCTTAATAAATCAACTACTCTCTTCAACTTTCAGTTACTCTTAGCAGCCAACACATTATAAACTACTGACCACTCTCAAACCCGTTACAATAGCCGACACCTTTAAAAATTAGTTAAAATGAATCTAATTACCCTTCTATGCAAGTAATGTCCACTCTCAAATTCGTTACGTTGACCAAAAAGGTCAACCATAAGAAACCATTTGTTTTAATCTAAATGCGACTTGCACAATTTATAAATTTCGGTAAGTAGCTATTGAAAAACTTGTCTAGAATAAGAGCATGCACTGTTTTCGATATTAAAAATGTTTAAGCTGACACAAATAAAATCAAAATTGAATCTTTGCAGGAGCATCAAATTGGGTATTTTGTAGAAGAGTAGTTATAGGCGTTTTTGGGACAATAATGAAATATTGCTAAATGTCCCATGTTTTTGCAAGCAATCGAACAGGCAATATTTCCTATTGCCGTGTTTTTTATTAGCACCTGATAGATTGTATCTGGAGCGCCCAATTTTCTGTGTCAAAACTTATATTTGGCGCGCTATTGTTGCATATAATTAATAAATTTAACTTCGAACTAAAATTTGTCATTCAATTTTTAGTTAAAAATTGATATAAAAATATGTGCAGCCGCTATCCATTTCAATGGGGAACTGGAAAAGGCCTTTATTTTGTACAACCCTTAAACCATAACAAACTTAATATTGCAATAAAAATCGGTAACGTAGCAACCTGAATTCTTATTTACATTTAACGTCATGTCAAAATAAATGACAATTGGTATATTTCAGGGGCGGTATGTTGTACCATCACAATTTTCGACTTTCGACTTTGCGTAGGTCTTATTTTTGTAAAATAAAATGATATGTGCTTTCACTCAAACAATTAAACAAAAAGTATCGCCGATTTCACCTTTCAGTATAAATATGTTTTCTGTTCTTTTTCCACAGTTCGACAAACGTATCACTAAAAAAATTTTAAGTGACGAATAACTAAACAAATCGATTAACCGCGTCATCGTAAAATAGAAAAGAAACGATGTTTTATTTGTGCATGCTGAGAGCACAATAAAAAACTAATAATTGGAAAGATGAAACAGTATATCATATAAATCTAAAAAAGTGAGATATAAAATAAGTCG
Organism: Nephrotoma guestfalica; assembly: GCA_963691935.1. Lineage (NCBI taxonomy): Eukaryota > Metazoa > Arthropoda > Insecta > Diptera > Tipulidae > Nephrotoma > Nephrotoma guestfalica. The sequence goes on along the minus strand of OY829913.1, from coordinate 305,521,202 downwards.
AAAGTCGAAAATTGTGATGGTATACAAAATCCCGCCCCAGGTGGTCAAAAGTTTGTTTTGTGGGTGAATTTATTTTTCATTTGAATGGCACAGCGATAATATGGGTTAGCAGTGGAATTTCGTATAGATAATTTCCCATTCGCACTCAATATCCCTCCCGTTAGATCTCGTTGTATGGCGCTATGCTTTGGACAATCTAGTAGTATTTATTAATCCTGTCTTCTTATTACCATGCCTATAATGTATGGCATTTGGTAACTTTAACTTTCCAAATAGTTTGAGTTGTAAAATAGTTATAATAAACACATCAAAAGTGTAAATGGAACACATGGTTTTTAGGTTGTCATTGCCTTGAATGTGGTTTGATTTTTGTTTTGTTTCTGTTTCTGGAAGATACATCGATTGCACATACAATCAGTAGTTAAGGTGGCGTAATGGTTTGAGAAGCTATTTCGTACTACGGTACAATTCACTTTATTTTTCCGACCACGGAAATGACTACACTTTCGTACAAAGCCATCGTTTAATTTTAAGAGCTTTTTGAACCTTTGCTGTGGATTTACCAGCAAGAAAATGCCCCGATTCATACAGAACGCATTATTGCAGGCTGGATAAGAGACGAAGGTGTGTCATTCCTACCATGACCATTCATCCGATTTGAATATCATGAAAATGTGTGGGGTGGCTTTCAAGGGAAATATATGGAGGAGGCAAGCAATGTGAAGATAAACTAGATGGGGAGTAAAAATGAATATGACTAATGAGGCCATTTTTCGACCGTTTAAAGTTAAATTTGATTTGTTTGATTCATTTGATATTCTAACATCGATTTTTGGAGAGTTTCTGGAATAATTGGTTGCTAAACTAACGGTTTGTATATTGTTGTGAAATCTGGCGGTGCTTAATGGAAGTTTATAGTTGCTTAGCCAGATTCGGCAATCGGCAATGTTAAATAAAACAACGTTTTTCATTGCAATATTTGGCTTAATGAACTTGACTATGACTTTCTGATAGAATGCAGATCTCAGTGCCGACTCATCTTCCTTGTTGTTCTAAAGGAAAAGGTACAAATATTGCAACGCACGATTGTGTGCTCTAATTTTGTGAGAGCATATTATTTTAATTTGTTTTCTGGTATTACAACTGATTTATAGATCATCTAGTAATTTGTCTATCATATTGGTTTCCCGGTTGATGACGAAAAACCTTTTGGTTTCTTTTTTTACAATATAATTTCTTGTTTTAATTAGATCTGTCGAGCTCCGGCCGATTCCCCCTCTGGAGATTTTTCGCCGAGATAATCACTGTACTTGTTAGTTTGGCTGTTTCTCTATTTCCTCGGTGACGTATGTCATCTTTAAGTACCTGAAGTTCCTATTCTTGAAGTGCTCTTTCCACTTAGTTTAGCATGGGCCATGCTAAGGTATGTAGCTGTATTGCATACGGGATTTGATTTCAGTTTAGAACCACGTTTTATTTAGTTGGTTCCGATATCTCTTTCGCTAGTGTAATACCTAAACAGAACAAACAGAAAAGGTTCAAATACGCTACCTTGTGGTATACCTGCTGATGTTCTGTTTAGTTCAGAGTCCTCATTTCCAAATCTGACTCGAAAATACCGATCTGCAATGTATAGGATTTAATAATTTGATAAATTGCTTATTAAGATGCCAAAATTCGTCAAGAGATTATCTTTTTATTCTCAAGTTCATCCTCAATGACCTCCTATATTCAGTGAACTTGTTTAACAGTAGATTGTAGTTTGAGCCTCGTGAGCAGCAGTTTTTCAAATATTTTTGTATGACTAGAAGTTTATGTATTATCAGTCCATAAGATTTTTTATCGTTTGCTGGTTTAATTGATTTAGGAATCATAATCCCTTCGGCCACCTTTCTCTGTCGTGGAACATATTTCAATCTCATGGTTTTATTAATTATTTAAACCGATTTACACACACCTTTCTCTAATTATAGCTCCTCTATTAATAGTTGTCCAGTAATTAAGTCATCACGTGCAGCTTTTCTAGTGATACCAAGCAGACTAAATGTCTGTTGGTGCTTTAGAACTCAGACGGTTTATTTTGAAGAGGATATTGCGTAAGAACAAGAACGACTAAGAACTAAAAGATTATAAATTAAAATTTCAACGATACCTGTCCAGATTAATTTTTAAAATTTGAAGCGAAAATGACGATTTTAACAAAAAAAAAACTGTTTTGTAACAAAGATTTCAATGATTTTTGGCCGTCATTGATCCACCAGAAATGGTAGCGTCCATACGAGTCTTTTCGTTTTTGCTAATATTTTGAAAATTATATAGCAGTTACAAAAAACCGATAAAAACAAAAAGCTTTTAAATTAAATTTTAAACAAGATTAGTTTAGATCATTTTTTAAAGTTTGCCGGAAATAATCAGTTTTGATAAGAAAAACTTGGTTTCAGCAAACTCCGGCTTCTTTACAGTCCAGGCGGATTGACTATTCGGAATCAAACTTTATACTAGAACTTCCATTAATTTGAAAATCTTTAAGACATTGGATAGAAATTTGTGACCGGAAGTGGCAGGTTCCATTGGAAGTTTTTCCAATGATGTACAGCATTTACAAAACACGATAACGAATTAAAAAATTCAATTTGTTTGTTTGTTTTCTGAATTTTAAGCAGAAATAAGGAGTTTTTAAATATTTCCCGTTTAAAATTTCTAACAAATTTTCATTTCGGATTCGTATCGAAAATTATTGTTTGTCATCATTCTGAATTTGAACTTGAATAACTTTTTAAAACTTAACATACATACTTTTGAACAATATTTAGCTTTGCCAGTTTTATCTATCAGGGCACCTGGCCAACTTTTAATGAATGTTTAGAGTTAATAAAAATAACGATAAACTCCTACACTAGAGTTCGGTTCTAGGAACTCATTGAGTCGAAAAAATCCATTTATTTCCAAAGGTTGTGTTGTTTCGCATGTTTTCTGCTTTATTACAGTTGTTTGAGTTTATAACCTCTAGGTTAATTGAAATAATTTCTAAGTACTCAACCGTCTGAAGCACAATTGTTATTACATTTTTTTCATATAATTTTTAATTATATCCTCCGAGTTAATTAGCGGTTTTTAATAATAGTTTCTTCTCTGAAGGGTGGCGCATAAGAAATGTTTTGATTTAATTAGAGAATAAATTTTTTGTTTACGTATTTTTTTCAGAATTAACTTTGAAAAACTTGGAAAATTTATGACGAAAAGACTCAGCACAGAACAAAGAATCAAAGTTGTTCAATTTTATTTTGAAAATCAGCATTCGATTATTCAGACAGAAAGATCATATCGAAATTTCTTTCATTTTCGAAATACACCTATCGCTCTAACAATTTACCGATTGGTTAAGCGTTTTCGGTGGCAAGGGGCTGTCTGTAATCTTCCGCGTGCTGGAAGACCTCGTGCAGTTCGAAATAATGTGAACATTGCTCGGGTGCAAGCAAGTATTGAGGAAAAATTCCGAAACTTCCGCCAGGCGACATTCTCAGCAGTTGGTGATGTCTAGGCGGTCTAGGCATAAGCTACACCTTTTCCCATATAAGATTCACTTCAATATAGTCGCCGTTTTCAAGAAGTGTGCCTAGAAAACAACGAGTTTATTCACAAACTCACAATGAGCGATGAGGCCCATTTTCACATCAATGGTCTCGTGAATAAACAAAATTTCAGAATATGGGGCACTCAAAATCCAAGAATAATTGTGGAATAACTTCAGAAAGGATCATTGGACCATATATTTTCGAAAACGACGAACAAGTTGCGGTTAATGTGAATGGCATTCAATACCGAGCAATGATTGACAATTTTTTAAGGCCAGAGCTAGAGAATAATCCCGAATTGTGCTCGTCCAACTATGACTCGCCTGCGCGAAATTTTTGGCGATCGAATAATATTGAGTTTTTCTGCTTAAAGAGTAAGGTGTAAACCATAAGCCAAGAACCATCCAACAGCTTAAGGCCGATATACGAGAAGAAGTGAGGGTGCTGGGATCTGGAATTCTAACAATAGTTATGGAAAATGCTCTGGCTAAATAAAATCAGAAATAAAAAAATTATACATTAAATAAATTATGTGGCACCCTATATAATACTTCATCCTCTCCTCAACGGCTCGTCCCGTTTTAGCAATTAAGCCGCTACTTAGTTTAAAAAAAAAATTGGCCAATCAAATCTTCTTCATTTTATAGTTCGCTTTGTGCTCTCATTAATATTAGGCTTGAGCCGTTCTCAACAAAAGATTAATGGAAATGATTTTCTGTGTCTGTTATAAATTACCGTACACCCCATCTCCCTGCGTATTTAAATATTTTGTAAATGGAAACTCACAAATTTAATTAAAATTCTGTAGGAAATATTTTATGTGCAATTTCTTTGTAATATTTACTACGTAATTATTTCGTTTTTGACCGGAAACCAAAATAAAATTGTATATATGTTAATTGTATGTTTTGTGAAACATTTCTTAAAGGAACTGCCAAAACATTATACCTCCATTGTTAAAATATACGTACGTATACATAATTTTAATATTTTAGGTATAGACGTACACTGTTATATTTGGCTGCTATTATTTTCATGTAAATGAATATTATTGCCCTTGTATATTTACTCAAACCGAAACAGTTACGTAGATTTCCTGCTACGTTCTAATTGAATTTTTATTATTTAATTATATTTAAGATATATGTGGTACGCCATATACATACTTACGATATATATAAAATGTATGAGATAAGGATTCTTGTTCTTGACAATCAGATTATGTATTGTGTTATATGTAACTTATTAAATTTCGAGACGCTGTCCATTTAATTTCAGTTCAAGACAAACGAAGTACATACGAGTACGTATTTTGTGTGTAGTGTAGCACAAATAGCAAAAAATGATAAAGCCACCAACATCAGATAATATAAAAATAATTAAAACTAAAACACAACATAATGAAAATAGGAAAATAATTTTTCATGTCAAGTGGAAAATAATTAATGTCTTGATATATAGTTTGCTTAGTAAATATAGCAACACAAGAACATGTTTCGTAGGAGGATAAAATTATAAAAAATGGCATACCGTTCACCAGCAGCAACATAACTAAAACAAATTGGATACAAAATTTTCCCTTCCTACGACGCTACATAATTATTTTGTAATTAAGAGTTAAATCTGTAAGCTAAAACGAGAATAATTAGTCTTTTGTGCTGGAATGGAACATAACAAAATTTCGATTTAGGCATTTTATGTTCGCTTTAGCAAATTTGGTAAACAACACAAACAGCCTCAGAAATCAAAATCGTACAAAACAATCGGGAATTTCAATTAACCATTCGGTATGTCATGAGCCCGGTGGCATTGGTTTTAATAAAATAACGCAGAACAAGTATTCGTGTGTGCGCATCAGCGCAAACATTAAACGCCGTATTGTTTTGCGTGAAAATTTTGTGGAAAATGTATGAAAAGTAAAAAAAAAAAATAATAATTTAAAATTTATCACAATAATATAAACATAAAGCATAAATATCATCCCAGGAATTTTTTGTCCGTTCCGTTTCTCCTCCAGCTCCACATACGAGTATATTTCTATATAACGTATATAACAAAAAATAAAGAATTTTCCGTTTCCACAAAGAATTCTGGGTAATTCCGGGGAAGAAAATAATAAAAACAATCTTCCATGCATTTAAAATGTAATTTGGTTGTTTTGTAATATTTTATTCGTTTGAAATGAAAAAACCTTTTCCCTTGTTTTCGCCGTTGTTGTTATTGTTATTATTTTAAAATGAGTTTATAATAGGCACAAATTTAAAAAAAAAATGCAATAAATAGAAAAGCTGAAGTTATGTTCGAATGAAACAACATACTGAATGTTAACACGAAGGGTAAACTAATTAAATGGTAATTACCAGCTTGATTGTATTAATGATTGTATAAATGTTGTGTGCAGACATTTTTAAGAAGACGTTTTTAACAGAAATCACGAATATTTGGTAACCGAAGCAGAACATATTAGAATAGAGATCATTTTTACTTTGAATCCACCAGAAAGAGTCCTTTCAATTTTCTTTCAAAATCCTAATGAAATTTATCCATACTAATTCAAGAACACAGTAACACCAAACTTATTGAAATAGTAATCGTAAAAGTAAACATTCAGGCGAATTTTTATTGCAATTCCATGAGTGTGAATTTAAAGGTTCCGCAAGAATTACAATGTTCCTTGAGATTAAAAAATATGATGCTTTGACCCAAAGTAGTCCCTAGGTAGTTATTTGATTGTCTAATGAGTCTAGCAGGCACTCGAAACGCCATTTTTAATTACTTTCATTCACTCTTTTGCTCTGACAAAAACTGCACCCCTGATATTATTAAATGACTGACAAATATATTGAATGACTTTTTTATTGGGGGTATACATAAATTTTGAGTTTTTTTTTTTAAAATAATTTCGAAGTTTTGTTCAGAGAAATTGGTACAATGTATTCTATTCAAAGTGTTGTCCATCGTTAGCTACGACTTTCAGGCAGCATACGTGTTCTGAGACGATCACGATATGGCTTCTTCTTAAGCAGTGAACTGCCGCTCGGCCAGGCCATGATTCATCGACCGGAACAAGTGGTAGACGGAAGGAGCAATGTCTGATTAATACGGGGGGAGGAGAAGGACATCCCATTGAAGCGCCTCCCAAGTTTTCTTGACGACTCTTGCAACATGTGGCCGAGCGTTGTCGTGTTGAAAGATCACTTTATCATGTCTTTTGGCATATTGTGGGCGTTTGAACTTCAATGCTCGACTTAATTGCATCAATTGTTGTTGATAACGTCCTCCAGTGATGGGTCTGTTAGGCTGGAGTAGCTCACTCCGAACTGATCCCACTACGGTTTGACGGTTGAAGTTGATGCATACCCGGGCTTACCCTACGATTTCACAGTTCATACGGAACCCAATTTCCTTGTTTTTGCACCATACCCATGGTCTTGAGACGGCTTTCATCTCAGCGCCTTCAAACTTTACTGATCTCACTTCGCGTTATTTGTCACTGGTGACAAAATTGCCACTTTTAAAACGGCGGAACCAGTGCTCACATGTTTTTATTGATGGAGCATGTTCCTCATATGCTTCACACCATGTTCGTTCCATCTTTTTCCACCATTTCTTAAATAATTGAATTTATTAGTAGTATTGGTTATGGATTCTAAATAGAGTTTTGCACAAAATTCTAGGTTCTGTTCTTGCTAGACTAAACTTGGCCATTTCATAACCAATCCTTGTGAAATTTGGTTTCCAGATTGCGTTGTATTGAAACGTAAATTTTAAATGAACTTCTGGCATCTATCCTTTCTACACGATTAAAGTGGATTTTAAATATGCTGAAGGGAACTCGACTAGTTCTTAATCATTAATTCTAAATTTTGCATAGTTTATTTTGTAATTCTAATATGTCTTTTGAAGAAGGTTCTGCAGGTTCTCATCAATGACGGGCGCATTTAAATTTTGGTTTGGAAACTTGTGAATTTAATAAGAAAATTAAGGGAAATTATCGTTTAGAATTCGCTAAGTAATATTTTCATTTTTTGTGGCCAAATAATTAAGTTTCAGATTATGGCTAATATGTCAAAAATTCCCAAAAGTAACCAATATTTTCGGGTGTTTTTCTCCTGTTGTCATGCTGCGACCATATTAATTCTTTTGAGTTTCTGGCCGATATCTCATAAAGCTCTACATGTAACCAATACTTTCGGTTTGTTTTTCTAATAGCTTATCTAACACTGAGTCTACGTGGGAAGTCTCGAATTCAAAAATTTATATACCGAGTTTCTTTACTCCGGAGAGTACTAAATTTGTCTATTCCAGAAACACTTAAGATTTTTTTCCGCTGGAATTCATGATTTTGTGAAAAAGGAGGTACAAAATGAAAATAAAATGTCCGCTGGTTATAACATAACTACACGCATATCACGCTTGCGAATTTTATCAACAAACCCTACTTCAGCGACGAGGTAAATGTTCAACTGGGTGGGTTTGTAAACCAAAGAAATTGTAAAATCTGGATGAAAATCTACGAGAAATGATGGAAAACAAGATAAATCCACAGATATTGATGGCTGGTGTGGCTTTTGGACTGGTAGAAAAATCAGTTCGTATTTTTTTGTTTCTGCACTGAACCGATATACGAATATGATACGAATATTATGTTTGGCTAATTTTTAGAAACTGAAACATACAACAGCAGAAACAATTGATCGTTTACTCTAGCTCTTTTTTAAATAATTTAGAGGGGATACTGGGAGGGAACATTAATTGGCCTTCTAGATCTTCAGGCCTAACACGCCTAGATTTTTTTCTATGGAGATATTTGAAGACACACGTCTATGCCAATAATTTACAAACAATTAATGGCCTTTAAGGCGAATACTATTAATTGTAATCAAGAAATTTAGCCGCAATTTGGCTAGAAAACCATCCAAAAATATTGGTAAAAGAACTGTACCTTACCGTACAGCAGTGGAAGGTCATTTACGAAACATTTTCGAGTACCCAGGCCATTGTTCCACCTTAATTCCCTCCGATGAATTATATCTTAGTACATTTAGTGTTCGCACATTTTTCGGAGGGATTTCCCATGGAGATTTTACGATTCAATAAAGTTATTTCGATGTTAGATGAATTTTGAAGTGGATTATTGTCATGAGGTGCATAATTTTGAAAAAATGTGAAATGCTACAATAAATCGAATATTCAGGGAATTTTGAAATCAAGTGGCCGGGCCCAAGTGTCAAATTACACAAAAACACATTATTGGGAAAAATTATATAATTTAGAGATCGTCTGATACCAATCCTTCCAAGGAGGAATCAAGGGGATGGCAAATTCCACTAGAGACTCATCAGATTGACAACAAAATCAAAAAAACTTCGAAACATGAAAATGTTACAATTTCTTTGTCAATCATCATGTTTCTAGTGGGATTTGATATACAAATTCATGGAATCACGGAAATAACTTTTTAAATTATTGTTTCCCAAAGGAATGGTATCGGACGATCCATTAATAATGTAATTTTTCTCAATTAGGATGAACTACTTGGCTCCTAAGCTCCCTTGGGTAATGGTGGGGAGGGTAATGACCGAGGGTGTAATGACAGGGGTTAACCACTGGTGGTTCTTTCCTGGGGGAGGGGGTAAAGTTCTAAACCCGGAAATTCTAAATCGATGAAATTTGATATTTAAACCTGGAAAACTTAATTTAATGGCAAGCGTTCTTAGCTGCATTAGTTTCAATGAATTTAAATTACCGATTGCTACTGTCTACAATTGTGATAATCAATCGTCTCAAACTAATTATTCGAGTTCTATAATTTAGCGTTATCTATCTTGCAACCAAGTGAGACGTTCATTCAACCGTCGTCCAAAACCAATAAGAAAAAATTGTATCGCAATTTTGTTAGCTTAATTAGTGTTAATTCTAATTTGCTTTGAACAAATTTAACTTTTTTAATTTAAAACAATGCAATGCAGCAAAAATCACATCGGGAAATTTTCTGACAACCACCTATTATATATTAAAACATAGACCGAATTAATCATCAACTACAACTAAATCACTTTGTTAAGGCACTCGCAGCAGTGTTGTGCAATCACGTGTGAAATATAATTTTTTACATTTTTTACGTAAATAATGTAAATAATATAAATAATGATTAGTTACGGTAAAAAATTGTAATAAATGTAAAAAATGTAATTAATTAGCGACATCTGCGTGAAAGTAATTAAATTAGTAAAATAATTTAAAATACATTATTTTCTAGTAGATAATACAACCATTACAAGCAGCTACATCTATTGAAATTATTTTGTGGGCCTGCTAATTAATGATGCTACTACAATAATTTAATGTATAAATTATTACATACATTTTCATTGGTACCAATATTTTTAATAAATATCACCGCACTTTTCTATAGTATTGCGTACTGTACTATTTAAAAGCGCAATTCACTTGATATTTGGATAAAGAAAGACATACTAACAGCAGATCCATCTATGATTCAAAGGGAGAAATATATTGTTAATAGCTCAGGTAATTACCTTAGGCGACAATACAAATTCACAGAGCTCGGGAAGCGCCAAGTAATTATTACGTGGACGGTGGAATAGTTATTTTAGAAATACGATGTACTGTTACTTTGAAAAACGAATATTTTAGTATCGAAAATTTTTATCTCGTTATGAAGCGCTGGATGTGGCACATTTTGCTGAATTCATCAGGCAGATTGTGTGGTATGGTTGCTCATTTTGGAATATCGCTGGGTGATTTCTTTACAGCTGTTTTTCGAATTAAAAAAAATAGGAATTACCCATTAGAATTTTAGCGTGTATGTGTTTACAGTTTTACAATAAATACATGCATTTAAAAAAATTCGGATTATCCGGATTTACTTATATTGGTATGCAAGACTAAACATAAAATTCAAATGTCAAAATTGCACTAGATGTAGTTGTATGTAATGGTTGTATTATCGACTAGATAACGTATTTTATATTGTTTTACTAATTTAAGTATTTTCATGCAGATGTCGCTAATTAAGTACATTTTCTACATTTATTACGCCATGTAACGTAAAAAATTTCGCGTAATTAATGTAACGCAATTAATCTACACAACACTGGCTTGCAGTACACTAATGTTTTGAAAAGTTGGCCTATATATGCCATCGTCATATGCTAAGTAGAAAGAGAGAGCATGTTGTTCAAGGACAACTGCATACGCAGCTAGCTAGATTACGAGCTAAATAATTGCACGAATAGTGAAACTTTTAAAACCTACACACCAATTGAGCTGCCAAGAATGTGTGACCTTTGGCATCCCAAAGAACACGTTTATGACGTAGAAAAGAACGTTGCTGAAAATTATTCCTACAAAACACTATTTAGATTCTAATTAATTTGCGTTTAATAATAGTTGCAAATCAGAATATAAATTGCAGTTGCCTATTTATACGATTAATAAACCTTTTATCTCTAATGGATAATGATTCAGAGCACAGATTCATATGAATTTTATAAATTACCAGATTTAGGATGAAAATGTCCCATATACCAGAGCAATTTAGTTTTGTGCTTGACTATACACAAAAAGGAGATATTTTTTGATTGAAATACATATACCGGAAGGATATGGAGACACCATAAATATTATGATTATTGTCATGCTTTTCAGTTTATGTATAAGTAATGTATTGATAGATAGTTATGTAGACGCTCTTTTTGTGAAAACAAAACAAAAATTTTCTTCTCAATTGAATTTGAAATTCATTAAGTTGGGAAACCTCCCCTTTCTAATACGTACCAAATGTGTATAGAGGAAAAACTAGTTTTTATTATCATTATTATTATTATTATTACCATTAAGGGGGATAAAAATAATAACAAGAATAAAATGTCTTGACCCTCGAATGAAATCTGTGTATGTGTGCGGTATGAGATTTTTATTTGAGATCCAGAAGACGATATGCATGCCGGGCCCTATATAGTATCTATATTAGAAGCATATATGAGGTTATGTTATTTGGTTGATAAAAAAGAAATGAAACAAACACACATATACACACACAGTGATATACATTTCTTATTAGTTTCAATGAACAAGATGATGATGATGCTGTTGACAATGATGATTGTTATACAAAAAAAGGAAATAGGATACAATTTTTATTATTATTTTTTTTATATATTTGGGATGTTAGATGACAACATAATATTCTTTTATTATAAAATTTCAGTGTTACATATTTTCCAGGGTAAAGACATTTACCGAAAAAGGGTGGGTTGTGAAAGCGAACAATTTACGGGTTTTTGTCTAACACAAAAAATCCTCATAAGGGAATTTAAATAGGAAACTCATTTCTATCCGCGACATGATCTTCACAAATTTTCTTTTAAATAAACTTCCTGTCTCCAAAACAGAAATAAGTGGAAATTGAATAAATTCCTTAGGGATGTAATCCATAAGTTTTACCGTATATGGTACAGTTTATGTTATTGTTTTGTTGTTGTTGCAAGGCTTTCATATTATTTGGAGAAAATCAACCCTTAATTGAATTGATCTATGGGAGTTATTATTTGACATGTCGTGATATTATGCTGGATGCATAATATCACGACCAGAAATTGCATACCGACATCAACTCGGCCGTGTTTGCTATTAGATTAATTCAGTAATCCCAAATATTAGAACTCCAGCTGTTGTACAATATTTAGTTGAGGTGTAATTTCGCTTTGCATAGCATTTAAAAAAATTCTTGTAGGCCAACATCTTTTTTCTTATAGTGTAAATAAGATTTTCCAACTGCTCGTGTCACTTTAGTGAATTGGTAACCTTTCCAGTACTGCTAACAGTCATTCATGTATAGAGCGCGAGGTATCCGGAGACTACATTAAAGACAGTTAGCTTTTACACTGTGGCGGAGCTTGGTATATTATGAACATGGTAACAGATATCGCATGCCATCGACGCCTGTTCCTCAAATGTTTCATATTTGATATTGTCAAAGCACACATTAATAGGTGTTTACTTGAAAGCGTTTCTTCGATGGCAATTTTACTATCTAATGCTTCCAGCAGTGTTCGGTTTAAAGCGTATCTAGTGCATTTCTCCAGAGGTAACCTTATTGGTTGATTATTTATGCAGGGTTTGTTCCCTTGATCTTGTTAGGCGATAGTTGAAGTTTTCATTTTCTTAAAGATTATAACCGATCTGAATGAAACTTCATTCTTAGGCTTTTACCGCAAATTAATAGATCCCAGTGTAATTTTTCGAATTCACTAAGTATTTTGAAAAATATAGCATTATTGAGAAAAATGTCCGTGAACGAAGCCAGTCGAACCGATAAAGCGGATAAACAATTGTGATGTGAAAAAGTACTTTCTGATATCAAAAACTGTTTTAAGTGCTTTATTGAGTTTTCGGGAAGATAAGATATGGAACGCCTGTGTAGTGAAGAGCATCGAAATGTTTAGAGAGTTGTTGGTGGCGTTCCTTATTGGTTAATTTGAACAGATTTTTAAAATTTAAGTGTGGCTCGCCACACACAAATTTACCTGACGTATTTTTCAATAATAATCATTATTAAGACACATGCCACTATAGATGGATGCAATTCATATCTTACCTGCTCAAACAAGCAGACATTTTTTGATAGTTTACACTGTATTGTCATCGTTTAAAAGCAGTCGTTGAAAAATTAATTCAAATTTCATTGTGTAGGCATATTTTGGATGAAATTCGAATTATAATACTAATAAATTCTTGGAAAAGTGACGTCAAACGAAAAATGACTAATGCGAAAAATGCGATATTTCGCCCTTACGGGCGGTACAAATTTCTTGCCTACCTACATTCAACATCAATTACTCCTCACTTTGTCTTATTTCACGTACGGCGGTGCTATTGAGAAAATTCAAATTTGTTTTTGGGCTCTAATAATTTGATAGATTGACTCCTTTTAAAATTTTGGGGTATCCTTTCGAAAAATAGCAGTCTACTCTTAAATCGCATTTGCCAGATCAACCAGAACATGCAATCTCATTATTTCGAAATTTAACGAAATAAATTCATTTATTTACCATTATAAAGCCAAGTTCACACACGACTATTTCAATTATAATATTCAAAATACGAGTGCCTATAATAAAGATACTGTTATCAGATTAGAGCATTTTCGCTGAATTTATGCGGGTTTTTAAAGGTATGTGGTACTGGATTATAGCACTGCATTCAAATAAACTAAAAACGGAACACGTTATAATTTGTCAGAGTGCGGTGAGGTAGTTGTGAACTGCTGTGCTAAATTAATACGCTTCTCGGTTTTGAAATCGTTCCGGGTACCTCGGGAATTAGTCCATGCCTGTTGTCTACATCATGTAGCTTATGTGGAGCTATTAGGCAACTCCCATCCTGTTGCCCGCGCATTAAAAACCCTAGCCGAACGGCCCCTCTTATGATCTTTTATTTGGTAGATTGCTTTTTGAAAGCCGTATATCAAGTAATTTTCATATTGTCCACATTTGAAATATCAAACCATACCACTGGGCAGCCATTTGGGACAATCTTTTTTAGTTTGTTAATAAACGACTAAGAACGTATGAATAAAATTTCTGAATCTGTCTTAACGTTGATGATATGAAAGTTTATCATCAAATATCAACTGCGGTGGACTCCAAACTACGTCAGATCGACATAAATAATTTCACTGTTTTTTCGTAAAGAACCATTTTGAACTTAATATCAGCAAATGCCACACTATTACATATTTTCGTTATCGTGATTATTCCCCCTCTCGTGACTAGTACATCAATGCTGTACCCGATTTGAAAGTATTTTTCCATCCGATATTTGGCATAAACATCTGTGACTGTGATCTGAATTTCAGGAATCATATTAGAAACATTACTAACGTTGTAAATTCTACGTTTGGGTTCATCTAACGCTGATCACCCGTACCTTGATCGGTTAAGCCTTATTAATTTAGAGTTCCTCGCAAACCACTGAATAGTTACAAATGTGCCGTTTGGTTATCAGTTATTATCCGATGAAATAGTTTGTGCGGCTCTGCTTTTCAAGATGAATTTCCATGTTATCCTGCCCGATATAAACTATAATTATGGCAACTTTGATTAAGAAACTCACTTTAAAAAATCCCTACTGGCTTAGGAACTCCTGACTAATATTTTTTTAATTTATTTTATTATTTTTTGATTTTGTTTTATGTTTAAACTTAATTTTTTTTTTAAATTCCGAAAAATATTTCAATTATTGACGTTTTTCATTTTCTAATCAGCTTGCCCAATTTTCAATTTTCCTCCATCTTGCGACTGCGGGAAATATTTTTCAATTCATTTTATTTTATTTTCAATCAAAATTGCGGTCTCGTCCACTCCATAATATCCTTGTTCTTTTTTGGCGTTCGAATTCGGAGAGCTTCAGTCTGTACTCATTTCGTCATTTAGCTTATATCATTTTGTGCTTGCATCTTCTAGCCTGAAAAAGATGTAACAGCCAATGTGGAGCAAGTCAAACCTCCAATATTTACTTTACAGAATCAAGGAATCCTCCGAACATGTAGTCGTAAATATATTAATCATCCTACATCAGGATAAATCGGATAGGCAACCCTTCTGTCAGCCTCTCGCAGCAATCGGCAGAGGTGGAAGTATTTGGTGAACCTATAATTGGTCTTTTCTATGGTGGTACCAATGTGTCGGTCTTAGGACGTTGAAGTAAAAAAATTTCTTTGAGAAAACTAACATAATATATTTGGGTACCAATTTCATTTATGGTGCAAATGCGATATCTTACACTACATATACCCCCAAACTTAATCCATAGAGGATCTATTTAAGTATAGCAGTGACAATAAAGACAAGATTCTCGCTAATCTCTTCTGGAATGATTGCTTTGTTGACTTCGCAACACCAGATTTATATCCAGTTTAGATATGAAAGATGCATTTTGGCAGATTCGCTTAGATGAGAAGTCTAAGGATAAGGCTTCTTTTGCTGTTGCTGGCTCATCCTCTATCAGTTCAACATTTGCCACTGGGACTCTGCAACTCTCCTCAAACCATGTGCAAGGCCATGGACAAAAAATATTCTACGAACTTCACCATAAGGTTTTTGTTTGTCTGGACGATTTATTGGCCACTTCAGCAACAGAACACCTAGAGCTCTTGAGAAAAATCAAAAATATAGTTATAAGTACAAATATCAGTTTTTTTTGTTACCCCGATTTCTCTCTAAATTCTATATCCAGTGCCGGGCATCTGAAACTGGTCCTGGCAGCATTTTGTTCGAACGCTCGAATTCAAATAATGAACGTCCCATGACGTGTGTACGGGGTTTGCACCCCGGTGGTATGTAAAGAAAACAGAACGTTGTGACCGACGAGTTTTCCAAGAAAACCAACTAATTCCATGTAGGATTACTAACAACTCTTTCAATCGAGTGGTATTGTTTGGATCCTCAATCAAATGTCTTTCTGAATGTCGAATAACGAAAACACAAATTATAAGCATTCCCGAAGCCCTCAACAATTTCAAGGTGTTTAGAGATAGAATATTTAGAATCCAAATTTTAGTAAATTTTCGTCTGACACAGTTATTCCAATGCGAAAACTCTATATTTGGGAATAAATATTGGTCACTTTTGTAATATTATAAGCCCACTCACTACCTTTCCTAATTATTCTGGTTAATGGTTTATGTGGAATCAAACCCTTGAAAAATTGAGAAAACAAATAAATATAAAATTCTCATTCAGAAACAGGTGACTACAGAAAATATTTCTGTAGTCACCTGTTTCTGAATGAGAATTTTATATGAGGTATCGCGTCTTTGGGAAAGAAATATTTATTGATTTTCTTGATGCATACCAAAGATCAGGGCCTGGCAATGGTTACATGTTTGTAGAGCTGGTTCAATATTCACGTGTCACTTTATTACACAACTTTTACTATAAGGAATACAAATAAATTCTATACAAAATATATATTTTAGTAGTTTAACATAACTGATAAATAATTTTATTTTTTTTTTCAGATCCACTCATCATTTACAGGGCGATCCTACAGGTACGATTTGTTTTCCTAGTTCAAATACTTTTATTACCGTTTTTAAAAATAATTAACATCGGAAACTCAGAACAATTTTCTAAAATACAACTAAATCTTTCTTGAAACCCGAACATTTTTTAAAATTCAGAACACGCTCGGAAAATCTTGACGACTGGAAAATGTATTTATTTCGTATTAATAAATTTGTACATCTGTGCAAGTTTTAATATTAATTTTAAAACTGAAAGATGAAAGTTTTGTATAAAATTTGTTTGGCCCTCTTCTCTTGCCATTAACGCAAACCAAGTGCTTGGATTTTGTAGTTTATTGACTTTAAAATTTATTTTTTAAACTAGCATTTTAGGTCAATAAGTTTTTCAAAAAAATACAAATACACTAATTGTGGAAAGCGAGGGAGACATTAAAATCTTGTTTTACAGGAATTTTACAATTATTAACTTATCTCGATAAACAATTGTTTTGTAAATACGGTTGCACGGTACATTTACGGTTGAAACTTACAATTTGTTAAACCTCTCCTCTTATTGGATAAGAAGCTTTACTCCCATTAAGTTATGAAGATTCTAGAAAATACTAGAAATTAAGAGGCAAGGGTAGCGGCTGTATTCTCCGACAAATTGGAACTTATTTTTTATTTTCTGGATGCAGCATTGTCAGTTCTAAACCTTCAAGGAGAATAATGCCTCTGATGGAAGCTTAGATTGGGTACTGGCTTAGAGTGATTTTAAATGACCTCATACATTGAAGTGTTACTCATTTGTCTCGTTCATTAAACCAGAACCCTTATAGTGTTTTCCTCCCTGGAATACAACATGATGGGTTTTAGCCTAATCTGAGGTTATTTTCTTCAGATATTTTTCTATTCTTCAGTGTTGATACCTCCGGCGTGAGCTCTTAATCTAAATTTGTAGCGCTTACTCGATTCACAAAATAATCTCTTACGAGTTTTAAATATTTGGCAATTACTGTAAAAACGTAATTAATCTTCGGTGTTCGACCAACCTGTTATGTTGGCTTTATGAAAGGTAATGAGGCTACAGGTTCTTCACCTAAAGCCGGATTGCGATATAAATTCGTGGACCATGTGGTTGTTGTTCTACTATTGTTCGGCAAAGGTATAGGGAAGCTATCTAAACCTTTGATTTGTCTCGTTTTCCCTATAACTGGGGATTGTCTTACCAGATTTACAGGTTCCAGCAACCTGCTGTCGGAGTTCAAACCGCTTTTAGGATTCGGTTAAGGTCTGATTTGATTTACAAGTCAATAATATATTATTGTACCTTCCTTCTGAAATGCCGTTTCATTACAAAATGAATCATCCGATGTTTCAAATTTAGTATCAATGTTTTAATTTGCCATTAATCAGGCATACAAATCGTTCACCCTAGTCCCGAACAAATAAAGAAACATAAGATAAAGCGAATAAAAATCAAATATAATTTCAATAATAAACAAATAAAATTATTTATATCACTGTAGCTCACTCTCTAATTCTGTAAGGAGGCAAAATCGTCTTACGATGGATAGAAAATTATTTGAATCCACAAGTTGAATATTAAAATCAGATACTATATGCGTATATAATGTATACACAGATAAAGTAACAAATGACCATTTTCTATTTTCATTCTACAGCGATAGACGAAAAATAACGAAATCTTATCAAATAAATTCGAATCACGATCGAATATAATTTTTCCCACTTAAATCAATTTTCCTTTCGTACATCTTTCTCTGTTTATTACACAACACGAGATGATATTATGTTTTTCATTATTATTTTGCCAACATCAACTCCACATCTCCGTTCAATGCAATAATATAATGTAATATCCGCTTTATCTTAAGATAGGAAATCATGTCGGAAAATTTAATCGTAAACATTTTATTTCTAAATGTGTATTTTATGTATATACGTATGACGTGTTCTGCCGACGCTGTGATTTGGCTCAAATTTCATAGATTTCGTTTGAAAAACGAAACCGACACAATTTCTTCGTACAACAGGATGGTCTTTAACATATTAAGAAGTTCAGCCAAAGAAACATACTCGTACATAAGTAAAGTAAAATATTATTTCGACTAGCACTTTTTGAATTAAAGCATGTACATATATTTTCCCGGAAACACAAAAAAATTAATTCATGTACCTTTTTACTTATACATATTTATTCAACTTCCAACATTCCGTAGAACTCGTAAACGGACAATCATAATAGTACAAAAGAAATTTGCGGAAAATACATCACACGTACAATGTTTTGCATGCCTCACACAGTAATATGAGAAATGTTAAATCAGCATTTTTGTCGCTTAGTTTTTTATTTTTTCGACCATCCATAAGAGCTTTTCCAAACTACAGTGATTTTGTTCATACACAGCGTTCTCTATCACAATTGTACGCCCCAAGCTAAATGTAGAGCACGAAAACTAATATAAAACTAACGATGGAATTTCCACAAGTTTTTCTGCTATTTTAAAAGAAACACTTGAAGGTGAAAACATTTAAATTTTTATCAAATTACAGTACCATGTAGTAGTTTTGAAATATTTAAATTCGGAAACAAATTTCTTTTGGGTTTCGATATTTAAATGCTGAAGCGAAGGCATTCCCACAGAAATACAGTGGTCTTATATTAACACGTTGCGATAACACCCGCAGCAGGATACACCAGCAGAAATGTGCCGGAACAGAAATCCTTACTGGAACTTAACAAAAGTGTTTAAACGCCTTCAATGTGATAACGTAGAAAGTGTTTTAAACTAATTTCAATTAAGTGAAAACTAAAAGTGCATGAGAACACATTTCTCTAACAAGCAACCACAGTTTTAGTGAAATATAAACTGAATTTATAATGGTGGTAGTGAGTGTTAACCATACCTCATTTCCACAGTGGAATTAAGTTTTGGAAAAAGGAACTCCCAAGTAGTCGTAACATACGACCAACAGGTGTAGATTGAAACAAATTACCAAGCCGGATTTTTGTGTCAACTGTGGCCCAATCAATTGCAGAGGACGGTAACGAGTACTTAGATCCTTAGAATAATTACGACTACAGATGTACCCCATCTTCTAATTCTAAACAAAACTCTTTTAACCTCATTTTCACATTTATTTATTAATTTAAAAATATAGATTAAAATGTCTACGCCGATCTCGTGATGTGCACTCCAAAATACTACGGAATGCTAAGTGTTTTAAGAAATAATGTAACTGGTCAAGTAGACCCCGCGTTGGAATCATACAATACGCCATTAAATATGAGTGGATAATCCATGAATGTGTTGATAGAATCGAATCGTGATAAAGGACTCGACACATTTATTAGAGGTCTTAAATGTGATCTACCGCGACTTTTGAGAATGAGAGACCTCTCAGAGGCATTACATTTATGTATGTCTCAAATTAGAGAACGTTCGATACCGTGTGCAATACAGTCATGGTAACGTTATACATAGTTTTTACTACCGACACGCATCCCCAAGCCCCAGAAGGCCACAGTGTAATCCTCGAAGTCCGCTAATGTGCTATTTTTATCCAGGTTTACTACATAACCCAGAATTACTGTAAACCTTTCCTAAATTGCCCCCAAATAAATACCCACATCTCCCAATAACATATCTATTCCATCAAACAAGCAGAAGCTTAACAAATATCCGTTACCCAAAGCAGTAACGATGGAAACTGAGCAATCCGCCCATTCAAAAATAGACCACAAAACTTTCAAATTTTGAGCAAAATCCAATCTGGTTAAATGCATCAACCTGCCAAATTCCAAAGAATTCACCACTTTGTACCTCAATGCGAGGATCTTAGCTAACGTACACCAGGGACAACCTAAAAGAGATATTATGTTAGCATCATAAACTCATAAATGACGTTAATTTTTAGACTAAGGGTTGAACAAAACTGCATATGATTACAATACCTACGTAATCCTTGGCTAAAGGAAAACTTATTCATCATGAAGTCCGTACCTGATATATCAGGATTACCTATGATAGATAGACTTCTGCAAATCCTACAATGGTTTGGCAGGATAATCGGCAATGGCTCAAAATTCTACTAAAACAATCAATGAAATTTTGTCAAATTTGGGAGAAAAAAATCATTTCATTATTTTATGTTTTGTTTTAGGCGAAAATAACCATTGAGAATATGTATAAAGGAAGGGCTTAAGGAACGCATAATGCATAAGAAAAAAGGTACAAAATAAAGAAGTCTACGTTTGATTTGAATGATGTTAAGGAGATAACGAACCCATTTTTTAGTCAGCTCGTCACTGAATTGTATCTTTTTAGAGACCAATTTTAACTCTTCTTTTAGGCATTCGAAATAATCGATAAAATTAACACCAGCACTTTCTGTTCAGGTTAATGCATTCAAATTGGAACCGAACACCGCAAACAGTACTAAATACACCAAAAACCCGAAATAAATTCATACGTCACAATAACACCGAGGAAGCAGTGTTGTGCCATATTGTCGACACTGTGTAGATTATTAATATTTTACACGCGTAGAAAATATATGTAGAAAATTAATAAAATGGTGTCGACAATGTAGAGAATGTAGACAATGTCGAAAATTACTATTTCTGTTTACGCTTATTTAAATTCTATTGTTTCTTTGTAATTCAAACCATTTCAAGATGGAGTTCATTCTTTCTGCACATTGAAAGATTTGATCGAAAGTTTTTATATGGTAATGAGGCACATTCATGTTTATGTTACGGTTAAAGTGCGAAATCGTTAAATGTGCAGAGCTAATTTTTTTTAAATCGTTTATACGATAAAATTAGGTTGTAAATAGGACCTTTGTTGAGAGGATTAAATGATGGAAGAGAGGTGCTGGAACTTACCGCATGCCTGTGAAAATTATGTCGGCCGATAAAGAATACAATTCCTGTTGGCTAGACAACGATATAACCTTCCACGGTAATTTGCCATACACTACTGTACAATTCACAACAGGTTTGACAACATCTATGAACTTGGTTGCTGTAACCTAACAAATATCGAGCGTCCATATTGAAAGATCCTTTACAAGGTCCAACATCATTAGCACGCAATAATATGATAAAAAAAAGTTGAGTCAAATAATGTCCATACGAGTACATGTTCCCCAAGTTCATAATCCTAATAAATGCCTAAATATGATCGAAGTCTTACTTGATATTTTAAGCAATAGTTTTTCCCTAATTTAGGAGTACAGGGAGTCTACTGGGCTGGACCATCAAACTCTGTTGGGTTCTATAGCTTTAATCTTGACCCACGACTTTCCGAGTTGTTTTGCTTCTGCTAGCATCGTTCATTTCCATGTTAGAGCTGGTCGTCCGACTTTCCTTCTCTCTTGTGGGTTCCATTTCAGAGGCCTGCTTATCATGTAATTCTGCGACTTCCGCTATGTGGGCAATCCATCTCAATGAGCTCAATATTTATTATTTTGGTCAGTTATTGAGGCCAGAAGCACCTCAGTATTATCCTAAGATTTATTTACAAACACCTGTGGCTTATTGTTGGTCATATATGTGCGCTTCCAGGTTTCGAAACTGTACAGCAACACTGATTTCACATACGAATTAAACATTCTTAGTTTGGCGGTTGCAGAATAGGACAGATGTGTTCCAGACCTTTGTCCAGACAACCAACGTAAACGATTTCATTGGTGTGTTTAGCCTCATAGTCTGGCTGACCTGATATTTATTTTGAGGTTAACTTCTTTTGCTAGATTTGAGTAGGTGCAGTGGTGAATTCCATTCATTAGACTGCTTATTGCAGATGCGTTTTGTTTTAATATTTATCATCATATGGATGTAACTTCACCCTGGTCTGAAGCTAGCTTGTTCCTTTCTCAATTTCGTTGGTGATATTCTATAGAGGTTGGCCATTGCTAATATTTTTATGGTTATGTTGACGAGAGATATATATCCTGCCAATTTGTACATTCTCTTAGATCATCATTCTTGAGAATCGTTATTGATTATTGCGCACGCATTGATTGAAGTAGTACGCTCATGTTTGGATCCAGGGGGTTTACGTCTGAATTCTTAATAACCGACCCAAGTGTGTTGATATCTGTTTCGATATAGATTTCTTAGACTTGTTGGTTTACATTGATGGCTGCTTCTTCATTGGTGTTTCGTTTTTTCCGTTTTATCTTGATGCGTTTTACAGCTACAGGTTTAATTTTGAATTATGATATTTTACCAGTAGGTGGTCACTGCAAATGTCTACACCACTCGTTGCCCTAACATCTTGTAATGACTTGAGAATTTTATTGTTGGTCATCACGTTTCGTCATCACATTTGTTTCGTTATTCTACTTCAGGTGATGTCCATATGTGTATATTTTTGTGTGGAAATTTACTGTTTTCTATTAATTATCTATGGTCTGGGCTGCAGTAGTCGATGAGTCTTCTCCATTATTATTACGCCCAGAGATTATATTGATTGTTTACCACCCATATGCTGGTTTATCAGGTCGATTTTATATGTTCAAATTTCTGCACGCACAAGAAGGAGAGATTTTATCCTTCTGGCTTGTTCATAGAATTCATACCTGGTTGTTTCATCTACGTCTTTTGTTGGATCGTACCACTCAATATTAAAGGTTATGGTTTGTATTTTTATATGGAATCCTGTTACGATGCTTCGATTATTGTGCGGGTTTCTATTCCATTAATGCCGTCGTTGATCTAGCTGTTATTAATATGTGTGCCCATGCCTTATTCAACGCGTCCACAGAATATATTAAGTAATTTCGCTTGTGTTTATTTCACCACTGTTTATCTCACTGCACTGAGGCCGAAAAATTCGTTCTCCTCTTTCTCTAAATGTTGTGCTAGGCCTTCACATTTCTGTTAAGAGTTTTGATGTCTCAATGAGTTGAATTTATTTGAATCCAGGGCTTCTGAGTAAGGTATACGGGCCAGGGAGAGGAGAGGTGTTCACTCCATTCATTATTCATTTTTTTCTATAATGTTCCCAAGCAATCATCCAACCTTCTGATAATCCAAGCAATGATTGCTTGACGTTGGTGATGAAGTTGTTGGAATGTGTTTCAACTTCAAGAAAAATAGCTCCAGTGAAAAAGGACCAGGTAACTCAATCGTCGATTGATAATCAATTGGCGAGTCTCTGGGACAAATGTAATCCTGAGCTAACCTGAGCAAAATGGATATCGCTTACATCAAAAAACCGCCACCTGTATTCTTGATCAAGACAAGATCATCGTCCCAGTTATCAGACAATTTTTGTCTGGAAACCATTTTATCTGCACGAAACATCGTTTTTTTGTTTTTGATCAAAATACAACCAAAAACAGTAAACAATTAACAAATTTCATTTACGCTATAAGTTTTGTAGAAACCCCAACTACTTTGCTCAAAAACGGACGTTAAAATCAGAAATGTAATATTTGTTTCGAAAATGTTCATGACGGTCGGCACATTTGGTACAGCAAAACCATAACCGAACTTAGCCTAACAAGTCGCTTATGGTTGTACCAATATTGAAGACATCGATTGACCAAGATTTTCAATTTCACCTATTTGTTTAATAAAATCTGAATTTTAACTGCCAAAATATAGGTAAAACCTAATTTAAACTGCAAAACTAGAATATGACGATTTCGCACAGAAAAACAATTAAAAAAACAAAAAGTAATACTCTACATTGTCTACGAATTGTCTACATATTCTACCAATTCTCGACATTGTCTACTCAAAAATCAATTGTCTGCGCTATTTTCGGCACGAACATGTAGACAATTTGGAAATACGCATAGACGCACAACACTGCGAGGGAGTATCGATAGATAGATCAGTTTTGGTTCAAATCGAATTTGGGTTGCGAGCTGATTCTGTTGAGAAATTGGAACAATTAAATGAAATTTTTAAGAGAGGACGAAACGTCATCACTATAAACATCAAAATAACTCATCACACCCTGTAACAAACGAGCAAAACAAAAAGAAAATACCGACCAAATGGCACAGTGGTTAAAGCTTTGGCGTTTGGATCGGGAGGTACCGGGTTCGAATCCCGATAGGGGCAGGATGCAAAAGGAAATTTTCATCAACAGATTGTAATCTGTGATTAAAAGGAACACAACTACGACCCCCTATCGGTGTGCAAAACTCATGGGCCGACCCATCTTCCATGTCCAGTACTATAGGCTGGCACGGAGCTATGAAATGCGCAGATGGTAAATTAAATCGGTCCTATAGCCGTACGTCTTCGATTTGGCAGGGATGCGTAAAGTAAGACGGGGAAATCAACCGCGAAAGAGCAGAGAGTGCTTCGGCCCCAGAAAAAGATTGCATGGATTTAAAACAAAAAAAAAAAAAAAAATCAACCAATTTAATTGGTTCATTTCATTTCGGTAAACGAATTTATTGAAGCAAAAAAAATAATAATAAAATACAAGTAAAAGGTATAGAAATTTGTAAAATAGTATGCGAACAGTCTAAACAAATACTGTGATAAAATAACGTGTCATGGCCAGTATATACTGGCTCCGTGTGTAGTTAAAAAATTCTTAACACATTGACGCAGACTTTCTAAATGTGTGTACTACTCAGGAACACAATTTTGATAACTTTTGTGATTGCAATGATATTTCGTTGCGGAAAGAAACGGATTGTTGAGAATTGAGAAATATGTCGAGTTTGTCTTTAAAAAATGAAAGTTGTTTGCGTGAACGTGTTAAAAAACGAAAAAGTTGTATGTATGCTATAGCAGTCATCTGCGCGAACGTGTTAACTCGCCTTTTCAAAAGCAAGGGAGATTTCCAAAAAGTGAGAGAACTGATGCTTACATTCACAGAAAACAAACAAATATATAGCTACAGAAAAATTACACAAACTAATATAAAATTGTGTAATATACTCCTTATACGTATACGAAAACGTTATGTCTCGTGTCTCGGATTTTGAACAAAATCGACTCCCAGGTTTCTTATTATGTCATTTACTGATGTTGTGTCTATCAATATTGTTTGTATGTTTTTTGTACATTATGGATTCATAATTAAATATTTTACCTTTCGGAAAATATCAGCGAGAAACTGTAGGTATTTCAAGATTCAACCGCTTAACATTTAGAATCGTGCCCAAGTTAATAATTTGTATTTAAAAATAAAATCCATTTGGAAAAATAAAAATTGCAGTGTTTTTCAGTCAGTCATCAAACATTTTCAGTTATGATTCATCAAACTATAACTATAAAGTAGTTACAACAACAAAATCAGTGAAAAGTGGTTAAAGTCGCAAAACTATTTTTTCATGCATCAATAATTTTTTATGATTATTATTGTTCAGTCAACAACTATAAATTATTACGTTTCTCGTTCGAAAATTTTCCAGCAATTCTAGAATTTTTCAAAGACACGGATTTCAAATGCGCGGGTGAAAACGCAAAAAGGAAGAAACGAAAGTATGTATAAAAAAATATAAAAATTAAAGATTTTTATCAGTGCAAGCAAAATAAAAATAAAATGTTGAAGGATGATATTTATGAGCTTTTTATTTTAATTACAACTAAAATTGCAAAACGAAAAATAAAAATTGTATTTTAGTTTGGAAGAAATGTAATTCTTGTTTTATAATTAACTTGTAAACTGCAAGGCTATATACGTTTAGGGGAATACAATGTTGGCTTTTTCCCAATGTTGTTCGTCCTTTATACAGTTTTGTGTGTTTTTGTTCGCAACAGGGAAAATTGGAATTCGTGCCATTTGATAAATTAAAATGGGAATGAACAAAGGAATGCATTTATTGTGCATTACAAATATACGGGCGAGTACCTCTGTGCGTTTTATAAAATGATTTGTGGTTATTTGTCATATTGTTACAACATATCGTACAAAGAGAGATTGCAGTCTTTGTACACAGTATATGAACGAGTATGTACATATTATTCAAACATAACATGAACATTATATGTTACTGATTAAAATTAATTAGTTACTTGATAAGCACAATAAACAGTTTTTTACTACCTGTTTATATTATGTGCCATGTAAATACACGTATTTGTATAGATCAATAACTTTGCACGAATTTGTGTGTGTTACAAAAAATATTTTGCCGAAAATCCATTAAAATTTATTGACGAAATACGCGGTAGGTCAGTAAATTCAAAATACATTTTCCGTTTCATCGTCTTATCACGATTTTTCTACTTGCGAACGGATTAAATTGTTAAAGGGGTAATAAAACGGAAACTCGACACCCAACTCCCGTAAAGAATACAGAATGATGTAACAGGATTAAATTAAAACCTAAAATAATTAAAAAAAAAAAAAGAATTTGAGGGCTACCTAAAAGGATCATTTCCGGTTTCGTACGTGTTTATACCTCTTAATATACAACTCGTTCACATAATTCATTTTCATGTACTTTGTGTAAGTCTCATGTCAAAAATGAATTTATAGATTTTTCAAACGAACATGTAATTTTCATAATTAACTCACTATAAAACAATTTCGCACCAATTTTTCCACATAATATGTACTCGTATATGTACATTGTATATATACGGACATACCTTTGTATAATACATAACATAACATGTTTACGATACATGTGAGAAAATTAAAAATTGTTGTTTTCTATTTAAATAAATTTTGAGCTTTAAATAACACCGTTGGTGCTTTTTCCGTTGGTGTTATGCTTTTCGTTAAATGTACAATATTTTAATGTTATGGTAAATTCTTCCATTTACGTTTTTTTTTGCTAGCAAACCCCTACACAAGAACATAGAAATGACTTATGCTTTTTGTGAAAATCTCTGGATATACAAAATTCTGGCAAAACGAATAACATGCGGTGGCATATATTTGATGAAAATTTATTATAGAATTTTTTGAGATTGAAATTAAAATAAAAATTTGAATTTTTGGCTGACTGTTTTTTGTTGGGAAAGTTTTGGTGATGGTGCTAAAACAGGTTTTTCGGTAAGGGTACTCGAATTTAATGAAAGCCACGTTTGATTTATAGTGCGATTATGTTTTCATTTATGTTGGTAAATTTGAATTTAGTATGATTTGAGTTCATTTACCTGCCGCGCAGAAAACAAAAGTATGTAGATGTCTGGTTTTAGATTCTTTACGAAGGCTTCTTAAAATTAAATAGGCTTGAGGCCAAGGATAAAATAGTAGCCTAAATTGGTGATGATGAATTGTTTCATCTGTTCTGTCTGTGCTTGTCTTTCTCCAGTGAGGGGGTAACAATCTTTGTCTCACAAGTTATTATATGCTTTGGGTAATATTTTGTTAATTGTTGATTTAGAGGAAGGGAGGAAAGTGTATCATAAAACAAAATTTTTGGTAGTATTTTAATAAAACGGGCCTGAAAAATTCATTCATTTGTCTATATCACATTTCCTACATCATTTTCTACATCATCGCTCCTTAGCGTATTTTATTTTTGAGTTAGATGCATATGTTACGGTAAGAGTCTCAAATCGGTAAATGTCCTAAAAAATTGGAAGAAACTGTTTCATTGCCTCGAAATCTATGAAATGAGAGTCCAATTTTCTCGAAATGGTGCATCCTTTGGAATTTGGAATAGTAGGGACTAACAACTTTACTAACTCTCGCGGGCTCGCATGCATCTCTCGCGGGCAATGTGAATCTCATTTTATATATTGTATCTTGTTGGTGTTTCTGTTGCTACTAGTCCTAATGCGGATATTAATGCGATAGGGTGAAGTAACAGCTTGAACTTGGTGCTTGCGCTTATCTCTCGTTTATATTGTTTTGCGCTATCGTTGGCGTCAACTGCTTCTGTTTGGGTTTCCTCTAACGAAGGTTTTTTCTCACATTGTTCTTCGTTCTCAATCGACAGACGACTGATCTTTGTAATTCGCCTTTTCAGTTCGTTATCACTATGTATATACCTTATGGATTCTTCCTAGAAGCCACTTTCCTGGAGGTAGATCATCATCCTTAATGAGTACTAATGAGTACTCTCCGTTCGCTATATTTGGTTCGACTTTGTTCCATTTGCTTCGCTTCTGTAACAGTAGTAAGTATTCGATTAGCCAGAAGTCTCCAGCGTGCTAAATGATTGATGTTTTGGTTGCGGTACTGTTCCCAGTGGTTCACCTATCAGGAAATGTCCGTCTGTTAAAGTTGTGAAGTCATTAGAAACTAATGATAGTGGGAGAAGAGGCCATGAGTTGAGACATGCTTCTATTTAGTTTGACAAATTCTTTGTCATCTCGCCGAATGTTAGATGTTGTTCTCCAATATTCTACGTAGGTGATACTTGACGGATTTAACTGACACTTCTCATAGTCTACCCATGTGTGGTATCCTTGGTGGTACATAATTCCATCCTTTGCAAGCTGTTCTTAAAGGTTTTTGTGGTAGTTGTTTGGGTGCTACGCTCAGATCGTTCATCATAAGTTTTCAAGCCCCTATAAAGTTAGAGCCGCAGTCACTGTAGAGATCCGAAGAATTAGCTTGGCATCCTGTGAAACGTCTAAATGCTGCTAGAAAGGCGGCAATGACAAGTTACTTACTACTTCTAAGTGAACGGCTTTTATTCTAAAACAGACGAAGGCCGCTAAGACCGTTTCTTTGTAGCTTTTGTTACCTCGCCTCTTTTGTTACCTCCTTATCGTTATCTCCAAAATCTGTCTTTGCCTATTTTTAGATTACGGGTACGAAGTTTTGATTCGCTATTTTTTCCATCGTGTTTGTCAAATGTTCCTATACAAAACTCTTCTGTTACTCAAACAGCCGTGATGTTCTTTGGTCGTTAGATAGCCTAGTGATGATTTAGTTGTCCTTTTTGTAGAGTTAGGAACATAAAGGTTGCAACTTATTGCTCTTGTGAATGATGAACATTGTTCCATCAAATTTAGTATGACGTTTTCCTCATTGGTTGTAGTAGATAGTAAATGTGCATACTTCGTTCCTGGACTCTTCTGTGGTTTCTTTAGTTTGTGGTTGTAGGGCATCTTCGAAAGTGCCTCTGGACCAGCTTGGTCCGTTCCACCAAAGTGGATAATCTATTAAGTTGGTAGGGTATAATCCTCGCGATGTACAATCCGCTGGATTTTCTTCGGATTTTTCCTTTAACCCATGCTAACGTTAGATGTTTTAATATCCGGTTCTTGATAGTAATACTGCATACCACAATTCCAAACTAGGGAACTGGATTTTAACGGCGCAACCCTTGATGTGGAAGTGACTAAAATTACTTTGCTTTGGTTGTTTGTAATCATAAATTTGTAGTAAATTGCTGCAGCCTATGTGTTTTCTGATGCATCGCAGAAGCCGTGTAATTCGCCTGTGTTGTGGCTGAACCATTTTTGTAACTTTATTTTTTTTCCAACGGCTACAATTGGATAGCATAGCAAATCCATTTTGCTTCTAATTCAGTGGGCAGTTGTGTGTCCCAATCTATTCCTAATATCCATAGGTGACTGGTTTATATCAAGCTCGAAGGACCATGGGTTGAATTGAGATTAGTGCGCTTACCGTAGGCCGGAGCTAGTCCACTAATTATAAATAATATATTTTTAAAAAATGTGAACCAATATCTTGGCTGGCTTTATTACTTCTGCCTTTATTATGACAGTTTTACAGTTCATATACTACACGGAGAAAAATAATCACCAATTTTTTCCCTATTTATTCATCAGCGTGCGATTTCTATTGCTTTAATATCGCGCACTGCACAATCACTATTCTTTTTGCAGTGTCTTATTACCACAGCACTCCACTAAGGCTTCAGAATGCCAATCCGGATCAAACACGACTGCTATTCGACTGGTATTGTCAATTCGTTGGATCACAATCGTAGCACCTTGTCCTTTCCACACAACAAATAAAACAGTACACTTCCGATTTCTAAATCACTCAATTTATCATGTATCTTAGTTTGGTTACTTTATTCACATAAAACTCGATATCTCAATTTTTCTTAAAAAATGTATTTTATATGATTACACAATCAAACAATCACGAATAAATAACTTTAATACTATTCAAACGTTTATTTCCCGATTCACTTGCCTTGGCGATTAAATTTCAAACTCATGAAAATTTGAAGATGAAAAATGTTGTCGTACTGCCGCCTACTCATATCCGAAAATCCAATTTAAATTTAAAAAAAAAATGTCCTTTAAAGCGTTGCAACACACACATCTCTACGGACAACTTCTATTTTTGACTTAAATTAATGAGATAATATGTAAAATATCTCATATTAGTAGCCAACATATTAAATTTGCAATTATTCAATAATTTTAATTGAAAAATAATCGCCGTTTTTAGAAACGATTTTTGGCTCTGAATGTTCTAAGTTTCCCCGTGAACGAACGCCACAAATTTAAAAACGAATTCCGAGCTCATCCAAAAGTTTTAAACGATTTTTCGATTTTTTTCTCTGTTGTGTTTTTAACCTCACTTCGTTGGTTTTTGATACTTCAAAACAAAAAAATAAAGAATTATTGTTGTAAAAATCGTCAGTATTTTTTTCTTGTGGCGAGGCAAAACAAATTTACGCACGATTCGTCTGGGTTTAGATGTGTATGTGGCATCGCTTTAACGGCAGCTCATTCCTCCTCATGATGATCGTACAATGTTTTAGTGGTTTTAATTTTTCCTCGCCTGGATGAATGCTATTCGAATACAACGTCTCATAAGAAATATAAGCAAAGATAAAAATTACCAATTTTATTGCTTTAAAAATTACATCTATCCAATCTCCAGCAACAATAACCAATTGGTACGCCGAGTGCCTGATCAACCCGCGCTGCCGGTCGCTTTTATCGTTACTCATAAACCCATTCCATGTAACCGTTACACTTCATATCGAAGCTGGAAGATTGCGCAAATCCTAACGTACGGCTGTAGCTGTGGAGGCCAGTCATACGTTACCCTTAATATTTTCAACTCATAATATGACGCATTATTATTTCGAACTTAAAATGTTAAGAATTACTTCCGCCAACCACAATAAAGTATTTCAATATATTTGTTTTACGTAAACAACAAATAATCGTAAAAAACTGGGTTGCAATATTTTCACTTCGTGTGCTTGAAAACCGCTTCATTTAATGTGTATGTGGTCTTCTATTTAACTTGAGTAAGGGACATAGTAAATATGGAGATAGAGAAAACTAATCAAAAATGTTTAAAATACTGGATTGCATGAATTTCTATCAAAAAGTTTTATTTAGTACTTAACTGGTAGGAAATAACTTTAGGAATAACTGGTAAAACGGATGGAAATAGACGATTTTTAGCTGCAGATTCGAATTTATTGTCGTCAATTTAGTGGTTTGGCTGAATATATGGATAATTCAATTTGACCTTAAATGCCACTTAGAAAAAATAAATCTATGGCGACGATATATGAAGTTGTCTCTGGTTTTGAATAGCTAAAATTGCTAAAAAAGGATGGTCAACTTTTCCACTTCATTGACAAACACCACACACTAACCACAACACCAATTAATGGTGTTGTGGATAATAGCAGCATTGCTCGAATTTCTTTCGATTTTTCTCAGCCGTAACT
Source organism: Nephrotoma guestfalica (assembly GCA_963691935.1). Lineage (NCBI taxonomy): Eukaryota > Metazoa > Arthropoda > Insecta > Diptera > Tipulidae > Nephrotoma > Nephrotoma guestfalica. The sequence goes on along the minus strand of OY829913.1, from coordinate 305,489,006 downwards.
GACTTTTACATTTTGTTTTGTTGGCTTTTATTTTTTTATTTGTGGTATTTATTTGTTTGTTTGGCCTGTGAAGTACGCCACACTTTTATTCAATGAAGTTTCGGACCATCCCACATATAGTATAAATGCAAGGCTATATATACTCATTGTCTTGTACACTAAGTTCTAGTGAATTAAACAATTCTTAACGAAAAATCACAATTAAAATACACCACAAACAAAATATTTCGTATTTTTTCGTTTCGTGTATCATAAACATGCTGTTTCTATTGTTTCAATACTTTTCAATGGGGTACGAATATCGATGCATAGAGCAAAATATATATAAGAGGACTCATGTAGTGTAATTTTTTTCTTTTCTTCTTTCTTTAATCTACTTTACCATTGGCAATCTGTATAAGCCTAACACTAACAATTAACTATAAAATAACTATGGCGATATGTTTATAAGATACGTACTCGTATATGTGGGTTAAATATAGAACAAAATTAAATTTGTGTATACAGAAATATATAGCAAAACTATAAAATAAGATTAACCTCGGAAGAGCAATTGGCTTATAAAATTTGCAATACATGATCGTCTTATATATTTATTCCTCTATGATGCTAGTAATAACAAAAATACTTCAAACAATATCAGCATACAAAGTGTTTTGTTTTGGTTTTATGATATTTTGCTACAAATACAAATCAAATATTATGAATCGAATATTTATCTACATTGTATGAGAACCCTTATCATTTTAATTATTTAGTTTTGTTATTATTGTTAATATTACTTAATTATGAATGTGTTATCGAATTTCTTTATGGCATTATGGGTATATGGAGGTTTCCTTCCCACAAAGAATTGGTTTATTTTGCTTCGACGGTAACAACAATTTACTTTAAAATCTACAATGCCAGATTCATATGTTAGTTATCAGTCATAAATAATTGTTTGGAAATCATTTATTTCGTATGGTATCCTAACAACGTTTTCGACCACCAAAAAACTTTAAAGTCTGACAAGATTTTGTTTTTGTTGTTATTTATAGTTGCCACAGATTTACACTTTTAACCAACATTCTGCAATTTGGCTTAGTTCCATGCGTTTGTATGGACGCTGTAGTAGAATCCAGTCCCATAAACACTCACATTAGCATATAATCATGCGGTACATGAAATAGGAAATATGTACCCCAACATACCAATCGTAGAATCAAAACAAATACCGAAATAGCTGCTAATCAAACATCAAGTGAGCACTGTAAAAGTCGAAGAAGCATTGACCTGTTAAACAACATTACCCAACAAAATTACTTACAACACAATAATAATTCATTCTACACATAAGGAAATGCTTGCCAATGAGAAGCCCATTTTCAGGTACCTTGGCAAATATTTATTTAAACTATACATTGAGCACACATATGTACATCAATAGCGAACGACAAAAACAAGATCAGAAGCAGCTTTATTTATTGGTTCAGATATGTAGACGACATACTCAGTTTATTATAATTTACATCAGCAACATTCTCGGAAACGTCAAATTTACGTTAGAGATAAAAACAACAATTCAATAAACTTAATCGGTTTAATCATCCGAATGTCAAACAAACACATAATTTTAATATAAATCACATAGACGGATCACATCATACACAAATCATCATCCACCTCCGTATAAAATTTCAGCATATAACCATACGCTAAATAGGCTGAACAACTTTCCTATGCACGATGACGATTACAAAATTGAATGTAGCATAATAACACAATTAGATGACCCCCTGTCGGAGTGCGGGGCTCACGGGCCGACCCATCTTGGAGCTATGCAATGTGCAGATGGTAATAAAATCGGACCTATATCCGTACGTCCTCGAATTGGCCAATACAGGCGGAAACCGCGAAAGAGTAGGGGAAAAACACAATTAGCAATAAAAACTGGATTCACAGTAAATATGATACATCGAAGATGTCCATCTCATATGGATTAGAGTATATTTTTCGGAATTCGTTAAGGTTAGTAATTTTATATAAACGAGGGGAGAGTTGTCCCACCTTGTTTGGTGTATGTCATCGATGGCTCTTTTATATAGCACGCCGTCACCAAGCCGAGAGTAAATTCTGCTTCCACTATGGTGATCGATGCGCTCCTCTCTCAATTTCATCGACTTTCTCATTTCAATGGATGCTTGACCGGGCACCAAAGGTATAATTTCATTTTGTCTGCCGAGTCGAAACCTTACAATACTTTTACTTCAAGTTTTGAAGAAACAGTGTTGGAATCAATTAAGCCTTAAATCTAATGCAATGTCTATTAAGCGACCTCTACAATGAATTTCAATCACGTAAGCTACCTTAAAGGTTGCAAGAATTTCTGTCTGAAAGACAGTAGCAAGCTGTTCAAAGAAATATGAAAAATTAATACCAGTCAGTGCATGGTTGCTTACAAGCCGCAGGCGAGTATCTGTGAATGTTACACACCTCTCGTCATATGCAAGTGATCACAAAGGACATCCACATATTTACCAACAACTATTATATCAACGACATATCACTAATAAAAATGTTGTCGTTTACCTTGATGTAGTACATTGATCTGAGCGTGGCATCACATCGCCTTGCATTGGTGCGTTCCATGCCGTGAAGGATGCACTTCCCTCCATTGCCTCGAAGTTCTAAACAAACTTAACGGCTGAGAACTTTGAACAAGAACATACCTCAGCTTTCTATTTTAATGAATAAAGACCAGCTTTGTTATTCTCCACGATTGTACGACTGCTAAATAAACTCCAGTCTCTCCTGCAGAAGTTCAGAAAAAATACCATCTAGGGCTGATATTTTGATCTTTAAAAAAGATGCTTTTATCTTAATATTCTTTCAGTTAGTAGTTTCTATAGATTCCTACTTCCTGGGAAATGTAGAATTTCCAGTTCGGCTCTCGTAAAAGTTCCATCTATCTTCAATTAAGTTCTCATTATGATTTATCGACCACCATAAGGAACTTTCTTGAGTTTAGTAGTCGTTCAATGGCATTGAACAATTGAAACATTTCGATATTTTTTCTCTTTGGGAGGATCTTTGTAAATTCCAAAACTCCATTTTCCAATGTTCGTATTACTTTATTGAAATGATTTCCTGTTTGTTTCCTCAGTCACGAGTCCACCAAATCTAACCTGGTTTGTTTTGGTTTACTAGGAGGACAGTCTGCTGAAGAATTGAGGGGGCGGATGAAGATTGGTTCTATAAAGCACCAAGTGTCTATTTCTGTGGTTTCTATATTCCCCTATTTTTGGGGTGATGAGAAAAACAGGTCTGAAGCAGGTAAACGGCGGCTAAGGCGGTGCCTCTCTGTTTAGTATCTGAGCGCCATAAACTTGACATCGCCATTCCAATTACGATGATAAGTTGGCGTGCAGTTTTTCCTAAATTTTTTTATAGTTACATTGGTAACAGAGGATAGGTTTTAAACCGTGGGTTCTAGTCTGTCTTTTGAACAAGTGTGATTCATGTATCAGTTTTTAGACCCGGGTTTTAATTTACCAGTCCCTTTATTATGTGGTTCTAGAGTTGAAACTTTAATCTCCATTTAAGAGATCTTTTATTAGCACATTACACGCTTAACTCAGATTTGTAAATATAAAATATGTGTTCCTCATCAAGATTACGGTTTCTTTCGTTTACTGGACCCGAAATGTGGGATTGACAATCTGGTTATATCTTAGTTGCGCGATTCCTAACCTAGACCTTTTTTTTCGGTAGATCTCTGACTCAGAACTAAAAGTTTCTTCTGTTTTTTTTGCCAGGTTACTCGGTGGGGCGTGATCGTACTTCGCATTGTTCTTTTCGGAGCACCATCAATATCGACAGATGTGGATTGGGCACCTTGACAGTTTTTTCACTGTGGTATTAACCCGTTATTTTTTTTTCAATGACTCTATTTTAATTCTCATGTTAAGTATAATGTTATTATACGCACATCTTTCACTTTTTGTTTGTTATTAAAAGTGAGCATAAATAGTGGAGCCCTCTTTTGTTACTTTGAACTCCTTGTTCAGTTTTGATTTTTTCTTTCTTAATGATGTTTACAGCATTTCTATTTGATAACCCTTTTGCTTGAGATCCTCAATAATCTCCTCTTTTGCGCAGATTGGGTGAAAACTTCTAGCCATAACTTTGATTGGGCGATTATTCTTATTCTCATAGGTAAACGATTGATGCCCTTCGTAATTAAGCTTTGTAGCTAAAGCTCTATAGGTTTCAGAGTCTACAACATTCATTTTCCAGACGCCATTGTTTAGAGATACGAGTTTGTACTCGGCTACCGTAATCGATTTAATAATCGATTGTATAGTGGAGAGATACCCAACAACATTTGTTGGTGGAGGCGATTTCTCTTTTGGTTTAGCTGGTTGTTGTTCTAGAGGTAGTTGTTTCTTGATAATTGTTCATTAATTGGTTTCTAGAAACCTCTTTTGAAGTTGATGGTACAGTTACTGCCATTTCAGGTGCGTGTTGCGCTTTTTTTTTCTTACCTGGTCTTTTATTCCAGCTCAACATCCAATTTGTTTCTCTTCCTAATTCTTCTTCATTCGTATGGAATGGGTTAATGTCATCATCGAATGTAGCGTGTCGTTCCAAGTTCTGCATGTATTTCAACTGCTTTTTTGAGTTCTTCATTCTCTTTCTTTAAAATTGTAAATTCTTCTTTCAATTTAGTTGCAACGGAGTTCGGTATTTTTCATCTCGTACTGAAATATATTTCCAGTTGAAGCTCTCGGTGATTAGTATCGAAAAATGTTGTTGTTTTCAGGGCACCACAGATCCATCAATACATTACTGCTTGTATTGACAAGGCTACTTGTTGTATAATCGAGCAGCCATCCATCTTACCATCCAAGGTTTACTCCGATAGGTCCATCATATTCATTAAAAACAGGTTCACTTCGGGTACGGTGCGATGATGTACTAACTATAGGGCTCATAACCGATGGATCCGCATATCGGATATTCCAATAGAGAATTCTGATAGATTTTCTTCATTTACGAGTAAGTTAACCTCAATATGTATAGTTTAATATACTGACGTAAAATATTTAATTATTACTAGATCAAGATTACACGATCTAGAACTACTAGATAATACAGTTTTCAAACATTTTTCGGACCAACTGAAATAAATTACAGATTTAGCAAGCAAACATTATTTTTTCCGGCTATTTTTCGAGCCGTGAAGTTGTTACATGCCAAAAATTAAAGTGTAACGTCCTACCACAAACTGATGCTTTATGCGCCAGCTTTAAAAGATGATCATAAAGCCCTTTAACTAAAGAAGAATAACGAAAGTCGGCGTAAGAGCTAGAGGATAACACACTTTTTTAAACCAATAACATAAGACAGCACGGGCGAGGAGTTCGAGCATCATTGGGAATATCTTAGTAATATATTCGATATATCACCAAGAAACTGAGGGCAGCTCAATCGAACAATTTCACTATTACCAACCTACAAAAACTTAAAGAACTTCAGGAGCTAAGGTGGAGTGGATTAGCACATGAAATAGTGATTCCCACAGTAATGTTGTCTATCTCCTGAATAAATGCCACAAACTACAACGTTTGGCACCGTTTTCGATTGGGGTTAGGGCCGATCAGACAAAGTGGGTTTATTACTGTTATTATCTGCGAGCCGAATAACTTGTGATAATTTGCTTTTAACCTTGTGATGAAATGAGATGTCTATGTACCTTAGCATTCGAATAATTGTCACTAAAAACATTTTTACAAGCAATTTTACTTTAAAGTCTAACATTTATTATGTTTTCTAATTATACAAATATTGAAATGTATAAAAACCTCGATAGTATTTCGACTTAATCCATTTTGAATACTTATTGATGTCAGCAAATATAATTTGCTCCCCATGTTTACATTTATCATTTTCCGAATTGCGCATAGTTACGATTCCCCTTAAAAAATAGCCAGGACCAAATTTCACAACAGCACCACCACCATCTCTAACACATGCCGTTGTCGCCGTGAAATCATATCGCCCACAAATTTCTGTTGAATTATACACGCCTTCACATGAGTTGCCAGTGTCGAATATAATTTTTGCTTCTGACAGTATATACTGGTAATCGCTTTCATTGGTACTTGGCCAACTTGGTACGATACCGTACGATTGCGAATATAATGCATCATTCATTGACATATAGCAGAGTGGCGCCACAAAATTGTTCGTTTCAAACTCTGTGGTCAAGATCAGAGCAATATCATTCTCCCTCGTTTCCATGTTAAAGCCCGGGTGGACAATAATATTGGTTATGTTGCTTACCTCTTTCGAATAGTAGGATGATACTCGTAAATCATATTGGCCTACGATAATCGTAATTCGATCATAGTCCAACTCTTTACCATTTTCAAGAACACAGTGTGCCGCAGTTAGTATTACGTTGCCATCGATAAACGTGCCATCGCAAATATGATTTGTGTACAATTTATCTACGCTATGCTTGTATATAGCCACTTGCCAGGGATACTGTCCAGGATACGTGGGATATTCATAAAATTCGAATTGGCGATGCTTCTTGAAAACATTACCACAATATTCCGCATTTGAAATTCCTCTGCAAGTTGAAACGTTGTTCACTAAAATATTTGCGAATTGATGAGCGAATTTATCGGCTTTTGGCTCCACCGATATAATAATGGAATCCTGAACTTGAAAGAAAAATTGTCTATTACTATGTGTTGCCAATACATTCGACGATGTATTCGACCATCGTAGTGTGTAATTTCCTTGGATGTATAATATTAATTCAAGCTTGTTGTCGTCATACTGTTCAGGCGCAAAGGATTTATTGACCCGTACACAATTAAAACGAAGTTCACCGTTTAAGACAAACTCATAGAAATTAATTATTTCAAGTAGTTCGCAATATTCGTAGCCGGGTGATTGACGATGCAAAGTCAATTCGACACATTTTTCAAAAAATTTTAATGGGTTTTTATTCTTTTGGTTCGCGTAGATCGGATCTTCTTCATCTAACCGTGTTTGATCGCACGACTCTGTCTGATTTATTTTTAATGACAACAATTTATTTTCGGGTGAGAATAAAATATTAATTTTGTGGCCACCTTTGAAATATGTTGCACTGTAATTGGTCCTTTTCAAATTGTTTATATGATGTTCGGTGAAGCTGCGATTCTTTAAAAATTCGGATGCGACTGGTACTACGATATTTTCCTACATATATCAAAATAAAAATGTTAGATTACTCTAAATCGCGTACACGAAACAATAACTCATACTTCAACATTTGCGTGATCTTCAAACAATACTTCTCGATCAGTGTCAAAAGCTATGCACCAATAGTAATCATCTTTAAAAAATCGTTTTTGCACTTGCACACCCTCCACCAATTCGCACCGAGTCTTAACATAACCGGCACTATTCACTTCACTACCATTAAAATAACAAATATCTTCTAAATTTTCCCAAACAATAACCTGTTGTGTTGACAGTTTTACTAAAACGAGTAGCCCTATTAAGCAATTTGTCACCATTGCGCTGTGGCAAATAAATTATGAATAAAAGATGTTCGTGTGTATCTCACAAGATCGCGCGCGGCCTTCGTTATAATATTACTTCTCATCAAAGTGCGAACAAGTTTTTTGCCCCAAGGTTGTTAACTCATCTGTAGATTAAATAAGTAAATACGAATAGTTTTGATTTATTATGCGTATAGTGAATTTAAATATTGTAATTACGTTTGGGATTTTACGTTATAAAACACTACACCATTGATCAGGTTCTATCAAATACGCATGAGATATTTAATATATCACCACATATGGCAACTTAATCGAGGGAGTATTGGCTCGAAAATGTTAGGAAATTTCTTCTGATACAAATTGATGCTTGGTCTGCTCTCACATAAATGCAATTCAGAAGTAATATGGACGTATTTTGATTTCAACGAATGTACGATTTTATGAAAGGTTTATAGTAATAACGTTAGCACACACTTTCTGCCTCACTGGCCTTTAGGTTCCATACAGAACGGCACATTTCACAACCGGATGTACAAGAAAACAGGATGTCACAAAGCAAGTTATCACAAAACAGTACACAGATCACTAAAATACCTGGTATGGAACAGGACCGATTTAAACAGTACGTCATAAAACTGTGCATATAGTACACTAAAGGAGGAGACTTATATTGCAATAATTTATGCAACTGCTGAAAATTTTACTTTAGCTTAAACTAACTTTCAACGGATTTCACGAATACTTCAGCTTACCACACATACCACAATTAAAGGAATTTGAAACCGTTCCTTTTTCCAACCAACTATTGTTTGTTAGTTCGTCCGCAATGAACTTTTTTGGGATTCAAGCTTCATAAGCACGTAATATAAAAATTCTATTGATTTGAACTGTTTAATGTTTGTCGCAAATTAATGTAGGACTGCGGTATTGGTTCTCACTATGATTTTGTTTATCTGTAAATTGTTACTCTCGATGTAAACTTTAAAGTTAAAACTTTAAAGCTTAACTAGCTTTAGAGATTTTTCGAAAATTGATTAATCTAACCTTTTATCAATTTGTTATTCTATGCACTGGGACAATATTTTTTTCTTAGTTCTTCTACTGATCAACGCGAACTAAAAATTCCACTTTTCCCTATTACATACTCGAGCCCCACATTAAACAGGACAAGCGCGAGTGCATCTCTTTTTCGCATCACTGCTTCAGCAGCCCTAACCTGAAGAGCAGTCGCTGATTTGGTATTGGTTTAAGAGTGCCATTAACTCGCTGGACATGCCCTGTCCGTGACGACAGGGCAAGCGATGCAAGCTAAAACTGACTCGGTTTATAATAGTTTGCATTGTTTAGGCGACGGAAAACATACTACACTATGAATAAATAAGATTTTGTATCGGACACTTTCGAAATAATAATTTGAGTGGGGCACACCTCTAGTATTGCCTTCGACCCATACCCTACATTTTGATTCATTTATTAAAACTTTGCAGACAGAACCAATTTTCGTGGGATACCCAAATAAAATAAACATTGTATATCGTGCTTCTTTGAATGATGTCGTGAGCTTGCTGGGAGTCTACAGATAAAATATACTAACGATATCGTTCTTATAAAATTTTTGAGAGGAGCATTCTAAGAATATACTTCTCATCTATTGGGGCTCTATTTTTGCGAAAGCCATATTTATAGTCTTCCATAATTCATTCTATATCGCTTTTAGCATTTCTACAGTGAAGTTATTCCACACCAATCGTAGCAAGTTAACCGATCTTCTTTTTTATAGTGGTCCGATTAGAGGTTTATTCACTCAATTGGGATGTCCACAGTAGACCAAATTGAGAATACCTAATTTCTAACATACGGTGGGGTCCAGAATGATGTCGCTACGATGTACTTAATCGGCGCTTCTGATTTAAGCCTTGCAACCGAGAAATATTATTTGGACGTCGCGTTATGTTATTTTGCTCCCAAAACAAAAGTTATTTGTGTTGTTGTTGTTATGTTGACAGATCCACGACGTTATTACTAATAAGCATTGTTCACTTGCACTGCTATGGCTGTTCTTTACGAAGGCTTCTGCGTTTTAAAAGGTTAATTCACTATTCGCGTGAATTTTTTTCTAATCTGTCCAAAAAAACAAAAACAAGTTAAGACTTTTTAGGACACATTTCACTATTCTGCTCAAAATAGTGAAATTTGTTTTAAATCCTAAAAACATTTGAATGTGGTAGTTAGTATAATATCCTAAATTCGTATAAGCGGGTTAAACTATTGATTTAATCGTTTTTTACGAACTAATGCATCGAAATATATGTGAAACGGCCGCAAAAATAAAATAAATTTTAGTTTAAAATTATGTTTAAAAATAGTTAATACCATTTCAATTAAGACAAAATTGGAGTTTTTGTGTTGTCAGTTTAGCGAATGAGCCTTGGAGTTCAATAATTCTATCGCACAATTTTCTAAATTTTTGCGAGAAACTCCCATAAAACAGTGACATATTCTGAGATGCTACTAGGCCTCATTCAATAGTGTATTTTGATCAAATTGGGAGTTTAAGACAGTTAAATTTTCCTTGGAGTACTATAGATAGAACGTACAATTTTCTGAATATTTCCTAAAAATTTCTATAAACCACCATGATAAGTGACGTAAATTGTGAGAAGCCACTAGATCTTATCTAATAGAAAAACTCGTTTATTTAGATCACATTTGCGGTTTAGGGTGATAGGACAGCCAAGTTTTCATTGTTATTCTATAAATCACATGTACGGTTTTCCTAAATTTTCTGGGAAAATACCATAATCCGCGTCTCTAACTGGCCTTCAAATACAAATATGTTTAGGCCTTTTTAATATAAAAACTCATTTGTTTTGCAAAATTGGGAATTCGAGATGTTTAGGACAGCTAAATTTGCATTAGTCTTCTATAAATCACGTGTACGGTTTTTCTAAATTTTCCAGAAAAATACTATATTCGGCGTCTAGGTCATATGTAGTAGAAGGTCTAGGTCAATGTATACTAGGTCATAAATAGTCGAATAAAACGTTTATTTTGACCAAAATGGGAATTCAGGGTGTTTAGGAGAGCCAAATTTGCATGCGATCTTCTATAATTTAGGAAAACCGTAAATGTGATTTATAGAAGATCAATTTGGCTGTCTAATCAACCTGAATTCCCAATTTGGCCAAGCTAAACATTTTTTTTCTATTATATAGGTCCTAGAAGTATCCATATATAAATGCCAATTAGGGAGGAGGATTATAGTATTTTCCCGGGATATTTAGCAAAACAGGCATTCATCAACACATCTACGCACATTTGTTGTCATTGTTGTTTTTCAGGACAGAATTAGGACAAATCTCACCAACGTGATTCGCTTAATTCGTGTCTGACGTCGCTGTTGGGATTCGAAATTTATCCGAGCCTTATGTTGAGGCTTCGCGACACTTGTTTTTATTGGTAAATGGACAAATTATCGGTGGCCACAACGAGTAGGTTTTTATTATATTTGCATTCTGTTCTGGGACCAAAGCACTCTCACTTATGCCGTTGCCAGCAAATTCGAAGACGTTCGGCTATAAGTGCGATTTTCGTAGAACTATCTGTACATTGTATAGCTCCATGCCAGCCTATAGTACTGACATGGAAGATGGGTTGGCCCATGAGTTTTCATTAGTGATGGGTTTATTTAATACTTTTGAGTATCAATATCAATTGATTTGATACATTCGAATGAACTACCTGATACTTTAACCAATTGATACTTTTTATGCCAGATATGAATTTAATACCCAAAAGGAGCTAATCAAACACAATAAGATTTGATAATGTTAAATATGTAATTAATTATTTATTAATTTTATATTAATTCATACGAAATAAAAGCAGCCATTAGAATTTCAATTGTGTTGTGTGAATTGTGAACATCAAAATGAGTTTGCCTTTGCGTTATGATGTGGATACGGTGCGATCGAAAGAATAAATGAATCGTCTGGATGTAAAATTTACTATCAGTAGTGTGTCTTCTTTGGGCCTCATATCAGGATTTTGTCCAGCAACATAATGTACGTTAAGAAAACCAGGTACCACGATACAATGAATATAACACCAAATTGCGCTTGCATCATGTTGCATCACTCGGTGCGCAGTGATAATACATGAATTGAAAAAATTTATATCAGCAGCCTTAGGAATCGTCGCAGGATTTTTGTTAACAACATATACGGTGTACAACAGATAGATTTCACTATAGAAATAAAATATCGTGGCTTTATTCTGTTTTCGATGGAATTGGGTAGAGAAAATGTGTTTTTTAAGTTAAAAGCAAACTAAATTAATGAAATATTTTTTCCTGTTCTTATTTCCCAGGAAAAATAGAATACTGCCACAACCACGGCTGTTTACCTTTCTAACACAAAAATGTTTATTTATAACAATTGATTTCAAATCGAATTAAGTACATAAGTTTCAGAAGATACAGAGGATGCTGGTATTGCGAGAAGCCTTTTAGCAACTGATGCCAATTGAGGGTAGATTAACTTCTACTATGGCACAATTTCAAAGGATCATCCTTTCTGGATATGATCACCTCCTCGTTATATTGCCTCAGCGACAATTGATTCGCCGTAGCTGTTGGAAACCTTTCATCTCTTCTTAGTTTTTGTGCCTCAAAGAAACTCCAAATTGAATTGAGAGTTTCTTCTTTCAGGAACAAATACCTCGTGAACGTCCAACGCACCTCGCTATTGATGTATTAAATCGGAAATTAGTTTTACGATATGTTCTTTGACTACTTTAGCTATCGATTCTGAAAAATATTTATTTTTAAACCTTGGATCAAGGTACGTGGAGTCCCGATAGGGGCAGGATGCAAAGTGAAATTTCATCAACAGATTTCGATCTGTGGTGAAATGTAATACATCTATGACCCCCTGTCGGTGTGCAAAACTCATGGGCCGACCCATCTTCCATGCTGGTATAGGCTGGCATGGAGCTTGCAATGTGCAGATGGTCTTAAAATCGGTCCTATAGCCGTACGTCCTCGAGTTGGCCGCAAGGCGTAAAGTAACGACGTTAAAAGCATAACCGCGGAAGAGCAGGGTGAGCCTTGAGCCCCAAAACAGATCGCATAGTTACCAATAAAAAAAAAAAAAAAAAAAAAAAAAAAAAAAAAAAAAAAGGTACGTGGAGGGTTGTAAAACATAATTTTTATCAGCGTTTTGAAAACGCTCAGATATCTTTTTCTGTATGAAATCAAGAAGAGATATTGTGGAATCACAAACAAGGGTTCCTCTCAAATTATTTAAATAGTGCTTTATTCCCTTCATTATCAGTATTATTTTTGAAACAGTGACACGGTTTTCAGCACTTAATTCCCTTGTTAAGCCATCAAACGGTTTTAATATCATACAAATTTCTTAATTACTAAGTGCTCGGCATGTAGCAAAGCTATGGCAGCTTGAACTGTCTTTCGAATATGTGGAACGTTGAGTTCCACCGAGTGACCACATCGTTTATTAATTTGAGTGGCGTAGTAGTTCCACTCATTTGAATTTGTAAGATGAACAATAAGGTTCAGAGAATGGGCAAAGCACCAAACATGTGGTAAGTTGGTTAATTTAATAACCGCCGAAATGTTGGACGTGTGAGCAGTAACAATGGCACTGATTTTTTTTTTGAATCCCATATGTTTGGCAGCAGCTTACCAGAGTGTCTGTTAGGAAATCCCCTGTGTGCCTGGAAGATGGCACATCGGTGCATTCCAACAAAACACGGCCCTTGGTCCACTTTTCTGTAATAAAATGGCCAGTGATTGCTATGTAACTGTCAGTATTCATCGACGTTCAGGTGTCAGTGGTTATGGTTATATTAGCAGCCTGGTTGATGAACTGGGCAACATTATTATGACAAATTTCAAAGCAGCAATGATTTCGTGAACATTTATCTTGATGGTAATTCATATGTTGGATCTAAGGCTTTCGTAAAATTTTTAAACCCTTGATCCTCAACAACAGAGACCGGTTGGAAATCTTTAATTATGAATTTTAATAATTCATTATTTAATCGTTTTTGTTGCGTTATTGATGACGGCAGTGTTATATACTGGGTTAGTTTGTCTTGTTGTAATGTATACTTGTAGCTCTTTGATTAGAGCATGATGCTCCCAGCATGGGTTCAGAGACTCGGGCACTGAATTGCTTGTTGAAGCAATTGGTTGGGATAATTCCACCGAATTGGAATCGTAATTAACACCTCTGTTCATTTTTTTAGATTGGTCGTAGCACCGCACCTTTATATGAGTACAAGCCTTTGCAAAGGTCGCACTTTGTTTGTATCTCATTCACAGGAGTGAAACCAAGCCAAACTTTACTTCGGTTTCTCGAAGTCATTTTTGAGATAAATTTCAAATGTGCTATGTTATTTGTTAGTTATAACTAAAATACAACTTATCTAATAATATTTAAAACTAAACCTACGCTACCTTAAATTTACACTTTACACAAGCTAAGAAATGGAAAAATAAGATATATTTAAACCCGGAGCAGAAGAAAATTAGAATTTAACCGATAAAAATTTTTAAAATTTAATAAAACAGATTCAATAACTATTGAATAAATCACAAATATCTGGAAGATTATAAAATCCCAAGCGCCACCATAAGCACAAAAAAGTCAACAAAATCATACTAACGGGTAAAGCACCATCAAATATCAACGAATCAAATCAAAAATATACCAGACTACCTCAAGTATCAATATAGTCGAGTATCAATATCAATTCGAATATCAATATTGATTCGTTAAGTAGAGATTACATACTTTACCGAATCTCACTATACAAAGTATTTATTCGGCATTCGTTCAAAAGTATCAATTCGGTATACGTATCAGCTCAATGTGAATGGAATTTTTTTAAACTCATATACATATATTTGACCTCTTTTAGTGCATTGATAATTTTATTTGAGAGAAAGAGAAGCATTTAAGTATATATATTAAAATTGGGAGATGCATCCATTAATATGTATACATATTATGTTGTTATATGTTTGCATAGCTCCAAATATTATTAGTCGATATACAATTCACTCTTTCTCGCACAACAATTTATATAAGGAAATAAACCATACACCAATACCAAACTAACCGTTTGGTTATTCCATTTGAGCAGCGAATGTATTAGTTGATACTTTTAAAAGTGCTCAATTGATACTTCGAACCTTTTGAGTATCAGGTTAAAAGTATTCGGTTCGACTCAGTTCGAACACCACTAGTTCTCATGGATCGTAATCTGATTATGAAAGTTCCCTTTTGCATCCTGCCTCTTTCGAGATTCGAACCCGGTACCTCCCAATACAAACACCAAACCTTTAGCCACTGTCCACTGTGCCGTTTGATCAGTATTTTATGTTCTATAAATATTTGTTTACTGGTCTTTGTTCCTAATTATACTTACTTATAAACATGTAAATATTTGGTATTCATATGAAGAAAAATGTTTTGAAGCACTTCATTTTTATTTTGGAAACTTTACATATCTAAAGTACGTATAAGTATCGATGAAATTTGTGGTTGCATTTTCAAATTTTTGTTTATCCAATGAGCATGTTATTATGCAAGGAGCATTACTTCAACGAAATATAATAAGAAATTAGGATAAATTATAATAAATTTTAGAACGGAGGATGAGAATCTAGTTTTTATAAATATTTCATACTCGTATACATCCACTTGTGATACAGGTTTTGTGCACCAATAATTAGTAAATTCGTTTTAAAAAGCTCAAAAGGGATATTTTTTGTCGTTAGGTAAGAACACGAATATTTATGTAAACTATATAGGCCTCATCTATTTGTACAGAACGATTTCGATTTCCCCGAAAACTATTCCTAGATTTCTTTTGAATGGAATTACACAAGCAGAATGAATCTTCTAACACTTAACGTTACATAGTGTTATGGTACGTAGCCTCTATCTGTTCTATACATAACATGTAGAACATGTAGGATATGTGTATGCATTAAAATAAATGGATAAAGGATATTATTATGTTTTTTGATAATCTCAATTCTATATCTATATTTATGCTTAGTGTATATAATATGCATAACAATAGATTGAAGTTTTTTTCTACTATTTTTTGATATTTTGGTATATAGGGAAATTTTAAAATTATTTTTTGGAATATGTATTTTATCGAATGAATGAATATAATAATAGTAATAATAGTAATAATATGTACTTCAATCCACAATATGGATTTTATATTGAGGAAAGATGCTAATTGGAAAATATCCCACTGGAGTGATAAGGCGATATACATTGATTTTGATACCATAGAAACTTATGTAAATTATTTACTTCAATTTTATGCATAACAAAAGAAAATATTTGTATTTACCAATATCTAGCATATACAAGTACATAATAGACTTGTATTAAATTACAACACAACATATTTTTATCAGTTTTGTACTATTTGTTGATTTATTTGTTTAATAATCTTATTATAGAGTGATTCTGGATATTTTAGTTCTAAAATATCATATTTTAGCTTCAGGCAGCATTCAATTTTTGATATTGTTAACATGAATAATGTTTTCTGTCTAAACTAATCTTGAAAATTGTTTAGAAACAATTTGAATTACAGATGGACGTTTACACGTTACCTACTAATTTTTACGTGATTGCATAGACAACTTGCCGACGACGTTTATTCCTCGTAGACAAGCACTCGTAATTTCACCAGTAGTGATTGAATAATGTACATATTTTTAATTTCCGTTTCCGGAGATTTTAGCTGATGTTAAAATTAATGTTTAATTTTGAGTTTTGATGTTTAATTTATTAAAATTATAAAATATCGACAAGTACGAGTAACTTGTACTGTGTGCTTCTCACCACTTTTCCGCCTAATACTGTGTGCCAAAGTAATATTTTTGTTTTAAAATTTTTAACAAACATAATTAAAAATTAGTTCATACATACAAATTTCTCCAATGTTATTAAACCGAACATGCATAATATTTACATCTAAACTTCACACTTAGTTCAGATTCGTCAATAGCCGATT
This sequence comes from Nephrotoma guestfalica, assembly GCA_963691935.1. NCBI lineage: Eukaryota > Metazoa > Arthropoda > Insecta > Diptera > Tipulidae > Nephrotoma > Nephrotoma guestfalica. The sequence goes on along the minus strand of OY829913.1, from coordinate 305,472,387 downwards.
AAAAATATGGTCAAAATTGATAAATCTTAAATCAAGTAACAAATTTTAATTAAACATCAGACACGGTTTGTTTTGTGCCGATTAGTATGAACTAAGCATCAATTATGGTAGTAAATGTACACTAAAAACGGTATAAAGCGTACAGTCTAAATTACTTAGTAAACTAAATTGCAGTTAGTATCCATAACACATATTGGGCCTAATATTTAGTCATTAATTGCGTTCTTAATTATTAATTATCCACCATCGATAATAAATACTTCAGCAATTAACAAAATTTAAATTAATGTACGCCATTAACGCCATCTATGAACAAATGGTATTAAAATACTTTGCTCAGTATAATTTAGTCGAAAAAATGGGTAGCAGGCATAAAAGTTATACGCCAATTTCAGATTAAATACAAATTTTTTCTGTACATAGCCGCAAACCACACGTTAGTGAAGTTTGTCCTAAATCTGTCCTAAAAAGCAACAACAACAAACTATGTGTAGATGTGTTTGTATAATGTATATCTCGATAGAACGAATTTTAGAATAAATCGTTATAAAAAAACATTTTTTAACAAAAATGTAAAGATTTATGAATTTTTCCGGGAATTTCCAATAAACCAGCATTCTAAGTGACCTATATGGTGAGATGCTATTAGGTCCTATCTAATAGAAAAACACGTTAATTTTGTTCAAATTGGGGGTTTAGGGTAATATAGTATGCAATAGTATTTCAATTTCATTTCAATGATTTGTGGTGTTGTCTACATAACGAATGTTATAATTCTTTAAGCAACCACAACTTTTTAACGACAGAACTTGTGTATGTAGCAATAAGCATATTATCAAAAGAATTTAATTCTGTATGTTTTGACCATCACCAAGTACAAATATGTTACGTTATAACTCTAAAGCGGTTAATGTGAAAATTTTGGATTCAATAAATTTATGTCACAAATACAGATTCGCCATTTTCCCATTCTGTGAATCGAGTCATTGGATATTGGCCATTATAGATTTCCAGGAGTTCAAAATCATTACGTACGATCCTTTGAATCCAGTCTGACGTCAGTTCCAAATTGGCAACAAATTAAAGAACTTTGTAAATAATGAAATTAATAATTTTTTGGAAGAGTTATTCAACAAATTGAAATTGTTTCGAAACCTACTTTGCCTCACCAAAACGACGCCTTTAATTGTGGACCCCTCGTTATATATGCAGCAGAATACTTAACTTCAAGGAAATATATTACTGATTTACATTCGGAAGATCCAGAAAGATGTCCTGAAGGACGTTATTCCCAGAAATACTGAGAAAATGGAAGATAACTGTTTGGCTTGTTTTGGAGAATTGGATATAACGACGCCTAAACTAGAATGTATTTCGTGTGATCGGGCCGGCCCATTCATTTAGAATGTGAAGGCAACATTTACATAAAAAATGATGAATGTCTATTTTGTTGCTGCTCTAATTCGTTGATAATAATAAAAACTTTATTGAACCAAATGATTTTATTTTGTGTTGTGAGATGAGCTCCATGAAAATTTTAAAACTGACTAAACAATTAAAAATTTTGTATAACTTATATACAACATTTTTAATGCAATCTGGATGCAATCAACGTCGGATTGATCCAGTGCTTTTGCTTTTGGGTAAACAAGATAATAAAATATTGAATGGATCGACCAAATTTGGTTTTTGCCGATTACCAATTTGTTATAATTATTGATATGAACAACAATGCAACGCTAAATTTTATTTGTTCTAATTGCTCCACCATCATGTTAACTGGTATTAAATAATTGTGTCTTTGGTCTTTGGTCGATTCGCATGCTGGTTAACAGGAGATTCCTGGAAAAATTAAGAAAATTGTACGTTCGATTTGTGGTACTCCACGGCAAATTTGGCTATGCTAAACACCCTAAACCCCCAATTTGAACAACACAAACGTGTTTTTCTATTCGATAGGATCTAATTGCATCTCATCGTATACATCACTTCGCGTGCTGGTTAACAGGAGATTTCCGGACAAATTCAAACAATTTTACGTTCTATTTGTAATAATCCACGGCAAATTTGGCTGATCTGACACAAAAACTCTAATTTTGTCTTAATTAAACTGGGACTAAATATTATTTAGCATAATGAATATTTCCTTAAATATTATAAACATTATAGAATATTGGGTAATATCAAATTTGTAGCAAGTTAAATCTACATTAGTACGTAAAAACGAATCAATCAATGTTTTAATCGGTTTATCCGAATTTAGTATATTATACTAACTGCCACAATTAAATGTTTTTAGGATTTAGGACAGACTTCACTATTTTATACAGTATAGGGAAATTTCTCCTAAAAAATCTTATTTTTTTTAGAACAGTTTAGGAACAACTTCACGCGAATCAAACCACAGTGTTGTCAAGTTAGCAGTTTCGGTACTTTCTGGTTTTTTTAACACCATAAGAATTAGTTTTGCATCCAAGTGCAATATGACACTATTCAGACATTTTCGATACTAATTTTAACACTTTTAATAACTTTACATTAAAAAAAATTCTGTGTATAAGTAAGATTTTTAAATTATAAGATTCCTAAGAAGCAAGACACCTGTTTGAGTTTGATTAGGAAGGGTAGGATTAGGATTTAGAACGCACTAAACGTGAATGAAATTTTTCCGCACATTTTCTTGTGTTGGATACATTTCTTTTAACGATTATTGTTAAAAATGTTCGATAGAACTTATAATTTTAAGTATTAAGCCGTTTTACATTTTAATTATCTTTGTTTCTAGATACAAGCTGATGTCAGAATAATAGTTAATAGATAAAATAATCCTTTTAAAATTTTTGAAATTGTGAGGTCATTGACTAATGCGTTTTTGAAATGGTTTCTTAATATTTTTTATATGAAATGGTCCTTAAAATTTGTAAAAATTCTCAAGTTTGACTGTGATGTTCATTGAAAAAGCTAATTCCATTAACCAAATGTCGTAATCCTTGTCGCCAAAACTATGTAATTTCACTAATCCTCTGAAGAAATTTGCTCTTCATTAACTTGTAACGGGTGTTTTTTTAGGAGGTTTGTTTTTCCGATAGATGTCGTTTTATTTTATGACAGTTGTTTTGACAGCTCAAAGTGGCATTTCTACTCAGTATTGTTTGGCAAATCATTATGAATAGGTTAACTCCAGAACAACGTTTTCAAATCGTGGAAATTTATTTTCAAAATCAGTGTTCAATTAAAAATGTTTATAGAGCACTTCGTGAATTTTATGGTGCACATAATCGTCCGTCAGAGACCACCATAAAGAACGTAATTACCAAATTTCGGTCTACATTCACTCTTTTGGATGCCAAGCCACCGACAAGAATGAGAAGAGTTCGTACAGAAGAAAATATTGCTGTCGTTGAGGCCAGTGTCGAAGAAAACGACAATTTATCGATTCGTCGTCGTGCTCAGCAAATTGGACTTTGTCCATCGACTTTATGGAAAATTTTACGTAAAGATTTGGGTTTGGTGCCATACAAAATTCAATTGGTGCAAGAATTAAAGCCACACGACCATCGTTTGCGCCGTGAATTCAGTGATTGGTCGTTAAATCAATTGAACGAAGATCCATTTTTTTACCGTAAAATTCTCTTCAGTGATGAGGCGCATTTTTGGTTAAATGGATACGTCAACAAACAAAATTGTCGCATTTGGAGCAAAGATAATCCACACGCCGTTCTAGAATTACCAATGCATCCTGATAAATGTACTGTTTGGTGCGGTCTATGGGCTGGTGGGATCATCGGTCCATATTTCTTTAAAAATGAGGAAGGACGACGCGTTACCGTGAATGGAAATCGATACAGAACCATGTTAAATGAGTTTTTGTTGTCAAATCTTGAAGATATGGATATGAATGAAATGTGGTTTCAACAAGATGGTGCCACTTGCCATACAGCACGTGAAACAATCGACTTATTGAAAGAAACTTTCAACGACAACATTATTTCGAGAAATGGTCCGGTGAATTGGCCTCCGCGTTCGTGCGATTTGACGCCACTCGATTACTTTTTGTGGGGATACGTGAAGTCATTGGTTTATGTGGATAAACCTCAATCGATTGACGCTTTGGAAACCAATATTCAACGTGTCATTGCTGACATACGCCCTCAAATGCTTGAAAAAGTGCTGGAAAATTGGACCTCCAGAATGACATTTGTGAAAAATAATCGTGGTAGCCATATGCCAGAAATTGTGTTTAAATGTTAAATGCCAAAAAATTATCTACCAAATAAAAAAAAATTTTGGTCATTTCATAATTTTATCTTATTTTATTTTAGGCAACCTCTTAAAAAACCACCCTTTATTTTAAGAAGTCGCATCTGTAATTAGATTTCTTATCTCTCAAATCATGTATTAAGTTTTATCACAGAATTTCTGTTAATGAGGCAGAGAGGGAGGGTGCTATTTTCCCGGAATCCTAATTTGCATGCCGTGCCTCTCGCGCCGTATCAATGACAGCTACTACCAGATGCTGTTGACAACTGTGTTTAAAGACTTAGTTTCAGTAATACAATAAAACCTGGACTTATTCACCATATTGCGCTAATCAATTTCAGTTCTCTGTGAGCCTTCAGACTAAATCCTTATCTGTTCTCCTTGCCAACGGAATCTCATTTTGTTTTCAGTTTTCTTAGACCGTCTTTCTCGTTTGATAATTCAATCGTAACTAAAATGTGTTTTTTTAGAGGTTCACATCTTTAAGTTGGCAACACTGTTTTGTTTGGCAACCGATTTGACAGCTGATATTTGCTTTGCCATTAGTTTGATTTGATAATGTATAGACTCACGCCATTTCATAATGTAGACTCACGCCTGAGCAACGCTTGTCGTCATAATTGTCCATCAGACTGGGTAGTTCGATTAACTATGGATCGTTTTCATACCACGTATACCCTAAATGATAATACGCATCCAGTAAGACGTCAAACAGTGCGTACCGAACAAGCGATAGACCCTGAACAGCGTAGCATTGAGGAAGACCCAAATTATTGAAGATTTTATCTAAGGATCTTGGTTTACGTGCTTACAAAATTCAACTTGTGGAGGAATTAAAGCCATCGCACACGCCGCCAATTCGGCCAATGGGCTGAAGCACAACTTGTTATTGATGTTGATTTTCCAAACAAAACCGGTTGAATGGGTACGTTAATAAACAGAATTATCGGATTTGGAGTGAAGATAATTCACAAGCCTTTGCCGAAACACCATTACATCCAGCGAAAATCACTGTTTGTTGCGCTTTATGGGCCGTCGGAATCATTGGTTCATATGTCTTCAAAAACGACGCTGGGCGCAAATTTACAGTCAACGGTGAACGATATCGAGACATGATTTCTAACTTTTTTGTACCCCAATTGGCTAGCATTAATTTTGCTGATATGAGGTTCCACGGCCCGTAGGATTGTGCCACAGACCACACAGCGCGGGATACAATTAATTTACTCAAAGAAACATTTGACGAACGACCATATTCACGTAATGGTCCTGTTAATTGGACACCGAGGTCGTGTGATCTAATTCTATTAGATTATTTTCTTTGGAGATATGTTAAGGCACTTGTCTACGCCGATAAAGCAGAGAGGATTGAACACTTGGAACACAACATTCGGCGAGTTATTAGCGAGATACGGCCGCAATTGCTGCGAAGAGTGATCGAAGATTGGACCTCCAGATTACGCCATGTAGCCGAGGCCGCCACATGTTCGAAATCATATTCAAGCATTATTAGCATTTAAATTTTTGAACCTCTAAAGAAACACCCTTTAGGTCCCAAGAGGTAGTTTCTGAGAGAGTAGCATTATTCATGCTTTTCCCGTGCTAACGCGTCGCCTTGGAAAACACGACTAAAGACCAAATTCTCGGCAGTTTGTTATTGGATTTATTGTATGTTCTGAAAGTATCGGGGAAATTAATGATCATCTGTGTAGATATCCACAATGCACAGTAAAGCCCCATGTTTTGTAAGACGCTAGGCATCTTAGATACGTAGTTAGAAACTGAGCTAATTGTTATACTGAGCCTGACCGTTTATCAGCACGATACAATTGACACCTTAACCCAGCCCAGTGCTTGATTAATATTAGAGTTACCTGAGAAGCACCACACTGAAGATGTAAATCTTGAATTCTGCTTCCTCAGGAAACAATAAGGATGTCTAGATATTGGCGCCTTACATCTAAACAGTCCTTTGTGTTCTCTTTGAAAATTCAAATGCTCTTGAACTAAAGTTTATTAATATCGATTTAGCACTTACAAGGCTTAAATCTCAAAAATGGTACTTAATTAGGTTATAAAATTTGTCAACTTCTTTTGAATTTTTTAATACAGTAAATTCTCAAAACGATCACCGTAAACCTTTTGACATCTCGGACACCTCTTCAAAAACGAACTGCGAACTTTTGCAAAAGTGTTTCTGTTCCGTTTAATTTCGATACAAGCTCAATGTATGCTAAAATTTTTTAAGTCGCCCCAATGATAAAAATCTAATGGATTTTGGCCGATCCCTTTCCCTTGAAATTTAGTACCTAACTGCGATCATACAGATGTTGGGGGCACAGTCATGCATAAACCACATACATGGCATATTTTTCAGTTGAACTTCTTCCAAGAGCCCTTTCAAATTGTAACGGGTGTTGTTTTAGGAGGTTTGTTTTTCCGATAGATGTCGTTTTATTTTATGACAGTTGTTTTGACAGCTCAAAGTGGCATTTCTACTCAGTATTGTTTGGCAAATCATTATGAATAGGTTAACTCCAGAACAACGTTTTCAAATCGTGGAAATTTATTTTCAAAATCAGTGTTCAATTAAAAATGTTTATAGAGCACTTCGTGAATTTTATGGTGCACATAATCGTCCGTCAGAGACCACCATAAAGAACGTAATTACCAAATTTCGGTCTACATTCACTCTTTTGGATGCCAAGCCACCGACAAGAATGAGAAGAGTTCGTACAGAAGAAAATATTGCTGTCGTTGAGGCCAGTGTCGAAGAAAACGACAATTTATCGATTCGTCGTCGTGCTCAGCAAATTGGACTTTGTCCATCGACTTTATGGAAAATTTTACGTAAAGATTTGGGTTTGGTGCCATACAAAATTCAATTGGTGCAAGAATTAAAGCCACACGACCATCGTTTGCGCCGTGAATTCAGTGATTGGTCGTTAAATCAATTGAACGAAGATCCATTTTTTTACCGTAAAATTCTCTTCAGTGATGAGGCGCATTTTTGGTTAAATGGATACGTCAACAAACAAAATTGTCGCATTTGGAGCAAAGATAATCCACACGCCGTTCTAGAATTACCAATGCATCCTGATAAATGTACTGTTTGGTGCGGTCTATGGGCTGGTGGGATCATCGGTCCATATTTCTTTAAAAATGAGGAAGGACGACGCGTTACCGTGAATGGAAATCGATACAGAACCATGTTAAATGAGTTTTTGTTGTCAAATCTTGAAGATATGGATATGAATGAAATGTGGTTTCAACAAGATGGTGCCACTTGCCATACAGCACGTGAAACAATCGACTTATTGAAAGAAACTTTCAACGACAACATTATTTCGAGAAATGGTCCGGTGAATTGGCCTCCGCGTTCGTGCGATTTGACGCCACTCGATTACTTTTTGTGGGGATACGTGAAGTCATTGGTTTATGTGGATAAACCTCAATCGATTGACGCTTTGGAAACCAATATTCAACGTGTCATTGCTGACATACGCCCTCAAATGCTTGAAAAAGTGCTGGAAAATTTGACCTCCAGAATGACATTTGTGAAAAATAGTCGTGGTAGCCATATGCCAGAAATTGTGTTTAAATGTTAAATGCCAAAAAATTATCTACCAAATAAAAAAAAATTTTGGTCATTTCATAATTTTATATGTGTTTTATTCAAAAAAAAAATCGGCAACCTCTTAAAAAAACACCCTTTATTATTGCAAAATTTACATACTTTGGTAGATGAGCTTTCTGAAAGTATTATTGGTCATAACAGTTCATGGCCAAAAATATATCATCGCACTTTATCTGTAAATTTTTATTGATAATGGTTTATAATGGGGTTTGCTTTGTCCCGAGTAAAAGCAGCTTCATCAGTAAAAACGCGTCTTTGGGAAATAAAATTTTGGGTTTGCTGTCCAATTACTCATTCCCAAAAATATTTTCTAAATATTGTATCGTTCGCTGAAATATCTTGTACTTTTTGGTAGTGAAACGGATGGAAATTTTCACTTTGGTTGGTTCTGTGTGTACTGCGGATATTGAAATTCCGGTTTTTGTTCAAATTTTTCGAAAAGTTGTAAAATTATTAACCTCTCACAGCATACTTTTAGAATTACGTGTTGATGTTATTGGACATCTTGGTAGGCCTCTTTGCTTGTTCTGTGAAAGGACCGTTTTCGCTCAAATTCCGATCTAGATTAACAAAAGTGTGCTCGACAAAGTATGATAAGGGTAACGTTGTTGATATATCCTCCATTCAGTCGTCCGGGATCCATTAGTCATTATATATAATGCGTGTACGAATTACAAATTTTTTAATTCTAGCTCTTCGCTAAAATTCACTGATTGACTAATTAACACTGATTACGATTCAATGTTTTTCTCGAAAAATCGGTGGTTACTGTGAATATGAGTAAAGATTAAATATTTGTAAATAATAATATTTAATCCAACAATTGATAAACTAACTGAAAATAAATACAAACTTTTGATTGTTTATGCAATTACGAAACTGTCAAGTTTAATATGTTCTTAAATTGTTGGCCTATAAATGTTGAATCCGCTTAATTGAAACCTTAACAAACAAATTTAATAGTTTACAAAATCAATTTCGACTTAATCCATTTATAATAATGGACCACGTCCGTAAACAGCACATACTCCTCCAATGCGCAAAATCCGCGTTCCGATACGCCTAGTGATACGATTCCTCTTAAATACCAACGTCGCGGAAATTTCACAGCAAATCCACCACCACTATCGCCGGTACAAATCGATGTTCCATTCCGATAACCGGCACAAAATTTCCCTTCGTTAAGAAATTGTTGGAAAAAATTTCGATTACTTCGTTTGCAATTTCTTGAGTCGATTATTGGCAACGTCGCAGCTGATAGTAAATGTTGCTTCTGCTGGTTTTCATTACGGCCCCAACCTGGTACAATCCCCATTACATGATTATATGGCCCGGTATTTTGTGCCAAACAAATCGCTTGCACTAAATTATTGTACTCGAGAAATTTGTGCAATTTCAGAATTGCAATATCATGTTCCAAGTAATTGATATCGAATTCTTCGTGTAATATAACTTTTGCGATTTGGAGCACTTGCGAATGTTCAGTACGTTTTCTTAAATCATTTAATCCAACCTTGACAAGGAGTGAGTCCGCTGGTGTAATCCCATCAATATTCGATATACAGTGTCCCGCGGTAAGAACCACATTTTTTCCAATTATCGTGCCACCACACAAATAGTTTGGTAATTTCTTTTTCTGTTTTTTAAGGATAGCGGCGTGCCACGGATACTGCCCAGGCTGCGTAATTTCACCGTTGGCAATCAGTGTACGAATTGAAAACTGAGATTCTCCGCACATTGACTGTTCCAATAGAATTCCGCACGACTCAAACCCATTAATTAGAAGCGACGTTATGTTATAAACGGGAAGCTGAAGATTTCTTGGTTTAATTGCGATTACAGTACGATGAGTAGAATTTATAAAATATTTTCCAAATTCGGAAACGTTACCTTTATCTTCCGATCCACTGTTGTACTCTATTTCATTATTACTCCCATCCATCGTGATGAATATGTCCGTTTTAATTTTTGGATTTACCGTTACACACCAAAACGGTATCTCTCTATTTAGTATCAACCTTCTCACAATAACCTCGTCCACATTTTCGCAAAATCCTGGTTCCGGGTTTTCCCTCTGTATATTTAATTCCACACAGTGTTTTAGAAAGCGATTTTGACTAGCCAGCGGTTCAGTAATGGGGAATAATTCATCGGGTTCATCACGGCGCGATACATTACACGATTCTACTCCATCGATCTGCAGCGATTCAATTCTATCAATTTGAAAATCTTTAATATCAGCTTTTTGTAGCTGGAATCCCGCAGAAAAGTAATTTGGTGTTAGTTCATAAGCGAATTTCAATCCTTTTGGAATATCAACCATAGTTGGTTTGTCCTAAAATATGATTAGAATTAATTATCGAAGTTGTCACGATAATGTGTAACTTACGTATTGATGATTGACCGTGTACAATGGAAGCGTTCTCAAATAATTAATGTTCATTTTGGTATCATTAAAAATGCGAGGCTCCTCCATCTCAACGACGATTTCTTTATATATGTTAGCCGTGTTATTAATGCAAATGCACCAAAAATAATGCTCATTTAAAAAATGCCGTTCAACTGTAATGAAAGGCACCTCTTCACAACGTGCTTTAGGCCTGACATCTGGAGGTATTTTTGCAAAACAATAATCCAAGTAGTGATCCCATACAATGGTATCGGAGCTTATTAGATTACACAAAAATAACACAAGTAAACACTTTAACATGTTGGAGTCAACTGATGTAGACTATAAATGTTGTGGATGTGATTTTTAGAGGTTTTACTAAAAATAGTCGTTCAAACTTGTAACGAAAACAAGTTAGATAATTTTTTTTTAATTGCTAGTATTTGTCTAAATTTCTAGTCTTGTTTCGTTCTAAATATCTATAACACAAATATTTTCGACCTTGGTCGTGTGTTGAATCATTTGGAGGGCGATTGGATAATATTTACGAAGTTAAATAGATCGGTTGATAGAAATAGACCAAAAAGTGCGATCCGGAAGCTAATTAGTGAAATGTTCATCAGTCTTTTAAAGTTGAACCTAACAATCTCAAACTGTGGCGGTATTCAAACCAATCTCAACAACGGTTATTTAACTCTGTGCATGATGTAAAAAGCTAGACTAACAATGTGTCATGATTTAACCAAACTACGAATAAACGAGTCCAATTATTAAAATTTGTCAAAATCATCAACCGAAATTAATAATTTATTTACACACAAAGGAGAAATTATATAGTTCTGCAATTCAGTGTTGAATTTTATTGCACCAAATCCGTTAATATTATAATTCACTATAATTATGTGGGCAATAAGAAATGAACCCTTACCTCTACGAACCATAAAGCCATCCGAAGCAAAATGTCTCAAAAACACGTAAATTTAGACCACCATTTCTTCGGCCTCCCCTTCAACTTTGTTGTGGGTTTGATTCTTAATACTTTCGTTTCCATTAAATTCTTCCTACGATAAGCAGCTAACTAGTTTGAGACTCCTACTGTTAACTATCCTTCGCCGCTTTTGAATGAGCTCTGGTCTAAAGGGTCGTTTCTATGTCTTTTGGGGTAGCTAGATCTCTTGTGTCTCTTTTAAGTTTGATAAAAATAATTGGCAACATGCCACTGCTGTCCGGTGATATACCTTAGGATATCGAAATTCCTTAAAACTCTGCTAGAACTCTTGTTTTCAGCAGTCCTAATTATTGTGCCGTTTCTTGTTTTATGAATGTATGTTGGCTTGTGTGCTTGATTCGATTAGTGTTCGTAGCAAGTTGGAAGCTTATATTTTTCACTTTAACTAGTGCAGTTGCAACGAGCACGGATTCTAGTGAATGGTGTATCCCTTTGCAAACTAAACATTTGGTTGAACAATGCAATCTAAATAACTCGTAGTTCAGGCAAGAGCTAATTTTACATGAATTATGTAACATGATCATTTTATTTTTTCATGTAAACCTAGGGTCATAATCCGTGGGCAGAAGTGCTAAAGCGCGTGTGAATAATCGCTGTGGGGTTGCTCTTTCATTTCTATGATGTTTCGACAGATTACATCAGTGGCACATTTTGTTAAAGAAATGACATTAACCAAATATTTGGCCCAAATATGAAAGAAGCACAACTTTCGCTTAGCACCATGTTCAACATGTATGTGAAGATAGCCCAAATTACATCCCCAAATATGCGATTGCAATACTAATTGTTGCTATCATGACACTTTTTACTCTCAGCCCAAAAACTCTCCAAATTTTTATTCTCAGCCCCGAAAATACTTGCTATCGCGATAGTAAAAAACTGTCATGCCAGCTGAAATTTTCGGGGCTGAGATTATATATAACTTATAAAAACATGTTTGTGAAGTAAAACCAATTTTCATATGTGTGTGAAGATAGGTTAAATTCAGTCTCAGGCGAATGCGATGGCAACAAAAGCCCAAAAAATCACCACATCTTTACTCTTAGCCTCGAAAATTTTTACTATCACTACACAGTTAAAAACTGTCACAAAAATCGAAATTTTCGGGATTGAGAGTAAAAATGTAGTGATTTTTTTGTGCGATGCACATCGTTTGATGGATGAATGTTTAAGGAACATGGATTTTTTTATAAATTTTCTATGTCTAGGAGTTGAGGTATGGTCCATAGAAGTTAGGAACTATTCATTGGCCCAACTAGCGGTGCATATCGTTACTAGACATAGAGAAATTCTAAAAAAAATCGTACATGCTCCTTAAACAATCGCCTATCAAACGATATACACCGCTAGTTGGACCAACGAATAGTTCCTGACTTCTATGGACCATACCTCAACTCCTACACATAGAAAAATTCTAAAAAAAATCGTACGTTCTCCTTAAACATTCACCTATCAAACGATGTGCACCGCTAGTTGGGCCATCGAATAGTTCCTAACTTCTATGGACATCTGAACTCATTTTATATTCAAATAATCATAGAAATTATGTTTTTGATCCCCGATACTTTGATCCCCGCCACTTTTATATTGTTAGTATAGTTAATGTATTGATTATTCGATCAGGCATGGATTTACACGACTTCATACGATAGTTGAGGGTGGTTTGAAATTAGATTTTGCGTGAGTGCTACATTGAATAGTCATGGTGAGATTGCTGATCAACTGGGAAATACTCGAAATGCGAGACCATTTTGTTATTATAAAATAAGAAAATTATATATACAGCCCTTCAAATTCGTCAGAGCACCCTCAATCATACTTTGAAATTTTGTCTAAATGTATGGTTCATAGAATAGTGAGATCAACTCAGAATGAGATCAACGAATAACTAACGGCTAAATTGTGAAAACGAAGCAAATTTTCTTTCGTTATGACTTTATTCCAGTATTATCGATTTAAGTTTCGACATTTTTCGACTAGTAAATTTAGTTTGTAATTTAAAACTTGCATTATCGTCCTTTTTCGGTTCGACTACTATTACCGACATTTTTCGGCTAATTTATGCGTATTCATTTGAATCTGTATTATCGGCATTTTTAGTTTGCTACTTTTGGTAGATAGTCGGCAGGAAGACCAGCATTATAAAAATTTATCGCCCGGAACTTTAATAGTTTTTTAAGCATTAATATTTTTACGTCTTGGTACAGTCTTGCGCACTTGTCACCTGACTTAAACATTTAAAATGTCAATTTTGGTTGCAGGTCCTAAACATTAACAGTAAAATTAGCAGAAGCGTACTGTTTCATATGAAAAACGAATTCTTTGGAATTGGCTCGAATATCTTCTTCAACCACAAAATCAGACTTCCAAGCACGTCTTGGTTAGAATCGCTTGAGAAACAGCTTACACTTGTGCATCAAATTTTTAATATTCCTCATAATTTATCGTAAATAATTTGTAATGTTTCAATTTCACATGAAAATTTACCCGTAGAGTAGTTTAGCTTGGTCGTAAACATCAAATTCATCAAACATCAATGAACGAATTTCGTCCAAACTAGCCATATGGCTGACCTGCTAAAAGTCAGATTATAATCCCGTTTCCACCCAATATGCTCAATCCCATTATTGTCGGTTAAGAAATGGCCGAGATCCATGCCAGGAAGCCATATTCCAGAACTACTTCAAAAATTTATTTTGATTTTCTGAATATTTGATTTGCACTTAAATCTGTTACACGTGTTACAAAATAAACTGTCCTATTTTAAATATTCATGATAAATTGACACACTCCGAATTGTGGGCGATAATGCGACCGGCACTCGTCTCCACGCTAGTTAAGTATTTGGCGATCTGAAATTTCCTAGTTACAGTAAACTAATTTAACAACGAGTCGTGCATCTGACGGCTTCAAATAAATTAGCTCTAAGACAACGTGGTCTATTGAAAGTTATGTTTGAGTGTCACTGTAATAGAACTACAGTAGGTGTATTGATACAAACAAATGTTGGCTGTTATGCGTGCTTGTACGCCTTTACTCACTTACTTAGAATGACCGGCTAAGACAGTGATATATGGTAGTTGTGATGTTTTCAGCATTAAATATATAATGGCTTCGAATTCATGGTTCTGGTTCCATGCATAATATAAATAAGTTAGAATTACTGTTGGGCATTAACTCGATGCACCAAAGTGTCATTTCTGGCTTATTCCTCATACACCAATGCTCCCAAATAAGTTATACGAAATTGTGTAATGCAAACTCAAACATTGGATTCCATATGAATAATGCGAATTTTAAGATTTTGGTGTCGGCTATTTTGGATTCCACTGTCTTTGCCAATTATATCCGACTGTCTTTGCCAAATTTATTTAACTTAATGTTTCACAATTAATTAAAGCTAAATATAGTCACTAAACCAAATTATGAAATAATACATTTCATTACGGTTTGTTGTGTAGATTAAATTAAGTTTGCACCAACAACAAAATGTATCTCCAGCGAAAGCAACAACAGCACCCAGCTATATACAGGGACATATAATAAAATGGTTAACCACCGAGAAATCATTAAACTATGATAAACCAACAAAAAAATAATGTAATAAAGGATCATAAATTCTAAACCAAATCTAATTTATCTTGCATGTATACGAGAGTAAAAAAAAATATTTTATTTCATTTTCTAATTTTTAAACATTAAAAACCACAAAATAAAATAATTAACATGAAATATTATCCTTTGTAGAATTATAAAAAAAAATATTAATCCTTTTGTTCTAAATTTTAATTACAAAAACAAATTTTACTGAGATTTAATTATTGCACATCTCACATCAGAAGTTTCAATGTTATCCAATAGTAGTATTTTGTTACGTCAGTGAATAGCGCAAATTGGTCGAGAGCGCATAGGCCACGATCCGAAACCCCAAGTGAGACTACCCCACGTAGGTACCATCGTGTTGGAAATTGCACAGCTAAACCGCCGCCACTATCACCCGCACATACAATTGTGCCATTCCGGTAACCAGCACAAAATTTCCCTTCATTTAGGTATTGATGGAAAAACATCCGATTACTCCGGCGACATTCAAAATAATCGCTTATTAAAACTGGTGCATCGGATAACACATCTCTCGGTTCGTTGAATTCATCACGTCCCCATCCAGGAACTACACCAACCACGTCATCAAATGCCCGAATATTCGATGAAATACAAATCGGTTGAACAAATTTATTGTACTCGATTGATTTAGATAATTTAAGCAGCGCGATATCATTTTCTAAATACGTCAAATCATAATGTTCGTGTGGAATCACTCGAGCAACGCGGTGCTCTTTCGTAAATTTGGTTATTTTTGTTAAGTCGTGTCTCCCTACTTCGATCCGCAATAGTGCCGCTGGTGTTACGCGTTTCTGATTTAGCACACAATGTGCCGCGGTCAATATAAAATTTTGTGCCACTATCGATCCACCACAAATATAATTGCGGTTACCCGCCCTATTTAATTCGTAAAGCGCGATATGCCATGGATACTGACCGGGATACGTTGGTAGGCCGAACGCAACAAAAGGTCGATGTTTAATTTGTTGTTCACCGCAGTGGTATTCGTTCGATTTCCATCCACACGATTCAATTCCGTTAACTTTAACTGAAACAATATGAGCCCCTTCAAGATCAGGGTGCAGTGGTTCAATAGCCATTACAATATTATCTGTTACATTAGTCCTATATATTAAATCACCACCCAAGCCATAATTGTTTGTGTCCAAATAGGTTATATGCGTCCAATTCGCGATACTCATTTCTACCGATATTATGACTGGTAAATGGTTGTATTTACCCGGTACAAAGTCTTTATCAAAGGTGAGACACCAAAACGGAATATCATTATTTAACAATAACTTTCGAACGTTCACCTCCGGCAACCGCTCACATGAATTTGGCTCAGGTTCGGCGCGACGGGAATTTGACCGAACGCAATGATAAAAATATTTTAGTTCATTAAAATTGTGTTGGTTCGGATAAATTGGATCTGGGTCCTTCTCAAGAAGGGGATTACATGTTTCACGCCCGTTTAGTTTAAGCGATACGATACGATTCACTTCGGAATTAACTCCGGGTAATTTTATATAGGTTTTAAATAAGTTCGCAAGAAACGTGTGTTTGATCGCATCTTTCGATAAACGGTACGTCACTTTATATATATTTGTTATTTCTACTTTGGGATCGGAGCTCTAAAATTATAGAAAGTATTCGGTAATCTTGTGTAACGGATAATTTTATTTTGAACTTACGAAGTTTGCAGCATACGGTACATTGTCCGGTATTTGTAAAAAACTTTCGGCAGTCGCGGCTTGCTCACGCAGCTAAAATAATACACAATCAAATTTACCGTCACGTTATGTTATGTCGCACTTACGTCTACGGGCTCATTGAATTCAATCGTCAGTGTTTCATATTTCCCATCCGTTAAATCGAGTGCGATGCACCAATAATAAAAATTATGAAACATTCGTTTCTCAACTCGCATTGCATTTTCGGCTTCACATCGTGAATATTTTCGAGTGGATGGTAATGAAATCGCAAAATCGTAGTAACACAGATCAATGGGATCTTCCCAGACGATCTGCTGCGTTAAACACGAGGGCACAACAACACACAAACTGACCGATAACGAAATATAAGAAATGTACATTTGATGAGTGATCGCGACCAAGGTTGAAATTAAACTGATCATTTTTGGGTAGAAATGGTCAAAGAATTTTTGGATAAATAGAAAATAGGTGAATGATAATAAATTAGATAAAACTAGTTTTAAACTATAAATTATTTCTAGAGATCAATAAAATGTGATAATGACGTCATGAATTAAATCACAATTAATATTTTAGTAGTTTTCAAAATGTTAAAGAGTTTACTTGTGTTACTCCTCGTAGAACTAATAATATCTGATACGGTCGTATGGGATCATTATTTGAGCTATTGCTTTTTGAAAGAACCTCCAGATGTTAGACCTAAAACGCGCTGTGAAGATTTACCGGGCATTATTGTTGAGCGACATTTTATTAATAATTATTATTTTTGGCGCATTAACGTTAATAATACGGCAAACTTATATAAAGATATCGTCGTTGAGATGAAGCAGCCTCGAGTTTATATCAGCGCTGAGATGAATATTAATTATTTGAGAACGCTGGAGTTCAATATGTAACGGGTGTTTTTTTAGGAGGTTTGTTTTTCCGATAGATGTCGTTTTATTTTATGACAGTTGTTTTGACAGCTCAAAGTGGCATTTCTACTCAGTATTGTTTGGCAAATCATTATGAATAGGTTAACTCCAGAACAACGTTTTCAAATCGTGGAAATTTATTTTCAAAATCAGTGTTCAATTAAAAATGTTTATAGAGCACTTCGTGAATTTTATGGTGCACATAATCGTCCGTCAGAGACCACCATAAAGAACGTAATTACCAAATTTCGGTCTACATTCACTCTTTTGGATGCCAAGCCACCGACAAGAATGAGAAGAGTTCGTACAGAAGAAAATATTGCTGTCGTTGAGGCCAGTGTCGAAGAAAACGACAATTTATCGATTCGTCGTCGTGCTCAGCAAATTGGACTTTGTCCATCGACTTTATGGAAAATTTTACGTAAAGATTTGGGTTTGGTGCCATACAAAATTCAATTGGTGCAAGAATTAAAGCCACACGACCATCGTTTGCGCCGTGAATTCAGTGATTGGTCGTTAAATCAATTGAACGAAGATCCATTTTTTTACCGTAAAATTCTCTTCAGTGATGAGGCGCATTTTTGGTTAAATGGATACGTCAACAAACAAAATTGTCGCATTTGGAGCAAAGATAATCCACACGCCGTTCTAGAATTACCAATGCATCCTGATAAATGTACTGTTTGGTGCGGTCTATGGGCTGGTGGGATCATCGGTCCATATTTCTTTAAAAATGAGGAAGGACGACGCGTTACCGTGAATGGAAATCGATACAGAACCATGTTAAATGAGTTTTTGTTGTCAAATCTTGAAGATATGGATATGAATGAAATGTGGTTTCAACAAGATGGTGCCACTTGCCATACAGCACGTGAAACAATCGACTTATTGAAAGAAACTTTCAACGACAACATTATTTCGAGAAATGGTCCGGTGAATTGGCCTCCGCGTTCGTGCGATTTGACGCCACTCGATTACTTTTTGTGGGGATACGTGAAGTCATTGGTTTATGTGGATAAACCTCAATCGATTGACGCTTTGGAAACCAATATTCAACGTGTCATTGCTGACATACGCCCTCAAATGCTTGAATTTGATAATAAGAAGCCGGTAACAGAAAATTGTAATATGAACGATTATTTATTTTGACCAATTTATTTTGTAGGATAATCCACTAACGGTTGATATTCCGAAAGGATTAACATTTGCGTATGAATTAACTCCAGGTTATACTTCTGTTGGCTTTAAACTACAGAAAGCGGATATTAAGATTTTTCAAATTGATCGAATAGAATCGCTTCGTATTAATGGCATGGAATCGTGCAATGTATCACGCCGTGACGAGCCCGATCAACTATTTCCGAATTATGGGCCTTATTATCAGCGTGATAATCGATTTGTACATCATTGTTTGGAATTAAATATACAAAGGGAAACCCCAGAACCAGGATTTTGTGAAAATGTGGACGAAGTAATTGTGAGGAAATTAGTACTAAATGGTGAAATTCCGTTTTGGTGTGTCACAGTGAATCCATCTAAAACGAAAACGGACATAATGGTCGCAATGGACGGGACTAATAATGTGGTGGAATACAATAGTGAATCGGGAGTTCAAGTTATGGTTTCCGAATTTGGGAAATATTTTATAAACTCTACCCAGCGTGCCGTAATCGCAATAAAACCAATAAATTTTCTGCGTCCCATTTTGAACATAACGTCGCTTCTAATTAATGGGCTTGAATCCTGCGGTATTGTACTGGAACAGTCAATGTGCGGCGAATCTCAATTTTCAATCCGATCACTGATTACCAACGGTGAATTTGTGCGGCCTGGACAATATCTCTGGCACGCTGCTGTCCTCGAAAAACAGAACAGGACACTTCAGAAATATCTGTGTGGGGGCACAGTAATTGGAAAAAATGTAGTACTCACCGCAGGACACTGTGTATCGAATATCGATGGAATCACGGCAGCAAATGCACTGCTTGTTAAGGTTGGACTAGATAATTTGGATAAATCTACGGTTTATACGCAAGTGCTTCAAGTCGCGAAAGTTATTTTACACGAAGAATTCGATATTAATTACTTGGAACATGATATTGCTATATTGAAATTGCATAAATTTCTAGAGTACACTAATTTTGTGCAGCCGATATGTTTGGCACAAAATAATCATGTAATGGGGATTGATACGGTGGGGACCGTATAATCATGTAATGGGGATTGTACCAGGTTGGGGCCGTAATGAGAACCAGCAGAAGCAACATTTACTATCAGCTGCGACGTTGCCAATAATCGACTCAAAAAATTGAAGACAAAGTAATCGGAATTTTTTCCAACAATTTCTTAACGAAGGGAAATTTTGTGCCGGTTATCGGAATGGAACATCGATTTGTACCGGCGATAGTGGTGGGGGTTTCGCTGTGAAATTTCCGCGACGTTGGTATTTAAGAGGAATCGTATCGGTAGGTGTTACGGAACGGAGTTTTTGCGCTCTGGAGGAGTATTTGCTGTTTACGGATGTGGTTTGGTATTACCGATGGATTAAGTCGAAACTGAGTGTATAAAAAATAAAATTTTTGTTGTCATAAATTTCTTAATTTTTATTATTTAAATGTAATGGGTTAAGATTGTGACGTTAAAATTTTGGTGTTATCCTTGTAATCTAGTTTCTATATAAAATCTAAATTTTTAAGCACTCCGAAGTTATCAACGCCCACTCCATCACAACCAAGTTTCATCGTCACTCACCAGGCAATATTTTATCAAACAACGAAACAAACCCAAAGCCAGGTAAAAGTGGTAATCTACAGCCTTTGTCTAAACCTCGCAAATATTAGGATGTAATAGACGATGGGGGCGGCAGTGATAAGGAATTGCTCAAAGGAATATTTGAATCGACCAATGACACTGAAATTGTGGTATTGAAACAAACGAAGATGAATAAACAAGCAAATGTTTTCAAATGTTTTTTGCCAGAAAGAAATACTACAATAAAAGAATTGGAGGTTATCAGCAATATATTTACTTAGCTCATTTACCGGAACTTTTCCGATACAATAAAAACGTTGTATCTTACGTCACATTTACAAAAAAGTGCAGCTCAGCTGATCAGCCAACTTTCAACAACCGGTAAAACATACGAAATGGCTTGAAGCTTGCTACAGTCAAGATGCAACAATCCACGACTTCTAGCTGGCAAGTACTCCAATTCATTGCTATAACTACCAACAAGTTGCAACTGCCAGGGTATTACGAAATCTGCACGATACCGCGAAAGAAATATTACACAGCCTATAGAGATTATAATATTCATTCTAATCAAAAAAATTGATCCAGCATCAGCTATGCTTCTTGAAACAACGCTATATAATCCAAGAAAATATAATATCTAATAGCAAATGTATCAGGGTATTTCGACTTCAATACAAAACACAAAATCAACCTCAATGCTAACAGCTAAACCGTATGCATGCTGTATACATCCCTATACAACCGTATAGGCCATAGTCAGCATCGGAGAGAAGGTCACGGCTTAGAGAAATGCAAGCAATTTCAAAAAATGTTAACATTAAATAGAGCAAGGTTAACGAATGTATGCGACCTTTGTGTACCTACCGGCACGGCTTATGCTCGTTACTTCAAAGGCCTTAATAGATTCAGGGTCCCAAACCATCTTAATATCCAAAGGTTGCCAACATATTGAATGTTGATAAAAGGAAACCTAAGTAATTTTTCCGGACATAGGTGAAAACAATGCTGGCGTTTGCAGACACTCTATTAACATCAAACTGGCACCAAGATTTTCCTGAGACTTTTCTGTAAATTTCGAAGTTTTTATTTCATAAGCTTACACAACAGCTTAAATAACAGAAGTGCCATAACATTAACATACGTAAATGTTGATAATTGGACCGGATTATTATCGTTTAACAATAATCACCAACATCATAAACGGTCAAATTAATAAAACCATCGCGCAGCCAACGGAATTCGGCTGGATGATATTCGACAACCTTGGCTGTAACAAACAGCAATAGTCATGGTGACAATAAAGGCAATTCAAGAACAATTACAATCATTCATTGAGAATGACAACATTCCTGAGGTAAAAAATCTCACCATAGAGAAAATAAAAGTTGAAGAATTCTTTAAAGTAAATTTGGGGCGCAGTCCAAATGGAAGATACGCAGGATTCCTTTTAAAATGAGCCATAGCATTCCAAGAGAAGCAGGAAAAATGGCTTAGTCAGATTATTACAGCTCAAAATTAAATTTACCGAAGATGCACGATTCAAGCCGATTTACCGCCAGTTCATTCAGGAGTACATCGACCTGAAGCACTTGAAGTTAATGCGAGCAGGGCATGATGATATTGAAGTGAATCAAAGCTATTACATATCACGGTGTTCTGTAGGAAGACAGCGCAACAATAAAACTCCGTGTTGAAAAACCACCGCGGGAGAATTTATTTTTCCCAAATCTATGACTGCCTACAGATTGAATACGGTTAGCTATGCACAAGATGGCAACAGCACTTATCCAACAGCCGCATTTTTACGTCGATGATCTGTTAACTAGAATAACAGGAGGCAGTCCGAGGTTATAGGGATGCATTCGAAGGGCGGTCACGATCACCGTCACCAACGAGGAAATTGAAGAGACGCGAAATCGGCGTCATTCCTGTTTCAGATGAAGAAAATAGATGCTAAACTAGACAAGTTAAATGCTAAATTGGAGTAGCAAGTTGAGCAGTTTACTAAGCTGGATAAACAACAGAACGCGCAGAGCTGGATCAGCTGGATCAGCAACTGGATCAGCTTATACGGGTCCAAGACCATCAATTAAAAAAATTGAAAGATGTGATTAAGCCTCTTGCGACGAAAGTACAAGTATAGTTGAGATGGGTTGTTGTTGAGACGACCGCGCTGAAGGGTTCGAGATAAACATCCAGCAGGAATTTGCAAGCATAGTTAGAGAAATCGATGCTAGATTTTATAGGCATATCTCTAATGAAGGAAGTTCACATATTGCACTGGACGTATTGTTGCCGAGCGTTCGAGTCAAATTTTGAAACCTCAGACATTCGATGATGAAAATTAGTTCGAACATTCGATTTTCAAAATAGAGTATGCAGCACATTTGTTCCAGAGGCACAGCAGTAGATGTGTTATAAACCACTCCCAAGACGGAGGGAGGTGACCTTCGCGTCGTGATAGAATTAGCACTGGAATACAACGAAGAAATAGGCAGTTTATCCACTTAATCACCAAAGTTAATCACGTACGGTGGGAAAATATAATTCGGACGCCGTTGCAGTGCTAGAGGTGCTTGTAAAGCGAATTACAGTGAAACGTCTGACAAATATCGTTTAAAGTCAACATGAATACAGAAATAATCAGAGCGAGGCGACATTAAAAGTTTGAGGACGTGCTTCAAATGCGGGAAGTTCGTTAACTACATTCGAAATCGTTTTCAACGATGGAATGCTGGCTTTTCGAGACAATCTGATTTCCGAGGAACGTAGCACGAAAATTAAAGAGAAGAACAGAGAACGGGAATGCAGAAAACAAAGTGTTTAAGAAATGACCAAGAACAGAGGGAAATGCTCAGTCCAAGATCAACAAGTCAGAGATAGCGCGAAAAGAGTGCACGACAATAAAATTCGTCTAAGGACGAATCTGTTTACCGAGTATGAACCAAATCCTTGGTGGCCAGCCCAATATTCTAGTACATTTGATGAAGCTGACTCCGGTTGTTTAATTGAAGGCCATGAAGGCACGCATCGGAGTAGAAAAGCGCTGGAATGTGACGGGACAGAGCAACAATCAAGAACATAATGAGACCCAAAGAAATGCGTCAGAGAAAACGAGTCGAATTAACGGGTTAGCTAGATAGAAAGTGGATGCCCAAAGATCGAACTGTAGAAGATAACAACATCGCGAGCACCAGAGACAAATTAGAGACAAGAAAACGAACGTAGCAGATATAAATGCAAGGTGGGCAAAATTTTTTTTTTATTTATAAATAAAATAACTTTAAAACGGAGCGATAGGTAGGTGGGGAAAATAATATCGGTTAAGCGTCCACCATTAGAATTCAAACGTGCATCGGCTCTTTTCATGGCATTTTGCATCACCTTTTGAAGCTGTGGTTTGTTGATGTAGACCTTCTCCTTCAGGAAGCCTCACAGAGAAAAGTCTGGTGCCGTCAGATCAGGAGATCGAGGCGGCCATCTTAAGTCGTCGCTTTTTGAGATGAAACGGTTTGGAAATTCTTCCCGCAACAAGTTCATTGTTCCACATTGTTGTAGTTCTCACGCACGAATCGCACGATCGAAATGCTCGCACCTGCAGCATTTTCAAAGAAACATGGCCCATATATCTTGCGCGTGGTTATGTTACACCAAACAGTCACACAAAATAAGTATAATGAACGTTGGTTTAGAATTTCAGTATTCAGTGTGTCCTGAAATCTGTGGTTTTGCTTGTTCACAAACTCGCTCAGATGAACGTGAGCTTCGTCGATCATCATAAAATTTTCTAAAAAAATTGGTCATTTTCGGCGAGGTTTATGACAGTTTTGGGGTACTCTAAATGCAAAGCCAGGATGGTATAGGATTTTCTTGGGCCAACTGGATTTTTCCGGGGTGCAGATCCTTTCCAAAATCTGACGAATCGTGCCAGGCAGTATACTGTGTAATTTCCACCTCTGTGCCTAACGAGCTCGATGTTTTTGGCCTATCGAAAATCTCTTCTGAAACAAAATAAATAAATAAATATTAAAAAATTATTTTTTTTAACTTTTTAAATCAGAAATGGGCTATTTGGCCACGCTGTATTTCAGGAGACAAATAGGTGGATCTTAAGAAGCACAACGCAATTGTAAACGTCCATGTGGGTCGAGTACAAGAAAGGAGGTCCACGAAAAGTCGTCGTGCCTAGGATGTGTCTGTTCGGGACGAACAAATTTAAGGTGGAGGTAGTATTACGAATTCTTCTAGTTAAGTTGTACACCACCAAGTGTAGTGTCATTGAGTAGAGATTCCTCTAATACTCATTGTTAATTGGATTTTAGAATGGTATTTCATGTGGAGGAGAATATGGAGATAACGAAAGCAATTGTAAACGATGGCGATGGTCAACGTGAAATTGCCAACGGCGTTAATTATGAAGACAAGGGATTTGATAGCGGTGAAATATACTGAATACGCATGTAGATACAAATAAGTAAAAAGTGTAAACAATAAAAGTGAAATAGTGAGCAGTGATAAATAGGAAGTTATTGAAGAAGTTTTAGGTGTTGGTGTAAATAAAATTTGTAACTTAAGCGCTAAGTGTTTTATTTGCAAAATCCGGTATGAATCCGTATATCGAATGCCCGAGGTACGTTGTAGTTGTACCTTTGCTTGAACAAAATCTCATTGCAAATAACAGCGATTAATGATTGTGTTTTATCACACAATAAAAATTTTACCACCGATTTCTCATTTCATTTTTTCTTAAATCAATTACAGTTTATCATTCACAGAAATATAAGAGTAAAAAGCTTTTGTATTTTGGCACTTTTATGAACCAAAAAAAAAATCCAATTGTCTCTTTGACTTCCTATACAAGTCAGTTATTTTAAGGATTTCCACTTTAAATCATTTTATACGCGTTTTATAGCGAAACAAAAAAAAATTCGTTTTTGTTCGCTTCATCTTAAATTTCAATTTCATTTTGAATTTAAAATTTAATTTATTTTTTTTATTCATCGTTTTTATTATTATTACTATTAACGTTATTTTATTTTATTTTTTTTCTTTATTTATAGTTTCCAATTTTGTGATTTTAAATCCTCGTTAAATTTATAGATATATACGAGTATGCGAAGATCTAAAATATAAGAAGCTTTTCTTGTACTGTAATTTGTGGTGGTAAGTCAACCTCTTTTATATAAACCAAACCAAAAAAATGCAAAGTGGTATGAGACGTTTTTCGTCTTTTGTTCATATATAAAATTAAAGTTGTTTTTTGTTTATTTATTTTTTGTGTAAACAAAAGGAAAATGTTTAAATCAAAATGTCATTTGAAAGTGTTCACATTGTGATTTTGAAATATAGTATGTTAAGAAGGTGTGTTTCTTACTTTATATACTAGAAATGTTGAAGCAAATTGAAATCAATAGAAAAAGTGAAATCCCGATGTTTGTACGACGCAAAGCCACACACACTTTTATAAATTTTAATTTTAATCTAAAAGCTTTACAAATTTTTTACCCATTATAAAAGCTTTTGGTGCATACCCATCCATTTGTACGGTGTCTTAAACTTTTGGAATAAAATAAAAGATTTTCAGAAAATAAAAAACATTAAAAGATGTTCATGCTTTAATTTATTAGACGTACACGAACCAAAATTTAAGCATAAAACAGAAACATCTTACTTTTATATGTCTAAGGTGAGACATAATGAGGGTTTTTATTACATTTTATCATTGCTAGAAAACACATATACGTATAGTACATAGGTTTGGGGCGGCCTCCGGCCCTTCCCTCGTGTTCCAGATACAGTTTATACATTTTTAACATGACATTTTAATTTAAAACATTCATCACAAATTATAAAAAGATAACTTTTTAAGATTTATGACTGATTTCCGAGAATTTGTTTGCACAGACACAAATCAGTAGAATACGATATTACGAATTCCTTATGTCAAAATTAAAAGTACGTTGAAGCTCTTTAAATTTTATATTTACCCGATATGCAGATAAATCCAGCCAAAATATTTAATAATTTAAATTTACCTGTTCTCATATACTCACTTTTAAAATTGTATGTTTAAACCTATATATACTTAAAATAAAAGTTAAATTTGAAAAAAGAAAATTAAATCATAAATCTTTCGATGGGAATGGAACACACCGCATCGCAAAAAACTGGCAATTACATGCAAATGAAATTATATTTCTAAAGAATCCAATGAATGTTCATACGTATACGAAATGTATGTAAACGTACAAAAATTTTTTTTTATTATTTCCACTCCATTCTTCCGCATTGTACACATACCATTTTTGCAAATCCTTCCAACCGTGCGACAGCAAAATATACACCAGGAACCAAAAACATTGTGAAAATTGTGAATAAAAAAAGGGAAGTCACATCATATAAAACAATCAGCATTATGTAGAGTTAAGTTTGAATTATGGGAAAATATTTCATGAACCGATGCCGCCGCCGCCACACAAAGTGAGCATGTCGTGTTACAATTATAAAGCAGGTGAATCACATTTCAAAACGATGTCTAATATTAATTTACAAGGATATATATGTTGATATGTGGCATATTAATAAATCATTTATGATTTATTTGAGGTGCAGACAATATAAAGGGTTTCGTCCAAAAGTAGTATTGTAATTTATAACAAAATTAATTTGGCCTGCAATGCGTTGCTCGGTAGTTTAAATCACTACCAGGTGAAATTAGCAAATGTTCCGAATGTAATAAATGTCAACATTTTCGTCCATCACAAATGAAATATCCGTCAATTATGTAATTAAATGTAGCTTTTGAGTTTGGAAGACTATTTTTCAAAATGTTTTATCCCAAATAAAAAATATAAATTGTATCTGGTACTCAAGTAATTTTAATAAAATATAAGCGAAAACCTGAGCTTTACCTGAGCTACTAAGCAACCTCAACATGCATTCTTTCTCATTTTTGATTCATAGTGCTGGTTTTATTATATGAGAATTGGGCCGTTCCTTTGAAAGTGTTTTTTGGGTTAGTGTTTCTCAATTTCTCTATATTGAATTTCATCTTATTATTTTTGTACCATTAGTTCCACTAGCTTGACATTAATAGTTGCTGCCTAGTCGCTTTATACGTTTGCTCATCTATTTACTCTGAAATCGTTTAGAGAGGCTACTTAACGCGGACCATTGTTATGGATTAAAGTCGGTTCGTATTCTAATTTCGGTATCAAACCTATTTGTTCAAGTTTGATGTTATTGACAAGTCAACAAACTTAAATTATCCCCGTATCTTGTTTCCAACTGGGACTTGGCACAGAGAAGCATAACTTTCCAACTGGGGTTACAATCTTATTTTTGGATCAGAAAATAAATTTATATAGAACAAGAGATCTTTGAAAAAATTTCACTGCTCGTAATGGTCTTATCGCGATGAAATCGTCATTTTATTTATATTACTTGTTATCACACCACGGTCAGCAATAATTATTGAGCATAATATTAATCATCATAAAGAATTTAAAATAGAAAAAGAATCCATGCAAGTTGATGGTTAAATTTGATCACAACATCTGTAATATATCTGCTATAAATTATCCCCCATCGTATAACCTAAAGAGAGAATACTAGATTAACTTGTTCCAGAAATTAGGAAGCAACTTCATTATCGGAGGTGCCTTCTGATCTTAACAAAATTCCCGGCCTTATAGATTTCTACATCACTAAAGGCATATCGGAACGCTACATCTCCTTAGAAAATGATGAAAGTCTAATATCTTATCATTCTCTTTTTCCTTTGACGGTTAGTGAAAATGTAATAGAAAAACAAATTCACAACAGCCCACAAACAACAAAACTAATTGGGAATATAAATTTTTGGGTAGAGGAAAAAATAAACTTCAAGTGCCAATAAAAAGTGAAAATGAAATAGAAGAGGAACTAAGGGTAGAATAGTTGATTTTGGCACATGCTTCAATATCTTTGCTAGTTGTTGCTCCATCTGTACGGGAGGTAACAACGAGGGATGATTGATGTAATTTTTAGCTCCGGTTAGTACTTGTACTAGACCTCGTTGAGTGTCTTCAGCATGCTTCATGGCTTGTCCTAATTGCAATGAGAGCAATATTGTTGCTAACGCCTTTTCTTGAAACGTCCGGTACTCGTTCAATGCTGCTAACTCGTGTTCCAGGCGTTGGTGTGCGTTCACGAGTTGTTTTAATTGTTGGGCGATTATATCGTTGCTGTGTTTGAATAATTTCACCGTATTGTCCGTATGTTTGATTTTTTAACGATTTTAAGGTGTATTCTTCATTGCGTTGAATTCGTTCAAATTCTTCTTCATATTGCTCCGCTTCCCTTTGAGATAGGATCCCGAACATGTCCCCAGCTATTTTGCCAATGGTATCGCCCAATCCTCGTTTTCTTCTGTGATAGTTTAAGTCGTTGCGTGTTAGGAAGACGTTGTCTTGTTTTATATTATTGAATTGCCACTGTAATTGTTGTATTAAGAGGTCGCAGTTGATGGTGATTACATGGATGCAGGCTGTTTCGAATAGAGTAAGACCCTTTTCCATTTTACGCATTTCTTGCCAATAATTGGTCAAGTTATACCGAATGATCAGAGTCCATTTGGTCGCTAATAATTCTATTTTCGCGATGTTATCAAAGTATATTCTTGAGTTGGCCCATTCCTTGATTATCATTGACATTATGATGTCTCGGATATCTGCTCCCCCTCATATAGTTCCTTGTTTAGCAGAAAACTGGGTCCCTTCCACCAACTGTCTAGTGATCTCATTTTTTTGCCGTCACCCCTCTTGATGCGAAGTCTGCGGGATTATCTTCCGACCGAATATGTTTCTGCGACCCGGTTTGCGACAAACATTTTCCACGTGGACGGCGATTTTTGAATCCACGCGAGCGTGATCATGGAATTGATCCATAAGGTTATGTTGTTGATGTTCACGTCTAGGGCTTTGGTTACTTGTTGTATTAGTTGGCTTAACAACAATGCTCCACTTAGCTCTAGACAAGGTATGGTTACTTTGGACTTCATTGGGGCCACTTTAGTTTTTGCCGTTAGTAGTCGGCTGGCAATTTGGCTGTTTACGGTAATTTTACTGTATATTACGGCAGCGTAGGCGGACTCGGACGCAACACAAAATCCGTGTAACTCAACACTGCAATTGTTTGTGGCATATTTAAGGTATCGCGGTATCTGGATGGTTTGACTTTCATTTAAGTCCCACTTAAACTGATCCCATTTCCCAGAGAGTCCGGGTGGCAATGGGTCATCCCAATCCAAGTCCAAACTCCACATTGTCTGATACATTTCCGACAAATATTGCCGCTTAGTGAGTTTGCTGTTATTAGGTGGTAAATAAACGTGGAAGATGAAGTGATCTCCCTTTGGATTATAGTAAATTCCTAATGTTTTAATCGCCTGTTCGCCGGTGAAGATAAGATCACCGATCATGATTTTATCTTCCGGAATCTCGGCCAAGAGGGTCTGGTGGTTACTAGACCATTTACTTAATTCCATTTTCCCCTTGTGAAGTAGTTTTACTAGTTGGGATTGTAGTTGTTGAGCTTTTTCAACGGTGTCAGCGCCGGTTAGGACATCATCTACGAGTACATACAAATCCCGTTTGAGAATGCAACTCGCCTCTGGATGTTGAGCGGATTCATCTTCAGCCAGTTGATGTAGTGTACGAATGGCGAGGTAAGGTGCGGCGGATGTTCCATACGTAACGGTAGTGAGTTGGTGTTCTTGCAAAGGTTGATGTTTATTTTCTCTCCAAATGATGGTTTGATAACTCTGATATTCTCTCTGCATTCGTATTTGGCGATACATCTTTTCGATGTCTCCGGTGAACACTATCCGGTGTAGTCTCTATCTCAGTAGAATGGACCACACATCTTTTTGTAGTGGAGGCCCAATATGCATCACGTCATTTAGACTAAGGCATGTAGATTTTTGCGGTATCTGTATTTTTCAATACCGCATGGTGAGGTAGATAATAGTTCCCTTTATTGGGTCTAACCGGCTTCATGTGGTGCAATCTGATGTACGTGGTCATGAAATTCACGTATAGCTCCCTCAGGTTACGGTCCCGGTCCAATTTTTTCTCCAATTGTAAGAAACGTTGACTGAGTGATCGATGTCTCGAGTGTCCCAATAGGTCTACATGATGTTCTTTAAATGGAATTTGAACAATATATCTCCCATTCGGGTCTCGGCTGGTTGTTTGTGAGAAAATCTGTTCACATTCATGTTCGATCTCCGGCTTGCCGCTCATGGTCGGAATTTCTTTTATTTCCCAGAATCTCTCCATATCTCTCTCTCGTTTCTGTTACCGATATAGACTGCAGTGTTTTGTGGAGCTCCGCTGATTGGAGTTGGGCCGGAGATTAGCCAACCGCAGCTAGTTTATATTGCGCTTGGCTTACTCTTTATGATTTGAGTGCCAACGAAATCGCTGTATACGTCTGCTCCTAGCAGCAGATCGATTGGTGCTGGAACATGATATTCCGGATCAGCCAAAACCAATTTATTCCATTTATCGTTCTGGCTTCGTTGTATTGGTTGTTCGAGTACATTCATTGTAATTTTTGGCAACACATATGCCTTTACCTTTAATTTGTAAGTTGATGAGAAATGCGGTTTAAGGCACATTGTTACGATGGAATTTGCCGTGTTTGTATTATTAGCCCCAATTCCGGATATATTCACGGTGGTTTGTTGCAGAGGTATACCAAGACGTTGAACCGCGGATTTCGTGATCAAAGAGACTTGCGATCCTGGATCTTTTACAGCTCGTACATTGGTTGAAACGCCACAGATGGAATTGATCGTTCAACGGCTGTTCCCAATAATGTTGTTTGAGTACCGTGCAACGTGCCGATTGATACCCTTTTTTCAAGTCGTTGATCTGGTTCGTGTAACAGCTGATGGTGTCTGTTGTTGCAGGTGAAACTTGCGGGTTTTTCATTGCGCGGGTCATACAGAATCCGTCTTATGCAACAATCAATTGGTGCAGATTCTCGCTCTGTTGATGAAATCAATTCGTCTTTTTATGGTAATATTTCGGAAGTGGTGACAACGCGTGATAAAATGCGAGTATTCTTGGCAATAAGAACATGTCACGGTCGATTTTGGTGAGATCGGCCTCTGATGGCTGTTTTCCGTATTTATGAGTACCTTTCGCTGGACCTTGTACTCAGGTTTGGCTGCCCGTGAGGTTAATGCTTTGTTCAACCGGAGGCTTCCAACGCTTGATACCTTCTCAATAAGAACTCTAAGCAGCTCTTTAACGGTGGCACTTCGCGTGGGCAATCGAGGCTGTTTTCAAAACGTTCCAAAGTGTCGAAGTCTAACTTCTCCATTACAAGATGTGCTATGATGGCTTTAAATGGGTTCTCTTCGAGATGTAATCACGTTGAAGTACGACGAGGCCAACAATCGCTTGTTATTATACCTCGCTTGTAGAATCTGCCATGCCGCCTCGTAATTTTCTCCAATGGTCGGTAAATGAGCGATTAGTTGTGCCGCTTGTTGTTGAAGATGCGATTTTAAATACGTCAACTTTAGTGTGTTTGAAAGTTGAGTATTTTGATGTATCAGCCGGGAGAAGATGTCGTTAAACGCGTACCAATTTTCGTATTTACCGTGAAACGTGGGTATTTCCACTTTTGGTAGTTTTACGGGCGATGTTGATGTAGATGGTTTAGTTAGCTCTTGCTCCATTTTGATTACTAGGGACTCTACTTCGGTTGTTATACTCCCGTAGTAATCGTCGGTGAAGTATTTGTATTGACCTTCCTCATTGATTTCCATGAGGATACATCGGCGCAGTCGATCAATCTCCTTCTTTTCGGAGTTGAGTTGATGCATTTTTAATTTGAGGTGCTCGTCTGTGAACTCTCTTGATGTTAGTTTTGTATTAATTGCGTTCATTTTTCGATACATTAAACGCATTCCAATATCTTGTTGCCGGAGTAGTTTTTGTACTGTAGCTTGACCTTCCTCTGTTGATCTGTAATCACTTGTATTATGATGTTTGAGCTGCCGCTATGGTTCACTAAATTCTTTTTGTGCCGTATCGGATTTTGGAGGTGATGCTTCTTTCTTACTGGTGATTGACGGTCCGGTCCTAAGGATGTTGAGTGGGAGACTTGTGGCTATGGTAAGCGTTTGGATGTCCCTTTCAAGCTTGGGAATGTCCTCTTCAAGACCGCCGATGTCGTCCATCGCTTTTGTGTACGCCCGTTTTATCTCCTGGCGCTTGTCTAAATATGGATTTGGTTTGGGTAACGTCCCAATATCGACAATCTGTTTGTCGCTGTCGCAATATTTTTTATACATATTGTGCTTCGATATTTTTCTTGAGTGTTTCGTAGAACCCTCTTGTGATTGGTCGGCCGTCATGGCGCTTTATTTTCGCGATGTGGTGAAACAGCGCTTCACTAAGGCCCGACTGATTTTGTAGAAGTGTGTCCATTTTTACGCTCTCGACTCGATGACTGGATGTTGTTTTGTCGAAATGAATTTAGAGATTCTGGACGTTCTCAACGAGAACGACTGACTGTTTACTTGAATCTGACTTTTATTATATCAAATTTGTTTCTTTGTTTCAAACTAGTATATAGTTAAATCATAAGTACAATAACAACTATAATAACAACTAGCGGGTAAATTTGCTGATCGTGCATTTTAAACAAGTTAAAAAATATTTAGTGCGGACATAACGTGCATCTATGTACTCGTATTCACACACAGAAAGTCTTGCATTATGATAGAATCGCATAATTTTGTGGGGAAATATTTATGCTTGACTATGGATGACATAGTTATTGGTATGGTGGTATGTTAAATCAACACTACGCGTACGCCGCAACATAAAACCACCTTAAACATCTTGTGCATCAAACTTAAGACACTCATAAAAGCAGTGAAAATTAAATTGGAAAATACCGTTGTTCTCTAGTTCCAACTAAAGATACCGACTATTCCTCCTGGAAAGCAACAAAAGGGTTAAACCGACCAAAAACGCAGATCTCCCCAATCAAAACAAACGATGGGAAATGGGCTAGAAATATGAACGGTAAAGCTGACCTGTTTGCTGAACATCTTGAAGAACATGCCAACCTCTCCTCTGGTCGACAGACCAGTTACGATAAAACTGCTGATACTCACAATAGTGATAATTTAGTCGGCCAGCAGATTTCCGATACGGGCGGATAAAGGGAAAACAACATGACACAACAATTTTATGCCAATTGAACATGAAACTATTCAAATAAAGGTATTTTTTGAATGCTTAATTTTCATATATTGAATAGATTTCAATGAAGTTCCCGTACATATTTCACCTCACCCTATACCGCACACACGCTTATTTATTATGAACTAATTAGGAAGATATAAAATTAATTTTCAAACACATTAAAGTAAATATAATTACCTAAATTAGTAAATATTTTATTTTTCCAACAACACACCAAAAAAAAAAGTCTTAAAATCAGAGCTTTTTATTATATTTACCTTTTTTATAAACTCGCACACGAGAACGATTTTTTCTCGTATTCTACAAAATGCTAATTTTCTTAAATACAATTTAAATCGTAATGACGAGATAAAGAAGACATCACTACTATGTATTGTCGTATGATAATATATAGAATGTTGTTATGTATAATATTTACCTATATAACGTAACAAGCATACAATGGAAAACTTAAAAAAAAATTACTGAACAGTGAAAAAAGCTTTTCAGTTTACTGTACTCATGATGAATTTAATTTATTTTTTATCTTAATATAATATCTTCTTTTGTTTTTATATTCTTATTATATACTCGTGTGTTGTGTATTTGTTCGTCTTATTGGTACATTATGTATTTATATTGTGTACAATTATATACATAGTTGATGTTTATTAGACAGTTCAATTAAATTTATGTCACGCGGGAAAAATGCTGAATTGGTTCGGTGACTATAAATATATTTTCTCAAACCATTTTGCTTGTTTATTTTAATTATGTACATATTATAAAATGTATAAAAAGCACAATATTAGTAATAACGGTATTAATAAGAATAATTAAAATGGGGAAATTAATATAATTTCCAATTAAAAATGTTAATCAAACAAATAAATATTAGAAATAATTTTTCGTTCTTCCGTATTATAGATGTATATGTAGGTAGTGGGTGGGAGGGCAATTTTGGGGTATAATTTTCTTATTGATGAGCGGAAACTTCAGTTACCAATGAAATTAAGGTAAAATTGCTGGCTACCAATGATTTTTTTTTTTCTAAGCCATTATTAAAACGTGACGTTCATCTTAGAAGACTTATCCCATATACTCGTGTACCACTTAAAAATAAAGTTTTTTCATTAAGGTTCGCCAAAAAAGTCTAATATATTCATAGCACAGATGTATTTTATTTTCAATTATCCTTCAGGATTTGGAATCCTATTTCATTTTTAACTTTTATTGTTATATACGTTTTTTTTTTGTTTTCCTAAAACAATCGTGATTCAAAAGTTAAATTATAAATTTACATCTTCAGTACACACCTTAACAATAATTAATGAATTTTGAGTGTTTTTGTTGTAGTCATATTTTTATTCCTTTATAATAATAACAATTTATAAATTTTTTTTTTTCGTTTTGTTTAAATAACAAATTAACAAATTTATTTATTTTAATTAAAAATAAAGAACAAAAAATAAGTCAAGACAAAAGTATTATTCTATAATTGTTTTTGTTGTTTAAGAAGATTTAATTTTTTTTGTTGGCATTTTTTTTTGTGTTCCATGCTTTTTGTGCTTAATTTTAATTTTAAATGTGAACGTATAGTGAAAATGTACGAAAATCAAAATAGGGAAACGAACGAAAGCTGAAGAAAAATAAATTTTGTAATAATAAAATTTATTTTCAATTAAATTTTATTTAATAATTTATTTTGATATTTTTTATGTAATAACTTATTTTTTGCCTAAGAATCACAGTATTGTGCTGTTTCCACAATTTAAAAATAAAAAAATTTAATTAAAAATCGGAAAACAATAGCTGTGTGGAGAAAAAATAACATAAAAATAGGAAAATACTCAAGTTGTGGTAAAATCGTTATTTTTTTTTGGAAACTAACATAAAAAACTTACAGCTTTTGAAAACTTTGTATATAAAGTGTTTTCAGAAGAATCAATGTGTCGTCTATTGACAAATATTTGTTCCATTTTGTGTTACAAACTATTTAAAGTTTATAATTAAATTGGTGTTTTATAATTATGTTGCGTTAAAATGGGTTTAAGATTAAGTAAAAATTGCTACTTTATTTTAATAACTGGACGACTTTAAATTTTTATTGTTGTAATATCCTAATCTCTCACAAAAAATCCGTTTGGATTACACAACTACAAACAAAGCCGATCTCTTACGACCTTGGATAAAATTATGAAGTAGTTAACCGCGAATTTAATTTGTACAAATATTTAATTTATATTGATTCAATCTACTTGTTGTGTAGGACTGATGTTCCTCATCATATAGCGGTGGTTGAGATACTAGGTCTATATTGAAACGGGTTAGCTTTTGTCTTATGCTAGGGCTAACCCAGTTTCATAGAAATTTTGCCTTACCTGTATTACATCCCCCTGCGGCGTTGACCCGTGGCTCAGTCGGGAGAGGTAAATGCTTGGCCGTGGGGATGGGGATGCACAAGTAACAGCCAGGTTAAATACAATAATTTTGGGGACTTCTAACTTTTGTTAAGGTTAGTAAGAATTTTATTTTAGACAGTAAAATCTTCCCGACAGAAGGAAAGGGAGTTGCAAGCAACAACAATTTCCGTCCCTAGAGACAGTCGGATGACAGATTACTGCCGGTGCCCAAAATGTTAGTACTTATATATTAAAATTATACTCACCAAATTTTTCCGGCTTGTTTCCCCAAATCTCCAAAAAATATAAAACTAAAAAACTCACTCTTTTTTTATAATATTAAACTAGATTAATTTATTTTTGCGAACTTTTACTTTTACTACCCGCCGAGCTCAAGCTACTTCACGTAGTAGTTAATTTCAAAGACTGTCCCTCTTCACTCAAACTTTTCCGTCTTTATACCAAATTAATCGACTAGGTGAGAGGAAATGGGGGGGACAAAAAAAGTTAAATTGAAATATTCTCACAGTCGACTAACCATATTACTTCGGCGTCAGCAAAAAGTACAACCGAGTTGGTATAAAACATGATCACACTCTTCACTTTTCCGTTTATCATGTAGCAGGGTCAACCATGCTACATACAGGGGATTTCTTTTATTGTTAAAAACAACAAGAAAAATTAAATACTTATGTCTGTTCACACGTTGCATCTATGTTTAATATACATTCTATTGAGTGACACAGACGAAAAATGAGTAATTCGGTTTGGGACAAATATGGAAATTAGTGAAGATGATATCTTCAAGGTTGATGGAATTACTACAGTAGATTTATGCTTGCACAAATGTAGGTTACTATTAATAATTCTAACATGAATTAAATAATTGAAACTTAATCCGTACAGCACAAAAAGAAATGTGGGAAATAGACATGACGTTTACTGTATTTAGATACAGGTGATGATTTATCATCACGGTCATGCTGATAAGATTCTGTAAGGAACTTTTCTATTTATTGGGATAGGTTAGTAACGGAGTTTGAGGAAATTCCGTTACAGCGTGGGGAAAACCTAATCCCTGAGATGGAAAGAGATCCCATGCTCTGTTTTGAGGGGACAGAGTGAAATTGGTCAGTTTGTAGGTACTCGAAGTAGCCCAACGTGGCGGACGCCCCGCACCCTGAGAAAGTCTCAAAGCCGGGCCACTAAACCTATTTACTAAAACTAATCACTATTCACTAAAATTAGTTACATATTAGTTTGATTTGAAATTTAACTAATCTAAAAATAACTTACAAAAACTGTATGAAACTGTATGATTTGCGTTGTGATTTAGAACTTTTCCTGAATGTTGCCTTGATTTGTTATGCTTAACATCAAGTAAGGAACAGAAACGTCGACATTTTCGTTGCTGCTAATTGGCCCGATCCTTCCGCTTATCAATCGTGTAAACTGGAGGTAACGCACCGCGATTTTAGTTCTGGCTTAGTGTGTTCTTTTGAGATAAATCTGATGAGGCCAAATGTGGTTTCCTCTGTAGTTTGTTTATTACCACGATGAGTATTATAGAAAAAATGTTGCCTGTTAGGCATATTCATAAATCTCATAATCCAATGTATCATATCGACGACGTATTTACATTCGTCCTCTAATTTCCCAAAGAAAAGGTCCCTCTATCTGGTTCGGACATAAGTCAGGTGATGGTTAAATGATGACGCCTATTCCTCTCCCGTTGATTTCGCACTACGTTTATGGCTTATTCTAGATGCGTGTATTAATTAGACGTTCTAGTTATCGCAAATTGTATTTCGTTTTGAGGCTTCATAATTACAGAGTAGTATTTTTAGTTTGGTGATTTAGGGTCCAAGTGTAGTTGAATTGTATCGTCCGGAGTCAAAATTTACTTCTTATTTGGTTTGTTGCGGACGATCAGAGATGTTATTCTTCAGTTCTGTTCCTATGATTACAGACGCAGAAAGTGATGTTCCATTTGGTACACGTTGATCTAATCATAGCTTGACTTGTGCTCCGGGCTCTCATTTTAAACAGCGATATAATAAATAACTATTAGTGACGTCATTAGATTTTTCATCAATGACTATGACCTCATATGCTTATTCTTCGGTTCAGGTTTGATTCACTGAATATGCAGTTTTGTGTTAAAAACAGGTTTTCGTTTTACTTATTTCAACGCCAGATTAAACACAGCGCAGTTTCATCTCCAAAATCTCTTTTCAATGATAATTCTGCGTGGAGTTGATGATCTTGACATTTACACAATGATCCAAGTGGCTATGTTCTTTGCTTTATGCCAGATAAAGAATTGAGTTCATAGGTAAACAAATCTCTGTTCTGCGGCACGCGCTGACAGTGTCACTTAACGACTTCGGCTGTTCCTACTTGTGCGGAGTGTTAAAAGTATATTTCTTTGTCCTGTCCTATCCTGTATCACATTACCTTTACCATTTTCGTTCTACCAAATTATTATGTGAAACACCAACAAAAAAAAATACATTTTTTTAGCCCTCTCAACATACTATATATTATTGTAGATGGCGCTACCTCAATCCCACTTTACTAAATTGCTTGAATGGGTTTGAGCCAACCTCATCGTTTCTTCCTAATCTTAAATTTCTAATTCCCTAACCCTAACTAATGTACTTAACCTATTTAACTAATGTACTTCGCAATACCAGCCTTCATCCTTGCTTTTGTGTGCTTTTGGTGTTTCAAATACTCTGTTCGGTTCATTCTGCGGCTTACCTAATATCTACAGTGCGGGGCGCTGCCTCAACCCCACTTTCGCTGAACCATGTGCAAGGAATGGGATTGAGCTAACCTCCTGCCTCTATCTTATCTACTAATTTACTAATTATTAAACTTAATATTATACTTTCCTAATCCTAACTTCTACTTTAGCTAATGTACTTAATCTATTGCCGGTATTCGCAATACCAGCCTTCAATCTATTATCACATCATCTATGCAAGCAGTTATGGTTGCGTAGATGGTGTGACAACAGACTGGCCCGCGAGTCTATAAGGAAGATTCTGTAAGGAACTTATCTATTTATTGGGATAGGTTAGTTACGAAGTTTGAGGAAATTCCGTTACAATATCAACCAAAGTTTTTCATCATGATATGTGGCCGCCTTCACCACATCCCTACAATACAAATTTATGTCTTGTTTAGTATTTCTAATTTGATTCGTTTTAATTTATTAAAGAAAACAACTGTATCATTTGTATGCAATTTGAAGAACAAAAAGTCTTGCCTATCAAAGACCCCCAAACTAAAGTCAGGGGTCGTTCGTTATATTTATAGGGAAAAGCCTAACACAGTGA
Organism: Nephrotoma guestfalica; assembly: GCA_963691935.1. Lineage (NCBI taxonomy): Eukaryota > Metazoa > Arthropoda > Insecta > Diptera > Tipulidae > Nephrotoma > Nephrotoma guestfalica. The sequence goes on along the minus strand of OY829913.1, from coordinate 305,433,110 downwards.
TATTCGATTGCGATACCATATTTAAAAAATAAAATCCAGCACAATATAATATAAGGCGCGAGGTTCAGAATGCAGAAACAAAATTATCTTTGTGCCGCATCAAGAACCAAGCTACAGTTGCAGGACTGTGGGAAGCGAGTCTTCAGGACTTTAAAAGAAAAATATCTAAATTGTGCACCAGCCTGAGACAATGCCCTTGCATATGTATTAATTGGATATATAGTGTGTTCGAATTCTCTGACATTGTTAGAGCTGATCAGTTAATCCTCCAGTCTTGGAATATTATTTGCGACAGTTCGAATCGCTACACTTTTTAAAGGGCAAATTTCGTTAACAGTGACATATTCAACCAATAAAGGTGGTCGCCAGTTGATGGTGTACATCACGATCTTATCAAACACAAAGAGTCGATTCGGGGCTGGTCGGAGACCGTAAATTTATTTTGTAAATATTTTATAATTAATAACACCTCACACAGTGTTGCAGATGATAACGTCAGGCTATACGTGGACTGGGAAGTACTGGGTTTGATTCCCACCATAAGCAGGTTGTTAAAAATTAATTTATTCATCTGGTTTACCATCCGCGACTTAGTGAACACATCTTAACTTCTGATCCATCTTCCTTGTCATGGTACAGACTGATATGGAGTTCATGACGCGCCCTAGGTATATTGTTATTGTGTGAGTAGGTGAGTGAGTGATTTCGAGTTAATGATTTATTTCATAAAGAGTACATGACACATGATGATGTTAATAATTACCATAATGAATCATTACGTAGGGGATCAAAGAATTGAAAATTCGGGATTAGACTCGTAAATACATATAGAGATTGTTTAAAAACTACAAAATGTTAAGGAAGCGATGTTTGTGTAGTGTAGGCGATCCAGAGGCAATTTTGTTTAGTCAATATCAGGAGAGTTACTGGGCTCGGCTCGGACTCGCCGAGTATATGTACTGTTACTAGGACTTGGCACTAGTTTCTAAAATTTGCTGAGTTCTTATAAGCATGATTTTTTGTCCGAATACAACCATATACAGGCTGTCCGCGTCTGGCGGTATTATATTGAAACGACGGGTGTGAAAGAGCATTCAAATCTGAGTAATAAATACTACTACGGATGTTCGAAGTTCTACTATTAAGTGATTATAACCCGTTAAAGGCAAAAAATCTCGTTCCAATTTTCTACCGATTTTTAAAAAACAAATTCTATTAATCTAATTTTGGTGATACTCGTTTAAGAACTAATTGTAATTTTTACAAAATGTGGTATTTGATTTAACCGAAAAAGAAATAATTTTTGCAATCAACTAAAAGTAACGGAAAAATATCAAAAATTTCGAAGAAGATGTCGTTATGGTGTTTATTTTTTTCACTGTGATTGTACGTGGTGGTTATCAAACAATTTGAAAACTGTTTTTCATAGCTTTCATGAATTTTAGGTTAAGTTGTGAAAATACTATGAATGTGATAACTATAAATCTGCTTCTCTTGACGCTTGGTCTGATCCTCCGGTTCAGGTCAAATTTCATGAAACAACAAGGAAACTGTTTTGCTAGATTCCATATCAAAATTTATGATCTGAAACAAAATTTGGATCAAGTTTTCCATACAAAATTGAAACTCCACTTGATCAACGGGTGTCATGAAAAGCAGCAAAGAGTAAGGCCGTCATACTTCTTCGTGCATTTATTCAAACAATTTTTTCGACCAATAATCTCTTGTAAAAAATGCAGAAGAAACAAATCGTCATTTTGAGCAATATTTTGATTGGTCGAAAAATTGTTTGAATGAATGAAAGAAGAACTATGAATCTGGTCTAAGAGTAGACTTTGATAAATGAATAACACGTGCGATTTTTAAATTTTGTTTTTCACTTCAAGTTTAGTAGCTTTACGCTTTCCAAATCGCACACCGCCTTCAGAACGGCTCTTCTCATCTAAATTTAACTGCCTGCGATTTAATATAACTGCTAGTCATCATCGGGTAGCAATGAAATGCACTTGATGATGAGTGGATTTTAGATGCCCTGCACAAATAATTCTACAACAAGCATAATATTTATCCAGTTGGATATATCCAAAACTACAGTATGGACTGTTTGTAGGTACTCATGTAAAATTAAGTGAAACCACATTTATCCGAGAAGGTATTTTTAGTAATCACAACTGACAAGAGCAAAATCATAGCAACGTAATTTTTCTTGTAACGCGTGTGCGGCTGAGATAATCGGGAATACGTTAATTGGTCCACAGTTTTTCGACGGTTATCTAAATAGCGACCATAATTTGATTTTTTTGGAAAAAATTTTACTGAATCTATTAGAGTATGTTAATTTAAATATTAAAAATTCGTGGTTCCAACAAGGAAGAGCGCCACTAAATTACTCAATTCTTGTGTGAACTTGGCTAGATTAACATTTTTCAATTGAATGGATTGTATAGGTCGTTATTTTGTTTGGCCGCCCCGTTTAAATATTATTCCAATAGACTTATATGTTTGGGGCTATTTAAACGAAAGTGTTGCTCGGAAGTAGTATCGACTAAAAAGGAAGTGGTGGTAAATACACAAGTAGCATGTAACTCGGCAGTGATGAAAATTTCGAACAATATTTTAAGTAGAAAAATATTATATTGTTTCCAATGTAATATTGCAAATAAAATTAATTTGTGGCGTAGAACGTCCTTTGCTTTCAGTTTGAAATGGAGGTACCAGAATTCTAAAAATCCTAATACCTTATAGAAACACTATTAGAAAGCACCTCTACTAAAAGAAAGCACCTCTACTAAAAGAAAGCACCTCTACGACCCCGTTTTTAAAATAAAATAATTTGAACACAAGTTTTTGATATTTTTACGATATTTTTAGTTGGATTATAAAACTTTATGGGTCAATTCAAATACCAACTAAACATTTTTATAAATAAAACAATAAGTTCTTAATCAAATATGACCAAAATTATATTAAAAGCATTTGCTGTAAAGCTTGGAGGCGATTTAGTAGATGTGTTTCCAGCAAGCGGTTGGCGATTGTTTTTAATCAGGTAGGACAGGGCCTTGGCTTTCCTAAAGAAACTAACACTAAATATACAAATCTAACAACTTAATATTATTTTTCTTTTTTAAAGTTTTAGTGTTAATTCTTCTAATTAGTTACACCCACTTTCAAAAATAAGCTTAATAAGCTTCCTATTTGCAATCGTTTTAATTTTCTATACTTTGGTTGAGTAGGTTGGTTAGGGTGCATCGCCAACCTCGAATAATACTTTGGGCTATATTTTCTGATTGTGTAACACCTAGGTCTTTGAATATGTTATTCCGGTAAAATATCAGTATGTAATGCGCTGGTGGGTCACCATAACTACAAATAAACACCATACGTCACCACCATACTAGAAGTTTGTTGGCTAACGACAGCTTTGATTTTCTTCCTAAAACCCAATTCATTTTTAATATTTGAAAATTTTAATTTGATTTGGTTGCGTTTCGCTTCATTTTGTTTTCACCAAGTGAGCCTTCTGTACACCTGCAAACCTAACTACTTGAGTTGTGATAGTTTTACTTTATCTAATTCAATACTGACGAGCAGGACGGTTTTTTGGGCGTAAACTTAATGTTAATGGATTTTTTTTATCTACTTCTATTATTTAAATACTTTGACATTCCTTAATTCGGTAATCAGATCAAATCCTCGTGCTTTTTAGGGCTTATGCATTTGTTGATTGTATTTTGAAAAGTAAGTTCACTGTCTGCTTCCTATTCTGAATTTACTTCAACATCGTTACAATAAATACTAAGTATTTAAGTTGTGGAATCTTCGAGAGTATTTAGGTAATAGAGAAAAGATTCTGTAGCAAGCGAAACTTGACCCGGTAATGCCTTAAGATATATCACAAGAATCGTGGTTTAGAATGTCAATTTATTTAGAAAACAGCTAAAGTACATGGACCGTAGTCGATGACAATCAAATAGAAAATTAACTTCGTCATCAATTTGTCACTGAGGTTGTTTTTGTTGGCATCAAGGAATTGTTGGGAATGATCCACGTCTCGTTAGATGAAGATCAGTAATATATACTCCCTTTTAGAGATGTGGTCGCATTGAAACTCCTACTCCCACAACTGCTCGATAAGTTTATTTTGTTAGTTTATAATTTTCTTCAACAGTAGGACCAGTTTAATAAATTTTCGCGTTTATCGCATATTCTAACAAAACGGCTACGAATATTTAGAGGGAAACCTAAGATGAGTGTTTTATTCGGAGCGGATTTTATTAAATGTAGCTTAATGCTAAATTGAATTGAAACTTCCCTGTGATTGCTTTAATAATTTTTATAAAAATGTTACGTAAAAAAATTCCGTTTTTTGCTTCCTGCGAATTTATACTTATTAGCTTCTGGTTCACATAGACCTGAACCGTAACGTAAGGTATCTTATTTCTCTTGAAACTTTTATCTTTTTCTTTCTCTGCTCAAACCGGCAATTTCTATCATTCAAATGAAAACTTTATAATAAATTCAGCCATCTGATTAGCTTTATGAGTTTATCATTGCCGGATTGCCGCCAGATTGCGCAAATATTCTTAAATTTCGATTATTAACGCCCTGTAATTTTCAAATAAGGGTTAAACATTATAAGAAAATTAGTTCATGTCTCGCATTGGAAGTGTGCACTACTAGAGGAAAAATATAGAAGCTTCAGTTGTTCGTGTTGTAATGAAAGCATGTTTTACCACATCACTAGAATTCAAGTATTTACACATAGTGACTTTGTTAAACCATGGAGACATTATAGTTTCAGTATTCTAATGAAAAATAACTTCATTACATGTAATAATCTTTATCTGTAGTAAGACAGTAACAACTTGTATTGTATTTACGATTATCGGTCGGTTATCTTCGAAATTTACCTCGAAATAGGTCTATGTTCTTCAAAAGGAGTAGTAAACATAAATTATTGACTGCTGATAATTTTATGATACACATTAAACTAAAAATAATCTTGGGTATTCACAACCGGGGAATATTCATATTCGTCAGTATCCCCAGATCGGACAGTGTCATTAAAATCAACAATATTGCCATGACACTGTGCACTGCCATATACAAATGTTGCACTGAATTATTAAAAGACGTTTCCGCATTGCAAAAATTATTAAAATTTTTGAACCGATGCCGGTCGAAATTTACAGTCAAAATGACCAACTTAAACTATTTGATTAATCTGATTATTCGCAAGAAGTAAAGAGATCGTGGTCTGCAAATCAGACATCGGGAAGTTTGCGACCAAATCGATATTCGATTGTAGTTGAAATATTGATTCAACATATATGTGGTATTTGGTCGGCTGACCGATAAATGGTCCGGCGTGTTAATAATATAAGCAGCAGTTCGGAATCCTCTTGATATACTTCCAGATCCATCTTTTCTGAAGTAAATCATGGTATTTAGAGAAGCGTCTAACTACTTAATTGTGGAAATTTTGCTGAAAAACCCGATTTGTGTTGGCATGTATTCTTACTATGTTTGGCATATTAACATGAATTAATGTCGTCATATTTTAAATTTCTTATAAAATGCAATCAGTCATAGGTTCTATCGCTTGGGGTGTTATATTTGCTGATTTCACTGGGGTTAGATACTTTTGGAGCACCTACAGTATTAATGTATTACGCTTAATAAAATTTAGCGTACCAAGCATTGTGCGCCCGTACCACCAATAATTGGTGCAGGATAACGCTATTGTGTGCAAGCGTACGCAACTTTATAGCCAAATCCTTCGCGGGACCGTTCTGTTTTTATAATTCTACAGTCCTGTTATTCGTAACAACAGGCTTTAATTGTTCCAATAATTTTCCGTACAATTAGGGTACATTCAATAAGCGAATTAATTTTTTCTATACTTCATGGCTGTAGGACTCAACCTATAAATCCTGAGAAAACAAGTGTGTGAAGCCATCCCAGATTTGCATGACAGAAAAAATAGAAATGTTCATCAGGCAATCATAATTTCATCCCAACCTAGGTTTTTTTTAAATCGTCCCATTCTAGGATTTTTAAATCATTCCATTAATTAGAACCCTTATGCAAATACTTGTAAAAGGGCTCGCCAATTTCAGTTAAAAAAGTATGTAGTTAGACACTTCAGCTAAAACACTTTTACAATAATTTCGGTTTTAGAATCATTTGCAGGTCCACAATTTGCACTCGTAGGTTTTAGAGGATTATTATTTTTTATTGAGTTTTTCATTAATTTTTATAAGATGGTGGACCATGTCCAATTGTGTCTATATAGACTTCTAGTAAACGTCGATTATTGCTTTTTTCAGTTACATCCCTTGGCTTCGGCCTCAGTAATTTCTTCACGCGACCATTAATCTCTTATTTTACAACGTTCGAATTATTTTCATTTGTATTGAAAATTAATTCTCCGAATTGTGGTACTGTAAAAGTGTTTGGTCAAGTTATTAGGTGAGTAAGTAGAAACTCGGCTCTGAAGTTGGTTGCATTAAAATATATATATCTAGTAGGCAATTTTAGTCTTGAGGACGATCCACGCCCAGGTGCAGTAAAACAATTTAAAGACGAATAACTAAAAGTTTTACTGTATGGAAATTCATGTGAAACTCAAAAGAGCTTTCAGAGCAAATAGGAATTACTCACCAAGTGACAAACTCACAAACTGACCGAAGAAATCATAAACCGAAGAGTTGACATCTGCATGAATTTGCTTTCTCGGTACAAAAGAAATAATTTTTGCACAAAATCATTACGGGTGATTAAAAATGGATTTTGTACGATAATCCTACGCGCAGCAAACCATGGGTTGATCCAACAACATTAGTTGCAATAATGAATATTCATGACAAGAAAATGTTACTGTGTTTTTGGTGAGATTGGAAAGGAGTCATTTATTACGAGCTTTTTGAACCTGGTCAAGCTGTTACCCAGCATGCGGCGTATTCTTCAGACTTGGCTGGATCAATGTCGTTCATCAATTCAGTTCGAATTGGTTCCCTTTGCATTGGAAGTTGATTCTCGTAGTTCTACGGTCATGTAAAGATCCTTGTTCAAGCAAGAAAATTCTTGTTATTGTATGTGTTTATATTTAAATTCAGGTCGAATTCATAACATAAATTTGTTTTCTCAGTATCATACATAAGCTGCTTATCAGTTGTTATGGGTAAAATTAATTTTTAATTAATTTTTCAGTAAATTCAATTATTCTTTAAAAAGTTTAGGGCAAATTAAACGGTTTACCCGACTATTGGTGAGCAGCGTTACTTACAAAATTACTTACAATGAGAAAAATTAATATTTGTAAAATTCTTTTAAAATTAATGTAAATGTGTTTTAAATTAATGTGTTGTGTGGGTTGAATCAGAAAACAGAAAAGTTAACGCAAATCGCAAATATATACTCGTAGGAGTGCATTTAGGCACGATTTAGCATTCCGTAGTACTCAACAATCCCCAATAATTGTAATGATAATCTGAGTTTTTGCATCTTTCATATAGGGCATTTTAATCTTAATAAGGTCGGGTTGAACTGAAGTTGGAGATACTATCAGTGTTGCAACAAATCTTACTCTATCAAACCTTATCAAACATTATTTTATTCGGCAAAATCTTCCTGAGTTTTCTTTAAACAAACCGTTCGTTCTTCTCCACAATTGGTCATTGAGAAATAGTTTTTTAAATAATTAAATCAACTTTCTTAATAAGAATTAACAGACAAAAACTATTTAATGTAAGTATTGGTGATTGGTTAACAGCAAAACTATTAACAAGTTCTCGAAAGTGCCTTAGGTATACGGTTATTTTGTTTGTTTGAAAAATAAAAGAAGATTTTAGTAAGCAAAAGGTGATCGTTACAAATCGATCGTAATGTTATCAAATAATTGTTACTAAATCGAAATAATAATTGAAGTCTACTCAAATGCGAAGTATATGAAGTTAACCCAGCGTTCTATCCCAGAAAATAAATATTTTTAATCAGACAACACTAACATATCAATATCCAATTTGCTCTTGCGTGAAGTTACCCCAGCCCGGAATTTTTATCAAAATTAATGCAAAATCGCAAATCTATCAAATTTTTTAACTGATTTTATAACTAAACGAATAATAAAAGTATCAAAAATACTGTCAAAATCTGAGATGCATATACTAATGAAAAGGAATAGGCTATGTTAGAAAAAATCGTTCCGTGGCACATGTTCCCGAAAATGAACTCTGACTCGGAATTTCATTGATGTTTATCTAAATTTTTGTCCCCCTCGATAAAACTAAAATGGTTTCGCCAAAACTAAAAATGTCTCGAACCAAGGCTACATGATTTTGAGATGTATACACTTTAGCTATAATTTTAAGCCAAATTAGAAGAAAATCATTCCGTGGCAAATTCTCGTAAAAGAAGTTTTATCGAGCAGGACGAAAATTTATATGAAACCCAATGAAATTCCTAGTCCAGAGTTCATTTTCGGAACTTGGCATGAAACGAATTTTTTCATTAATTTTGATAAAATTTGTAGGCTGCGCGTAACTTCACGCAAGAGCAAATTAATTATTGATATGTTAGTGTTACCTACCGCAACACGGTAAACCTTAATACCGAAAAACCTTATATGGCAGCTGCCCCTTCCGATTTTCACCTCAATTTAAATCATAAGAAATTCTCATCCATTATGCTGTGGCTCACTAGAAATGCTGTTCCATTCTAATTTTGATGTATTTTTATCGCATTCTAAATATTTCACTGTACCGTGATTTTAAGGTTCACGTATTTCAAATCAGAAAGTGCCAAAACTTGTCCAGGTTGAAATCCTATTGTCAAATAAATCATAATAGTGTTTAGGTATCCAGTACACCTACTTTTCGCACATTTTGAGAAATAAAAAACTAAAACTTTATTAAAATATGTTTTAATTAAATATTAACATTTATTCATAAATTCAATAAGATATTATACGAGTGTATGAGATCGGGTGGCAAATTACAGTCACACTTCCACGATTTTTTTTTATGTCAACTCATAATTCTTAAATACTCACAAGAGACGATGACATATACCTTGAATTAATTTCCTACCTTAATGTATTCGTATGATTGTAGAGAATCCGAAAAATGCTTTTTGGTTTTATTTGAGCTTTTTCAACTTTCCGTTACACGAACGCTATGCACGAGTATAAAAGAAACATATTTATTCATATTTTGTTTATTTTTCTATAACATAAAACAAGAGAAAAGCTCAAAATTGTTTTATAAAATGTTTATATTTATGCTACAGTGGTACCTGTAATACAATATTATGCTAATTTAAAAGCAGAAAAAATATTTTTCATAGCTTAAAGGTATTTGATTTAATTTTTTCATTTTATGTATCTGTTTTCCTTGTTTTATTATCTTTTTGTTTCTTTTCTTTTATTTTTGTGCTAAACTTCTTCAAGTCAAGATTTATTGGGTTATTTTAAAAAATGTTTACGATTCTTGGAAAATGAACTCAATTCAATTAGATAATTTTTCCCCATTTTTATGTTAATAATTATTTTAATATTCTTAATTTATTTATTAGCAGGTAGTCGATTTTTTAAGGATGTTGGTTTAAATGAAAAGGTTGCAATATTGTGTAATACAATTATGGTCCCTTGTTTATGTTTAATTTTTTCCTCGTAAACAATTTTGGAAAATCTTCTTCTGATATCGAATAACCCCGTTTTAATCAAATTATTATATGATAAGCAATTTTTAAAACTGTCAGATTATAGGAATTTGCGACCCGCCGAATATAAAAAAATTGTAAAGTTACTTAATTAAATTTGTTTAAATAATTCTTAACGAAAATTGACACCACTTAAACGCTACTGCAAATCCGCGACCAGCAGTTCAAACAACTCAATACAGATACCGATATTATTACACCAAACAATCGTTTTGTACTGAGAAGTGGACAACTACGGATTTTTTTTTATGTATGATGACTAATTATCATTTGACTAAACATATCGCCGGGAAATATTTGAGATGAAATACGAATTAAATTTTGTAAAATTTTTTATTACAATTACTTTGTTTATAAATTTTGTTGTTGTTAATCCGTTTTTAATTTTTTCAATTTGCAGAAAATCACGTTATAACGATTTTATGCTCATTTTCACATTAAAAGATTGTTCTAAATATTTAATTCTAAAGTTAGTTCTATTAGTTTAATTCTAAAAGTTTACCGACGAAAGATTGTGTGAGTCACGCCAGAAATCCCATTTTGGAAATCTCAAGGTTTTCTTATTTTGTCGAGTAGTGTTTGATTGTGCAATTTTGTGCGTCTAATGGTAACATCTGTGCATAATGTATTTTGGGAGAGAATGTGGGATTTCTGACGTGATTATCACACCAGAAATCCCATAGATCCGTTTAATCATTAGAGCATATGTTTTGCTTTAGTTTAATTGTGCAAAACTGTGCATGCCAAAATCAATTTAGTTCTCCTCCAGAATTGGTCAGCATTTCTCCTAGAACGATTTTATCTGCCCATTTGCATGCGTTATGCACAAAATCTGTTAAAGTAGATCAACTATGTAAGAAAAAGTCGTATAGTTTTCTAGCCACAATGTTTAGACTAGAAGTATATAACCTGATAAGACCAGGATTCACTGGTGGCATACTCCATAACAGCCAGAATTGGGAGTAGAAAACCCTTAATTCAGCCCTAAATAAAACCCAAAATAAAATTTGACTTTAAAAAACGTAAACGTTGGAAATGGGTAAAAGCAAAAAATCAACTTATAAAAATAGATCGTATGAATTGCCAATATAAGCAAAATCTTTAATTTTGTTAATAGAATTTAAACTGGATTTAATATGTAGCATTTCCAAAATAGACCTTTTCCTGAAATTGGGGGGGGGGGGGGGGGGGTTGGGGGGGGTTGCTTTAAATCATTCAAATTTGTGGGTTTTGTTTTGTAAACTTCGTGTTTGCAATAACCCTACAAGAAAAAAATCAGGCGCAGTAAGGTCAGAAGGCCTGAGGGGTCAACGGAATGTGGAGTTTCTTGAAATTCATAACTGTCCGGGCTATGTGAGAAGTTGCACCATCTTGTTGAAACCACACAGAGTTGAAAGTGATTCTTTTTCGGCGTAGTTCTGGATAAAGAAACTCTTTCAACATTTTTAAGTAACGGTCTACAGCGACCGTAACAGTAACACCGTTCTCTTCGAAAAAGTAAGGCCCGACAATGCACTGTTACGCGAAGGGGAGATGCAATTCCGCCTCACGGAGTATCTGTGGGTTATTCGACAATTTTGTTTATCAAAATGGGCCTCGTCAGACATAAAAAGACAGTTTAAGACGTTTTTGTTCTCTTCCACCATTTGAGGGATCTTCTGGCAAAATTCCAAGCGCATCGGCAAGTCTGCTGCGTTGAGTTTGTTTGTTTTTTGAATTTTATAAGGGAATAAGTTCAAATCTTTGTGCATAATTGTCTGCAGTGACTGTTTGCTGATACCAATTTGAGCAGCTACGCTCCTTTTCGTAACTCTGGGATTGTCTTGTATGGCAGCAGCTACAGCTCCGATAGTTTCCTGCGTCCGAACTGAAGGGTTTCGATGATTAGGATTCCTTGCGATTGAAAAATTGTTTACGAGCCTCATTATAATCCATCTGCAAGGAGGAGTGCCGCTAAACCGAAACGAGTACCGAAACTACGGACTCCAATGCGTGATAGCGGCGGATAATCCAAATTCTTTCCTCTATTTTCTTTAAATTTAAAAACAAATCTATAAAATAAAAAACAATTGGAACAGATTAATTACATAGAAAAAAAGTTTTTAAATTTTTTTTGGTAGCAGCTTTCATCAGCCTCCCGTTATGTGGCTTTGAGAAGTATTTGTTTTAATTAATCTAAACCAGTTTACTCGTCTTTATTTATTTATTTTATTAGACACCGAAATTTCTAACGAACTGTCTTTGCCTTAGCTTTTCGGAGAAGCGATCACCAGATTTGACAACTTCAAGCGACTTTCTGTTCCTTTACACAGTACACCTTTCTGAAAATCAATACTAATCAATAATTTTCCTGGTACAATAAGGCCACAGCACGAGCCTAGTGTAGGCCAGGCCAATTTATGTAAACTATTCGACAAATAACATTCCTAAGTTCGGAAAAACCTATTGTAAAAAATAATCAATATAAATCAGTTGTTTCTGAAGAAATTAATCGGAAATAACTGCAGTTTGTAGTTATAGCAAAATATTAGGTAATTATCAAGCCACGTTATATAAAATGTTGTTGGCAATTTTCTTGAACTTCCTAAGATTATCTTGTTCGTCTTTTTAGCCATTTTTAAGGTATTTAGTGAATATTCCACCGTTTTTCTTACACATTTTTTACGGTACGAGTTAGTTCCCTCGATTAGCCAACGATTTAGGTTTCTTGATAAATATTCGATAGGTAAAATATCTTCGATAATTGCAATTAAGCTTGCTTATCACAGAATGTGTTGACTATACATTTGACAATACATTCACACATTTATGTATAAATCACAGTAGAACTACGTGTTCCCCAAACAAATCCAAAACTGTCACACCTGAAAATAAATTGCGGTTAAAAACGAAAAAAGCAAAGCACAAAAAAAACATTTTGAAATATTTCCAACAATTGTTACTAATTTTCTCTAGTCACGCTGATTACGACAAAATCATAAAGATTGTGAATTTGTAACACCACAACACAAAAAATATAAAACAAATTCTTCCTACTGAAGATATTTAAATGAAGTAAGGAATGTGATTTGACTATAAAACAACAACAACAACATAAAATTATTTATTCAAATCACAAAAAATTAAATACGAAAAAATGTTCCTCCTCCCTTATCAATTATCTGTCATAATCATAATAACCAAGGAACTCACAAAGCGTACAGAAAAATGGTAAAAATTAAAAATAACAAATTTTTATCGTAATTAAAATAAAAATTTAGAATTTTTTATTTTTTTCATTACTACATTTAATATTTAATTGATACAAAAGCACGTACAATTTTTTTTAAAGTTAACAATTTTATAAAAGCAAATATAATTTGCCGACTTTCTTAAAGCGCACATGATTCTCTCGTACACAGCGAGCACAAAAAGCAAAAAGCACACAGAAAATATTGCGAAACAAAACAAATTAAGTCTTTCCGCACGAATTAATATTTTCATTTATACGAGAAGAGATGAAAAACTTTCTACTACATTATTCAACGATAAGCTTTTATGCTCGTACGTACGTCTTCTTACTTTGCGCGTCTACCCTCCACATAACACGAATTATGCTATACACAACGCAAAGTGTAGCGCGCAAAATAAACGTTTGATATTATTTCGTTCGCAAATATTTGGGGAACATTTTTTTTGTAACGTAAATTGGTCATTCATTTTCATCATCATTGCATCTCATAAAATACATAACATATTTTGTTTTTATGTTGCATTGATTTACACAACATTGAATTCGGTATTAATGTTAATTTTATGGTATATGTATGTTTATTTGGTATGTACAATGCAATATTTATGTTAAATGTAGGGATAATAGTCATAACAATAAAACAAATTCTATTGGGGGTGATACACAATTTATGTGCAATGGGTTTATATGAGGGAAATTGAAATAATTTCTAATTTTCAAATTAATAAATTTTCGGATTTTCTCTTTCAATCCATATAAATTATTACATTGTATTTTATGTGATAAAAATTTACTGGTTCATCGATTAATTTAAATTGATTTAATTTGATTAATACTTGTCGTAATATGCGAGTATGTGTGTGTGTGTGTGTGTAATGTTGACATATTATTATGGTAATGAACCTATTCGCAATAAAGCCAGTACAAAATCCCGTAAAAGTGGATGGTATATTATGCCGATTGAATTTTATATTCCCTTTTTTGGTTTACCGGAGTTTAGCTTCCGTCAAATGTATAATAATCAGGCAAATAACAGAAAAAGTTCCCGTCTGTTTTGTGACTGACATTTTATAGCGATGTAGACTATAAAAAAATATTTTATTAGCGCATAAAATTTATTCGCAAAAACAGCAATAATCGGGCAACAAAATCTTAGGCATAAAATAATAATAACTAAATTTTATTGAAACCACTTACGACTAAATCTAACCTCTCGACATTTTTTTTTTATATACGAAGATAGATTTATTGAATCTGTCCAACATTTTAAAACGAGATCTACTTATCAATCCTGTATTATGTAATTAAGATTGTATTGTATTCAAAAATATTTTAGTAAACTATTTTAATCAATTAAAGTCACTTAACAGTAAAGTTTTTCCAAGTGACGGAAAAATTAACCGTTAAACATTAAATTATTTCCCCATTTTCTCTAGAGGCAACGCGCACCTTTGTACATATTTCATTACTCGCTCTACAGTGAACAAAGAAAATAAAGACAAAGTAGGATTGTCACTATACTCCCTCTTTTAAACTTTAATCCGTCTCGTACTTTCATATTAGGGTATTATCGCGATCGGCGGTTTCCACTTCACACGTAATTTCGTACTAAATCGCAACATTTCTCAGACCGTGGGATTCCAGCAGTCCTAGGTCTCTGACTTTAAATGGTCGATGATGTTGATGACGCGTGTCATCATTCTCATCGCGAGCATTCTTCGTCACTTCTTGTAACTTCCACAAATATTGAGAAAAATGTGACACGAAGTTCTCCGATGAATTATGCCACGAATGTCATTTATGATTTCGTCGAGTGTTCGCAATTTCTGTTCGAATGTTAAAAAAGCTAGGGTTTTATCAATGGCCTCATATATTGTGGTGTTCATAACAAATTTAATACTTGATAAATAATTCGACCACTCAGTATGAAGTCCTTTAACTAAAATTCCCAATTGAGTGGCATGGGGAAGATACAATGGGGTTAGAATTTGCTCAATTCCCAAACAGCACATATTGTGTTGAATGATTTCGCTTACGATCTGTGATCTATTGTGAGAAATGAGTCGCTTGGGTAGTTTGGATTTAGTCAAGATTTGTGCAATTCAAAGGAGTTGCCGAGACGAGCGCAAATAGTTTCACCAACCGTGTGGCAACATTTGGACAGAGTTCAGTCAACCCCATAATTCTCGTAATGCAGGTGATCATGCTTCTCTAGGCTGTGGATAATCTTTGACACCTCTTCACATTTCACCTGCATTCGTGTTAGCTCGGTTGGTCCTCGCTGGAGAAAATCAATCGCAAAGGCACTGGATTCGGAAATCAGCTCGTGTGTTGTATATGGTCAAGACAGTGTATCAGCCACCACATTCGACTTTCCTGCAGTATAAATAATTATTAAATTAAATGATTGAATTAGCATTACACACCTGGTTAAACGGCCAATAAACGATTTTCGTTGTTAGTAGCCATTTCAGCGGTTGATGGTCTGTCCAGACTCTGACTTCAGCTCCCTATGTAACCTCAGAACTTGTTCAATACCCGCACACTACTGCGAGTGCTTCCCGTTCAGTGGTGCTGTATTTTGTTTCCGCAGCCATTAACATACGGCTTGAATATTCTAGCGGCCTTTCGATATCCCCATCACCTTGTAAAAGTACAGCACCCAAAAGCATTGCACCGATGCAGACTTGCATCTGTTATCAAGATAAACAATTTCTTAGGATTCATATGCCACAAAATTGGAGTTTTCGATAATAAACGCTTTAATTTTTTCAAAAGCGGAATTTTCAACTTCACTCCAAGTCTCTGGTTCATTGTTCTTTGTCAAATTAGTTAACGGCCGAGTGGCATCCGATGGTTAATAAATTAATCGTTGAAAAACTAACTCATGTTGATTGAAACTATTTGAAATTATAATTATATTATCTAGGTATGTTAGGCTTCTGACATTAGGAGGATCACCTCGAAATCGGTCGATGAGTCGTTGAAACGTAGTCGACGCATTTTTCAACCAGATCGGCATTCCTTTAAATCAATATAAACGCGGTTTTATTCCGGTTTTCATTGACAATTTTAATCTTCCAGTAACCGGACCGTAAATCGTTGACATGAATATGATCTGCTTGGCCAAATAGAAAAAAAAAATCATCGATTCTAGGTAACAGATAGCAATCTGTGACTGTGACCGAATATAAAAATCTATAATCCATGCACGCTCGAACTTCGGTATTCTTCTTGGTATTATAACTACAGGTTATGCTGCCTTGGGCAGGGTGACTCACACTTTTCAATTACATCGTTATCAAGCATCTTATCAATTTCTTGTTTTAAAATTGTTGTGGGACGGCTACGAGAAGCTGATTTGGACCTTTAATTTTGATAACACGTTTGATGAATTCAGTTGTTGCTCTCTTTTTCGTCCGTCATTATTTAAGCGCCTTCATCTGGTCAATGATCGATTGCTGCAAAATTTAGCAAAACAGGTTGCCTACACGTTTCGAATTCGAGCAAGTTCTTGCTTTGAGTATAGCCATTAAACCACAGCAGCCTCTAGTACGGAATAGATAACAATTCCATTTCGATGAACGCAAGACCCGTCTTTAAGAATTTTTGCCACTGAGACATTACCGATACTTGGTCGTGATGCTGTATCTAGCAGGTCAGTTTCGTTGTTGCCTAAAAGAGCGATGTTTAAAACAGGTTTGTCCCGGGATCTCAATCGACGCGCGCGTGTCCAATCTATTGAAATTTATTGCCCTTAATAAAGAATTTGACCTTGATTTACACTTCAGATAATTTGTTCTCACCACTCCTCTACCACGTGCTTGGTGATTTATTCAGCCCAAAACAGTTTTCTTTGGCGTGTCACACGGTCTTACAATAATTACACCGATCTTTACGTGTTGGACCATACTCAGTCTTTCTTCGTTCGTACTCAACTCTGACTTCGCAAGTATTTTTCGCCGTAGTAAAGGCGTTATGTTGGAGGGTTGTTCTCATGTTTCTCCTTTTTTTGTTGATGAAGTTGTTGTTGCATTGTTTCTCTTTGGGTGCTTTCCAGTTTACTAACCGCTAGTACCTGCTAGTAAACCGACAGTAAAATGGGTTTTGACATTGCAGTGGTGCACTGGAACACTCAAAATGTTTTGATGAGTAAATCATAACGTTGAAATCGTTTTGTTTCTTTATCGGTCCCATGAGATAAATATTTATTGCCCGCGACTTTGTTTGCGTAGTACCCAACATGCATCGCAATTTCACTCAAAGAAAATAAGTATTGTGTTTCAATTCTGTTTATTGAACTGCAGAACTGATCTAAAATCAGAACGTTTTCCCATGCGTGAGCACGCTGCTTACAGCTGTCCATGTGAGAAGCTTGGATGATTCGATTCTTTACCCATTCCAGAATTTTTGTTGATATTGGTTTTTGATATCTTAGTGATTTAGAGCAGATGGTACGATTACCAGTGCAATATTTTTTCGTGATATACAATCACGAAAAGATATTGCAAATATTGGTTGCCAAAATAAGTGAAATTAAAAAAGTTTTGCCTGTGACTCTGGGCGCATTTAGGAAATATAGTTTGCCGCTTTGGCTTGTAAGTGCAATGCATAATGTTATCATACGCTATGGGTTGTGCTGGAACAAATTTAGGAAAATTCATTTCAACACATGTACCGAATTCGTCGACATCACAGTGTGATTTTCGGTGCAAATCACGATCGAATTTAATTTAATTTAATTTGGTGAATTTAATGTCGGGATATTGCACGGCAAAGATGTAGGATGTCTTTACTTCTATAGCCTTTGTTTTTCCCTTCATGTGGTCTTTGTCTTTTCGATTGAAAGGAATGTATGTTGTCAGTAAGACTGCAAATAAGGTGCGTATTTGTAGCGAGTGAATTGATTCAATGTGCAAAGTGTTCACAAATATTCTTTGCCAGTTTCACGATAACTCCCACACGCGTGCTTAATGTGTGCTTTGTATGTTTCCGAGGGTAACGGTGAATACGGTACAACAAAACGATTATTCACTTCAACATCATGTTTAGTAATTTCAAGTTTACTGCCATTTTCATTTACAAAAACGATCCCTAAACCAAAATTATCGCAACCATCTTTACCAGGTGGTCCGTTGTAATTCTCATCCACTATGGACATCATCCAATCTGGTGTTTACTGACTATTAAATGACTCACTATGAGATTTCGATTCTACATTCGGTCGAGCATTCAGAATCCCGAGAAGTTCGTTCCTTTCTTCTTGAACAGTGAGCATATCCCAATTGTTTACCATCATCGAGCTGGCTCAGCTGATTCTCCTAATCTGGTGCTTTATCATCACCACAAAGCCAATAGTTCCTCCCGACCAATGACGCCCACTCCATGATCTTCTTCATTCGACTCCACCTAATTATGAACAGTCATTTCCAACATTATTGCTCCCTACCGTTGTCTGAATGCTCGACCTTATGCCCCAAATCGCCTATTTCATTGTTTCTATTGCCAAATATTTTGCCTCTCGATTGGTCCAACTTCTGCACGATGTTTTGAATTGGCTGCCCGAGCTCTTGTATGCTTCGCCCCAATTTTGATTTATTTCTTGTATCATTTCCATTATCATTCGCAGCAGAGAAACCATCACTTGCGTAGTATTCAATTTTCAGATATACAATACAAGCAGCATTTTCTTAACTAGTCGCTAACTAATTAAAATTTGATTAGTCCGATGAGTTGACAATTACATTGATAATGTTATGAACTATGTGGGGATGTTGTGAAACTCCTGATGTAGCCTATATTTTAATTCGATCTCCGGACGCCAATTTAGAAAAATTGAGAAAAGTAAAAGAATCCACAGAAGTAAACGGAAAGCTTTACTGAAGTCTGTGTTAGCTTTGCAGTTGTTGTTCAACTAAATTTTTTGCTGTCGCCGGTACAAACCCATGTTGGCAGGTATGGGTTAGGTGTTATTTTGCAATTTTTTCAATTTTTAGTGAAAATGCCTTTACGTTGAACATGTTGAAAAGAAGATAGAGGCGTAAAAAATTATCGTGCATAATTTATGAGAATAAAGATGCTATTCCGACCGCAACACAACCGTCTCCCACATTGTGTATTGCTGCTAATAGGGAACACCCGACAGTATTACTGTTTGAGTGTATTGTATTGAATTTATAGATCATCTTTAGACGTAACTCGATTGATAGGATTTCTCGAACAGGTTGCTTTTTTCTTGACAACGAGACAAGCGAAATATTTTTAAGTGCATCGTAGGCGGATAGCCCTTAACTTCACGTTTTGTGGCTTAAGATTTACTTCCAAAAGTAATTAGGGTCAGTTTTAATCGAATTTTGAATATTCTTAATTTGAATTTATCGACATTCGTGTTGATATCGTAATTAAATTGATCATTCCGATTGATATTACCAAAGTGCGGATTGAATTGGTTAACATTAATTTGGTTTTCTAGTGCGGCAAACAAAAAAGAGCCAATTATAATTCTTATCCTGTATTAGATTGTTGTTGTTCACTTTTGTTATTCCGGAATTATATATTCAAGAAGATAATTAGATGATATCTGTGATCACAAAGGATCAGTATCGATATCACCACATCGCATATTAAATTGAAAAGAAGTAGTGGGGAATTTTAGGTGCCACAGAGGTAAATAAGGTTGGGTCAAAAAAGTACCAAAGTGTCGATCATCTCAAGCAAGCGCATCGCCGGAAATGGGCCAAAATACCGCAGAGCCATTTTCGTGCTGCATGCAGTAGCTTTGTCGGCCGTTTGAAGGCCACAATCTGCTCGAAAACTGCTAATGCAATTCGTAAATCTAAATATTTGTGAATATTTTTTACTTTGATTCAAAAAAATTCATCAACAAATAAAAATTCTGTAGTGTTTTGTTTTGGTAACACTTCCTGTCAGCCACCCTGATTAGTATCGGCCAGTTCCAAATACTGTGTAGCCATGATGTACCAGACTGATTGAAAAATTTCGGGCCTTAGTACTAAAACAATCTATTTTTGAGAAAAAACAAAATTTATTTTTCAACATAGTTTCCTTTCAGCTCAATAAACTTAAGATTGGTCCTAAAACTGAGCCCTGCGGTACTCCGCACTTTTCTAAAATCGCCAATACAGCTTTATCTAACTTTATTAATAATAAGTCATGAGCCACAGTGTCAAATGCCTGTGTCATGTCTATAAAATTTACTGCAGCAGATTGATCATTATTCAGCGACAATACAATATGGTTTACAAGCTCTAGCAGCGCATCCTCAGTACTTTTACCCTGTCTAAAACCAAATTGACTAGTTGAAAAAAAAAATTGCATTTTGCAAGAAATGAAAGTAAACGATTTTTGATTATTTTCTCCAAAAGTTCACAGAAAACTGAAAGTAACGAGATTGGACGATAATTACCGATAAGATTACAAATAAAAGATAAAACAGGTAAAACGAGTGGCCCAACAGATTTGGTCAGCGAATTACTAACCACAGGCCATTGAATTCATCATCAACTGGAGTAAAGAAAAACGATTTCTGCTGTACTATAGGGAAGAAATACTGCGACTGTTCTAATGCAGTTGGAGTTCTACGCGCGATACTATCTTTAAGATCCTCAATGACGTTAACAAAATTATTATTGAGTTCGTTCGCAATTTTTAGTTCCTCTTCCAGAATTTCATTATTATCGGTTATTATGGATGCAATAGGGACTTTTCCCTATTACGTCTTTTTACAGTTGTTAAATCGTCGGTAATAATAAAGTTCCTTTTCTATCGGAATAGCTGAATTTATTTTTTTCTCTAAGATGTTTATCCTATCCATTAGTTTAATGTTTCTGGGATGCTTTCGTATGAACTTTAAGAGTTAAGAGTTTATTTTTTAAATCTATAATTTTAGATAAAGAAAAAGAAATCCATGGACGGATTTCTTTAGTTTTTAGTTTAACCCGAGATTGCGGAACTATAGTGTATTCGGTAATATGAGCTGAAAAGGTGTCGAGAAATGTATTGAGTGCTTGATTTGGATCTTGTTCAGTAAACACGTGAATCCAATTCTCTAGACTCAAAACCTCTTTTAACTTGGAAAGTTCAACCCTCCGTTTAGGAAAAATCTTAATTGACCTATTCAATGGCTTCAAGTTGTCCTTTGTAGAGATAACACACGATGGTCAGATAATTTATAATCTGAAACTTCCGCATTCGCGATTAGTTTAGAATTATTATTTAATCTCAAAAAAATGTGGTCAACAGTACTCGAAGAAATATCAGTAACTCTAGTAAAATCTTGAATTAGAGAGATCAATCCAAATGAAGTCATCATTTGAAGATATTTATTGGCATTTTGATTCACAGAATTTGAATCCGAAATATCAATATTTAAATCACCAATGATAATTAAATTTTTGTTTTTAACACGACTTAGATCAGAACATCAGCAGTTTTTAGCGTTTTTTGAAACAAAATTGAAACTTAAACCTAACCTCACATATGCTAGAATACCTCCGGCTGAGTAACTATTGTTTCAGCCGTCAACCAAGTAAAATTAGGAATGCTATAACTATAAACTTCATTACTGCCAACCCAAACCTCTGAAAAAAGCACAATATCAGGCAAGGTGGTATAGAAGCTGAGATGTCCAAAGATTTTATCACGATTTTTTCGTAAACTAGGAGAATTTTGGTGAATAATATACAAGGAGTTTTCATCTTTGGAAGTAGAACAAATATTCGATGATGAGAGATTTAACAATTGAGTATGACCATCACAATTTAGTTAAGCAAAAATAAAATTTGAGGCTGAAAACAATAGTCCGACGCTTTAACATGGTTGTTATTATTAAATTTTGTTTGCATCACTTCAATGTTGATGTTGCGACGACAAAACTTGACACATATTTTCCCACTTCCTGAGCCTGAATTGCTATGTTTCAAACGATATGAATGATTTATATTTGTGGAATGAATTTGCAAGCCCAAGCCATCATTTAGGATGAGCCAAGCCATATTTGTCATCACGACTTCTTCGGTGTTTTCATTTTCAACAAATGGAACTCTAACCAGATCGATTGAGTTTTGATACTCAAGCTGCTCTAAAGTATCGATTCTCTTCTGCAATGCAGTAGTTTTCTCTTTTAAGTTGAGAGATTTTGAATTAAATTTTCAATTTTTTCATTCAAAGTTTTATAATTTTCTGTAGATTCATTTCTGAGCGGTAGTATTTCACTACATATTGAATCAACAGCTGATCAACGGCTGTTCCGGTGTTATTGAATCCATTGACCGTTCATTTTGTTTTTTCTTTTTCTCACATACCGTACAAGACCACTTTTTTTGTACGGTGAAGATAATCCATATTGATATCAGTTAATGCCACACAAGACCGATGGAATTTACACATGGCGCAAGAGATTATTTTGTCCGAATCTCTATTTACTTTCAAATTGCAAGTATTGCAAGACATAATTATTATGTTGGAATGTTAAATATAGTTGATGATAACTTTATATTGACTATTTGTCGGATATTAATTGCATTTGCACTTTTAGAGAACAATTATTTTTCGATGTTGCTTTCCCCACTTCACAACAGCGAATGAACGTCTTCTTCATCCTGAGAAACGGAATTTGTCTGCTTGTTAATTAATGCAATTTTTGTTATCATTGGTGTCGTTTGCATTAAATTTTGAGATGCTACAGCTGGTGAAAATAATGGTCAGATGTGTGTGCTGACATCTATTCGTAGTGTACATATTCAGGAATTTAAGGTTTTTCTTAATGAGATAGCGCTGGTATTGGTTCCTTAAACTTTTTTAATTGCGATGTGATTTTGTGACTAGGCATTCTTCTACTGTAAGCAGAGTTGTTTCGACTTTTTCCTGCATTGCTTGAGATGTGTTTGAGAAGCATTGATTGTATTTCTCAAAGTATTTACCGTTTGTTCAACTCTTTTAATATGAAGCATCAATTTGATATTTTATTCTTTCATTCTTTTTTCAGATACACGATATCCACTAGCGAATTCATCTTTCGAATAAAATAAATAAAAAAACTAAAATTAAGCTATGGAAAGCCCACATCTGCTTTTTCATATTTCCGTATACACCTTGACACAACATCAATTAGTAAATTTAGTAAATTTTACCTTTATGGTCATCGGTTTCTTCTTATGCCACCATCAGGTAATCTAAACTATTGCTGATAGTTCAACCAAACAACCACTTATCAATTTTAAGGGTAAACCGTTTACAAGTTGGGCTGTTTTCTTTATTTCCTACATCTATACCAAATAGTTTAGCTAAACTTGCATCTTGAACTAGATGAACAGTTCAGCAAAGTTGAATGTACGCTAAATACAATCAAATGCAGACCGAAATACTGAATAATTTCCTAATCGACTTTAACAGAATAGCAGATGCTCAGAGTTAAATGGATAATACAATCCGCTTTAAAAAAATTAAGCTTTAAAATGCTAGCGGGTTGTACACATATATAAAACCAACTAATTCTCTTCGAAGGTATCTTCAACATTTGGACCGCACATGGCATCATTAATCGATCATTAATCGTTGCGTCGTTAATCGAAGGGTCGTTCAAATCAATTTTATCTAAGAGATGTCTACCCGTCACTATCGACTTTCTTTCAATTTTACTATCTGGACGGTATTCAACTCTTCGTTCCACCCAGCATCAAATGAAGAGATGATGATATTGTTTGGATTCAGCTAGTCATATGATGACGAAATATGCGGTTGTCAATCTAAACTGGCATATTATCAAAATTAGCTTCTTCGCAGTAACTACTAACCAGGTTAGAATATATTCTACTTCTATAGCTCTAGTGGCCCGTCAATAGTTGAATAGCATCTGCATTTTAATTTAAATATATAAAATATTAAACGTGTAATATAAGCTTCTTAAAGCAAATTTTATTCTGAGCGTCTCGACATGGTGCAACAAAAACTTGATTTGGCAGGAAATTATATTATAGAATACCCGAAACTTGAAAGCACTGTTTGCCTTCTTTTAATATTTTATAAAACAAATGAACCGAAGATATTTTCTTAAGATTTGGCAAACTAAATTTCGTTCTACAGTGAGATTTAAGTAATCTGCAAAACGAATGTAAAAAAAATTGTTAATATCTAAAAATTTGAAACCAAACATTTTATCACTGCCATTATGTAAATTCCCTACAGAGACTTAAGGCGTGTTTATAAATAAAATTAAAGAAAATACACAAAAAATTCAGTAACCGAAAGAAAAAACACAATTGAGAATGTGCAAGAACGATAGTAATTTTCTTCCAGTATTATAAATTTTTGGTGTACACATCAGGATCAGACAATACACAAAAATCATCACCAGCAAGATAAAATTTTATGTGTCTGGGTTATTTCGTTTTAATACAACCTTTCCAGTGTTATGCCATTCTTGTACATAGAAGTTAAAAAATTCCTTTGGTTTAAGATTTCGTTGTTTAAAGGACAACAAACGACATTTAGTTTTGATATGTGATGACATTGTCTTTTTCATCTCAATTTATTTTATTCATTGCTGCTGCTACTGCTGTTGGATAACCGTTTTCTTTAAGTCAATTTATATTGCATTTCTCGCATTTAAATGAAATTGTTGATACTGCAGGTTGAACTTTTTTTTTATGTGTTTGCCCTCTTACCGTGTGCTTGAACTAGGTTTATGTTTATTTATTTATATCTTTTAGAATCGCTTGCATATAAGATATTATGTAGAGAGATAAACAAACAACATAAAAATAATGCTGGTTTTGCTTTAATCTGGAAATGTTGTTCTGCACCAGAGAAGTGTTATATATATAAGCTTCGTGTGTATTTATAGTACTGAGCCTAAGTACGAGTATATAACGGTTATTTATATATATTATTACGTTTAAGTCGTACGGCATTACTTTCTATCCATTAATTTTTTTTGGATGCCACTACCTGGTTTTCGTGTATTGCATATATTTTTTATTTTCAGGTCGAGAGATGTGATTTTGAACATTAATTTCAATATCAAAAATAAAAATCTGGTGCCAAGTAAAAAATGTTCACGTAGAAATTCAATAAATCTTACTTCAATTCATTTGACAATCTTATTTCGTTGGAATATCGAAAGTTTAGGTAGCGACGTAGAGTGTAGCAACGAAAGGTAAAAAATTTGACAGAAAGCAAAAAATAATCTTATTTGTATTTCTTTGGAATAATTTCCATTTCAACTCGATTTTGAATTTTTTTTTTATTTTGCGCTTTTTATGTTGATCTTTTAAAGGTACAACATAAATAGAAATATCAGGATTTATCTCCTCATATATATATATATATATATATATATATATATATATATATATATATATATATATATATATATATATATATATATATATATATATTTTAATGTCATTGATGATAATGGAATTATTTTTATTGAAAATATGCGGTAGAAGTTTTATATGAGTACACAACGACGAGGGAAAATTGGTTTTCCGTATTTCGAAGCAAAAAAATACTTTTTCTGGGAATTGAATATTTAAACTTGACCTGATTATAATATTTTCGTTAAACATTTACTGTATTGGATAAATAATTGTTGACTTCTTTGTTTTAGTCTGCAATACAATAATTAATTAATTTGCCGTTTTAATCAATTTCTTTATGTAATGTAAAGCAATACCTACATCTGATTGGATTTCGGATTCCAAATCAACCTACTCACAGTTTCTTATATACACGAGTAATTATTTCACCGTAATATTGGCTTAACAAATAGCCAATGCCTTTCGTATACGATATTTCTTATAACTTTTATAATATTTTTATTTTATATGTTGATACATGTCCATATATCCGTCTTTGTTGTATTTTGCTTTTGTTAAATTTATTTAATTACAACTCATATACAAAATTGTTCCACAGATGAAAATATATATGTTTAGTTATCATACATGATTCTTTGAAGTGCGCGCACTCCTTGTTTAACATTTTGTACTTGACACGTGTGGTAAGCCCAAGGGTGTTTTTTATTATTACTGGTTTTTTGTGCTAAGCAATGATATATGTTTTTCCGAGAGATTTTTGTAAGAATATTTTTTTGATTAATCAATTTCAGAATAACATGTTATTCAGAGTAACAGCGCGAATTATTAATTGTTTGAAACACCTGTTTTCCGAAAGCTCGAAACCCATTTTCTTTATTTGTGCGTGGTATGTAACCGTGGATTTTCAAAATTCATCTAATCTTCTAATCAACAGTGTCAGTCAGTATTACAGCTGATGAATTCCTACAAATTTGCTTTTATGCAAATAAGTAACACGGTTCTACTTGCTTTTGTTTCTCTACTTGATTATGTTTACATTATTTATATTTAAAATGCAATGAACGTGACGCAATTGATCGTTTTTATAATGTGTTTTCGGTTGTAATTAACACATTGATGGATTGATTGATTGGACCGTAGAACCAAGTACTGGAAAGGAAAGATTTTTTTTTGGGGGCGAAACGATCCGGGTTCTGACTTCTCCAAATCAGCAACCTGGGAAAAATATTATTATTTCACGTGCATCTGGAAATTTCCTGAAATTCTGCATTAATGCTTTTCGTTTTATAGACACCTAGGTAAAGTCAATAGTTAGTAATACAATTCTAGTCTACATAATCAGCAATTAATATTTCAAAGAAATATTATTATTTCTCAAGCATTCATAGATTTCCTGAAATTTAATTCTAAATTAATATTTTCCGGCTTCCTAAATAATATAAACATTTATTAATTTAATCCTCTGCAACTCCACAACTTACAATAGTTATTTGAATTACATTAAAAATTACTCTAAAATCCATTAGTATTTAACCCTTGAATAGGGCAACCCACAAAATAACCAAAACAAAAAAAATCTTTCAAAAAGTTGCAAAATATAAGTGAGGCATCCCAAAGACAATGATTCCTGGAAAATTATTAATGTTATTCAATGCCAGATTAACTACCGGATTGAATATTTCACATAAATTTAGCTTATTTCGCAAAAAATGCATTACCAATTTGATCACCAAAAAATATGTGATTAATTACCAAGAATAATTGTACTGCATAGGACATATTTATGCCATGCTCAATGGAACTTACCATACCTCAACCAATCACCGTCAAACTGGAATTTACGGTGATTGGTTGAGGAATGGCAAATAATTGAATTGGCACTCTAACATAATGCTCAATGAAACTAGGCCAACCGCTAATTCTCCAATTTAGTTTGTAGAGCTGGGCTAGGATTCTAATAGACTAAGGTCAACTTGTATTGGGATTTTAACGCGTCTTTTTGATGAAGTTCTACAATTCGACCATTGTGAATGAAACCCGGGCATATCCCAACCAACTATTGTCAAATCATGTAAGCAGAACCGGGTGGGGATTTAAAAATGGATTTTAGAGAATTTCTGAAATTTGATTTCAGAAACGACTATATCCAGATAATTCCAGATAGAATTTTTCTACAAACCTCCTCTGTAGTAAATACCTCAACGACTCCGGCGGTATATGCCAAGTACTAGTGAATCGCCTATGAGTCGAGATTCTAACGACTTTCTCCATAAACATCAATTTTAAATTTCGGGCTGAAAGTTCTTGCTAGACTGATAGTGGTCAATCACTTAATGCTTATTAAGTTCAAAGCATTGTCGTTTTCAGGTTAGGTTTGGGCTGTCTAGGTTTTCCAACAGTTGAAGAGATAATTTAAAAATACTTTAAAGTTATGTTTATAATATCGGGCTGAATGCTCTAAATATCATTACAGATTATCATGTTACATTTTACTGTCGCGACAGTTCTATTTTTCTGGCTGAGATATAAAATATTCTTGATAGTTATAGTTTAGTATTGCTAACGGGCTTTTCAACTGAATATTGGGCTAGCTTCATATACATAAATGAAGAGCCTGACTATGCCACCATGCATAGTAATATATCTTGAAAATACATAAAAGTAATTTTAAAATTTCGGGTCGAAGAATGTTCTAAATGTCATGACATTCTATCATGATACTGTTTACTGTCACGATAGTGACATTTTTTCCGGCTGGGATATTAAACTCTCACGATAGTAATAGTTTAGTGTTGTCATCGCGTTTTTTCGGGCTAGCTTCATATACAGCTTATTTATTACGATGGAATATTTCTATCGACCCTGAAAGTGTACAATTTTGATATTTTCTTTTTTTCTGCGTCTTTCAACTGTCACATTCAATTTACAATTACGGAAGTTCGAATATCGTGTATCGTGGAAGTTTAAATATTGTTATTAAATGTACTAAAGATGTTAAAAATGTACACACTGAGATCAAAAAATATAATGTGTGCGGTTGTGATGAAACATATACAGATTTTTGAAACTAGTCCGTGTTCAAGTTTTCATTGATCCTGCCGTAGATAACACCTATTCAGAAGCAGTCTATCTTTTTTAACCTTGAATATTTTTAACTGACAAAACTACTTTAGAGCAAGGTCCATGTTTTTCTTTCTATTGAAATAACCATCGAAGCCAATTGTTGTAGTTTCGATATTGTAGGAATTGTGTTTTGTAACTCTGATCTCTCTCGATGCATCAAATGTGCTCGAATTCTAATAATTTCAGCGTCATTTCACCCAATTAGTCGAATATAAATTTATGACTCCTTCAGCAATGATTAATGTTGCCTAATTTTTGTTTAGTTCCGTAAATTCAAGCTGTTTCAGCCGTTGAGAACATTAACTAGAATTTCATGAAAATATTGCACTCCGAGATGTGGAACCATATTCTAAAAGTTGCTTGAGGGAGAATTTTTTAACGTTTTGAAATGATTTTACTTTGGTTATAACTCGTACAAATTGGAATTCAATTGTAAAATATACTGAACCTTTTAAACAATATTTAAACAAGGAATTAAAAGTGTAGTTCCGTATCATCATGTTCTATAGTTTTTCCCCTCAGAATTGACTCTTACAAACAATTTGTGATCGGTAAAGCCATTCTAAAGATCGTCAGTCTAGTCATATCCATTTTTTCAGATTTTATAGAGGCAATCCTTTATGGCAGGGTGTATGCGTTTTCTCAGTTCATTTTTGTGTTCATAATTTTTCCTCATGGAATGTGTGGAATAACACATATGAAAATGACATTTTTGAGTCGCTTTCTAAGATTAAATTTTTATTGTTATTATTAATTAATAGACTTAATAATGAAAGAAATTTTATTTAGAAATTTTATACTTTCCGATAATGTTATGTGATATTTGACGTAATTGTTTGTGAATGATTGGATTAACGGATTTGGCAACAAAGTTTTCCAGGTTAACTTGGAACTTGACGTTTTAAGAATTGAGCTTATGCTCGTATCTTGAAATTTAATATGCACTCTGAAAGTTGAAAAATTATTTCATCATCAAATAAAACGACAATTTCTATTAAGTGAAATATAAACCTTGACGTTCATATTGCAGCAAGCGACATTTGCAGCAACCAAACTTACATGCACATTCTACAGTATTCTTTTAAACGTTTAGGATGCACGTGCTTCAATCGAATATGTAAAAATACAAGTTTATTAATCAAGGTTCTAGAAAACTACACATCCCAAATAACCAGTGAGTATAGAACCTCTTGGAATATAGAGATGTAAAATAATTTTAACCGGCCGAATCATATCCATGTCTCTTTGTCTTCTGTTATATCGTTTTGGATCAAATTGTACTTTTAAATGACTTTACTAGGTATGAAGAAGTTTAGTATACTACTATAAAAATTTGTTACCACAAAATTTTGTGGGATGTACCATACGCCATATCGATGAATTCAGAAAAACCATTTTCAATTTTCTCGAATTCCGATTTTTCTGAATTTTTGAACCTCACTACGGATAAGTAACCAGTGAAAAACAGCTCATAGCAGGTTTTGTTTTTTGCAAATATTTATAAACCTTTCATTTATAAAAAACGCGGCTGAGAATGTTACCGATGTCATTTGACAGATTAATTCCATAGGTACCATATAAATACATATATAGGTACATACATATAGATTGGAATTTTGGTATAAAATCTACGATGTCTCACCGGAAAAAATGCACCGGATCGGAAAATAAAACAAAAAAAAAATGTCTCAATGCAACCTTAATCGAAATTCATTGATTCAATTTTTTTATATGAAGTTTTGATTTCCGCCGCTGTAAATCCGGCGAGTTGTATATTTGACAAGAACTTCTTTTATTTAATCGAATCTATACATTTACAAATTCAAATTGGGAATAAACAATTTCAAATTGGGACTAAATATTTTATTCAACAAGTATTATAACAATTTTAAATTTGAGCAGGCTTTTGAAATCCCTAAACATGTCTTACATCAAGAAAGTTGAAGCAGATAATAGTTATAAGTATTTATTGAAAGTTATATTGAGGAAAATCATAGAATAACTTTAAAACAAGTGAGAGATACATTCCAAAATAATCATCAAATTTTTGTTTCTATGGAATGTTTGAGAAAACACTTAGATGGATTACTGTATACGTTGAAAGACATTCGAAGATAGCCAGAAAGAGCAAACATTGAAAGCAATAAAATAAAACGATGCGATTACGTTCACAAACTTTTAGAACATCAATCAAACAATACACCCATACTCTGCATGGATGAAACTAATTTCATTTTATATATATCGAGAACCAAAGGTCGTTCCACAAAAAAAAACTCGTTGCACTCCACGTAATTGGATGTATAGGTAATATGGGTTTGATTCATCATGAAATTAGAAGAGGAGCATTTAAAAAACCCCGAGAAGCAAAGAATTCATACGTCTTCGGAATGCTCAAAATGTCTATAGAACTTCAATCGTAATGGTGGTTGATAATGCACCATGTCATGCTGCCATTGAGGAAGTATTCCTAGAAGAAGAATTTGTTAATAATCACCTACTAAGACTCGCACCATATAGTCCAATGTTAAATGCAATTGAATATGTTTAGTCAAACTTAAAATCTGGAGTCAAAAGCGATTTAGCTATCCAATAACCGCAAATCCTAGTTGATGAAGGTAGATCAAATTTAACACAAACAGAGTTGCGCTAACTACGGCTAGAACATATAATTCGCGAAAACATAACTATGAAGATTACTAATTGTAACCGGCACGTCGCTCATATTCAAAAATGTATACCGGACGCGATAAATATGAATGATACGACTTTTAAATTCAAAATTTTATCAATCAATTTTTAATAAATATATTTTAAATTAACTGGAATAAATTATTTATTTTTTATTCCCGTTTTGCACTTGTTTAGTCCCAATTTGAAATTGTTTGATTTGTATTTGTATTGTTTTATTATAAAGACAATTATAATTTACGCATTTTATTAACTTTAGTATTATAGTTTAAAAAATGAACTGAAATTAGATCAAATTATCTAATCTATGAAAAATATCA
This sequence comes from Nephrotoma guestfalica, assembly GCA_963691935.1. NCBI lineage: Eukaryota > Metazoa > Arthropoda > Insecta > Diptera > Tipulidae > Nephrotoma > Nephrotoma guestfalica. Next base: position 305,401,683 of record OY829913.1, on the reverse strand, counting down.
GTCAAAAGTTTAGTTGCTCCACCACAGTTCTATATTTATACGCAGGTTAAATTTTTCCATAAATATATATATTGTAAGTAGTTAGGTAAGTTGTAAGCTGTTTAAATTTTAAATTGATTGAATAATTGATTAGAATGTACGGCCAAGACTAAGCAGGGATCCTGGATACGCCGGGCCTACCGTACACCCCTTTTACATATAACAAGATGGAGGAATAGGAAAGGTTATTAGATATGATAGACTTGATCCGGTTACAGACACCTAAGTAGTCAATACTTAGTAAAGCACAAGACGACACAATAATTTTTGTTTTCTGGATATAAATAATCAGCAATCAAGATCCCAAAAAATTTTTAATTGGTAAATTTCCTGAAATAAAACTTCATTATAATGTGTGATTTACCATTTCCTCCACCCCAAAAAACATACATATATACACTTACATATATACACATACCCACACACATTTAGGCCCTTTATTTTTCGAATGATGATTTATCCAATTTTAAGATTAATTGAACTGATGTACCCTCAATTAATCAGTTTAGTATTTTCTATTGTTTGGTTACAAAGCCATCTTTTGGGCTTCGATAAAACCAAGTATCGCCTTGCTAGTGTCGTCCAAGCTATTAGGAAAATTAGCAATAATGACAAAGGGGTCAATTCTTTATCCTCAGTGACAACTTTTAAACTTGGGGCTGGCCATAGCTTAACTTTACTAATAATTTTTCTTAATCAAGTGAGTGTTGATTGGTTTGCGCAGGTAAGAACCATCCACCCAGCTCTGAATAATTGGCCAAGGAATTTTGGTTTTATACCAGCTCCCTTAAATTCAACAATTTTTCAAAATACCTTCTAGTACCAATCGTTGTTCGTTCTTTGTTGTGACCAGCGGTTTCGACGCTTTGACGGCAACACGTATAATTGAAGCTGTATTATCGCCATCATCAGATACCTCGCGAGGATTTACACGACCAACGCAAGTGGAATTAAAATGTACGGCCAATTTACGAGCTTCCTCGAATGAATGGCCTTGTTTTCACTTAACTGAGCACGATTTTCAGACTTTTTTGTGGCTTGATCGTCAGTCTATTTTTCTTGAGTTACTTTTTCAGTAGAAGTGGTGGTCTTTTCAGAAGTTGTAGCCTTTTGAACTGCATCGCCTTGTGAATTAGTATCTTTTGTTGCACCAGCTTCAGCTACTGATGCATTTGTAGGTGCATCAGCCTGTTATGATGATGTTAGAGAAGCATCACTCTCATTTGTTTTGTTTGTTTATTTATTTTTAGATTCCATGTTTATTCCCACGAGTAGTACGAGAAATAACGGTCGCCTATGACAGAACTCTGCATTATCATAGGAAGGCTACGATTTAAAACCGAATGTCGCCTTATTCAGAGTTGGCATACCAAAGTCTAAGCTTCACCTTAGCGATGCAGCTATCGGCGTATGCAGTGCCATCTTAGCATGAGTGACTGAAGCAGCTAGATACAATCTATCACAAAAAATAATTGCTTTCAATTGGAAGTTAACCCCTCAGCCTTACCCAGAGCCCCTTCTGTAGTCCAAAGGTTAACAGGGTTCAGTACGAGAAGGCGGGGTTGTGAATAATAGAGGCTATAACGTACCCAATATAATTAAGTAGCGTTATATGAACGCGTCACTTTCACTTTGAACCCCCAAAGCAGTTTAAATTTTAAATGTATTTAATTTAAATGTAAATTATTTCTTTTAAAATAAAAGGGTTACTTCTTGAAATTTTGAAATGTGGGGGTGGCAAATTCGTAACATAGTACAGAAAGTTGGATTAAGTGTGGAATAATTTCACAGTAGCAGACATATTTCATTCCATCAAACTTTAAAATTTTCCAAATAACAGAAAAATTTTGATGGTTTGAACTGTAAATTGATCAGACAATAGAATATACATCTAAACCGACATTGATAAAAAATACGTAAACTAAAATTCCAGAATTTTTTGTAAAAAGGATAGATTGTACCTGATTTTTTATAGATAGCTACATATACGTACATATTGCGAGGTAGCCAGAACAACATTTTCCATCTAATATTCCGGAATAAATATACAGAGATAAAGAAGCAAACAAGCAAAATATGTTACCTATATGTTCGATAATCAATATATTATAAACCTGAGCATTGTAACCGATAAATTTCCTTCCATTTCCATTTAGAAAATTTTAATTTTCTGGATTTTTTTGGCAACTTTTAAACTCTCTCTCTAAATGATGGAATAATAAAAATTTTCCTATTTGTTATTTAAAAAATAAATAAATGGTTTTTCTTGCAAATACTATACGTTTTCTTGTTGCAAAACATGGGAAAATTGCATCTAAACTATACTCGTATATAAGAAAATAAATTTTCAAAATGAAAAAATTAAATAATTCAAAAAAGGAGGAAGAAAATGAAAAATCCTTTTGCTTACATCCTTTTAGTTTTCTGGTATAAGTTTTAGTTCGTCTTCATTTTTCCTATTCTGCTTATATCTTCTTATTGAACTTGTACGTATGTATGTTTGAATATATAGGAAAAGCTATAACTTTGAAATTTTGAAACGATTTTTTTTAGATAAATAATATAATTTATTGATAGATACTTTGTAAAGAATAAAAAGTAAAAAAAACGTTCTTTTCACATATATTCCATCTTCTTTTCATGAAAAAGCAAAAATATTTCGGTACTCTATCCTTGGTTTTTGTTTTGAATGGGAATTTTCTTTTCGAAAAATATTTAGAATTAGGTACAATATATTTACCAAAAAAATGGTTTATTGATTTTGAAATTCTGTAGCATCTACGATGCGGTGAGAACTACCGAATATTCAGAACCAGAAAGTTGTTATAACATTTAATGGAATCAGAACTTTTATCTTCAATTAGTAATATTTTATTTATTGAATTGGGCTGCTTATAATATTGAATACACGGTAGCGGCAGAATAGTCAGACAACCGTTACCAATTGCATTTAATTAAAATTTCATAAGACGGTGTAACAAAAAGTAGTAAATGGGTATCAAGTCGCGATTGTTTATACAAATTACAGTAAATGTATAGAGTGCCCGCGTCTGACGGTGTTATAGTGAAGTGGATGAAAGAGTATACAATTCTGAGTAAAAAAAACGAACGGGGTTCAAGATCTACCTGAACCGCAAATGTTTGATAAAACATAAGACCAAAAATTAAAAATCACGTATGTTATCGCTAATTATATGAAATCGATGGTTATCCAAACTCTCCAGTTCGTTGCGTAGTTCATGCATTTTGGGAGTGTGATTTTGGAGGCGATGGAAAACTTTGAAATTGTTCTTAGCGATATATGCATATTTTATGTTATTAATACGTATGTGATTATATCCCCGTTATAGATACACACTCAGAAATTTTGCGGCGTCTTTCGATGTAACCTTTGCATCTCGGCTTATTCGAAGGAATCGTGTATCACATTTTGGTACGAAGCTTGCATCGAATCTATTTGCGATGCAGTTACGTTTAAAACTAGTGCAATAATTATATCAAAATAAAATTTCAATATAATCCAAGGTTAACTAGTTTAGCGAATTTAAAATAATTCGCTAAGATATTGTGTTGATACTTTGTATGTAAGGTCAACGTATTTTCCGTAGATTTTTACTATTTTAGTATGGTCAGCAGTACAGTTTGGCGAGACATCGGAATTTTTAATTAGAGATTTTAAAACATGGTAAAGTATTAAATATAATTCAACAGGTTGTTTTGATAATAAAACACGTAGATTTTAAATTTAAATCTTATACTCAACTCAACTCACTTTATGATGTAACTTGTATCGTAACAGTTTCAATGTACACCAGCTTCACAATTAGTCTTACGATGCATTAATTTGATTTAAATGTAATTGGTCACATATTTTGATGCAGTCTATAACGCTTTTGTTATGATGCAAAACTTACTTCGAAAAACGATGAACTTTTGTGCTGGAATCATATTCGTAATTATTTGCGTTGCATATCAAATTTTTTTTTCGAGTGTGTAGACGCGGCTTATGGTATGAGAAGTAGGTCGTATAGTTTGTGCTCTTGAGTTGGGAAAGATGCTTGGTGAAAATGTGATCTTAAGCGGTTACACCAAGTGTAGTAGATTGAGCCGGATCGTTGTGCATTTGTAATTCAAGATCTTCTTTCATAAATTCGATAAACCATTCGTTATTCTTACCAGGACGTGTATCTAAATTGAAGTCTGTGTTTAACAATATTGGTATCTCGTGAAGTTTCTGTTGTTTCTTGATTTCAAAAGTGTTAGCTGCTTTAACTGTGTATGTCCCCAGAAATTGCAGTAAGAATAATTTCAAGCCATCGGAACTGGTTTCGGGAGAGATGTATACGGACACCAGTAAACTTGTGATATCGTTGATTCTAAGTTCGGCAGCGCATATGTATCCTTTGCTGCAGGCAGTTCTCGTGTACGATGACATTGATAGTTTGACCTGCGAAACTCGTGTTTTATGGCATATGTAAGGGTATCATTTCTATCGATGGCTACGCCGCCTGCTCTGATGTCCTCTCGTTTCTGGTGACTTACCAAATTGTAGTTGTGAGGAATAATATCATTTGCCTCGTCCATCGAAGGTTCAGAGACAGCTAATATATTTGCTCTTTTAATAATATCATTGACTTGAAAATCGAGAACCCGTGTCGCTAAACTTTGAACATTGAGACTGAGTAAACGCAGTTGCATGATTGGTAGGTCACGAAGAAAATCAAGTATGTTATTCCCAATTACGCGACGTCGATGCTTATCCAAATGCTGCAGTTCGTTGCGGAGTTCGTGCACTTTTTTAGATTTTTGATTTTCTATTTTCTTGAATTAAATCGGTAAATAAAAACCATGTGAAAAATTATAAAATTATTCGCTAATTCAATCTGTGTTTATTTTGTTTATATCCCCGAAGTATTCGCTTTATTTTTGCAGTTTGTTTACTGCCAATCGATGAGAAGAATACATCTTTTTAAAAATTGTCTAGATCTTTGGATTTCACCAGGAAGTGAAAACCCACTAGATATCAACTTAGTAGCATTTTTTGTATTTTTTAAGGTTGGTTCCTTGAGGATGTCCCTAAAACACTTAATTATTACATTCGTAAGTAATCCATTCATAGACGTTTCCAAGGCGTTAAAACATAGAATTTTTACAGTATTGAATTTTTATAACCGAAAATAAGACAGTTTCAATATAATTATAGTAAAACCAATACATCTATCCAAATAGGTTACCGCAACATTTTCATAAAATTCAAAAGTTTCAAGGATCGCGATCAAAAGCAATTTTCAGGTTTTGATACCGAGGTATCAAATAGGTATTAAGTCCAATTTGAAATTAAATTTGGTGTAAGACCCGTTAGGCGAGTCTAAACAAATTTCTTTCATTTTCTCAACTTTAAATTAGCAATTGAATAAATGTCTCGCCCAATCTGAATTAATTGGCCGTTAAACCATTAGGCGAGATCAAAAGATTACCACCACCTAAGCTTGTTCATCCCGAATAGGATCCAAATTACCTCTTTTATAGGTTAGATCGTGTAACGCTAACCAATGCAATTTCACCTTCGTCCTCGTATACCGACGCCATTCAAAGTTGCAGCTATCCTCTTTGGTCTATTCCATTTCTACTTCATCTCAAATGATATTTTCTTCTTTGAAAACAGACAAAGCGCCTGTTGCCACCACCCTCTTTGATCTGCATTTCATAAGTGATCTTTTCCGCCTTCGTTTGTTCCTCTCGAATTTTAGCGGCATAGGATTCAGCCCGTTCCACTTATTATCACTATTATTATCGCTCCTCCAAATTCCTGGCCGTTTGTGCATATTGTGCTTACCTTCCATATGTCACCTTCATACCGATCGTTTTCCATACGGCTTTTGTCCTTCACTGCTCTCCGCCAGTTTCTTTAAAACCAGCTTGAAATATATGTTCCACATATTTTTCTACTGGCGGCATTCGCCTATATTTAAAAGCACTGTTGACCACTATAGTGAAGTTTCCGATAAACTAAACCCACACTTTCAAAAAAAAACTTGTTTTGTAAAACGAATTAAAATGCCAACCAAAATAAGTTCACAATGGCAAGCTAATTTAACCACAACAATGAGCCATCACCTTTCAATATATTTTCTAGAAACCAACATATTTATGCGGTGGGGCAGTCATAGATTTTTTTAATTGTAAAATGTTGCTATAGTAAAAAGTGAGTGGCGGTTCGATGGCCAAGAGAGATGCCTACGCTTACCGGTATATATCGAGTAAAAGTTCCTGATCAAAGATGCGTGTATTAGGTGGGTCTGCACTGATAGTTAATAAATAAACGCTATTTTCAGTTATTTAGGCCGTAGGGGTTTTAAAACTCAAGGGATTGGGAGTGAGACCGATAGTAATTTTGCTGAATTACTGTTCTTTTATTAGAATTATTAGAAATAATTCTTAATTCTAATTTTAAAATTGAAAAACACCTATGACTGCCCCACCGCATAAATATGTTGGTTTCTACAAAACATTAAGAATTACCTAATTAACATGATCCCATATACCATTAAGCGTAGACATCTCTACGATGCCTTGCGGTTGGCCATCGAACCGCCACTACACTTTTTACAACAGCAAAATTTTAAAAATAAGAAAAATCTATGACTGCCCCACCGCATAAATATGTTGGCTTCTAGAAAACATTAAGAATTGCCTAATTAACATGATCCCATATATCGTTAACCGTAGACATCTCTACGATACCTTGCCATTAACTATTGATCCTTACTACACAAGAATAGTGTAGGCACAATTTAATCAGGATATTTGTGTATATACACTTTTAAGCTTTTGTAAGGTTTTATGTCAATTTGTCGGAAACTTCACACTACCATGTTGATCCTACGTGTTGATTATGCATGATCCCTTGTCGATGTTTGCAGCTTCTGCACAAATCCCCCTCCGACCATGGGCCGCGGTAATACACACAGTGCTCGGCCCGATAATCTTCTTGTGAATTGCCAAGCGTCTGTCACCGCTTCCGATCACCCTTGCTGCCCTAGAAATCACAATTAGTGGACGATCTGCAATTTTTCCTCTCATTTACCGGTTTCTTCTAAAAATACATTTCAGAATTCTATCGAACGGAACTTCATCCGATCCAAAATTCATTCAATTTATGTCTGCCTATGCCGTCTACACGAAGCTGCTACAATTGCTCTTCGGCATCATCAGAGAGCATCGCCGTGCCTGCAACATCTTTCTGATTCGTGCTTACCGACATTATCCATGCGTTGCTTCCAGCATCAGCATTATTACTTTCAAGTTTGCTGCACCTTAATCGACAAAATCTGCCTTATCTTGTCATCCGCCGTCAACCCCATTTGAAGACTAACTCTGCTGGTTCATGTTAACTAATAATGGTTCTTTCCGACCAATGGTACTCACTCCATGATCTTCATCATCCGTTCTATCTTACTACCAACAGTCATTTCTAACGTGTGTTTCTCACCAGTAAGTAAATGCTCGACCTTCTGCTCCGTATTGGCTACAGTGTAATTTTGTTTGTCAAATATTATGTCTACCATTTGATACAGTTTCTTCTCGATGTTTTGGTTGGCTTTTTTGGTTTCTTTAATTTCTTGTGTTATTTCTCGAATCAAGTCTTGTATATCATTTGTTGCGCCTCTTTACTTTGTTGATCAAATTTTTGAACTATTTGTTGACCGAATTTTTGAGTTTGTCGAGAAAATGTTTGATTCATTTGTTTAAACTTTTAGTTATAACTGCGTCATATTATAAGTTCCAGGTGACCCGAGAGCTGAATCCGCCATCTCACATTTATCATCTAGTTTGTCCTCTATTACCTCTTCGAATTCATAATTATCCGAATTCTTGTTTTTCCATAGCCTCAAATAGTTGCAATATTATTTAATTTTTGCAACCTCCTTAATCTTCTAATATTCACAATCCCATCGCTGTCACCAATTCATACGAATTAGCCCTGTGAGATCCGGTTCTTATCACTGGATTATAAATACTAATTTTCGCAACTCACACCGCTTCTGGAATGTTCCCGATCTATCGGAAATAGTATTTGAACAATTTCCAAATATTTACAACTACTGGAATATTTTCGAGAATACCAGAAATGTTTTGACAATGATTATGCCAAAATCCACTACCACTAGAACACCGCAACAAATAATTTCCACAATTATTTTTAAACCACACTTTCCACTTCCACTCTCCACACCATGATTATTTTTCTGCTACTCACTTTCGATTTTAATATTTTGTGTATACCAAATCTTCCAAATGACTCACCCATTATGTTCGTTGCACCCGTATTTATACCGATCGAACGCTCTCGACGCACCTGAATTTATACAGAAGTAATATTCTTGACGATTTTGTTCTAGACTACTTCATCAATCCAATAGGCGAGATCTCAAATCCATGAAGGCTATTTCATAGGATAGTTCGAGATTTCTGGACGCATTCGTCAAATAAATGATTACATAATTGAATTACAATAAAGTAATAAGAAGCCATGCAAACAGCCAGGATTAAAGATTGATGACAATGTCTTGATAAAGAACAATATCCCAGCACCCAGAAATTGGCTAGCTTAGGAAAAACGAATCAGAAATTGAGTCTAGAAAAATCTTACCTACTCTGTCACAAAGTTCATTCATCAACCGGGTCTTTATTTGAGCCAACCAGCCAACAATAGAAGATAGTCGTATAGTTCAGTCTCACACCAAATTACTCTGATTTATCATAATACAGAACTTTGGCGAAAAACATAGAACAGCTGTGCAACTGTAGAAATGCGTCAAATGTACCCTGTGATCGTAATCAACTCATTTACTCATACCTATTCGAAATTCTTGACTTGAAGGCAAATATGTAAAGGTGTTCTTAACATTCTAAGCAGTTTGGCGAGTGACTTGTTTCATATCTTTGATGAACGTGATGCACAGCACTATGATGAAGAAATAAAGCGGTTCAAGCACATCTGTTAATTCTAAATAAAAATCATACAACGATGGCTGATTCTAGAGCATACTAAAAATAAATTTTCAAACACAAGACATTAATAATTATCAAAAATTATTATCTTCATTTCATGCGGCTCTTATTTTACTGAATTTCAAAGATACGCAACAAAAACTAATTATTTTTTGTTGCGTTGGCCATGCAGTGGAAGATTATTTGCACTACATTTGAAATTGGCATTGAAACTTGCAATCATCTACAATGCAAGGTGCTGCGAGTTGTTAAACATAAAAAACTCCCTACAATCGAAGACATCGTCATTCAATCATCAATATGAACTACCTGGTAACTTCCATGCATCGATGATGAATACTCGTGATGATGTTAAAGGACGAGTTTATTATTGAAAATACAGCAACTTCGACTTATTTGTTGCCCACGTGTTACGTTACATACATCCTATTCATTTCACATGCAACAACCATATTTATGTGAACTAAATTTATTAGCATCACTACAACCATCCAACTGCCATATTGTAAAAGGAGTACCGGGAAATCCACAAGTTAGGCAAGTTCAAAAGCAACAAGTGGATTTTCTTTCTCAATTGGACAAGAACAGCAGGCAAGTATAGCTTGTGATGAGGACTTTATAGCAGTGCAATTGCACAACAAAATACCAGGTCATAACAATTCTGCCAAATAAAATGGCCAAATTATAAGACTACGATAAAAACGAAAAGTTTCCAGAGAAAATGTTTCGACCTGGTTTCTCGAACGGGGCCACGCTGCCTGCATAAAAGCTACTTCAAACACTGAAGCTAAAGTAATCCAAGGCTCACGCTCCGCACACTTTTAGGAAAATTCCCAACCGTGTGTCAAGCGAAAATTCTCACAATAGCGGGCCGTACACATGATGATACATTCATATGTGCAGACTGCTATATCTGAGAACCGACTGACATAGAGCCAATAAAATAATACACCTTAATGTGGTTCCCCGGTCATTCTAACGTTCTATGAATCAAGGCAACCAATAGTTGCTCGAATGTAAAGAAGTTTTATCGAAGTATATTTGAAAACTTCGTTTGGGATGAGATTAACTAAGAAGCTTCTTAGTTACTAGTATACAACAATGAACACGCAGTTGATCGGCCACTCATTGAGAGATAATGAGCTTTTAGATTTAACCCTATATTATTCGATGGCCCAAAACCAATCCTTATATTTTACCTGAAAAACCTAACTTGGATAAAGCAGTGTACAAGCACCCTTTAAGTCAACCTTAGAAGAAAGGAAAAAGTGACACTTAGATGGTTTCCCGATGGGGGAGACATACTAAGTCAGTTAGCTACTGACTTAAATTACGCAAAGAAACCCATTATAAAGGAGTTAAGAAATTAAGCCATTTGCCAAACTGTTCTGTAAGACAAATAATTTTCATTCAAGAGTCTAGATTTTTCCAAATTTTTTAACATTTCTGATGTCCTTTAGAATTACTTTCTTAAGTATTTATAAATTTTATAATTCTCGTAACGCGGCGCTTGCATTTTAGAACGAAAAGTTCGATTTTTACGCTTGCGAAGCGCTTTATTTTTAAATTAACACAACAATAGCTACTCCTTCAATTATTCGTCTCATTCAAAGTGTAATTAATAAAACAATTAAATCGTTTTGTTTTTGTTAAAAAAAAATAAAGAATTTTTCGAGTTTTCACAAATACGAAATGAAAACACATTTTCTTTTGTTGCTTTCGATGAGCTTTAGCATAGCGAAACGAAACGAACAACAATAATGTAGCTTGCTTGTATATAAAACACCATTTCAAGTTTTTCGTAATTACAACATAAATTGGTTTTTAGTTGTAAATTTTTTTTCTTGTCTTTTACTTTTATCTTCATTGTTATAATTCGTATTGTCCTGGCTGTGTTGTTTTTTTGTCTGTTTCTTCTTCCAAAGCTTATTGTATTTCATTTCAAGTTTAAGATTGAATTAAAAAGCACAACAACGACAAAAGCTTAAAAGAGGTCTCGTACAACTTTTTCTTCTCTCAGTATTTTTTGTGTCTTCATTTTTGTAGCTCGCCTGTGTGTTATTTTTATTGCTTTCATTTAATTTCGGAAACAATTAAAATCACAATGAATCGAGGTCAATTGTGTACATGTGCTTTGATCTGGAAAAAAGTTTAACGGTATATGGAATGTTTTGTGTTTGGTCACACGATATGTACGTGTAGGTATTATTACTCGTATACAATGGGCGGTATCAGCACACGACGATTTAAGTATTTGGTGATGGTTTGTGTACCAGCAAACCTACGTCGATGAATTTGTTTGTAGGTAAGGAAGGTATAAGTGGCATGAAAATTGTTTAATTATTAATTACGTAATTTAGGTGAGATACATTTTGTAAAGCAGCTGTTTTAATTTTTGTTCCCGGTGTATACATTTTATGAATTAATAATTAAAATAAGAAAATTCTTGTTTTAAATAAAAACGAAAAACCTTTTTAAAAATTAATATTATGAAAAAAAAAAATAAACAAAATTATTTTAAAAGAACCATCATCATTATGTGGAGAGCAAGAAAATGAAAAACATTTTTCTGTTTGTTTTCATTTTGTAATTAGTAATTTTCTACTCCATTTCATCTCAATTACATAATTTTTTATTTAGAGCGAAACACAACAAAAAAATATTTAAAAGCTTTATATTTAAAGAAAATTTTTTGTGCTATAAAATAAGATTTTTAATGTTTTTTTGGTTATGATTTTCATAAAGTATTATAATTTATATAAATTCTAGTCACTTCTTGGATATTTATATATAAATACACTGTACCAGCGTTACAAAAAAATCTGTTCCTTAACAAGTAAAACGAGATGAATGAAATAAATTTAATTTTTTATGTTATGCTTGCTCTTTAGCTAGATGCAATGTACTCGTACAGGATAATCTTAATATGACGTCGAAGAACATATGGATGTACAAAGAAAAATGTAATTTCCTTACCTCTCATTCAAAATGTAAAAAAAAATTGTACACCCTTGGATGGTTCTGAATTCTGAATAAACAGAGAATAATGGTAAAATTATTTTAAATAAAACCAAAGTTAAAAGTTTCTTATGTGTATAATATGCGGAGTATTTAAAAAAAATGAGACGAAGACTACCAAACCGTATAAGAATGAGTTAAACTTTTTTTTTGTATTATTAAAATAAGAAGAGGAAAGTTTATTTTATGTATGGTTTTTTAAACATATTTTGAATAAAATAAAAGCAGCATAAAACAAAATTCTGCATGTACTCGTATAATAATAATAGAGAACAAAAAAAGCGGAAGCATATGTTGATTTTTTGCGCTCTGATTCATGTACTATTTCGAGAAAAATGCTTACCTTATATGGTTTTTTTAATCAAGTCGAACGCCATGATACTATTTTAAACTGTTATATTTAAATAAGTTTTTGTATTTTCATAAGTGGGTGAAATTCTTATGCGGGAACCTGTGCAAGAATAACATTGTTAGCATGTTAAATACGGTGTAAGACGATTCCTTTAAAACAATGGCTATGATCCTCTGAGTCGAGCATGATAAGGTATTCCAAAATTATGTAAACATATTTTTGTGAAGGGTTTATCATTCAGTCTAGTGCATTTCGCTTTCGTATAGAAAATCGCTATGCAAATGTTTTGTGCAATTTGTGTAACAAATATAGTCTTGATTTGTCTTTTTTTATATTTATTTGGCTCTAGCTCCAAATTTGGTGCCATTTGACCCAATTTCAAATTACAATTTTTTACAATTTTTACAATTTTTTATTTTTTATTTTTAAATTTTTCAATCATTCACCTTTCACTCATCGATCCCCTTGTATACTTCTATCTGATTCATTTTAATAAAATCATATACATTCTTATACACGTTCATTCCCATTCGTAATAATTCTGGCAAATTCCTGGCACTCAAGAGAACATTGAACATTTGTCTGCTCTGATTAAATGCAGAGCATTTTGAAATCAAATGTTCGATGTCCTCCACAACCAAGCAGCTGTCACATAATTCACACTCAATCAAATTGCGTTTCTTCAAGCATTCTTTCCAATTTCCATGATTCAGTTTCACTCGTTCCATTGTTCTTGTCATTCTAGTATCTCCCTTGAGTACCTTAAAGACAGGTTTACTCAACTAACCAACTCAACGTATTTCTTACCTTTCACCTGACATTTTTCAACAAACTCTCTCTCCCATTTTCTCCACAGATTCACCTGAAACATGCGAAGTACATGTCTTTTATCCATGAATTCATATTCATTTACCTCCTCAACCAAACCACCCCATTTTGCAAGTATATCGGCTCTTTTATTACCATTAATCTGTAATTGTGAAGGTATCCATTGAAGAATGACCTCACTCCCACACGATTGAAGGTACGCATACAGCATTTCCACATACACATTACCATGAGTCCCCCATCCCTACTAATTAATTCCAATCCATTCCGGGAGTCGGAGAATAATTCTATCCTCCTCCTTGTGTCATTGCCAACAAGATCCCTTCCATAATTCCAATCAACTCTGCATTCATTATACAGATGCTGGCATTCACTCGTAGTATTTTTTCTTTTCTTATTGACGGAATAAAAATTCCTACACCTACTCGATCATCATTTACACTAGCATCTGTATACACCTCCACATGGGCAAAATAATTCATTCGCATTTTTAAAAACTCACTCTTAACCGACAACTCATTCATCATCGCTTTTTTTGTATCACCGAACTTTAAACACACAATTAGATTGCTCGGAGGGAATTTTGGAAAATACATTAATACTTTCCAAAATCACCCGTGATCTTTGTGTCCTTTGGCAGTCCCGCCCTCTTTGCAATCTCTCTTTCATTTCATTCACCAATGTATTGTCCTTAGTCAACATTCGCACTATCTCTCACACGGTGATCCACTCTCTCTTATAATTACGAAGTGAATGACCTAGTTCAGACCACAAAGTGTGTATTGGGGTTGAATTGATCGCCTCCAATATCACTCTGGCACAGGCATTCTCCGCATTCATCAACTTTTTAGAACCGACTTTGGATTCATCACCATATACACTCAGTCCATACGCAACTTTTGATGACACTTGGCCTTTCGTAATATATCAGTCACACCAGGATGAGCTCCCCATTTCGGTTTACTCACCTTTTTGATTACATTTAATCTACTCTTGCAATTATCGGCTAATTTTTCCATATGCACTTTAAAACGCAATCGCTTATCAATCCAGATTCCCAAATACCTATTCAAATTTACACACTCAATTTGCTCATTATACACTTGCACGTCAGCCATACGATCCGTTCGAAACGTCATACAACAACATTTTCTCGAATTTACATGCAAATTCAATTCAGTCAAACATTATGTTGCCTGATTCACACATTCTTGAGTCCGACTTGCAGAATGACCAGAAATTGCAGAATGACCTTGCCCGAGGAGTTAAACCTATGTATCGAGCTCGTGTAAAGGTTGAATAGAGTAGGTCAAATTTTACTACCTTGGAGGAGGCCTATATTCAGCGCTCCCTCCAACCTGTACCCTCTATCACACAAAAGTAATTTTCTTTCATTCATGAACTCATACACCTATTTACAGATTTTCCAAGGAAACCCCAGGCCCATAAGAATCTGATAAAGCTTCCCCGGAACCACGTAATCATATGCCGTTTCTATATCCAAAAATACCGCCACAACATACTTATTTTCCTTTTGTACTTTCCACACAAATTTTTCCACACATTCATTAGCAGAGTGGTTGTGACGAAACCCAAACGTGGTTTCCGGCAACAAATTTTCCTCATTCACAAATTTATCTATACGACCTTTCATCATACCATTCACAATTTTAACAAATACATTCAACATACATATTGCCCTGTAATTTGTTGCCAGATATCTATCCTGATCCCTTTTAGGAATAGGTACCACTCTGTTTTCCTTCCATTTTTCCGGTATTTGAATACTCATCCATACTTGATTGAGAATTCGAAGCAAGGTCATTTTGGCTTCGAACTCCAATCTGTACTACGTACATCCGTTATCATTTGTAAAAAGACACCTCCATTCTCTCTGTCATCTAACACTGAATTTCTGCCTTGCGCGCTATAACTTCTCACTCTGTTAAACGTATCCGATTCATCCTTAGTTGTGGTCCTATGTGCCATTTTGGACACATATTCCCGCCAAATGTCCTCTTCGCTCTACAGATAGCCTTTTTCAATCTTGCATTCATCCTTGCATAATTTATTCTGCATTCATGACATATACGCCGCATATATTTATACCACCTACACACATCCTAAACAAATAATGCTCACTATACCCAAATTCTCATCCGTAACATTCCAAGTGACTTGGGCCGCCAACCCACTAGACATTAATGTTAAGTCTATCGCACTGGCTGTCGATCCCACACACGCCATACTAGCTGACCCACTTTCATTTATGATTACGAGATCGGAAACAAAAATAAGGTGAGTCAACAAGTGTCCCCAAGCACCATTTCTTTCTTCAGTCAAACAAAATTTGAAAATCTCTCAGGTTTTATTCTCTGTCACTCACTGATTCAATTGGAGTTGCACATATACTCACAAATAACAAATTTCTATCCTGATTTCGAGTTTTGGCTGCGACGACTTCGATGAGCTCGAATGACGGTTTGTCGCACTGTACAATGCTGATATTGGTCCGTGCCAATATCGCCACACCGCCGAAGCCATCGGCCCTCGGTCTAGACAGAAAATTGTACCAATTTACACGAAACGTCTTACCCTCATGCTCCTAAGTTTCACACAAAAGCATCATTCTTGGCCAGATAAGTCCGCAACATATCGCCATTGGCATATATGCTATGGATATTTATCTGACCAATTGCCACGCATTCATTGAATCTTATCATTCGCACTTCCCTTTAAAGGAAAGGAAGAAGGGGGAAACAATTTAAACCAAAATGTAACGCTTTTTTCCCTCCTTCCCTCTAATAATCATCGTCACTCATACCTTGATCATTGTTTTGTATAATCTGCCTCTCGTTAGGATTTAACACTACATATCTCCTGTTGCTCGATCCTAGATCTTGTGTTGTAATGTTTATTTTTGTTTCGTCATTTCTTTGTTTTCCAGTACTGACGTTTTATCTTTATTTTTATTGTTGTTGTTATTGTTATTGTTGTTATGATTATTGTCGTTGTTTTTATAATTGATGGTGTTGTTGTTTTCGTTATTGTTGTTTAATTTATTGTTGTCGATATTATTATTATAATTTTTGTTCGTTTTGTTTGTTACTGTTGGTGTCATTTTCTGCCTCCATTATGAATATCGGGCAATTTTTGTCAAACGTATCGTTCACATTTTTAGATTTCCGTATTTAGGACATGTTCTTGGACAGAAGCATTTAGTTTTCGTGTGCCCGTATCGTTGGAAGTTGTGGCATCTCATTGGGTTTGGGGTGTACAACCGTACATCCAACCTCAAGAAACCCGCTTTGATGTGGTTCGGTATAACTCGATTGTATTGAATGTAATGATATGTAGTGGCGTATCTCGTAGCTCATTATTAACTTTTCGTTTTATACGTTCCACTTTGATCACATTTTGTGTTTTTAATTCTTTTTCGATCTCCTTGGTCTCAACATACATCAAATCATGACTATAAATAACATCTTTACTGAAGTTCAAAAATTTGTGTTCTTCTACTCTGACCGGGATGTCTGCTAGATTAGTGGCCTTGATTAAAGCTTGAAAGCCTTCGTCTTTATGTCAACACTTAAATATCCCCACTACGTAGTCGCTGCGTCTCCTTGATGTGCGACGTGATCATTGATAAGCCTTTTTCAATCAAGAAAGGCGATACTCCTCGAAAACTGTTGTCACTGTCAGGCTTCTTTACTATTACATACTTTTGGTTAGCCTTGTTTTCTTCGAAAAATAGTCGTTTTCTTTTATTTTTATTTTCTTCTATTTGAAGAGGTCTGCTGCTTCCCCTCATATTCATGAGAGACTGGTTTTTGCTTCTAAACGACGTCCTGCCCGCAGGCAGTTGTCGGGTAAAATTTAAATTTTGGTGCCCTGGTGCAGGTACACCCTGTCACTCAACAAGCGAATTGACGTAAGGTACTGGTGAAGGGACACCCTGCCACTCAAAAAAAAAGTTGATGTACGGTATTACGGTTCTTGTTGCCACACATATTGTTAATGTTTATACGACTTTTATAACTAATATAGTATACACCACTT
Source organism: Nephrotoma guestfalica (assembly GCA_963691935.1). Classification (NCBI taxonomy): domain Eukaryota; kingdom Metazoa; phylum Arthropoda; class Insecta; order Diptera; family Tipulidae; genus Nephrotoma; species Nephrotoma guestfalica. Next base: position 305,384,372 of record OY829913.1, on the reverse strand, counting down.
AACCGTTTTAAATTACCCGACACCAAACTAAATTAAAATTAAAACTATACTTTGGCAAAAGAAAAAAAATTTGTCGAAGATCGCTGTCAAAAACCACTCTGTTCGCAATGAGATCGAAAACGTGAATGGGTATAGATGAGATACTTACGCTTGGCTTGATCTGTCACTGATTGATTCGGATATCAGAAACGATTTCGTAAAAAATGGTGATCAATATCAGTGTTGGGTCTACGCGTAATTCGGTATTGTCGACGTGTTGGTGTCGAAAATAGTGTAGACAATTAATTTTGGCGTAAAAAATGTCGAAAATTCGTAGAGTATGTAGAATATTCGTAGACAATGTAGATTATTGCTTGTTTGGTTGTTTTCTCCATTGTTTTTTCTGTACGAGGTTGGTACGAATTTCCAATATTGTGAAAATTATAATTAAATTTTTCAAAACAAATATGTGAGATTGATATATGTTTAAAATAATTCAAGATCTTCTACTTCAATTTGAAATTTTGTACTTGCAATCAGCGTTGTGCAGATTAATTACGTTACATTAATTACGCTATTATTTACACGTAAATTAATGTAAAAAATTTAATTAATTAGCGATAACTACCTGAAAATAATTAAATTAATAAAAAATGTAAAATACTTTATTTTCTAGTCGATAATACAACCATTACATGCAACTACATCTATTGAAATTTTTTAAAACTAATATTTTACAGATTATTTTGCGAGCCCGACATCTGCCAATTAATGGCGCTACTACAATCATTTAAGGTGTAAATTACTACATAAATATTTATGTGTGTCGATATTTTTTAATAAATACGATTATCAATGTAAAATACTTTTCTATAACGTTGCATACTATAGTATTCACGTCGTTTATAGAATCCGCGGAACGAAACGAATGAGAATTGGAAAACGTAAACTTTACGTACCTATTTACAATGAAATACCAAAACACGAACTACCCCATTTAGCATATTCTCCAGATTTAGCCCACTGCGAGTATTTTATGTTTCCAGACCTGAAGAAATGGCTGGGCGGTACGAGATTTCGGTCTAACGAAGAGGTCATTCATTCGTTGAAACAAACGCCTATTTTGATGGTCTTGAGGAAACATATTATTTGGAAGGAAGAAAAACTGGAAAAACGCTGAACTAAATGTATCGAACTTAAGGGAGACTATGTTGAGAAATAAACCGCCTTTTTGCCGAAAAAAAATATTTTATTCAACAAGTCAGTGACTTATCAAACATCCCTCGTATTTAAATTTAATCGAAACTTTCTTTTTACCACATCAAAATCCGAAATGTAAACCACTGTTGAAATTTATACATGACGGTCAAATTCCCACCGATAAAAAAATTGAATAACTGTAAACTAGACTAGTAAAAATTAAATAAGCTCTATTATTTTATTATTTTTTATTCGATGGAAAAAATCTTATGATTAATTTGTTTCAATTAAATTGATATTTCTATCTTATCAGATTTCTCGATACTTGTGGAATCTCGTCTTTGAGTCTCCTCAGCACCATAGCCTCGAATTTTTTCTCCAGAGATACGCTTTAATTTTTTTGATTCAGGTGTACGACTACGTATTTTTGACTATTTGTAATCTTTAGAACGACCTTCAATTGGTGATATAGAACGAGAACGTGTTTTTCTTCCTTACGGTGAGAACGAGAACTTTTCGGTCACGTTCAGGATCTCGTCGATAGTAGGGCGACCAATAACGACTTCTTCGATCTTGACCTAGAACGTTTCCTAAACGAAGATCTTTTCGACTTTGAACGTGACCTTTTAAAAGGAGAAGGTGATCGCTTTGATCGAGAACGAGATCGCCCCCTAAACTTAGACGTTGATCTTAGACGTTTACGTTTATTGATTTTTATTCGGTAAATTCAATCATTGCATATTTTATGTGATTTTTCTCTTCGGAAGGTCCATGTTCAACCTCACCAGCTTTACATGGTACTTTAGGATGGTGTTTAGGATCGGATTATATCAGGCGGGTGAAGATGAAATTTAATTTCAGTTTATAGAAATTTAAAAATCGATAGGAGCGGGGATAAAGGATCGGGTTATACCAGGCGGGTCGCTGCGCTCCCGTCGCTTCGCAATGCATATTCTGTACCATACCGCGTTTTGTACCATATCGTGTTTTGAAATATCGCGTTTCGAGCTAATTAAATGCACTATCAAAAATTGTTGGGCTCCACCCCTTCCAACTAAAACCGATAAAACGGTTATGCTAGCTTTAGAAAAAATTAACAGAATTCATATCAAAAAATGATTTTAAAACAATTGGAAAATTAAAAGCTAATTTTAGACTAATTAAATCCGCTACTTAATTTTTTTTATTTTGCTTATTCTTGAAAAAGCAAAAGGCTTTATCACTTCAAAGCTAACGTAATGTTAACCGAAAATCAGACCAATAATGAAATCAAAACGCAAAACAAGATCAATTATGGCCTAATCGAATGCTCCATTAAAAATTGTATGCTCTATTCGTTCTTGACCAAACTTCAGGTCATGCAGGCTAGCAGAACCCAAGTCGAAAGTCGGACCAACAACGAAATTAGAACGAAAAACTTGATCTACTGACAAGCAAATAATTTTAGACTCATTGGGCCGCTAATGCGTCATCGGTTTCCCACTACTGGCGGTCAGTAGCAACCCACTATTGTTATATGATAGTTAGTACTCCTCCCACTTCATGCTAATGAAGTTTATCCTAAATTAATCCTAAATTATAATAATGGCGGTTAGTACTATTTTAGGAAAAGTTCAAACTTCTACTGAGAAATATGAAGTTTTTACTATAATACAAAATAAAATAAAATGTATAGTTGTATTAGTGATTTGCAAACATTTAGGCGATTTTACAACATTGTTAGGTTTACAAATAATTTCATTTCACAATGTTTATATTAGGATCAATTTGATTAAAATAAATTATTCTATTAACCGCAAAGAAATTAGTCAAGAAAATTGATTTCTCAAAATTTTCACCGATTGGCAAGCTTGCCACTATAATATTTTGGTAGACTCGTATGTGCACTCTACTTGTGCCAACCCGATTAAAATTCAAAATTTCTAAGAAATTCCGTTCTTCACAAGAATGTCATTTTAGGTATGCGAGCTCCATTAGAATTTTAACCGGGTTGGGACAAGTAGAGTGCACGTATGAGTCTAATAAAATCGTATAGTTGTTATATTGTTAAGTTTTTATTGATTTTAGACTTTCATAAACATCTCTAATTATATGTAAATGATAATGTTTTTATATTAAAACTCTTAATCAAATAAATATTTATATAATAATTTAATATAAATATTTGTTGTGTTCTGACTTCGCCTAAATGACTGCTTTAAACCAACACACTCTCATTTATTTTTGTTGGTTTAGGATTAATTTAGGATAAACTTCAATTGGGTCCCACTTCTTCCTACTTACCGATCTTCACAATAACTCCCACAACACCATAATTCGAGCACCAAACAAAAAAACTCGAATAAACACAGAAAAATAACAGTTCGAAAACCACCAAAAAAACCCAAAATTAAATATTAAAAGATTGCTTTAATATACACAAACAAACATAAAATTACATCTTGAAATTAGGTCTAACACAATTTTTATATTATTATTATTATTATTTTAACAAGTCAACTTCACAAAAAACTCAAATAAAAAACTTTTACCGAACGAAAGAAAACTTGACCGCACGTTGGTCTATCCAAGAACTCTCTACCAAAAAAAAAAACTTGACCAAACTTTGCCGAAGTCCAAACACACCTACCACAGGCGTAAGGGTAAGGACGTAAATAAGCAAACCGCGAAAAAGGTGAGAGGGCCTTGGCCCCAGAACAGATAGCAGGAGGAAAAAAACTCCAAACACTCACTGTCTAACGAAAATTTGACATTCTTTACTTATTTCGCAGAAAATTTCTTATAAAGAAAAATTGTACAATAATGTGACATCGAATTTTGATATAACCAAAAAAAAAATTTCAGTTGACCAATAGTTTTAATTATTTTCCATAGCCGAGTTCATTACCCATGCCATTTGCCTTAAAAACGTTTATCGACTCAAACATAGAGATCGTGTTGCAGTATGAACATATACCGTAATTGGAGTAACGTATGCTCAAAAGCAATGTGAAATATCGGCATGGTACTTAATCATGAATTATGATATAATTTGACGTGTTACCTCGAAGGGTATGCCGATAGAGAATTTTAGATTATGTAGGACGGAATTAACTAGAATTCCGTTACAATCTCATCTAAGGCTTGCAGAACCCAAATCGGAAGTCGGATCAAAAACACGATCAATTAACACACAAATAATTTTAGGCTCATTATGGCCTAATTAAATACCACATTAAAAATTTTGGGCTCACTCGTTCTTGGCCAAACTAACGAACGAGTTGATCCCAAAATTGGGGTATTTAATTAGGCCACAATGAGCTTAAAATTATTTGTATGTCAATTAATCGTGTTTATGATTGAGTTGATGAGCTTAGTGATAAAGCCTTTTGCTTTTTCTAGAATGAACAAAATAAAAAATTGTTATCTGGCATTTAGTTACCCTCAAATCAGGCTTTACTTTTCCAATTTTCAACCTTTAATTTTCCAACTTTTTCTAAAGGTAGCAGAACCCATAGTTTTAGTTGGTAGGGGTGGAGCCCAACATTTTTTTAATACAACATTTAATTAGGCTATTATTAGCCTATAATTATTCATACTATCTTGTAATGTTCTGCTGTATGGGTTGTGCTAGCTTAAGGTACATGGACTAGTGCCACAGAAGCCACCGGTCTGACTAATTCAATAACGGTTTTTTCGTCATATTTGTTTGACTATATGACTATATGACTATCACGTCCATTAACTTCCATCTTAAATTCATTGTTGCTTTCTATAATATATTCAAAACTAGAGATCCGAGGCAACAACAATATTATTTTGCCAGGCATATCGAGATTTTTAAATCTATCATGATATTCCTATTTCCTCTTGCAATTTAAACCCTTAAAAAGCTATTCTCGTGTAAAATACATTTTCTCAATAACAAAACTAAAACTAGGAAAAATAACTTTTCACCAAAAGATTATTTTTGTTTTGTTTTCCAGACACATCTCTTTCGATTTTCCACCACAATACTGCACAGCATCGTAGGAGATACACCAACAAACAGGATTTGTTTTGTATTATAAAGAGAATAGAATTGGAAAATTAAAGGAAAAACATATGCGTTTATAATAGAAATCGAATGATTCACACTACATAAACAAAGAGCAAAGTTCCGGCTTCCGGTAACAATGTACAAGAGCTTAACTTTTTTTTATATAAATATTTTTGTTGGCAAACGAACATTTTCTTTATGGGTTTTATTATTTTTTTGTGTATGTTACAGTTCGACGCGGCACGCCATTTTTCCATGTTGCATGGAAGTTGAGAGAAGGTGTGGATTTGCTGTAATTTTCAACGATATATGTACGCACACTGGTAATGTATAAAATAATTGTATATTTTTTAACATTTATTGTGTTCTATTATAAATGGTTCAGCTCCAGCCTAATATAAATTTAAAACTCTGTTATTTATGCGTTGTAATTTATTTTAATGTTTTAATCGTACAGCGATGGAAATGCAAAGTATCGCGTTTACAATTAACGTATAAATAGTTCAGTTACCGTATCAAATCTACATATAGATAACATCCTTCCAACGAACTATATATAGTTCATAATAAAACGTACACACCAGGTCGGTGCTAAACATACTCGTAACTGTTTACTATAAATATAACGAGTATATTAAAGGTGAAAACTTGTTGTGTATCGTACACTTTAATATGTGATGATAAAATTGATATTCTGCCTGAAGCTTTAAGTATGTTTACCCTCATTAAAAATATGTAAAATTTTCTACTGCCGCACCAGCCGCACCATAAAACTTTTATTATTTTTTTTATCCAAACTTTTGACCACACTACGGGCATTAAAAAGGAATATTGGCAAAAGACTTACACATAATACCACTTATCTCTTTAATAGTTCTCCGCAACGGCTTTAATATACTTATACGAGCGCAAATCAAAATACTTTCGCAAATTTTGCATCTCAAGCGTGCTGGCTGGTATCTCGGTTGAACTTTATCGTTATCGTTTTAATTTAATTTCACTTCCATTTTAATAGTTCGTTGATGAATAAAAAACAATTTCTAAATAAAAGTTTATTTTATTAGTTTTTAAATATTACACTTAAATAATAATATCGTTTTACTATGTTTTATGTGATCACTTACGAAACGAGAAAAGTTTGAATTAAGTGACATAATTTTTATTTTTAATTAAGATCCCATTATATTGCGATGGTAAAGTTTTATTTTCAAATGTTTTTCTTCTTGGTTTTTATTACTGGAAAATACACGTTTTCTAATCGTGTGATGTATGTGTCACAATATACTTTGCCATATCATCGAAATATGTAGAAATATAATTTAGATTTAGACGAATTGTGTACGATAGTGATTATTATTACTATTTTGCTTAGGGGCGCATATCAACACACACAGCAAACGACGATGCTCGATGGATGGATGGGGAGATGGATTTTTTGTTTTTTGCTAGTTTTTATTTTTAGATAAATATAAATTTATTTTTATTAGATTCTCGTGTTGAGTGCTATTTTTTGTAATTAAATGAAAATGAATTGATATTTCTGCTTGCCATCCTCGTGTATCGAGTATGTAGAGGATTGTGGTGTTCATTTTTTGCCATGCATGTTCTCGTATGTTAGTAAATAATGTGATATCGAGATTTTTCTGGCTTTCTGTTTGCTTTGAGCAAACATAAATAAATCTCCGATTAAGTAATTGATGATGGTGCGGTGTTCTTTTAAGGTGTATAGTGAGATTGGATTATATAGTCTATTCGATAATATAGTTTTCCTTAATTATTTTACACGCGTATATACGAGTGACGGTCGAATGTGATTTGATTTATACATTGTGTGAACATTTGTTCGGTTTAAAACTGCAGAACTCCTTCCGCATATAAATTTAATTCGTTATATATTTCGATAGAGTCTATCTATCCCGAAATATTGAAAACATTTTCAACATATTGTTAGCAGTGCCATTGCCCTGCGACACCTGCGCACAAATTCCGGATTAATACTAAATTAGTTTGAGAAATGATTTGATTATTTTGTTCTACTAGTCACTTCTCAGGCTCATATATTTTCTAGTGACGACTACCGTGGAGAGAAAGCTTTTGTACACAAACTTTAAATCACAAACCGACTGTTTTCCAATATTTTGTTTATTCGAGAGTAAAGAATCTCTTTTATAAGGACAACGAGAAACAAAGCAATCGGATGAGAAAAATTGACAAATTAAGTTTCAATGTTAACCCTTTAATGCATGACTTTTTTTAAGCCAAATAAAATACGAGTATAACTAATGCTTGTCTAGTAATTAGGTTTTCAATAAAAACATCAAGAAAGTTTTGAATTTCCCGGAGTTTTCCATTTTCTGCATGCATCAAATACGCTACATTATGCACTAAAAACGGAAATCATCTATTGAAGAAAATTTATTTGGCATACAATTAACTCTACTATTTTGTTACATTTTAAAATACATAAATATATTGCCGAATCTACAATTCTACGATCACATATTTGTCAGATTATCTAATAATTATGAACCTGCTTAAAACAATTTCTATCCTTATTAAAACATGACGCAGTTTCACATTTCTCATAAACGCAGAAAGAAAATTGCTTGCATTCAGGATTTTTACAACGCTGACGTGTTGGATTCCATTTAAGACAATGATCAATGAAATCTTGCTTTACCTCTTTTGGCGGTATTCTACCAGAAGTCTTTTTTCGTCTTTTTATTTCAATAAGTTTCGACTGTGGATGGCCGTCCTCTCAGAAGTTTTGAAATCTGGTAAAGTTAGCAGCTTACTGTTTCCCTTTACGAATTCAGCTCGCCTAAAGAGTAATTATGCGATTAATATTGCAAAATGTGTATGAAAATGTCTTTACTTATAAAAAAGCCATGCATTGCATAAAGCTAGATCAATTAATTGGTAAAATATTCGCAAGTATCATTTTCTAGAGCGTAACCGAATTTTATAACGACCCAAGTGACTATCGAATAAATCAACGCCTCCCATATGTTTCCGGTATTCCCGTATTATAGCTGGACAATTCACATGAAGCAAACCTAAAATAAAATAGTTGAATTACGTCTTTATGTATAATAATCAGGGTTTCATTTCTTACCCAAGTGTTTGTCATGCCTTTCTAAGTTAAAAAATGGTTCCCCTCCCATAAAATTTGCAGCTATCACTTTGGTATCTTTTCAAGATACTAGGGCTAATTGGTCATCATATATTTCACCAACAAGTTCTTGTGAAAATCCGCGATGATTTTTTGCCAACTTTTATCGTCGGGCATCAACAAATTTGGGAACGGTTTCGTTGAACTGTACCTACACTCAAAATACCTTTATTTTTGAACTCCAGAATTAAGGCAACATAGGTATAATAATAATCGTAGAAACACTTATAATTTTTATTGAATGGAACGTTTCTTAGGAAGCAAATTACCACATTGCCACTTGCTCCTAAATTCCTTTCATTAGGGAACCTGTGGATTTGATCGTTTTCCTGTCCAGTGTAAATTTCAAAAGCCGCTGTAAATCCGATCGAAGTACACAAAACAAAACGCTTAAAGTCCCATTTGTGTGGTTTTCCTGGCATGTACTGCTTTATGTAACTGTGCGCTTTTGTTGAACACATTTGCTCATCTATTGAGGTGTAAAAAATTTTTAATTTTTTCAATTTTTTTTATTCCCATCGCGTTTTGAATGGTTTGATTACCAACTACTGAACTCCAATATCTCCTAATGCTGCTAATTGTAACTATCGAAGGTAATAGGCATATTCCAATTTATCGATAGATATCATTTTAACTGAATTTTAATGTTCTGGAGATATCTTTTTGTGCAGCATATAAGTTTGACTGTTCAACAATATGCGAAATTAATTGTTTATCAAAAAAGTAAACAGAATACGAAAGAGGAGAATCCCATTCCAACACGTCACTTAGCAATGTTGTGGTTCCCGTAAATGTGGTGTTCAGATTTTCGTATTCAATTTTTTTTTCCATCATGAACATTTACTTACTCTGTCTTTTATGTGTAGCTCATCCGCTCCTTTTCACGTGCAACTGGTTCATCTGGAATCAATCTCTTCCCAGTGTCTAAAATAATTTCCATATCGTTGATGTTGAACACAATATTTTCATCAGGCTCAATATTTTCCACTGTTGCATCATGTGTCACATTTTCTACTAACAGATAATCATAAAAACAATTCTCGACATCTTCTACTTGTCCAAAGTAGAACTCATCTCACTATCACTCCAACTTTCCATAATCTTCAAAATTTCCTCCTGTGTCAATGCACCTGGTCTGCGTCCCTGCATGCTAAACACCTAAAACTAGTTAACCGTCATTTAAATTAAATATAGTGGAACAAGTTAAATGTTTCAAATATGCCACAATATGCATTAAAGGGTTAAGATATTGTTAGGTTGTTATATTCAATAATATTTTCGTTTTCATTTTAGTCTACTGTGGCTAATTTAAAATAAGTAAATCGTCACGTCTCTAAAGCTAGCAAACCCATCCATTTCGCTTTTCCACTTCAAAGCTAGCAGAACCCAAATCGAAAATCGCACCAACACTGAAATTAGAACGCAAAACTAGATGAATTGACCTACAAATAATATTAAACCCATTATGGCCTAATCAAATGCCTCATTAAAAATTTTAGGCTCCACTCGTTTATAACCAAGCTTTAGGTTATTTTATTTAAAGCGAACAGAACCAAGCATTAAACTTTTTAATGCCCTAATCACCATATTGAGCCTACAATTATTTTTATGTCGTGTGTTCTTAATTTACGTTTTAATTTCTGGTTTGGTCCGATTTTGGATTTAGATTCTGCTACAGCCTTAAATTAAATGACCTAAAGCTTAAACGAGAACGAGTGGAGTCCAAATATTTTAGTGAGGCAAGTCATTGTGAGCGTAAAATTTTTTGTGTATCAATTGATCTTGTTTTACATTCTAATTTCGGTTTTAGTCCGATTTTTGATTTGGGTTCTGCTAGCTATAAACTAATGACCTAAAGCCTGATCAACAACGAGTGGAATCCAAAATATTTTAACGAAGCTTTTGATTACGCGATTATGGGTCTAAAATTATTTGTATGCCATTTGATCTTAATTTGCGTTCTAATTTCGGTTTTGAAAGTTATCTACTTATCGTGTTACTCGGAAGGGATGGAGCCATTTATTATCCTATTATTATCCATAGTATCTTGTAATGTCTTGCTGGGTGGGTTCTGCTGGCCTTAGGGACGCAAATATAATCTATAAATACATTTTTTATAGAATAGATATTTGTTTCTCCAGAGCGTAGTATTTTGTTAGTCGAGCGTCACCTTTATTGGCCTTTGCCTTCGAGTTGCACACAATTTTTTTTACGACTTGCAATATTAATTCTACAGTGTTTAAATGTATTTTAAAAGTCTGTTTGAATTATTTGCAAAAATTAGTCGCAGTATTTAACACTTAAAGATTTAGAGCGTTCTTTATTAACCTAAAAGTTAAATTTCAATGTGTCTATTTATAAATTTTTTAATACAAGAACTTCGTATTTGCGTACCAAACAATCCCTAGCTCTCTCTCTCTCTATCGCCAATTTTTTTAGTTAGTTTTCTTAAATTTTTTTTGTAAATTATGGGTAATCATTTTAAATTTTTTTAAATATAAAATTAAAATATTTAAAACCAAACAAAACTAGACGCGAGCATTCCATAATAACTATTGAATATCAAAAACCTCTAGAAGACCGACCAAATGGCATAGTGGTTAAAGCTTTGGCGTTTGGATCGGGAGGTACCGGGTTCGAATCCCGATAGGGGCAGGATGCAAAGGGAATTTTCATTAACAAATTATGATTTGTGTTTGATTTGTTGAAAAGAAACACATCTATGACCCCCTGTCGGAGTGCAAAACTCATGTGCCGACCCATCTTCCGTGTCAGTATAGGCTGACAAGGAGCTATGCACTATGCAGATGGTAATAAAATTGGACCTATATCCGTACGTCCTCGAATTGGCTATTGGCGTAAAGGCGTAACTAAGCAAACCGCGAAAGAGTTGGGAGAGCCTTGGCTCCAGAACAGATATTCGGGGGGGGGGGGGGGGCGGGGGGATTGGAAAGAAGGATATTTTCCCACAGATTTTATCGAACCTGCACAACTTACGGCTAACAATATCTAACTAAACATTGAAAATTGTTTTGTCAATTCGTTTCACTGTGCGGGCATCAACGACAAAGTAATTTGCGCTTGCATGCATGCATGCCTTCGGCCGGATTTTGTAATCCTGAAAACATAGTATGAAGGAATTTAAAATGAGGACTGAAATTGATTTATTGCGGTAGCTTTGAAAAAACTTCTCTGTAAACTATGTTGCGTGTGAATTGTTTGTCATCACCAAGCAAACATCCTTGTTGCGGATTTTCCGTTACGTGAACCTTTACATTGTTTGCGTTTCTCGATCGAGACAATGCGGTGTAAAGCTGATCGTGTGAGAAGACTCTGCCTTCTCGAGATCGACGCCAACGCATTCGAATATTTAGCCCTGTGCTTTGTTGATGATGATTGCGTAATCTGGGACTATCGGAAATCGTAGGAGATCGATTCTAGGCGCGTTGTTAAATTTTTTTTTCATCCTTAATCTTTATTGCAGTAGGTTTAATTAATAGAAAAATGCAATACACTGTACACCTAAAGACTAAATATAAGTTTCGTAGGAAATAGGCAATTTCGTAGCGATCGAATTCATAATCGATTCCTTGTTTGGTGGTTTCATTTTGATTTGTATTACATATAAATAAAATATTACATATAAATTTTAAGGCATAAAAAATGTGTAGGTTTAATGGGCATCGAGCTCGAGACCTTCGTCGCCGTAGACCCCAAAATAACTATTGCGCTGTTGTTTTCTCCCAAAGAATACTTTTGTATCATGACACACAAAATACAGTCAAATGTTTACAATTACATTATATCCAATGACGTCCTTAGACTTTTTTTTTGTACTCGTATGTACCGAATTATTGAATGTATGAATATTATTCTACGCTGTTAAAGTTAGCCGAAAGCTTCCAGGAAAAACAAAATAAAAATGGTAATTCAGATGGCTAGTCTTAGTTAACTCTGCGGAAACATTTTTTTATAGCAATTTATAAAAATATTTTAACCTCCAAATAATCAGAATAGAGTTACCCACGTGCTCATCGATTCTACTATGTCCTTCAGTTATGTCAAATTCCTAGGGAATTTTAGGCGAGGTTTCGGGAAATTTTGATAAGGATAGGTTAGCGTAATGAAGTGTAACATACTAGACTTAATATGGCTATCAAATAGGTCCTATTCCAAACTCAGGTGGATTTTGGGACAGTTTTAATAGGATTGGGAGGGAGGTAATTTATCTGTGTAATCGGGTGTAATTTACTTGAAATTCTAAAATGTGCAACGAAATTTCAAGTGCATTACACTCGATTAAACACTCGTATCCCGATCATAATGGCTCCAAACTTCGCCTGGATTTAGCTAGGATTAGTATGATCGACAAGGAAGTGGGTAAATCAAAAATTACAGAACATTTCGTTAGTTCAGTTTCAAAAATTTCGTAATTTCTAGTAAATTACTACCCTACATCTCCATCAGAATTGTGTTAAACTCTGCCTGGTTATTTCTAGTATTAGGGTCTATCGGATGGCCGAACTAGGATCGTTCAGCGAGTGTGTAACTGAAATCAAATGGTTCAGTTGTAAATATAAGTTACAAGAAATTCCAATATTACAACGCAATAAACTAGTCCTATCTAATCTGGTAAAGCTATATAGCTCCTCATAGAGTTTTCAGGTAGTCTGATAATCACGGAGTGATGTCCGTTGAAATGATATTCAGAACTTGACTTGTTCATGCTTTCGAGATTTTTTGTTCCTTTTCCGATTTTCGGTGTTATATACAACATTTTGGCATAATGGCAAGTATTTGGTGAAAATTGTGTTAATGAATATTCCCGTAAATGATTTTTGTTTTTCAATCGTAAGAATTTACTGAAATTCGGATTATGGTAGTAAGAATCATAAACGGGTCCGGTTTGTCTATTCTATTTTTACTTAAAAAAATAAAAAACAAACGGCAAAATGTTGTGCGGTTTGTTTAGTCGTCCACTAATGCCGCAACCGATAAAGTCTGCGTGCATAAAAACACTTCACTGTTGACAAAAATTATTTAAATATTATTATAAATCTATTTATAGCATTTATAAAGTTCTGGGGAAACGAAATCTTTTATTTTTCGTGAAAAGCGTGAAGGAAAATTTTTTAATTTTGCTGTTGTGGAAAACAGTGTTTTCTGGATTTCCATATACGAGTACATAAAATCATATCTCGCGCGTAAAGTACATCTCGGGCTTGAAGGTCACAAATGTTTGGATCATAATATCACGGATGGGCGTTTGAAAAAAATCTCACAAGTGGGATTAATTTTGTTGCTGTTATTTGGTGTTCTTGTCGTTGTAGTATATAATATTTGTGGCTTACCACTGATGAGGGCTCACAAATAGATTAAATGGTTTATTTTGCTTATCAATCAATATATTACACGTGAGGTGACAGGTGTATTATGTGCATGTGCATGCATCATATTTAATAAGCAGAAGACGAAATATACAAATACTTAGAATAAGCAAACTTAGAGTTGAGTTTTCCAATTTAATTGAGTAGTTTGTACGCCTTTCAGTAGATATGACGATTCAATTACGGTTTCCTTGTAGATTTTATAAGCTTTTAGAAAGTCATCGCTGCCAGGATGTAGATCAATGATCCTTCCCAAAGGCCAGTTTGTTGGCGGTAAGTTGTTGTCTTTTATTAAGACAATGTCGTCTACTTTAACTATTGGTTGTTTGCTGGTCCATTTAGTTCTTTGTTGTAGTTCGGTAACGTAGTCATTTGACCAGCGTTTCCAAAAATTTGAACCATTTTTTGTAGTAATCTCCACCGATGATTGACCGGAATGTTTTCATTCAGCATATGTTCGATTCTGGGATAGTTATTATAGTGAATCACCAACTAAAAAATGTGCCGGTGTTAATATCAACGCATTTGGATCAGAACTGGTGTAAGTTGCCTTGAATTGAGGCATGCTTCTATCTGTGATGTAACCGTTGCTAACTCTTCATATGTGAGGGTTGTGTCTCCAATTACCCGTTTAAGATGGAATTTTAGAGATTTCACTGCTGCTCCCCAAAGTCCCCCAAAGTGTGGTGCAGACGGTGGTATGAAGTGCCACTGAATCGCAATGTCAGCTAGCTTGCTGGAGGTCAAGATTTGCTTGTTGTAGTGCTTTTTGTTTATCCTTTTCAAGCAGTGCCCGGGCTATAACAAAATTGGTTTCATTATCGCTGTAAATCCGTTTCCAAAGACCTCTTCAAGCCATAAACCTTTTAAAGGCCGCGATCAAGGCTGCACTGGTCATATCGCTGATAAGCTCTATATGCACTGCTTTGGTAGCAACGCATACAAATACTGCTATGTATCCTTTGTATGACTTATTCCCACGCCCTTTAGAAACTCTTAATGAGATTGGTCCGGCGTAGTCAACTCCTGTGTTAGTAAATGGACGTGATGGTATGACTCGTTCTTTGGGTAAGCTTGCCATAAGTTGGTGCCTTGTTGAAGCATATGCTGCTTCTGCCGTTCGTGATTCAATATTTGTTTCTAAGATGTGACAGAGTTAACTGAATCCCCCATGCAATGTTCTAACATGATCATCTTTGATTAGTAGCTTTGTGAATCTATGTTTTGGAGGCAGTATTTTTGGATGTCGGGTATCATAGTTCAGGTTACAATTAGTAACTCTCCCTCCTACTCTTAGTATTTTATGTTCACCAATAAATATATTAAGCAAGAGGAGCTTGCTTTTTCTTGATACTGAGCCTTCTTTGTTAATCTGCATGACTTCATTCTGGAACTCCGAGTGTTGAACTATTCTAAACAGCTCGTTGTAGGATTCATTAAGTTCTTCAGCAGAAAGTAAAGTTGGCGATCCGGTAAACCTGTTTTTTCAAACATTTATTTATAAACCGTCGACAGAGCCCAACAACGCGAACTATTTCGTTCATGTTTGAAAATCGTTCTATAATCTGTACAAACGGATTGACTGTTGTTGATGTTGCAAGTGTAACCAATTGTTTAGTTTATAAAGTAGCTTCCTCTTGAGCAGTAGTTTGTTGTTGTTTGTTGCCAACGTTCGGTTGAAAATTGTAGCCAATCTGGACCCGTCCACCATAAATTGTTGTTCTTTAGTTCCTTCGAACTAGTCCCTCTTGATGCGCAGCCTGCTGGATTGTCGGTTGATCCAACGTGATGCCATTGTGACGGACTTGAATATATTTGGATTTCCGATATTCGATTGGCCACAAAAGTTTTATATTTATGAGGATGCCCTCGAATCCAACATAAGATGATCATTGAGTCGGTCCAAAAGAACAAAGTTCTTTCCGGAATTTGCATTGCTGCTTTAATTCGGTAGATTAGTTTAGTGAGCAGCAACGCTCCACAAAGCTCAGGACGAGGTAGTGAAAGTAAGTTTTTAATCGGAACAACCTTTGTTTTCCATGCGAGAAGCCTCACAATAGTAATGCCTTCTGAATTTGTAGATTTGAAGTAAACGGCAGCAGCATAGGCCTTTTCGTAGCAGCAGCATATTGTTCTCCTCAAAATGGATCCAACGTGGAATAAATATTTCTTCCAGGAGAGGTAGAGAATCTTTAAATTCCTGCCATTTTGTTGATATATGTGACGGAAGTTCTTCGTCCCAAGATAGGCCAGCTCGCCAGATTTCTTGCATCATCAGTTTAGCTACAACTGTTATTGGTGCCAGCCAGCCTTATGTGTGAAAAAGATTTGCACTATGCGAAAGTAGGTTTCGTTTAGTAGTCTTGCCATGAAACCGAATGTATCTGTTGCTGGATTCCAGTGTATTCCAAGAGTTTTAATTGTGTCATAAAGCTTGAATTCTAATCGATTTTGATTCCTTAGATGCACTGATATGGATTCCAAGAGAACTGTGTTGTTTGTTGCCCATTTTCTTAACGTAAATCTATCGCAATTCAGTAAATCAATGGTTTGTTTTTGGCTGATTATGGCTTCTTCCGGTGTGTTTTGCCCAGAAATTAGGTCATCCACGTAAAAATAATTTAAAACTACGTCGGACGCTATAGGATAGTTTAGTTGTTCATCGATGGCCAGCTGTCGTAGTGACTTCACCGCTAAATAAGTTGCTGCTGCTGTTCCATATGTGGTGGTGGTCAGCTTAAACTCCTGAATTTCTTGATGCGAAGGCTCTCCATAAAATACGTTGATAGTTCTGATCATCTTCATCAACGGCGATTTGTCTGAACATTTTTTCGATATCAGCCGTATGGATGTATTTACGCTTCCGCCACCTTAACAGTATGGATAATAAATCTTGTTGAAGAGTAGGTCCCGTCAACATTACGTCGTTTAGCGATATTCCAGTTGTGGTTTTGGCAGAGCCATCGAAAACCCTGAGCTCGGTTTGTTACAAGTATAGTGGTGATATTTTCAGTTGTTCGGAAAATGACCATGTTAACTTTTCTAAGCATATAAAAAGCGGGAAAGTGTTTTTGTTTACGCTACAACCTTATTGCAAGGAGTTGTTGTATAACAAACCAATCTTGCAATACCCCGGTTTTTCTAAAGGGTTTATCCTTACTACTGCCGCAAATAATGGATCCCCCATATTTTCTACGCATCTAGGTATAACTTTAACGGCAAAGCAAAATTACTCAACAATAGAAAAAGTGGTTTTGGTAAAAAAATATTTCAGACCATACTTATTCAAAACATAGTATTGTAAATTTAAAATTGTCTATCATCCGTTTAACCTTGCGTGGCTTTAAAAGTACTTCCTTTAAATTGTTGCCAAGGCCTTCAAATTTCAAATGATTTCTTCCATTTTTTCACCTATCATAAGATTGTTATGTCCTTCTAACTTACACAGCTAAATTTTTTTTTCGATTACAGATAAAAGCTTTCCTCTGTTAGTATTTATTATTAAATTTAAGTAAGTTGTAATTTTGGTATGAACCGAAATCAATTAAAAAATGTATGGCCATATTCAGAAGGCGCGCGCAGTGTTTATCTAAAAAACGGAATAATATTTCACCTCACTACCGAAAATGGCTAAGTAGCATTAACAATGTCATTAATATACAAGTAAACCAATATTAGGATGTTGAAGGACATCTTTGATGCAGTTAAATTGCATACGAAACAGGACCTGAAGCCATGTAGGAAAAACTCTAGAAAATATTTTTTCAGTTTGGTAAATGTATTTTTTGATGTTCTGATATCGATTAAACCAATGCAATCGTGTTGCTCCAAAATCGAGTAGTATACATTGTATTTATTATGCACATAAAACCACATCGAGCTTATTAAAAAATTAAACAGAATAGACGACGAGAAAATTGCAAGAAAGAGTGTAACGAACACTGTATGGTTTCCTAGAGCTTTCCTTTAATAAAATAACTTACTCTATAAATAAAATTTATTGGTTTCGATAAATTTTAATAAATTTATTAAAACTTAATATAAATATATAGTCTATAATAACATTTTATATATTGTTTAGTCTGTCAAAGATAAATCAATTTTGTTATAATTAAAGTTTTGTAAGCTTTTGCTCGTATGATACTCGTACATGTTAAAAGGATTTTTATTTGTGATAGTAAAGTTTTTATTACTATTGTGTCTGTACACGATAAAATCGATTTTTAAATTGCAAAAAATAAATAAATTATGATTTATTAGATCGTTTGAAATGTGCTTATTACGTACTACAATTTATATAGAACTTCAAAGCATTGAAAGAAAATATTAAAAATGTACAACAAATTAGCCATAATAAAAAATGTATTTCTTACTAAGTAGCTATCTCGTTTCAAACTATGTCAGGTTGCATGTTTTAATTTTGTCGAGTGCATCCAATTGCCCTAAACTATATTGACAGTACTAAATTACTTTTTTTTATTTATTCTACTGCAGCACTAATTATCATTAACATCTAGGAAAGGTACGGATATGCTCATAACGCAAGAAAATTAATTTTTTTTTATATAATTTTCCAATCGAATCCTGAAAAATATACAAAAATAACATCAACTTATTTCTCTCATAAATTTCCAATGCGAGTTAAATAAAAAAAATTAAATCTTCTCTAAAATAATCGAAAAAAGTATTAACGGAAAGATTTAATTTAATACGTTTATACCCTATTCGAGGATTTTTATCGTTTTAGAAATGTTAAAGCTTTTGCAGTTAGTTTCATAAATATCGAACTTTCTGATTTTTTGTATATAGTCGTGCAACAGCATTACGAACGAAAATATTTGTTTCCCCCACTAATGGTTATCAGGAACATGAACTGGCAACTTTTATACACAATTTTTTTTTATCGTTATCTGAAAAACAGAAAAATTTAATCGTCCCCTGTTTTTTTATCCGTCGAACTTTATTATGTCTAAAATATTAATCCTTTTTCAATCTTGAATGAATTGCTGTATAGAAAAATAACACAGAGCTAGGATACAGATTGAACAAAAAACATTAAATCTGGAAGAGATTTGCTTAAATTACTATCCTTTTTGTTTACCGTGTTTTATTCATGAAATAATTGTAAGTTTGGTTTGCTAATTGCATATCGGTAGGGTGGTAGGTCTTGTTCGATCGTGTTGGTTCTTGTTATAATTTTTATCTTTAAGTTTGATCGTCAGATTTTATTGAATAAACTTTTATAAATTGGTGAACCACCCGAAAACTGAGAACCTAGCAATATCGATCGATTTCAAAGTGCTGAGGGATCCGTTTTAACAATTTCCATTTAACTATGTAGTTGTTGAAAATAATTCTGGTTAGTCACGATGTCCTGCACAATATTTTTGGAAATAGCCTGAGATAGTATCTTGCTTGTACATGAAAGAGTTAAAACAATTCTCTAATGTAACAATTTTTACAAAATTTGTACTATTGTCGTTGTGTGCCGTGTGGCCATTTCCTCTTTGCTCTATTTTTAACCATCTACAAACTTTTGTTATAAATTTCAAATATATTGCAAAGGGAGAGCTCCGTGAATGAGTTTCGCCATGGCAATATGTATGGTGAGCAGATGCTCACAATATGGTGGACACAAGCCCTTTTATTAAAAATTTAAAAAGGGGGCTCATGTAATTTACAATAGTTACCACATGCTTCACGTTACGTGGGTAACACGTGAAAAAAAATAGTGCTTCTCCAGGAGCCGAAAAACGGGAAAAGAAAATTTCAAATTTCGCCTAAAAGACGGAATAAATAAAACCCGATTTCTAGAAAAAAACCAGAAATAATTTAAGCCTAATTTTAAAATTTTCTAAAGGCCGCTAAACTGATGAAATTTGTGCTTATCATAGAAATTTAATTTTCATAAATTTTCATTCATAAATCGAGGAAAACCAACCCAGCCCCTGAAAGATACTATATTAAAAAAACAGAGATATATCGTTCAATAATATTTGTGTTGAACAACAAATTACACAATATAAATTAAATTTATAATAAATTAATTGTTAATTTAATTTATTGTTCAATGGAATTGGGCCAATTCTGGATTAGCACAAATTCAGCCACTATATTTTTCGAATGGCAATGAACATACCTAATCGGAATATGCAATCAGAATTGCCAACTTCATTGGTTTCTAGAACAATTTTTGTCAGAAAATTGTTTATTCAACGGTCGTTGTTGTTCAATGGAATTGGGCCAATTATGGATTAGCACAAATTCAGCCACTATATTTTTCGGATGGCAATCAACATACCTGATAGGAATATGCAATCAGAAGTGCCAACTTCATTGGTTTCTAGAACACTTTTAGTCAGAAAATTGTTCATTCAACGGTCGTTGTTGTTCAATGGAATTGGGCCAATTCTGGATTAGCACAAATTCAGCCACTATAATTTTTGAATGGCAATCAACATACCTAATCGGAATATGCAATCAGAATTGCCAACTTCATTGGTTTCTAGAACAATTTTTGTCAGAAAATTGTTCATTCAACGGTCGTTGTTGTTCAATGGAATTGGGCCAATTCTGGATTAGCACAAATTCAGCCACTATATTTGTCGAATGGCAATCAACATACCTGATAGGAATATGCAATCAGAAGTGCCAACTTCTTTGGTTTCTAGAACACTTTTAGTCAGAAAATTGTTCATTCAGCGGTCGTTGTTGTTCAATGGAATTGGGCCAATTCTGGATTAGCACAAATTCAGCCACTATAATTTTTGAATGGCAATCAACATATCTGATTGGAATATGCAATCATAATTGCGAACTTCATTGGTTTCTAGAACACTTTTTGTCAGAAAGTTGTTCATTCAACGGTCGTTGGTGTTCAATGGAATTGGGTCAATTCTGGATTAGCACAAATTCAGCCACTATATTTTTCGAATGGCAATCAACATACCCGATAGGAATATGCAATCAGAATTGCCAACTTCATTGGTTTCTAGAACACTTTTTGTCAGAAAATTGTTCATTCAACGGTCGTTGTTGTTCAAGGGAGTTGGGTCAATTCTGGATTAGCACAAATTCAGCCACTATATTTTTCGAATGGCAATCAACATACCCGATTGGAATATGCAATCAGAAGTGCCAACTTCATTGGTTTCTAGAACACTTTTTGTCAGAAAATTTTTCATTCAACGGTCGTTGTTGTTCAATGGAATTGGGTCAATTCTGGATTAGCACAAATTCAGCCACTATATTTTTCGGATGTCAATCAACATACCTGATAGGAATACGTAATCAGAAGTACCAACTTCATTGGTTTCTAGAACACTTTTAGTCAGAAAATTGTTCATTCAACGGTCGTTGTTGTTCAATGGAATTGGGCCAATTCTGGATTAGCACAAATTCAGCCACTATATTTTTCGGATGGCAATCAACATACCTGATAGGAATATGCAATCAGAAGTGCCAACTTCATTGGTTTCTAGAACACTTTTTGTCAGAAAATTGTTCATTCAACGGTCGTTGGTGTTCAATGGAATTGGGCCAATTCTGGATTAGCACAAATTCAGCCACTATATTTTTCGGATGTCAATCAACATACCTGATAGGAATATGTAATCAGAAGTACCAACTTCATTCGTTTCTAGAACACTTTTAGTCAGAAAATTGTTCATTCAACGGTCGTTGTTGTTCAATGGAATTGGGCCAATTCTGGATTAGCACAAATTCAGCCACTATATTTTTCGAATGGCAATGAAAATATCTGATCGGAATATGCAATCAGAATTGCCAACTTCATTGGTTTCTAGAACATTTTTTGTCAGAAAGTTGTTCATTCAACGGTCGTTGTTGTTCAATGGAGTTGGGCCAATTCTGGATTAGCACAAATTCAGCCACTATATTTTTCGAATGGCAATGAACATATCTGATAGGAATATGTAATCAGAAGTGCCAACTTCATTGGTTTCTAGAACACTTTTTGTCAGAAAATTGTTCATGCACGGTCGTTGTTGTTCAATGGAATTGGGCCAATTCTGGTTTAGCACAAATTCAGATGATTGTAATATGCAATCACAAGTGCCAACTTCATTGGTTTCTAAAACACATTTTGTTAGAAAATTGTTCATTCAACGGTCGTTGTTGTTCAATGGAATTGGGCCAATTCTGGATTAGCAAAAATTCAGCCACTATATTTCTCGAATGGCAATGAACATATTTGATAGGAATATACTATTTAAATTGCTTATGACTGGGATTTTGGGACATTTTATTTCTATTATTTAATTTGTTGTTCAACACAAATATTATTGAACGATATATCTCTGTATTTAATATAGTATCTTTCAGGGGCTGGTTTGGTTTTCCTCGATTTATGAATGAAAATTTATGAAAATTATATTTCTATGATAAGCACAAATTTCATCAGTTTAGCGGCCTTAAGAAAGTTTTAAAATTAGGCTTAAATTATTTCTGGTTTTTTCTAGAAATCGGGTTTTATTTATTCCGTCTTTTAGGCGAAATTTGAAATTTTCTTTTCCCGTTTTTTCGGCTCCTGGACTAGCAACAATTTTTTCCCGTGAGCACTAATTAGCACAAATTGGACTTAATCGGTATGCAAAGTTTCATTTTGAAATCGAAAATTTCCCTGCTGCAGTTACCCACGTCTTCACGTTTGTAACCGATTTCAGTCTAATTTTTTAAATTTCTCTAATAAATTGAATAAAAAGTATTTTAACAAACCGTACCCGGAAGCAGGGCGACGCGAAAAATACTATATTATTCAACGAGCGTACAATGTTGGCTGTTATTCACGAGGATTACATCATCCGAGTGAGTAACAAGTCGGTTTTGTGTGATTATGTCAGAAGAAAAATACATTTTTTGAGCGTGGACAAGTTAGTTTATATCACATGCGGTTTATATAGATGTGATCGTTCGCAGTATAAACGCATTAAAAATATGATGGTAGTGGTGTACTTAGCTGCTGATACATCACACTGACCCGAATTATTTAACCACACATGTCTGTGCCAAAATAATGTCATATTGATGACGCGTGTTTTTAATGTCCCTGATATTATTTAGTTTGATGCATGATGTGAACGAAGTTGTGTCATTTGTACTTTGGGCAGAATACGGGGAGAGTGACTTAATAAGCTGTGGCAGTGACATAATTTAAATCAGACTCTATAATATATTATTTAGGCACCTCCAGCTACAAGACCCCACTACTCGCACAAAATCTTTTTACGGATTCCAATAATCCACCTACTTTGATTGTGATTGACATGTGATAAACATTCTGCAATCAGCTAGTCTTCCAATTAAATTGTTCAAATGCCACAGTAGTAGTTGATTTGTTCTTTCCCAGTAGGAATGTCATTCACGACACATTAATGGCTTACCAGCGACAACGAAGCATGACCCGTACATAGACATTTTTCGTTAAATAGGACTAACTTTCGTGTGTCTGAGATGAATTGTATTTGACATGTCCGAGATCAATCATGTTTGACAAGTCTGGGATCAGTTGGACAAGTCTGGGAATCGTATGTGAGAAATCTTTTGAGAAGAATGTCAACCGGTGTGAAGTACTTAACGTTAATGAAAAGTGTAGCTACACATTTTAACGAAAAGTGTAGACTCAAAGAGTGTAACAAGTTTTAGTGATACATTTTTATAAAAAAATTATTTTAAAGCCTTTATAATTCAAAAAATCATCGGAACAATGAGTGCCGAGTGTGGAATTTAGTGTTCTCAACTTGGCATGGTGTCTTAAATGTGTACAAAAAATTTCAAGACAATTTGCATGTTATGATTGGCGATATGGCGCTACACGGGGAAGCGTCTTTGGCCAAATTCAAAAAAGAATGTCAATTCTGTCATTCATTTAAAGGAGAAATATATTCGTTAAAAAATAATAATAATTTACATACCAGTAACATAAAGCTAACGACCTAAAAAATATAAAACTTTATTTCCGAAACACTGTTGGTTCTTCAAATGGTGAAAATGTTCCTTTTTTGTCGATTATAAAATATAAATTATTTTTTTTTAACTATAAAATAATTTAATATATATAAATTAAAAATTAAAAGATTTAAATATAAAATATTAACTAACCAATTTGACAATCAAAACGTTCAAATTTTTTGTCACAAAACATTTTTGATAAAAATTGCAATCATAAAGATTATAATTTTAAAAAGTAGCGATAGAATGAGAAACGTCGAAGACTCTTCTTACACGTTTCCCTTAGACACTGTCATGAAAAAAGAAGTGTAAGTGACATGTCTCACACTAATCTTAGATCTTCCACAGACATTCGACACGTCATTTGAGAAACTAATGTGACTTGTCATAAATAAGTCATTTAGTCAATATACCATTAAAACCAACAAAAAAAATATTTCACGTGGATGTAGACAAGTTTTTAACTGGATGTTGTTGGAACCGAAACTAAAAATATATAATTTGTTCGGAACTTTCTCATAACTGGAAAAATATTCAAAATTGGTAGTGTAGCTTAATAAGAGAGTAAATGCACGACGGATAAAAAATTTGACTTTTTATTCCTGCTTGAGGCAAACAATATATTTTGCATTCCATTATCTCGCCTATGGCAATTCAACGAACACAACAACCCACGATAAAAATGCGTAAGAGTTAATCAAATAATTCGCATTTTAAAATTTTAAAACTTTTTACAGTGTAATTGAACAAGTGGACTCCAAACATAAAATATTATAATATGTTTTAAAGTCAATCATTTTTAAATTAAATTAAGTTTTTATGTTAAAAATACAATTTATACGTACATAATGAAATTGAAAAAGTTTAAAAGCTGTTGAAAAAGTTAAAAATTTTGCAACAACGAACATTTATACACATAATGGATTTTATTGTATACGTACAAACATTTAAAAAATGTGAATAAGGGAGGTTATTTTATTTTTTTAAGTATCATCGAAACTAATTAAATTTTTAATGGTCTATTGTAGAACAAAAATAAATGAAAAGAGATTTGCTAAATTACGTATGAGGATGAATGCATATTCATTATATACTACGAGATGGGATATCAGGTCACCTTAATTATCACGAATTTTTTTGCATATATGCGGAAATCATGTTAAATTACCTCTTCAGATTTAATTCCGATGCGATTTTATTTTTTTATTTATTCTGTACTCGTATATTCCAATTCAAAATCGCTTAATCAACCACTTAAATTCACACTGAATAAAATTAATAAAATATTCATGAATAAAATAAAATAAAATAAAAATGCGGAATATTCTACCCATTAATTGGAGATAAGGATGAGTCTTTTTACCGCAGTGAGTATTTTAAATAATCCCACTGAATACAAAATCAAACAAAAAACTGTAATCTTAACAATTGATTTAATTTGATAATTTTTACAATTAACTTTCTCCATTTAGCTTGAGTGGTATGCAAAGTTTATAATTCCAAATTACGAAAATTAATTAATTCTGTTTATTAATTAAACATGAATAATATAGCAAGTTTTTGTTGTCTTCGTAATTAAATTGTTTTTGCGCTATAGCACTTTGTTTATTTCGATAGTGTTCTTAGAAACTTTATCATCTCTCCCCGCGGGCCTTTACAATAAAATGAAACTGTATAACTTAAAAGCAACTCAAATACAAAAATAATGAAGAAATAGAATCTTTTTCATAACAATAACTATATGTACAATATCACAGTGGCAGTAATGGAAGTTGCCGCAACAGCACTAGGAAAAAATGCTTGTTCTGTTTTTGGACACTCTGACGAAGAATAATAAAAAAACATGTACAGCTAACAAAAAGAAAATTCGTTTTCCTATTTTCAATTTTTTTTAATCATATTCTTTTGTGTCATTGTTGTCACATCAAAAGCATATTTTACATTTCCATATAGCATGGATACAACACAACCAAAAGATGTTTAAAACTGAGAGAAATGATAAATTATTGGCCATTTAAACTTTATAGAAATAAGCTTTTATAGGAAAGCGAAAATATGAATTTTTTATACTATGTGGTAAACAGTTTTTTTTTAATATGCGATCCGTTGATGTGGCAAACTTTTGACGTTTCATAATTTGAACACTTGTCCTATTTGGCTGTGTATGTCTTCCTCCGGACAATTTTAACAGTTTTGATTAAATAAAATGTCTATTGCGCGGTTTTATTGGAATATTACGCTTGCTTCTAAAGCAGCCCATACATTATACAACTTGGTTGTGTTTATAGAAAAGTTTCACCGTGTATGGTGTGGTTTTTCAACCAATTTGACGGTTGTAGTAATATCAAAACGTTTTAATTTTAAGTAGGCGGAGCTAATGGTTGTTCATCAAGTTGAACTGTGTATGGAAGAGTTTATAAACTAACAATAAAAATTGACACCAAATTTGACATTTTAAAATATAAACAAATTTACATAGGATCCATGTGCTTGAGTTTTTTTCGATAAATTTAAACAAAAGTCAATGTTATGGCAAAGCAGCAGTGAACATTACAAAAATAAATTCCTTAAAATGAAAGCTTGGAAGGAATTATTGGTAGAATGCCAAAAAATTGTTTCAGAAGTAACAGTTGAGAAATTAAAGTGTAAAATAATTATATTAGAACTTGTTACCGTAGAGAAAGGAAAAAAATAAATGCGAGTGAAAAATCGGGAGCAAGGTTTGACGATACATACACACACCATCATTATGGTATTTTGATAAATTAGATTTCCTAAAAGATCAAGAAATGCCAGTAGCGGAAACATCATCAATGGATTCTGATTCGGAAAATTCTATTTAAATTCCAAAAGTCATTATTTAAATATTAATGTATCATATTTATATATTTGTTTAGTCTGAATCTGCTCTGTTTTTACGCAGAGCTGTGGATTATTTGGACACTGCCAAAACTTCTAGTGGCAATTTAGAAAGAGATGAAGCGACCATGTTTTCTGACGGATGGGCTTGTAGTTATAGAAAATTAAATGCTGAACAGCAAATGTTCGCAAAAAAATTAATTGATGACGTATTATTACTAGGTCAATTAAAAAAACTTTCATTGCCAAATACTGTATCCACACCTGAAACCCTATGTATGTGTCCACCAGCCAGGTCGGAAACTCCATACAGGAATAGATCATCAACTCCGCTGCAGTATTCCGACCGTACTCATATTCCAAGGCAACCACGATTTTTTTTATCTAATTAATTTTATCAACCCAAATTAGTTGTTCATCAACTACGTCGGAAGCTCCATGTATTCAAACATTTTCTCGACAATCAACTCCACTGAATTTCGAGCACCAAATGCATATTGCAAAAGAGCCTCGTTCGTTTCTTTTAACTAAGGATTCTTTGATTCTGTGATCGGGAGAAATTAGAAACGGAACATATCAAAGCCTACATGATCTTTTGAGTGATGACCAATTTTCTTAAAAAAATTTTTAAAATAATGAAACCTTATATTTATTTAACTACAAATACAACATATCAATGAATTTTTATGTATTGAGTAATTTCAAAATTTCCATAAATTTATTTCTTATACATTTCGCTTCTTTACTTGAATTTCTTGACATATTGACTGACTCACTCAGAGAGTGAGTGCATTGTTAGTGAGAATGCATCGTCGTCAACAAAAACAAATGGTAGAATATGGGCATCAAGAAACGGAGCGGATGGATCTGGCAAACCAATTTCTCCATTATTTAGTTTTTTGAAAAATTTTGTGTTTGACAAAACTCCTCCGTCGGAAATTCTTCCATTGGTTCCAACGTCCACCATTAGGAACTCAGACTCGGCGTTAACTACTGCCATCAGGACTACACTAAATGTCTTTTTATAATTGAAATAGAAAGATCCTGATTTTGACGGCTTCTTAATGTTGATATGTTTGCCATATAGTTTCTAGGCAGTTCGGGAATCTAGTTTTTTTTAAAAAAATTCTTGCCTCGACTTTTCAATTTTCTGTAGTGTTTGGTAACTAAAATAAATGCAAAATTATTGATAAAGATAACTAATTATTTATTTTGTTTCAATACTAACCATTATATTTTGTTTTAGTACTAAATTAATTACCTGACATGTTTCAATTCTTCCGAGGGCTTGTGGTGAAACCGTACATGTAAACTTCAATTCCTCGAATGAATTCCCAGTTGCTAAGAATCTCAACGTAATAGAAAGTCGGGTCCCTATCGAAATTACATCTCGCATGAATGTGTCCTGTTTATTTTTTATAAAAGGCGAAAGCTTTGCCAAAAGATCATTGAAGCAATCTTCATTCATTCGCATATAGTTTTTATAGTCCAACGGGTCCGATTCTCTTATTTTTTTAACAATTTCGCGTTTGAATATTGTTTTTTATCCGCTAGCCACTTTTTCTGCCATTTTCTTTTTTCCCCATTTTTGTTTTTTTCGTTAGACGATTCGGTAATCACCATTAACGCAATTACATAGGCATAAGTACTTATGCCTTCTGTCCGATAGTGGCGGACACGACCATAGAAAGTGATCTAAAGTCTCTCCCTCCTCTTGGTCCATACAACTTCTACAAAAGTCATTCGTCTTCTCGCATGTTCCCCAAAATGGCAATGTCCTGTCAGTATCCCTACGGCCAATCCTATTTCTCGTTTCCCCAGATACTAGTGCCTTGGAGAACCGCAAGTCAAGTTTCCAAACCTGTTTTGCTATTCTGCACGTGAGAGTGTTGGTCCATCTCTCATTTGTCGAGGCGATTGCCTTTTTCTGAGCGCCAATTTGAGCGGTGATATATGTCTCCTCAGACCTATCCTTGCCGGCTGCATCTGGTGAGTCGTACCGTACCTAGCTAGTTCGTCTGCCAGGGACCCATCATATGTGGATTGTGAAATACTCGCTCATCTCATTAAGACATGATCGGCAATCCTGCGCCATCTGTGACTTCAGACAAACCGCCTCTAGTGACCTGACCGCCGCCTGACGGTCCACATA
Organism: Nephrotoma guestfalica; assembly: GCA_963691935.1. NCBI lineage: Eukaryota > Metazoa > Arthropoda > Insecta > Diptera > Tipulidae > Nephrotoma > Nephrotoma guestfalica. The sequence goes on along the minus strand of OY829913.1, from coordinate 305,355,636 downwards.
AATTGCGATGTCCCTCACGGATACCATGTTATGCTTCAACCACGTCGCGACTTCCCTGATCGCCACCACTTCAGCCTGATACACGCTACAGTATCAGGAAGTCGAACAGATATATTAACATTAAGCTTCTCACAGAAGGCTCCGGCTTCTAGCTTGCCGTATGGCTTAGAGCCGTTCATGAAAAATTGCACCGCCTTGTTTTCCAGTAATGATCTGTTCCTCCAGGATTCCCTCGAAGGACAGATGGTCCGGAAACCTTTATCGAATCACAACGTTGGTTTAATATAATCTAGATTCGCCAATTCTTTCCTTAGCGATCTAACTACCGTCGAGTGCCCTGCCTGAAGACACTTCCACTGAGAGATAGCCGAGGGTCTCGTAGCCACATTGGCTGTCATCTGCTTACTAAAAAATTCAATTGGAATAAGGTGGAGCATAACCTCTAAAGCGCGTTTAGGTGTTGTCATAAGTACCCGCTTATAAGCATGCAGGCCGTTCTTTGCACCTTCTCCATCATCCCTATATATGTTACCTTATCTAGAGCTGGCCACCACACGCCCACCTGTACATCAGCACAGGTCTTACCACTGCGATAAAGAGCCAGTGTACCACCTCTGGTTTCACAACCCCACCTCTTACTAAGGCGTTTCCACACGAGTAAATGGCTATATTAGCGTTATTCACCCTTTCCATAATGTTAGGCTTCCCGCCGATCTGTTCAAGATTATGTCAAAAAATCTCGCTCTGTCAGCAAAAGCCAGTCTAATGCCGTTCATAGTAGAAGGGCTAACTACCGGAATTTTTTATTTCTTAGTAAATAGTACCAGCTCTGTCTTGGAAGGGTTGACCCCTAATCCACATTTGCTGGCCGATTTCGTAACGATCAGGAGTGCATTCTGCATAACATCCCTAATCGTATCCAGATATTTGCCTGAGACAGCTATCTCTACATCATCTGTATCAGCTACAACACCTGTCCCCTCTCTCTCCAATTCCAACAGCAATACATTCATCACTATACTCCAAAGAAAGGGGACATACATTGCACCTCCCTGCGAGGTTTCTGTAACCACTCGTCTTCTAATGGTGGACTTCTCCAGTTCCGAAGTAATAATCCTGCTTACCAGCATCTGGTTTATCAACCTACTTAGAGGGTAGTCCATCTTCAAAAATGACAATCCTTCCATCATCGCCTCTGTTTTACATTATTAAAGGCACACTCAATGTCTAGAAATGCTACCATACAAAACTCTTGCGGGTAAATTGTGCGTACTAGATCGTGCAAAGCTATGTCCACCGACTTTCCCTTACAGTATACATTTACCAGCTTTTCTAAGGTTTTCATCAGAAAGGATGATAGAGTTACAGGCCTCAAGTTTTTTGGACAAGCATGTGAGCTCTTTCCCGATTTCGGGATAAAGAGATCAGACCTTCTTCCATTTCTTAGAAATATTGACCAGTTTTATATATCCCCCGAACAATTCCTTTGGATCTCTGCTGGTATAATCCGATCCGGGCCCGCCTCTAAGCCGAAGGCTTAAATCCGTTCAGCGTCCATAGGTTTTGTCCCATGTCCACGATGCTCTTCATATATATTGAAGGTATTCCTCGATGAGCTTCAGGCTCCATCGTGCCATCAAAGCTTCCCGGAAAATGGGTCTCCCCGGAAGCGGGTCCGGTCTAATTAAATAACTACAACTGGTTGGGTCAGTAGATAGAACTTTCCTAAGCCGAGAAATTTCAGAGACCTCTTCCACTCTACAACAGAAGAGTCTCCAACACCCCCCTTTGTGCCTTCCTCAACTCTTTTTTGTACTTTCTTAGGTCCTCCTTATTAGAATCCCAATCACGAACCCCTAGTGTTCATGGATTTATTACAGGCTGTCCTATCAGGGAGCACTCTAGGCCTTATCAGGGAGCACGCAGCATTAAATGAAATATTGCATGCCCTTTTGATAATATCAACCATGCAATAAAATTATTCTACTGTCGCCGGAAGTCCAGGGACCTCCAGCGGAAATAATTCCTCCAACACCTCCCCATATTTGTTCCAGTTTGTTCTGGGATTCCTGAAGGCGTTCCGGATAACAGGTTTAACTTTGAGGTTATATACTACATATATGTGATCAGAGAATGAGTGCTCCCTCGCAACTCTCCACCCCTTGGTCATATGAAAAATTGTTTCTGACGCAAAGGTCACATCTAAAACCTCCTGTCGATTTTTAACAACAAATGTTGGTTCTCGCCCAATATTGCAAACTAAAAGGTTAGTATTTAATAGGTAATCAAAAAATAACTCACTCCTCTCGCGTGATGCGCGTTTGCATCACACCCAAGTATAACACCTACCCTTCTTTGACCTGTTTCCCGGATCGGTTCCTCCAGATTATCCGGCGATCCGACTCCTTCTCGCGCGATCCATATAGGCTGAGGCTAGCCATAATTTTTCATAACCAGCCTCAACGCTCACCGCTGTAACATCCCCGCTACTAAATTGAGGAAAAAGAAAAATATTCAAGTTACTTTTCACTAAAATACACGATCTGATCTTCTCAAAGTTACTATGATAATAATTAGTTAGTATAATAATTTATACCCCTTCGTTCTGAGGCCACAGATCCTGTTATTGTTAATCCAAGGTTCTTGGATTAATACCAAGTCTTCATCTGACTTAGTTAGTCTGAGAACGATAGCTGCCGAGGTAGCTTTAAGGTTTGCTGCAGGTTTATTTGTACAATATTAATCATTGCAATCTGCCTTACTCACCTCTTCCTGAACTCCCTGCATCGGGATAGTGCCATCGGGCTCGTTGCTCCGGATTCCATCTCCCTTTCGTCGAGAGTTCAACAGGATGGCCCCATCAGACTCAAGAGAGAGGAGGCTACCTCTCCTCACCATATTTTCCGCGTCCGAAATACCGTTCCCCCTGTCGTCCCCCACCCGCTTGACTGTCTCCCGCTGGGACCGTTCGCCGTCGCGCCAGGCTGGGCTTCCGCGCCCATATCGACCTCATATTTCGTATATACTTTAATACCGATCAACCCGAACCCGAAGTTGATTACTCCCGTCGATTTTGCAAGGGAAGCCCAGGATTCTTAGGTTCCTCCCGTTGGAAGATCGGGATTACTGAGCCGAATGATCTTAAGGATCTCTTCTGGACGTTAGGTCTAGAACTTATCTAAATATTTTGGCATATAATTTAATCTTGAAACTAGTAAAAAATGATAGAGGTGGATGGACAGATATACGCCACGTTCATCGTAATATTCAACTTCAATTTGGAACGAACACTTGGTCATGTAAGGAAGACTGGATAGATGATCTAATCGCAAATTTTGAACGATGAAATCGAATTTTATCTAAACTGATAAAATCTGCCAATCCCTAGTCTTGCGGTATTTAGTTTTTACTGAGACGAACACATTTTTGGAAGACAAAAGAAGAAAGGATCAAATAACTGCTCATACATATAAAAACGTCTTCTTGGACTCTTAAATAATTCCTTTTAAGCCATAAAATTCAACATATTTTTCCTGCCATGGTTATAACTTCTTTTGTGATGAATGTCTTTTAATATTAGAATTAAATAAAAAAAAATAGAAATCTCTATGTGATCATACCAGTCTTGGTAAAATCCAGAAATAGAATGGAATTTTCATATTAAAGCGTCCACAGACCGATAAAACCGATAGAAAAAAGTAATAAAAATTATCCATATCGACTTTGACAACACACAAAATACAACTGGGATATTTACTATATTCATAAAGAACATAAGAGCAAAGTTCTAACTAAGAATGAGACTTTCCGTACTACATAGGATAATGTTTAAGAATAAATGTATAAAGGATATGGTTATATTGATTATACATTAAAATTTATTGGATCATAAGACATCGTAAAGAAAAGACGAGATGAAATATGGATTTGTTGTTGGTCTCGAATTTTCGTACAAATTCACAAAACGGAGCACCGTTCACACAAAATATTTGATCTAATAAATTTCATTTTAATAAAAAAGTTTGCAAATACATTCATGATGATGATTTATTGACTATATTATGATGGCTCAGTGTGTATGAAAATTATTATTTAATTTCATCAATATATATTGGATTAATCTGAGCCTAACCGGAAAGATGATGAGTATAAAGGAGTCGCAATAACTTCAAAACAATATTTCAAATTAGTTTTAAAATATCAAAATGTTTCATCTCGTTCGAAAGTTGATGCGGCAGATTATACAGATATGTTCAATAAAATTTATATTTAGTTTTGTTCGGGAAACATAAAATCCTCCAAGTCATAAATAGTATAAAGCACAAAAAATATTAAACTCCCACGGCGGTATCAGCATTTCCAATTAACATTATCTGCATATCTGCGTCTTTATATTATTTTCCGAACTGTGTACGCTTTACAACTATATACGGTTTTCTCCAGCGAAACTTTGTGCCTCAGCGTTCACACACAAGAACGAGAAAAAAGCTCAATATTTTCAATAATTTTGTTGTTTTTCATATTCAATAAAAAAAAATTTCTACTATTTTTCCAAGAGTAAAAATAAAATTTTCTTACATTCAAAAACTTATTTTACTTGTGTTATTCCATTTCAATAATAAAACAATAAAAAAATGTTTTCTTTACTTCTTTCGTGCTTGTCTTTAAGTTTTCTACAGTACTAAAAGAAAATTCCATATGTACTTTATACTGTTGTTGTACTTAAAAAAATAAGCTTTTTAAAGTGAAGAAAATAACTGTATTAAGGAATATATAGTTTTGTTTTTGGTGATAAGAGAGATAATAAAATTTCAACAATAGTAATTTGCATAGTTGATTGGAAATGATAAAACAATTTATTTTCATTTTGGGTAAAGTATTATTTGTGTGTGTGTGTGTGTGTTTATATTTTTGGGGGGAAAAGATAGGTTGATTTCAAATGTTGAAAGCTAAATTTCATCATTTGAAAGTTTGTTATATACTTTTTAAGGATATGTCAGCTTTTTTTGTTCTATCGTTCATTTCGCTTCGCATGATTTTTCAAATTAAAAACTTTTCGTTACAGATAACTACTGTACGAACTAAACTAAAAGTCTGGAATGTTTTAAGTTTGGGAAAATTTGGGGCGGAATATATTTAAATAAATGAATTAAATATGTCACGTCATCGATATGCTGTATATATTCAGTAACCGTTTCGTCTGCACTCTGCAGTGAGTTGAGGAAATCGATGTGCCATGCAAATCACCACAATTTAGACACGTAACTAGGCTTTCAATAAAATCCACTTGCTCCAATTCGTTGGAATTTGTATTAATTTTTTATTCTGTTTTTATTTACAAGCAAAATATAAAATAGAATGATTACAAAATATAATGTTTATTTAACCATTATTGATGAGCTTTTTATACACAATATTAAGCTTTCCTGAACAATTTTGAATTAATGTTATGTTCTTTTGACATATTTTATTTACTGTACTCATGTCTCTATTTATACGTTGCAAAGTAAATTAAGAGTCCAATCTTAATTTTCTTTGTAACGTACAAATTCCTTTATACTGTTTTCATGCTATTTAAAAGGATCGCATTTTGACATTGACTATGTTTAGTTCTTAAATTTAACATTGAAATTAACCAAATTTGATTGGTTCAGCTGAATAGCATCTCCAAATGTCGAGTGCACTTTCCAGTATCTTAACACATACTTTTTACCACGTTTTGACCGTGCAATGGTCAATAACTAATAGCATTTATGGTTTCAGTCATCTTAATTTGATAGGACTAAGTTAAGGACAAAATGTACAGTGCTGTGAAAAAAATTGGGCAAACATATTTTATTGCAATAAAAGGAGTCTTTTTTTGCTAAAATTACAAAACTTTTGAAAGCAATTGGCTTATTGTTTCATTTTAAATTCATGTATGACGTAATTTTTTGAAAAAAAAAATGTACCTGCAATTTAGGGGCAAAACCCCGAAAAATGCCAAAATATTCAAAATACGTTAATTGGAGTTAAAGTAATGGAATAAATTAAACACCAACTTTTTTTTAATGATTTATAGAAGTTCTATCTTTAATATTAATATTTTGTTGGACCGCCATTTGCGTTTATTACAGCGCCATACCTCCGATTCATTGACTTTGATAAATTTTTCAAAGTCGTAGGAGGTATGGATTTAAACAAACTTTTTAAAGCTTGAATCGATTCTGGGCGCTTTCTAGCTACTTCTAGCTTCATTATAGACCAAATATTTTTAATGGGATTTAAGTCTGGACTATACGGGGGCCAGCTCAACACATCGATACTTCTTTCTTCGAAGTACTTTTTTACCTTTAAATGAAGACATAAGAAAAAAAAATAAGTTTTTAACAAATTTTTTATGTTTATGTAAAATGCAATTTTTCTATCTATAATTCAAAATTAATAACTCACAACTTTAGCGGTATGGCACGGAGCGTTGTTTTGTTGAAAAATAAATTTGCTAGTCTCGCCAAAAAGCTTTAACACAGAAGGCTAGAATTCGTTATGTAGGACCTGCAGATAAACAGCTACTGTAATGCTGGAACTAAGGAATCACAATCGACCGGTTTCATTTTCAGAAAAGCATCCCCAGACCAGAACTCCTTCATTTTTCGGTGGAAGTCTTAAAAGACATTCGTTGCTAAGCCTCTCGTCTGGTTTTCTTCTTCCGAGAATTCTTCCATTTCCAACATTGAGCTTGAATTTTGATTCATCGGAGAAAATCACATCATTCCACATTTCTGGAGTCCATCAAACATGTCTGTCATAGCAAACGTTTTTTTTCACTAGTAATGTGAACTCAGGCTTCTGGGCTGGTTTAATTGCTCTCAAACCAGCTTTAACTAGTCTTTTTCTCACTAAGCTGGCTGAAATTGGTTTTCCCGTTGCTCGCTCAACATCCCGTCTTATATCCGATGAAGTTTTAAAACGGTTGAGTTTTTTTCCAGCACTGTACATTTGATTAATAAACAGCATCCCGTTTCAACTATCAAGGCAGTGTCATTGAGCCAAAGATAGAATCCAAAGATGCTTGTAACCCTCGCCTGACTAAGGTTAAAAAGCGAAAAGCTTTAGTAAAAGTGAATGAAGCTCAGAATATTCGTGTTTCTGCCTGTATTTCGAGAGATCTCGAGAATCGAAAACACAGGCGAACGAGGCGGAAGACTCACAATTCTCGCATTCCACTTGAGCGAACGCTCAATGAATCACGTTCCTAGAATCTCAAGCGAAAAAGGGATCATCATCAAAGAAATCACGAGCGAAGGAAACTGAAGTAGAAAACCAGATAATCTTCCAATGCCTTTGGGGCGTTTGTGTGCTGCGTTTTGTGGAGGTGCAAGGGTTTAAAAAAGTGAAAAACACTTGTGAAATCTGGATGAAGCAGTGCTATCCCATTCAAGCTGTGTGCTATTAATTAGTGGCTTTAAATCTTTATTTGCCCATTGGGCTCGCAAATAAGAGCGCATCGGATCCATGTTACTGCTGCAATATACATCATATACAAAGAGCAACACGAAGAGTGGAACACCTTCCAACGCATACTGTAATAATATTGGCGGCTCTTGCCTCGCATCATTCCATTCTGCTTAAACATTCAAGTAATGTTACCTCATGAAAGCGATAATGTGGGAATTGTGATCGTGACTGAGATATATAGGTAACCTCAATGTCTCTCACGATTGCACAAAATCACGTTCCGTACTCAACAAGCTTAAGCACCAGTATTCAAAGGGGAACTTGATCCAGTTCTTGACGATATGCCACAAATTATTCCAGTCCAGACATCGGTATTTCGGTGAGCAGCTTGATGTCAAGGACGAGGGTGAAAATAGCGGCTTAGCAACATTTGCTGTCCTCTGGAAGTCCTACATACTCCTACTACTTTCACGAAGTTCAAATACAATAAAGAACACCAGAAAATCTTCCAATGGCTTTGGGGCGCTTGTGTTCTGCGTTTTGCAGAGGTACAAGAATTTAAGAAAGTGACAAAGACAATCTGTGATAGGGCTTGTGACATCTGGATGAAGCAGTGCTACCCCATTCAAGCTGTGCGCTATTATTTAGTGGCTTTTAATCTTTATTTACCCACTGAACTCGCAAATAAAAGCGCATATGATGTGTGTCACCGCTGCAATATATATCTAAAGAACAACACGAAGCGTGGAAATCCTTCCAACACATACTGTAATAATATTGGCGGCTCTTATCTCGCATCATTCCATTCTCAAACATTATTTCAAGAGCCTGGCCGTATTGTTTGCATTCAACATATTTGAAGTAAGCATAGAAATTTCAGCCATGTTACCTCGTGAAGGCGATAATGTGGGAATTGTGATAGTGACTGAAATATTAGATAACATCAATATCTCTCGTGATTAAACAAATTCACGTTCCCTACTCAACAAGCTCTAGCACAAGTTGTGCTATAATGGTTGAAATCCATTTTTTAGCCTCAGCGGAGTGTAAATGTGAATGTTGCCCTGGTTTCTATTTGGTTGGTTCCCCAACTCGAAATTATTTGCCACTTTCGAAATAGGATGGTCTGCCAACGACGTGTAAACAAATTTTGTATGCACCTCTACCTACGATACCGTTCGGTGAATACGATCCGACGGATTGCCATCACCAAAAGCAGGCGCATTCGACTAATTGTACACTAACTTTTTTTACCGAGTTTGAAGCACGTGGACCTGTAAATAAATTCTGTGGTGGCAAACAAAGCGGAATTTGGACGCACAAATTGAAGACACTCAAATATGTTGATGCGCTAGAATTTCGCCTTAATCCACTCGATGTTAAAGATAATTCCGGTGTGAATGTAACTTACTGGACCAAACCTGCTATCAAAGCAGACGGAATCAAACTATCCATGGGACCTCATAATTTCACATACATCGCAGTCGATTCCTTCAAACATAAGGTACGATGCAATTTTACAGTGACGGTGATTGATAAGAGTCCCCTCGTTTTGTAGTATTGCATTGACCCAGCAACTTTCGCGATAAGCCTGTCACCGAATGCCGATAAAAATGATTCATTTATTCACTGGGACGATCCAATTATATACGATAACTCAAACGGTCAAATTCAGGTATCCCAATCATTGCAATACCGCTTTCTCGAAATCGGTGTGCACCAAGTAAAACTATACGGCGATTGATGAATACGGGAATTCGAACAGTTGTGTACTTAATATTACGGTGATTGAGCTGCGATGCAATAAACTCGAGTCACTGCAAAATGGACAAACGATCTGTGCCCAGAATAAAACCCATATGTGGTGTGAAGTAAATTGTAACTTAGGGTATTGGATCCATTTAGAGAATGATAACGACCATTTGGAACGTTTGAGCCTAATGTGCGATCACGAGATACCACGATGGGGGTATGATTATGTACCTGATTGTGCGGCTATTACACTGCATAATTCGGTTCAAGAAATTTTTAGTTTATCACTCGAATCGGATACACTCATTTGTGGTGATACAGATGTTTTGAACCCAGTTCAGAATACACTTAAAGCGCAGATGCATAAGATCATGTGTAGCGGACAACAAGATTGTGAAGTGGTGTCAGACGTCGCATTTTGTTATCTCGAAGAGGATAGTCCACTTGATAGTGAACCGAACGAACGACAAAAAACGTATTACAATATCGCTAAGCGGGATACTCGAGCTCAAAATACTAAGCCGAAAATTAAGTCACATATGAAGGTTAATATTTATACAAAGGTATCCAAAGAACTTGGCTACTGGAACTCCTCAATGAGCCGTAGCGAAAATATAAATTTGTGCTATGATGGCGGAAATCCATTTTTAGCCTCATTGATAACTTTTGTCACTTATAAAATTGAATTTGAATTGTTTTAGTAAAACACTTGTAAAAAATTTAAAAAAAACACTTGTAAAGAATAATACAATAATGTCGTCTACGTACCTGTACCAGTATAAGATGTTTTTGAAATTATTGTTGGACGCGTTCAAGATGTGTCTGTTCTCAAAATCGTTGAGGTTTATTTCGGCTAATGTATCTGACAATGGGCTAATCCTTCAGTCTGAATATAGTAGTCAGTATTGTGTGTAAAGTAGTTTTATTTGGTGTTTTGGTACATTAGCAGTAATGATATTAATTATCTCGTTAGTGTCTGTTGATTTGATTCTATTTTTGGACAGTAATTTTAAGAAAAGTGTATTAGTTGTAAAAAAAGGAACTGAAGAAGAACTACATTTTCGAAATCGATCTTCCAAATAATAAAATCAATAAATATTGTAATTCTAAGGAAATTTTTTTACAAGTGTTTTACGAAAACAATTCAAATTCTAGCACAAGTCAGTTCTTGACGATATGCCACAATATACTCCAGTTTAGACATCGGTACTTCTGTGAGCAGCTTGATGTTAAAGATGAGAGTGAAAATAGCGGCTTAATGGCATTTGATGTCCTCTGGAAGTCCTACATGAAGAGCTTCCACAGTGACCATCCCTCGCCAATGGACAATCGAGGATCTTGGGAGAAGATACCAGATTTCAACGGTCGGTCCATCTCTACTATGCTTTCACGATGTTCAAATTCAATAGAGTCCAATCAACTATTGCAGTGTCCAATAAAGTAAGAGGACAAGATGGAATGGTTGAGGATCTTAAGTTTTACTTGCAACATTTATGTAAACCAGCTTCATACTACTGGTGGGAAAATTCCTAGATTCATACATCGACATGGTGCTTCCTGGAAACGACCTCGGAAACTGTATACAAACAACGATTTGAAGACGGGAACATGGAACATGCTTTGCCTCCTTCCGAACCAGGTAAAGATTTACACGTAGATGTACTGACTCTACTTAAACTTTGGTGGTCTAGAAGTGGAATCAATGACACCATCAATGGTCACACTCTCTAATACAGCGGCCATCTGAACAGAGGAGAATTTCGAATTGGCTTTCTCACCAATAGACGCGTGTAAAACTACATCATCTTCTTCACCCACCGAAGACAGGTTTCACCTCACCAGTTACAATAATGGCTAATACGACACTAAACTAGCAATAATTTACAATTTGTTTTTATGATCTCTAAGAGACATTTTACCATCATATCCGACGTTAAATCTTACAGAGGAGCCGACATGAACAGCGGTCACATGCTTGCCGTTTTCAAATATAAGTACAAGTTGTCACTTACATTCAATAAAACAGCACATAAGACCGTCCGTTGGTATCTCGATGCTTTAAAAGATCAAGTAGCAGAGTTACCAATTAGCAGCCACTGACTATTTAGATCGGCACATTAATAACGAGGAACCTCCACCCAACCTACATCCAATAACAGTGACATGCTATACATCATCTACTTGACTGTAATCAACACTGGGATGAAATTCTCGGGTAGATCAGCGATGGTCCTAGTCGCTTGGTTCATTTTCGCTGTTTTGTTACTGTTTTGCGGACTTACAAATCCATTGGAGTTGTGGGGGAAATATCAGCATCATTTGTCAGAAAATTTCTTATGGTCTTCAAGACGTAACTCAGAAGATGATTTTGCGGAAACGGACAAGACGTTTTCATTACTACAAGACGTTGTCATCTTCATGGGCGGAAATTTATTAAGAGAGCACGGGTTGTGAAACCTTACGTGAATCGTGTGTATACCGCGTACGAAGACTGACTAACAGACATACTGATAATGACTGTGTTCAAAAGTTCACTTCTAAACAAAGGCAGTTCTCTGTACGCAAACACACTAGGAAAAATAGCACTTGCGGCAGGATCTTTTGAGATTGCTGCCACTCCATTACCTGGGAGCAAAACACCGTGCACAATATTCAGGGTCTCCATGGACTTCGACAGCAACTACTGTTTGTGGAGAATCATGAAATAGTGGCAAATCAGAGATATTTCAAGGTTGCAGTCTAATTGTATGTAAACCATGGAGGAAATTCGCAGAAATAACCAGCTTATGGGTAAGGTGACAGTCCTCTTTTATAAGGATTTCAGCCAAACAGTACCTTTAGCGACTAAGAGTACTAGGGCTGACGAAATAAATGTCTTGTTGAAACGAGCCTATCTATGGTCCAAGTTTTTTATATTGCGCCTGACAGTCAACGTGAGAGTACCATTTGACTGTAATATAAAGGGTGTCTCAATAAGAAGTTCAGATTTAAAAATTAAAAAAAAGTAAAAGTACAATCCTCCTGGTTATTTATGGAAAATGATTTCATTCAAAAGGAAGCCGCGGCTGACCTTGGCGTACTCCATTCGGTCGGCCCAATTTCTGAGCACATTTTGGATTTTGTGCCGATCTATTTCGGCAATGGTTGATTCAATATTGGCTTTATTTGCGGATTGTCCGTATAATACTTGTCCTTCACGAAACCCCACAAATAAAAATCCAAGGCGTCAAATCACAGCTCCTAGCCGGCCAATTCACGTCACCATTTCGACTGATAATGCGACCATCGAATTTTTGACGCAGTTTCGCTGTTGTAACGCCCGATGTGTGACATGGCGCACCATCTTGCTGGAATCAAAGGTCGTCCAAACCAATATCTTCAAGATATGGTCACAAAAAAGATGTTAACATGTGGCGGTAGCACATTCTGTTGATCGTAACGTTCGCGCCGGCCTCATCTTCGAAAAATACAGCTCAATAATGCCGCCACGCCAAACGCAGCACCAAACAGTAACATGCAATGGATGCATTGGCTTCTCCACATATCCTTGTGGATTTTCTGATCCCCAAATGCGAGAATTTTGTTTGTCTACGAACCCACCGAGATGGAAATGCGCCTCGTCCGAAAAGATGATTTTTTGAGCAAAATCCTTTTCAATTTCCAGTTTGTTGCAGGCCCACACAGCGAATCGATATCGAACCGGATGGTCACGGGGCTTCAATTGCTGGACCATTTGAACTTTATAGGGCCACAAACCAAGATGTTTACGCAGAATTCGTTGCATGGAAGACCGGCTGATGTTCATTTCCGATGCACGAACGAACACGACGAGCACGGGTACGCGTTGGATTGTCGACTAGGTAGCCCATATCACGCTTTTTATGCACAAACTTCTTGATACCGTTCGGTAAGAGTCCCGTGTTTTGATCAAATTTTGTATGTTGAAGCGTTTAGCGGCTCATTTCGTCAACTAGAAATAATATACTGAGTTTCTGTCACAGAAAGAATGACATTAGTGTTGCCAGAGCCAAAATAACCGATATGTCACATCTGAACCCGTTACATGCTCAAGAATTGTCTATGTGTTGCAGAAAGGAACTTAACCAGAAGAAATTAACCAGATAAAACTACCAGAAACGCTTGGCAAGATTGTTTTTATGGTCGAAAAAATCATTGGTCCAGAATGCCAAGACGTTGCACAAATATTGTACCAACGCAATTCTTATATATGTGAACGAGCTATTTTAACAATTGCAATTAATAATAGCATTCTGTCCACCGTTGAAGGAAAGTGTAGTGTTCACGTCGACAAGCATCGTAGTCAATGAAGATGATGCTACTATTTATCCGGTAGAATTTCTAAATCACTTCAAATCTCACTTAAAGCCGGTGTCCCGAATATGTTTCTCGGGGGGAGAGGCACGAGGGAGGGAGCTTAAGTTTCACTCTATTTTACTATTTCGGTTAGTGGGCCAAAATTTTATGGACAATTTATTTAATTTAGCCTCAGAGTAGTTTGTGACGATTATTGTTGTAACTATCAGAATGTTACAATTTATGACGTTTTATTTGTACCTATATCAACACCTTCGAATTCATTGCGAACCGCTGAAGAGCCTATCAGTTTGAGGACGATATATTTTGTTAATATATTTTGTAAGACGTAACATTTAGAACTTTCAAGTTGTTTGAATATTCTTGAGTTCGTACAAAAGTTACAAAGAGTTTTGAAATGACCTGATAAACGGTAATAGGACATAATTACCTTAAATAACTTTTTATACTTAACGGCTATAAAGCTACTAAGAAGTTAGCAACCTGCCAAAAATAATATTTACTATTAAAAGACCATTAAATGTGATTAATAAATGAACAAAACTCAGTGTTACGAAAAAGAGAACACAACACGTGAAAAGTAAACATTTTAAATCCATTAATTCGTCTTTTTGTTCCGCAAATTATTATTATTACGAATTTTTATTTTTTAATAAACTTTCACTTTTCACGTAAAAGTTTTTTCCCCTATATTTTCCATGATTACACAATTAAGGAATTAATCAAACTTTTCCATATTTTTTTTTGTTTATTGTATAAACTTTAATTTTATTTCTAAAATACGTAACGTACCGTATTATACTCGTACATATATTTAGAAATAAAGACAGAAGTAAACATTTTAAAACATAAAAATTATACGATAAATTCAATTTAAAGTAATTTAAATTAAACAGAATATTTGTAGAAGACAAAATACAACAACAACATTTTAATTTTATTTTAAAGAAAATTAAAACAAATTTATCAAAAATTTAATTTTCTTGCGAACGTAAGTAAATAAACAAAACTCCAGAAGATAACATAAATCCTGAAAATTTTTAGCTTAATTTTTTGTTTATACTTTTTGATATTATTAGCTTCTTATGTTTCTCTTCTCGGGTGCTTTCTTATATTTATTTATTTATTTTTTTTAAGTCAATTTTGGAAAATAAATTTGAAGCAAAAAAAAACAATTAAAGTAACACAAACAAAAGTACAAAATGTATAATTATAATCATTATCTCAATTGTGAATTTATATTTCCTGTGCACGTAGAAAAAATGTACGCCATCACACAATAACAAAATAAATTCCTGAATCTCGGAAATGTCACGCGAAAAAAGTTTTTAATCTTTAAAAATAAATACAACAAAAACACGCGACACACACAAAAAATTTAAATAAAAAAGTTTTTATTTTGTTGTTGGGTTTTGCTCTTTTAGATCGGGGGGCTCTATTTCCTCTGGTTCAAATTTTCTGAATAAGGTTTGACCTGTGAAATTTATTTTTAAATATTACGATTTTAAAAGTTTCTTGTTTTTTTGATATACCGCCAAAATTCTTAAAAAAAGGTCTAATGAAGCATGTAGCGTTGTATTACATGGATTTCTTGAATTAATTTTTTGCCAGAAGTTACGCTTTTTAATCTTAATTATTACCGAGTAACGTTTTTGAGTTTATGTTTTAGAAGTATTCCAACCGGAAGAATTTGAAAACCAGTGTTTTTTTTTAATATTATAAATTTTGGTTTTAATCATCAAGATAATAAGAAAATCTGATTGGTCATTAAAGCTAGTTAAAGCAATTCTTTAATGGTTTAGCACCAATGCTCTCGCCGATCAAACATAAAAGCCAGCGTTGAATTTTAGACGATCAAGTTGAATTTTAGATGAGATTTTAGGTTTTATATTGTAGAAAGATTTCCAAAAAATTGACATCCAATATTTCCAAATTAGACCTTCCAAATAATTGCAGCAACTCGTATTGTGTTGAATGAAAATTTAATAATACTTCCAGTAGTAACACACTGTATATCTTGAAACTATGATCCTTCCAGTTCAAGAGTTTATTGTAAAGAGATATAAACTATTTTCTATTTTAGATTATACGCTGGTAATGCTGGAGTTGTATCTACCTTATAATTTATTTTATTAGTTTTCATTCCTCCAATTCCAGTAACTTGTAAATCTGCTCGGAATTTAGGTAGGTCGAGTTATTCGGTACCTGCCTCGATAGAGCCTGGATCTATTAGTGCACGTAATTTTACTGGATATCCGATGCAACTTGTAGCGTTGATCAATGCGGTAGATAACAAGGGCACCTTATTCTGTACAGTGAATTTTTGCGGAATTGAGCGTTGTGGATGTTGTCACCTCCCTTGTGTGCAGCAATGTGTTATGCCTTCTTTGACATGCCACACAGGTTTCCCTACTTCGACATGCAAATTTGTTGTCCGTGGAGAGTAGTCAAATACTACATAAATTGTTTGCTGCTATTATTTTGGACCTTTCCAGAACTTGCATCTTTTTAAAAATTGGACACGTTGTTATTTCGTGAGATGCACTGCAGACGATGCATGTTTTTTCTATCCCAGCGAAAGTTCTTCTAGGCGGTGGTACGTTTACAGCAATCGGTGGTGTGATTGTTGTTATGCCTTGTTGTGTATCCTTTGTTGTTTGCGATGCTTCTAGAGATTGGAAACGACATTCTGGAAACTTTAAGAACTCACTTAACGATTGAATTTCCCGAGGATTCACCAGAGTAACTTCATATAGACGGTGTGTCTTTCTGTTCAGCTTCCTTAACACTAATGGAATTAGTATTGCATTCCACGTTGACGTCTCTTTCCCAAGTTGCTTAAGGCATGAAGATTTTCATTTATTGTGTCGTGCAGAGCCTTTATTGCATTTACCAATTCGGAATTGTGCGTTATGAGATTCAATAGCGTATTTACGTGATTAAGCATCCGCATAATTCACTCCAGATGTTGATATATGATTCAAAAGTTTCGCCGCATCTCCTCTAATGTATGATTTGAGGTAGCTTATTTTATGAGTGTCAGTGAGGGTTTTATTTTCCTGTACAAACCTACTGAATCTATCATAAAATGCAGCCCATTTCTTATATTGCCCATTGAAATATGGGATTTCAAGAGGCGGTAATTTTATTTCCGGTTGATAATTTTTCTCAGTAAGTGGACTTGCTTGGGCTACTCGTTGTTGAATAGCTGCCTGTAGTCTCGCCGATATTTCATCCACATTTTGACTCATTCTGTAATAAATTTCATCGAGAAAATACGAAGTATTTTGTTGTTCTTCTGGTATTCCAACGAGGATTTCCTCATTCAGCGTATCCATCTTTACTCTGCTGCTCTCCAACTGTTTTAATTTTTGGGTTAAATGTGGAGTACCACGACCTTTTTCTAAACATACTCGAGCTTGCTGCAATAAACTGTTGATATGATTTACTTTTACAACGGCTCTTTGAAGTAGTTTTACTGACGCTTCATCCAGCTTATTGTTGTTGATTGAATTTTCAGTGTTTTTTACAGGCGGTGTGTAGTGGGATTTTATCCTTGCTGTTGTTGAATAATTCATTGAAATCATCCACCTTCTTTGATTCAACTAGCTTACTTGATGGATGTGGTTGTTCTTCTGATCGTTTATGGATATCATCCAGCAATATATCATAATTTCTGCGAATTTGCTTTCATTCGGTGAAATAAGGCAAATTTAAATCCACTGCCGGTAATTTTGTTATCATGATGTCGGTATCATAATATTTTTTGTAAAGGGCATGAGCTGCTGTTAATTTTTCTTCGAGGTATTTTCTTGTTTTCCGATCCTCGCTATCCTTTTCATAATTCCTGATGAGACGATTGATATCTTCACCAGTCTGAACTTGCGGATCTACAAGTTCTTCGATGCTGCTCAGCTTTCCTTATTTGTTGTTTAGTTTATTCGTAGACTCTGGCGACTTTGTTGTTTGATTATAAACGTGTCTCTGTTGGCCTAGGCACACGCCACAATTATTATAATTATTATTGTTGTTGTTTCTCGATTTAACGGATCACCTTCCACGGGTCATCTGGCTCGAAGGGCCAATGTTAACGCTTCGAAATTGCTTCCAAATTGTTAAGTATTTTGAAGAACTTAAAATTTGTGGTTTGTAGATTTACAAGGTTAGTTTGGGTTACCACGGGTGAGGCCCAAACTAAAAGCAAGTGAAGACACAGAAAGAAGTAAATAAGCCGTTGCATGTATGTCTATTACCCTTTTATTTTATTAATCGTTCGCTTTTATACAATTTTTGAAGTTTAAAATTAGTCTAATTACATACACATAATAACCAGTCAGCACAATTTAACAGGTCAATATATTTTGAAAGTGACAATAATTTTACAAAAAATGCAATTTAACACGAGCAAATTATTGTAGTTATGTTGAACATTATGATGATGCGTCGACATTCTCCCCCACCTTGACAAGAGCTGTTGTCAAACTGCTATGTCAGAATGTCTATGTACTCTTGGTGCAGGAAGGGCCGCTGGACGTTGATTTCGTTGGTTTTTTCTCTGCCACAATATAATAATTAATGCTATGATTATACTTAAAACTGCGAGATTGACATAGGCTATACTGTAATGATGAACATCGTGGTGGTTAGAGTCAGCATTCCAGTGACGGTGATTATTATGTTCCGCGATTAATGTTTCCAGTTGGTTAGTGCCTACTCTTGATATTGGTATCTTGGTCATATGAATAGTTGGAATAAATGTTGGAATAAATGCTGAATTTAAGTTGGAACTTGGATGTGGATGGTGCAAAAATCTGAAATGTTTTATCATTCAATGTATACAACCATCATTGATGTTTAATATTCCACATCCTTCTAGTTTAATCGGGGTAACTGTTTTTCCACAAATGAGATCAAACACCTCTTACCGCTTATACTGAAAATCCGTTTCTGGTGTTCATTAATTTTAGCCCACTAGTTGGTAGAGTTAAATGACTGAATGTGGCAACTGTGATGCAGCTCGTTATTGTGTTGAAAAACGTTCATTTCGCACGTACTGACGTCAGATTGTGTGTATATCGGAGCAACATGGCATATGAATTAATGAGTGTTGATAGTAACACATCGATTTAAATCCGAGACCGCCATTGGTGAATAATATTCACGACTATTGCTCTCTGCCAAAAATGTGCTTGACGGTTTAATGATGAAATATTCAGTTTCGTACTGAATAGGTATTGGAATTATTCGATAGATGTTGTAGACACTTGATTGCATCAACGGTATCTGAATGCTGAAAATAACCATGGTTGCCATAACTCTTGCATTTACTGTCATAACTTCATAAATAACAGTGAGATGATAACCAGGAAGTGTCACTGTGGGTGGTGTGTGGTCATTGGTTTTCCATAATTCATTTTCAAGCTGTGTAGGAGAAATTAACTGTGAATTGATTAATCCGTTATGCGTATGGGCAAGTATGTCAATCATAGTTCTCTAAGTATCTTCGACATTTCTGATGAATAGCATGAGCTGTATGGATAACATGTTGATTAATTCGTGTTTATATAAATATGCTGTATTAGCTGAAAGTTGATGACTCTATCTTGGTATAAGCTTAATGTACTCGTCCATAACATTTAGTTGGTTTCTTGTTAGATCACTATCATGTTTGTTAATGTTTACAGTGGCATTGATAATTGAGGTTTGTTTTCGTGCTAAATTGATCAGTGTTTCGCTTTTATCTTCCAGGTTTGTTATTAATTGTTCATAACGTTGTGCATCTCGTTCATTCAAAACACCGAATAAATCTCCATCACATATCCCACTGTATTCCCGAACCCACGTCTTACTCGTCTTCGTTCTTTGTTGGAATTCTGAATTACTTGGTTCGCCTTTCTAATATTTTCCAGATGGTGATCAAATTGTTGAATGGTGGCAGCGCAAATACCGAGATTATTTGTATAATTATTACTCTCTTGGCAGACGCGTTTTAACTGCTGATAATGTATATTCATATTTTTCAGTTCTCCTTCAAACTCTCTGAGATCACAGTAGATGATTATGCTCCAAAAAGATAAGATTGGCACAAGATAGTTTCGCGGATTGACTCAATGTTCTCCTTGCATTTGGTTCAGGAACTTTCTCTCGAGATGAACCATCTATCGGCTTATCGTTGTTTGTTATAAACAGTTGCACTTCGGAATCTTCAATAATTGGTTCGGCTTCTGACTCAATGGAGTAGTGTGTTGGTAGAGGGCTGATCTTAGCTATGAACTTTTGAGTATTCCCTTCTGAGTTTTCAAGGTAACGTCTGTGCTTAATTTAGCATGTCCTGGGTGAGTTTCTAATACTCTTCCCAATAGCCACTTGGTGGGTGGTACATTTTCGTCTCTTATAAGAACTAACTGATTTTCCTTTATATTTGGTTGTTGTTTTGTCCATTTCATTCGGTGCTGCATATTTTGGAGGTAATTTTTGCTCCATATTTTCCAGAAATATCCATGCATTCTCTCGATTTGCTGCCATCTTGTCAATAGATTTTGGTTCGGGTAAATGGTTTCATCATCAGGCGGGGCGAGCATGGAATTGCCAGTTAAAAAATGCCCTGGTGTCAAACATTCAAGTTCATTAGAATCCTCTGATAGCGGACATAGCGGTCTAGAATTTAATGTTGCTCCAACCTGTCACAACAGAGTTGTTAATTCCTCATATGTTAGTAGTACGGATGCTTCGGCTTTCTTCAAGTGCGGTTTTTCCGATTTCACACATGCTTCCCATATCCCGCCGAAATGTGGTGAGCCTGGGGAAATGAAATGTCATTGGATCCCTTGGTTTTTATTATTTACGTTTAAAATCTCATATCAATGATGAATAGATTGCAAATATTTATTTGCAGCCACAAAATTCGTGGCGTTGTCATTATACATATTTGCAACGAGGGCAGCGAGAAATCCTTGTGTTGTTAAATCACTGACCAATTCTATATGCATCGTTTTCGTTGTTAAACAGATGAAAATAGCGATGTATCCCTTCCGCCTCTTTGTTCCGCGGCCCTTGGACATTCGAAAATTGATGGGCCCAGCATAGTCTATTCCTGTATGGGTAAATGCTCTTGAAGGTATTACTCTTGGAGGAGGTAGGCTTCCCATCAGTTGAGTTGCTCTGTTAGCATTGACCCTAAAACACTTCTGGCATTGGCGATTGTGTTGTTTTGTTGCTCCCAATCAATGATCAAATTTGTAAGATGACCCTTTGGTGGTAAGGAGAGAAGTAAGGAGGTAAAGGTAAGGAGGTAAGGAGAGAATTTTTCTCTTGGAGCCCACTGACCCTTTTTCCTTTAATTTTCTTATATCTTCCTTAAATGGAGAAGCTTGTGCCATCTTTACAATCCTTACTCTAACACTTTAACTGTTAGTGCTCCATTCCGTTTTTCACCTTTATGGTGGCTATTCCAATAGAACCGCCAAATATTCGCGAATACTCGAATTGTTTTTGTGAGAGAAGAAAACCTTTCTAATATTTCCGGTTCTGTTGTAGTTGTGCTTATGCTGCAGAGAGTATCTTGCCGTTTTTTTGTAACTCGGTCTCCGTTATTACGTTACTCGATGATGGCTCCATACTACTCCTAAGCCAATCCGGGCCGGACCACCATAATTTATTATCACCCAGCTTACCAAGATCTACGCCACGAGTTGCACAATCCGCGGGATTTTCTTTTGATTTTACATGCGGAGAATACATCCTAACTCAGTTTTCTGGGCTATTGGTTGGTACGGTGATTTCTTTATTACATCGTATAACAAAATGTTGGCGTATACCTCTGTTCCTAAAATCATGTCAATTGGACCAGGTAAGTCAAAATTTGGATCAGACAATGCCAGCTCTCTAAAAGTTGATTTGTTAAGACCCTTTACTGGCATTGTTGGTAGTTGCTCAGTTAAATTTGGTAAGATAAAAGCTTCCACCACCTGCTTGTATGTCGAATAATAATGAGGTGAAATGGTTATGTGTACCTTATAATTTATTTTATTAGTTTTCATTCCTCCAATTCCAGTAACTTGTAAATCTGCTCGGAATTTAGGTAGGTTGAGTTGTTCGGCACTGATCAATGTTGCAGCATTGATCAATGCGGTAGCTAACAAGGGCACCTTATTTTGTACAGTGCATTTTTCGTTGTTGTTTTTCGCGGAATGGAGCGTTGTGGATATTGTCACCTCCCTTGTGTGCAGCAATGTGTTATGCCTTCATTGACATGCCACACAGGTTTCTTTACTTTGACATGCAAATTTGTTGTCCGTGGAGAGTAGACAAATACTACATAAATTGTTTGCTACTATTATTTTGGACCTTTCCAGAACTTGCATCTTCTTAAAAACTAGGCACGTTGTTATTTCGTGAGATGCGCTGCAGACAATGCATCTTTTTTCTATCCCAGCGAAAGTTCTTCTAGGCGGTGGTACGTCTACAGCAATCGATGGTGTGTTTGTTGTTCTGCCTTGTTGTGTACCCTTTTTTGTTTGCGATGCTTCTAGAGATAGGAAACGACATTCTAGAAACTTTAAGAACTCACTTAACGATTGAATTTCCCGAGGATTCACCAAAGTAACTTTATATAGACGGTGTGTCTCTCTGTTCAGCTTGCTTAACACTAATGGAATTAGTATTGCATTCCACGTTGACGTCTCTATGCCCAAGTTGCTTATGGCATGATTTTTTCATTTATTGTGACGTGCAGAGCCTTTATTGCATTTTCCGACTCGAAATTGTGCGTTGGGAGATTTAATAGCGTATTTACGTGATTGGTGACAAGTAAACGCTTGTTGTTACAGCGATTTACAAGTATTTTAAAAGCATCCGCATAATTCACTCCAGATGTTGATATATGATTCAAAAGTTTCGCCACATCTCCTCTAATGTATGATTTGAGGTAGCTTATTTTATGAGTGTCAGTGAGGGTTTATTTTCGTGTACAAACCTACTGAATCTATCATAAAATGCCGCCCATTCCTAATATTGCCCATTGAAATATGGGATTTCAAGAGGCGGTAATTTTATTTCCGGTTGATAATTTTTCTCAGTAAGTGGACTTCCTGGGGCTGCTCGTTCTTGAATAGTGGAATGTTCGGAATATGCAGAATGAATAAACGAAAACACTCTTAATTATGCTCGTTCTTCATAAAACAGGAACTGTGATGAAATGAACTGTGAAGCGTTATGTTACATACCTTACTGGTTTTAGGGCCGATATATTTGCCACGATTAGCAAGATACCAATAATTTAATTATTTATCTTATAATTCTTTACCGCAATTATAATTAATACCAGGCACTCCTGTAACCTGCAATACTTAGAATTACCTATGTACTTTATTAACAATATACAGTAACCTTTTTGGATATATTTTTGGAATCACCTGGATATGTAATCATTTCAATGGAAATTGAATCTGTTTTTGTGTAGTACACAAATAATAATCAAAAAATTATACAAAGTTGTCCACTAATTAAATTATATTCAGTGAATTGTCAAGTATCATAATCATAAAATTCGTTTTAAGTGTTCATCTTAATTCCATTGAAAAAAAAATCCACTTCATATAAATAAAATACAGCGCCACTAACTACGGGTATATGATAATATGTAGTATGTAACGTATACGAGTATAGTGGAATGTAGCAAAAACTATCCACTTTACAATAAAATCGTCTCTCTTAATAAATATTTGTTACTATTAAATAAAAAAAAACATAAAACCGAATCCCTAAATAACTTTTCAATTCATGGTCTCTTGTTTTTTTTTTCCATAAATGTAGCCCCCATATCCTACTTCTACATTTGGCATTTGTCCAGTTCACACAAAAAAAAAAGTTTTTTATTCTCTGAACAGTTTTTCTTGTTTTGTACTTTGTACCAAAAAACTTTGGTTTTGATGTTCAGATTTTTATTCGTCGTTGGGTCAAATAAATACGAGTGGACCGGGGTGAGGTATATCTCAATAGGTATGTAGTCGAGAAATTTGTTACATTTTATGTCAAGTAAGTAATAACAATAATAATAAATAAGTATTGTATACTATATTCATGAGGTGAGCTAGATGGAAAATGAAAATGAATTTTTTGTTTATAGTTTTTCTTAAGTTATTTCTGCATTATTGCTGGTGAGTTGCTGTATAGCCACATACGAGTATAGATACCCATTTCTGATAATGGGTTTTATTACTTTAAGTTTAATTAAATTCATTATAATTTACAATCGATAAATTTTGTATTATTTTATTGTTCTTGTTGTTTCATAAACATTCGTTGTCGAATAGTTGCTGCAGTTGCTAGTTTATGTATCTCGTACATTGTACAAATATCTGTATTGTTCTCTTGTAGGACGCCAGCCACTATATTGTTGGAATTGCTTACTTTGATTTTGTATTATTTATTACTTTATAATTTTGACTTTTCATTTTTTCATTTTTCAGATACGTAGCAGTAAGCGTAATTACAAACTACGTAACTGTGTTGTACTAATTCGGGCTAAAAATCATCTTACCAAATAAAGCTCATTTTCGTTTCGGTTGTAAAATTTCCGAATTTGATGAACTCAAAATCCGCAAAATATGTTTGGTTTTCGAATAAATTAGATACAACTTGATGACATTTGCCACACAGCAATAACAACTCGATAAATCGTTGGCTTCGAGAAATAGACCAGTGAACTGCTATCGAGGTTGCGAGAATTACATGAACAATTTGATGGACTATTTCGTGCAAAGCTCAGCGTTTATGGTAGGTATTGAAATATTTAATATTCTATTTCAAATTATTTAAAAAATTTTATGAGTTCTAATTAACTGATGTTGTGTCATATTCGAATTTTTTTTATATCACTATTTCTAAAGAGAAGCTTCCGACAAACTAAAAATTTCAAAAACTTTACAACAGTCCGGTAATAATTAAGACTTTTTTAATTTTATTCGATGGCTAGTGAACACTGAAATCATATTATTTGAACCTTCCTTTTTATTTTATAGAAACCAACATATTTATGCGGTGGGGCAGCCACATCCTTTTTTAATTTTGATATGGTAAAATTAAGTGTCCGAATAAGGAATGGTCCAAATAACATGATTTACCGTTAAGCGTAGACATTTCAACGTTACCTTGTCATTGTTTATCGAATCGCCACTATACTTTTACCATTGCAATATTTTAGATCTAAAAAAAGTCTATGACTGCCCCATCGCATAAATATGTTCACTTGCCGAGAAAATTCCAATAAATGTGCAAGATATAGTTTGTGATTATTCCCACGTTGTAATTGCAGTGATGATTTCAAATACGTATTTTTTAATAATAAATTAAAATTTTAGCCTTCTTTGTTAATGCCAACGGTTCTTAATTTACCAATATGGCCAATATATATTTACCAAATTTTTAACAACACCCAGGAACACCTCCATGACAAATCTCGGAATTGGCGACCATAATTTTCATTGCGTGGCAAAATTTAAATACATCAAGTCAGTTATAACATCGTTGACTGATATGCAGGCAGAAATAAGCCTGAACCGCTGCCGAAAAATGAATTGTCTACGCCCAAATAAAATTATTGCCATCTAAATATCTATTGCAGTCGTGCAAGCTTGCACTTTATAAAGCACTCATAAGACCGGTGCTGGATTTCGAAAGTGAGAGCTGGACCATGACTTCTAACGATTGTATATAGATTGTTATCAGAGATGGGAACCCGTCGACAACGAAGACAACGTTCACTACTCGTCGACAACGTCGATTATTCGTAGATAACGTTGATAACCACTTGTAACTACTCCAATAGGATTGAATGATCTTCATAATTTTAACTTAGGTTTACGGAGACTTTAGCTAATCAAATTATTAATAAGATAAAATATTAAAAAAATTTAGGTTAAATCATAACAATTACATAAGTTATCTCTATTATTTTTCAACCAAAATATGGATGATACATGTAAATAAATTAAAACTGCAACCTTAGTTCAGATTTACCAATAGTCGATTAAACATATTTTCCGAATTTATAAATCTTATATAAGTGAGTCAATTTTAATTAAATGGCATACACGGTTTGATTTGTGACATCTATGAACGACTAGTATGAACTAACCATTAATTTTATTAATCCGAAATCTACACAACACCTCGGCAAGATGCACACAATCTAAATTATTGACTAATCTAAATTGTCGTTAGTGTGTGATCACTGGTGATTTATAGTCGTTAGTGGATCCATAAAACTTACTGAGTCTAATATTTAGTCCTAAATTGCTAAATTTAGTCCTAAATTGCTAAATTGCGAGTAGTAAATACTTACACAAATGGTTAAGCTAAAATTAAATTACGGAATTAGAATAAAATTTCAATGCATTTTACGCCATCTATTGAAAACCGGTACGAAATAACATGATATTACAGGGTGGCTAACACGAAGTGTTACCAAAACAAACCGCCACAGAATTTTTATTTTTTGATGAATTTTATTGAATCCAAGCAAAAAATATTTAAATTTTCGAATTGCATCAGCAGTTTTCAATTTGGCCACCCTTATCCGCGATTATGGCCTTCAAACGGCCGACAAAGCTATTGCATGCAGCACGAAAGTGGCTCTTCGGTATTTTGGCCCATTCTCGGCGAAGCGCATGCTTGAGATGATCGACACTTTGGTATTTTTGTGTCCCAACTTTGCTCTTCAAACTACCCCAAACCGAGAAATCTAGCGGATTTGCATCTGGTGAATTTGGTGGCCATTGGGCAGTGGAAATGAACCACGGAACGTTGTTTCTCAGCCAATCTTGATTGACGCGTGCTTTATGACTCGGCACTGAGTCCTGTTGAAATGTACAGGCTCTGTAGCGGAAATGTTTTTGTACCCAAGGCTGCAACGCTCCCTCCAATACGCATGATCCCGATAAATTTGAGCATTTATCTTGATGCCACGGTCCAAAAAAACGAGCGGTGAACGGCTTTCGGCCGTTACGGCGGCCCAAACCATCACCATCGGCGGCGCTTGGTTTCGAGTAAATCCGTTGGTCCAAATTTTCAGTAGAACGGCCGGCAAGTAAATCCGGTCGTTTTGCTTGTTCACATATTGCTCAATAACGAACGGTGACTCATCGGAGAAAACCAAATTCGGGAGATCGCCACTTTCGTGCAAGCGTAACAACTCCTTTGCTTTTTCCACTCTAATTTTTTTTTAGCATCGATGAGACCATGCGTTTTATGGAATTTCAAGGCCTCAGGTCCAAGATGATCTTTCAATATGTGCTGCATCCGTTTGAGCGAAATGTTCGCCTCACGAGCCATTTTTCTGCCGCTACGGCACGGATTCCGAGCCAATTTGTCCTTCACCTTCCGAATGATATCCGGCGATGTTGCAGTGCGTTTCGGTCTACCACCTTGGCATTTTACAATGCTGCCAGTATCAATATAACGATTTATGGTGCGATACACAAACATTTTAATCACATACAGGTGTTTTAACTGGTTAACAGTCTCATTTCATTGCGGATAACTTTTTTTCCACTAAAATGCTTTTGTACGCTTGTAAACAATGGAATGAACTGTCATTATTGTAAATTTGAGCACTCTGTCATCACTGGTTTGACAGCAATGACAGTCTGAAGTTGGTAACACTTTGTGTCAGTCACCCGGTAGTTTACTACTTAACTCGACTAACTAAATTGATGATTAGTTCAAACTAGTCATTGATAGATGTCTCTATTATTCATAAATCGAAATATGTTTTATTCGCCTTTTATCGCAAAGTGACTGACATATGACGGAATATTTTAAAACTACAGCCAGGGATCATCAACTTCTCGAAAAACTAGTTTTTTTGTTATGTAAACTTTATAGTTGACTATAATACGACTGAATATTATGTAAAATGGTTAGTTAGTTTACAATTAAAGTAACAAATGATGAAATAATAATAAAATGATATGAGACTATTTCTCGTATAAATAAACATCACCTTTCGCTCGTTTAGGAAGTGGCGCTAATTAGATGGCGTTTAAAAGGCCAATATTCAATTCTAAACTGCAATATTAGTTCAGATTCGACAATCTACAATTAGAAATATTTTAATTGATAAATTAATGAATAATAGCAAATTAAAAATAAAAATGAGGAGCGGTTTGTTCTGTGCCATCTATAAACGGCTGGTATGTAGTTAGTAGGAAATTGAGTTTAAAAAAATTGCCCTGAGCACACACTGTAAACGTTAATTTCAAACTAAATAACTACAAATATTTGTTAAACCTAGCTGCTTATAAAAGTAAATGTTCGTTTGAAAACCATAATCAAGAATTTACAGTCACCGACCAAACGGTACAGTAGTTAAAGCTTTGGCTTTGTATTGGGAGGTATTGGGTTCAAATCCCGATCGGAGCAGGATGCAAAAGGGATTTTTCAACCATCTGATTACGATCGGTGAAAGAAGTGAACACAACTATGACCCCCTGTCGAGATGCACTGCTCATGGACCGATCTTCCATGCCAATACAATAGGCTAGCATGGAGCTATGTAAAGTTGGGAGTGCGAAAGAGTTTGCGTGCTTCGGCCCCAGAACAGATTGCAAAGATTAAATCAACAAATTTTTTTCTTAAATTTATTCTATGGCAGCTGATGTATTTCTTCCAGGTACATTATAGAAGAGACCAAATTGGATGAGGAAATGGATGAAAAAATCGGGTATTGTAAGTGGGTTCATCTTACTATCCGTACATAATGAAGAAGTTTTCCAAGTTGACCATGTAAACACTATAATGACACGTTTAACAGCGACTGTTGTAAAATTGCGGTCTTTTATATCCAATGAGGATTAGTTTAGGTCAGAGAATGAGTCGGTCCATATACCGAATAATTTATATGATTTAGTATCAAATTGTAAACCTATTTGGCCCCGAGGATAGTAAGGCAAATACCTAATAGCTAGACGGCAACTTTAACAGATCGGCAAACGTAAAATAAAGGAAAAATAATGAGAAAATGTAGTTTATAATGCCATTTCATAGGTTGTCAACGTTCTCTACATTATCGACGTCAAGGACGCAAAAAATTGATATGTAATCTACGTAATAGATTACGTGTCGACAACCGCATAATTACATTGCGAAATCAACCACACCAAATCTACAAACCTTGGAAAGGAAGGTCATTCGTTCCATCTTTGGTTCAATTAAAGTTGCGAGCAACGAATATCGGATTCGTATGATTCATCAAGTCCAATCGAGTTAGATGACTCGGGTACGTTGCAAGGTCTCCACAACAACGGATGATTAATAAATTGTTCCATCAACAATCAGCCGATCTGCGTTGTAGAGGTAGACTCAGACTGCGCTGGCGCGGCGACGTCGAACAAGACCTCCGCGTATTAGAATATCGAAACAGGAGGACGAGAGCAATGGATCGAGACGGATGGAGGACCATAGTGCAGGTGGCAAAATCCTTTCATGGGATGTAAAAGCTAGAGAGAGAGAGAGAAATGTAACACTACAATAGTGTAATAGTGTAATATTAGGAATACTTCATTATGCAAATTCTTGTTTTAATTCAACGGAAATTTGTTTAAATTTGCGTGCTCAATAAAGGAGAGGTTCAATACATTATGCAATGTCGATCATGCAAATACTCTAATTCATCCTCTATATGTCATTTAATTTACTAAACAAGCATTTTTCAAATTGTTTAAAGACACTCTTGTGGACAAAATTAACGCATTTTTTTGTAATATGAGAATCCCGCTGCTCCATTTCAGTGGAACTGGTATCAAATGATCCCAAATTTATATTTTTCTCAAAAGAGGCACAAATGCGACTATTTTTCTAATGTATCGAACTACGAGGCGGTTTATACACATTAAAATTAGCTTTATTACAATTTAGTTTGATTAATGTATTAATGAGTAGTTCCCCTCCTTGTATGCTTTTGATCATTTCTTGCGGAATAAGATTCCACTCTTCTTCCGCTGCAACATTCAGCTCTGCTATCGAATCTGGTGCGGAATTTCTAGCTCTAATACTGCGTTTTAGAATGTCCTAAACGTGTTCGATCGGATTAAGATCCGGAATCATTGGTGGCCACTTAAGTGCACGAATGCCGACATCTTAGAGATATTGATGTACCGTTGCAGCTACGTGGTCTAACTGATTTCACCCCAAAACATTATTGAACCTTCACAAAAGCTTACATTTTTCACTATGTTACACTATGTTACAGATTACGTCCATCTGGATTCCATAATTGGATTCTGGTCTCATCTGAAAAGAGAACAGTGTCCCATTGATCAGTTCCCTAATTTGCATGCGTATGAACAAATTCTAAACGGCTGGATTTGTGACGAGGGACCGTTTTGGAGTTAGATTCACTTCTTTTAAGCTACGTCTAATTGTTGTGGCACTAATATTCACTTGACGGGCACTAAGCAACTCATTTTTCAGTTGAGTAGCAGTACGCTTTCGATCTCGTAACGAATTAATTTTTTAAAATCGGTCGTCATGCTCGGTTTGTGTACCTTTCGCGTCCTTGTCCCGGCTTTCTTTTATATTCCCGGTCTCTCGATATCGCTTAAGTATTCGAGAAACCGAATACTGGTTTATTCCTAATTTTCGAGCGATTTGTACTTGAGTATAATCTTCCTGATACAATGTGACGAATTTAACTGTCTTCAGCTCATGAAAGAGTGCCATGTTACAGTGGATCTTATTGAATTCAGTGGTTGCGTTGAATTTCAAACAACATGTGTTCTTGAATAAGCGTTTTTGAAAGATTTAATTGTTTGGCTTGTAGTACACTTTATTCAAGGTGGTTTCTGGTAAAAATATAAATCTGGTATCATTTGACACGAGGTAGTATTAAAATTGAGCAGCGGGATTTTTTTTATTACAATAAAAATGCGTTAATTTTGTCCACGAGTGTAACTGTATATAATAATTATTAATTAACTGTTCCATTTTCAGGGGTGCAAAACTTAAATTATGGGCGAATAGGTTGACAACAACAAATTATAATTTTAATTTTTCCCCAGGTGTAACAGTATTAACAGTCATTCGGATATTGATGAACATCTATAAAACATTCAGAAAGGTCCAAATTCGGACGGATAGTATTTTTTCTAAAATTCAACTGAGTTCTTGTCAGAGTATTGAAAAGTGTTCAATGGGTATGTACGATGTAGTTTTTTCTATTTTCTATACGTTATCCATGCTAAAGAATTTTTTCAGATTTCAACGTTATTCTGATACGATTCCGTTCTAACAAAATTCCTTGGACTTCATGGATCACAGGAAGTATTAAAACTTTTTTACATTCAAACCATAATTAATCTTATTTATTTATTTATTTATTACAAAGAAATCTATTCTGTGAGTACGTGTATGATTTCAGTTTAAAACAAAATTTAAATTAAAACAAAACAAACTAAACAAAAAATACAAATCAAATTTTAATTAACATCAACAATTTTAAAAATAATTTTTCAGGATTTTTTTGAAGTTATCCTTTGATAAATTAAAGTCGAATAGGTCAATGGGGTTGTTTTCAACATAGTTTGTGGAATGATGTTCTAGTGCTAAAAACTCATGGTGTCGAAATGTTCTGCATGGTACATGAATTGATATGTTTTGATATATTGAAATTGTCGTTTTCGGCAAATGTAACACCAAAATCCATAATCTCATTGACTCTTTGCACTTCCCCGTTGACTTTGTATGAAATGATTAACGGATTCCTTTTACGATAAAGGACATGATTTTGCGGTTCTTAACATTTAAGTATAGTGAGTTTCGATCACACCACTCACTTAATCTATCTAAGTCTTCTTGAAGTTTCTTCGTATCTAGCATTCCATTAATAGTACGAAAAATTGGGCCGAATGTGTGATCCTTGGGGAACACCAAACGTAACTTTAATAACGTTTGATTTCTCATTTCCCATTATTACAAATTGTCGCCGATTTGATTGATAAGATTTGAACCAATTTATGTACTCGAGTGAAAAACCAAAAGCGAATAAACTCTGGAATGCTTTATGATGACAGGTAGAATCAAATGCTTTGCTGAAATCCGTGTACTTGATGATGTTTTTCTATCTCGTTGATTATTTTACTGGTGAATTCAACCAGATTAGGCGATGCGGATCGGCCAGGCATAAATCCGTGCTGTTGGTTTATTGATATATGACGTGCAATTCTGGATTTAAAGTTGTTGCATAAAATTAATTGAAACAACTTAGAAATTGATGATGAGGTTAATGTTCCTCTGTAGCATGTGATGTCATCTCGTTTACGCGATTTAAAAATTGGTGTAATTTTTGAAATTTTCCATTTTTCTGGAAACACGCCAGTGCTTGAGGAGTGGTTGAATAGGTAACATAATGGAATTTCTAAAATGTCCTCCTTCAGAATAGAAGAGGGTATATGATCAACATCATATCCACCAACCATCTCCAAACCCGTTTAAAGCCGATAAAATATTGTCCCTCAAAATAACAGGAGGAGTTAATGATGTGTTGTTATTTCTCGGTTGTTCTTAGAATCCATTAGTAACTATCCACTTGGTCTATAGACTGATTGAAAAAACGACGTAAACATGTCAGCTATATCTTTTGCGTTTCAATAGCAGGTATTGCTGTGGGTCATATTAGCAGGGTATCCTTTAATTTCGCTTTAATGAACATTTTGTGGTTTACAGCACATAGGTACATAAAGTTAAAACCCTTGCAGCATAATGTCATTAAATGTGTCAACATTTTCGTTTATATCATTGGAATTGAGAGTTATTTGCTAGTTGATGGATTCTAAGTAACTTTGTAGCTTCACACGGTTTGTTTTTTGAAGTTGTGTTTGACTGATTATAGGTGTTCCGAACTCGCCATTTTAGTTAAGTTAAATACAATATCTTTGGATTTGTGATTGATATCATTTATGAGAAAAGGTAACAAGGATTCAAAAATTGTAAAAGTGGCAATGTCGTTGCTGAAGTCAAAATCCAATAATCTATACGATTATTAGCAATTGTGTTTATTTGGTTCAAATTATAACCAAGCATGGCATCCACAAATAAAGATTCCGCATGAGAACGAAATCTAACGAGTTTGGTGTATAAATAACCCCATCAATAGCATAGAAGCAGGTTGCGTAATGATCACAATTTGATTGAGGTGGTATACATGCTGCGTAGATGATTAGATTGGTTTGGCTGATTTTGATTTTTACACAAATTTGTTCGACTCTCGACGGAGCAAAAGTTACTGAAGCATTCTAGAGTTTAGAATGTATTGCTATCAATACGCCACCACCCGATTTCTTTGAACTAATTCCGAGAGACCGATTGTATCTGTAAACAGCATAATCGTGGTCAAAAAAATGGGGGTCTGTAGCACTTTTACGGACATATGACGTGAAGACGTACAATTTAACGCATATATAATTGTATAGTTTCAGATAGCCATATTACAGAACTTTTTCCAAAAATCATTTAAGAATCCTACTTCCCTCCAACATATCCAATCCCGTTATAATCGCCTAACAAATAACAGAGTTTCGTCCCAGCAGGCCATATTCCAGAACTTCTTCCAAAAACTATTTAAGAATCCCATTTCCATCCAACATACCCAATGCCATCATAATCAGTTCGGAAATGGCCGAGTTCCGTTCCAGGTGGCCATATTCCAGAACTTCTTCCAAAAATCATTCAATAATCTCATTTCCGAACAACATATCCAGTCTCATCATAATCGATTAACAAATTACCGAGTTCCTCCTCAGAAAGCCATAGTCCAGAACTTCTTTCAAAACTCTTTTAAGAATCTCATTTCCATCCAACATACACAGTCCCATCATAATCGGTTAAGAAAATACAGAGTTCAATACAAACGGCGAAAATTAAATTGACGGCCTCCCCCTCCACCGCAAGCGATGCATCACTGTCCCCACTCAACGTAACGAATTCTTTGATCCTTTAGCTACCGAGTCGGAATTAATAAGGAAGGATGGGGGAACTCATGGCAACGTGTATGTGGAAATGCTATATAAGTATCTTGAATTTTGTGAGAGGGGGAGGTCATCCTTCAATGGATACCTTCACACTTACAGATTGAAGGTAATGAAAGAGCCGATATGCTTGCGAAACGGGGTTGTTTGATTGAGGATATAAATGGGAGAGAGAATTTTTTTTGAAAAATGTCAGGTGAAAGGTAAGAAGTAATTTGGATTGGTTAAGTCTCCTTTGAGGCAACCGTTCTTTAAGGTGCTCAAAGGAGATACTAGAATGTTACGAATAATGGAACGAGTGAGATTGAATCATGTAAATTGGAAAGAATGTTAGAAGAAACGCAATTTGGTTGTGTGTGAATTATGTGAAAGCTGTTTGGTTTTGGAGGACATCGAACATTTGATTCTGAAATATTCTGCATTTAACCAGAGCAGACAAATGTTCGATGTTCTATTGAGTGCAAGTAGTTTGACTGAATTATTACGAATGAGAATGAACGTACTCGTATATAAGAATGTGTATGAATTTATTAGAACAAATCTGATAGAAGTGTGAAAGGGGATCGATGCGCTCATCTGATGTGCTAGGTGTATGAGAAGAAATTAAAATTGTAAATTTTGAAACGAGCCATATGGCACCAAATTTTTTGAGCTAGTGCCAATATAAAAAAAAGGTATCGCGTGGTGTAATTAAATTTTGTATGTAGATGATAGGTATAAAGCTGCAGCATCAAAATGTATCCCCCAATTTTGTTATCATCAGTTTTTTGAATTGCGTCCCTATATGCAAGCAAATTTATTGCCGAGTTTTAATGAAGTTTCAAACGAAAATAAAAAACTTAGATGCTTTTGATTAGTATAGGTTCGATCCAGTTCGATTAGTTTGTTTAGTATAGGTTCGATCTATCATTAAACGTGAGTGTAGTCTATCATTAGCCACTGGTGAAAAATATCTAAATGATTGGGTGTGTCTTAGAAATTTCAACTATAGCGTGTGGTACACTATCGAACAGCTCAAGTGGATGAGAATTGATTCTTATACATATCACACTAGGTGAGGTTAAACTTTGTGCTTGACGATCCACATGATTTA
This sequence comes from Nephrotoma guestfalica, assembly GCA_963691935.1. Taxonomy (NCBI): domain Eukaryota; kingdom Metazoa; phylum Arthropoda; class Insecta; order Diptera; family Tipulidae; genus Nephrotoma; species Nephrotoma guestfalica. The sequence goes on along the minus strand of OY829913.1, from coordinate 305,320,998 downwards.
AAGTAAAAGTTAGATATAATGCGTTATCTAAGTCAGGTAACGACGACAATGTTGGTGGCAGGTTTATATATTTGGGGGAAGGTTCTACTGTATTCATAATCCTGATGTTAGGGTAGTATTCTTTGAGAGCAGAAGTAATATCAGCAGGACATCGATACGTCACATTTAAGTATTCAGCCTTTGTTACGACAGTTCTGGCATCGGGCATGATGCTGTCTGTCAAAATATGGTATTTGGTTTTTATCACCCGGAAGATATAATTTAGAACATTTACTTTTGATAACCACAAGTCAGATATCCAGCATGCACCATCATGTACTCATCAATAATGTTTCTTGGTTCTTCAATGTTTCTTGGTTCTATTGGCAAACTATTCCATTTGATAATTGCATTTATTAGTACAGAATTGTTATAAACATTTCTTTTATTAATAGGCAAATTAATGTTTCTTGCACGTAAAGACCTGGAAAAATTTAACTTTTCATACAAATACAACGGTAAGCCTGAGTTAACCAGTTGAAAAATAAAAACAGATGAAGACCTAAACTCCGAGATATGGTCGAACTTCCTAAGGTCATGAACGTATCTAGTGCAATTATTAAACGTAACTTCAACTAAACATTTAGAAAAACTGTCACATTGATTGTAGATAGCATCACAATATGTGAACATTGGCAAAACCAAACTTTTTATTAAATATTTACGGAGGTTAACTGGACAAAATTTTCTAATCAATTTAAGGGAATACAAGGCATAATTAACCCTCTGGCAAAGATAAGTAATATGATCATTCCAAGTTAGCTTAGAATTTAAAAGCAACCCTAAATCATTAACCACCATCATTATATCTAAGAAAAGTGTAGGTGTAACATTATGTCGATTTTTTGAGAGTAATAAAGCCTAACTTTTAATCGGATTTAATGATAACGAATTATTTTTAGCCCACAAAGAAACATTTTTAAGATCTGTGTAAGTTTAATCACTATCTCATCTATGTAGCTGTGATTAATGACTACCAATATACCTACCGGCAATTCAAAATTTTCCATGGTAGATCATATATGTACAAAGAAAAAAGTAGCGGACCTAAGACCGACCACATCTACTACCATTGCACTAATATTTGAATGATCAGCCGAATTAGAAAATTTATAATACAAATGTAACTTCTTAAGCAAATGAATGTGATTAACACAATCAAATGCTTTAGATAAATCTAGTAGGACCAAAATAGCAACCGAATTTTCCTTGTCCAAGATAGTAGACAAATCATCAATAATATTAACAAGAGCAGTAGTGGTATTGTAGCCTGATTTGTACCCCGACTGAAACTCACTTAGGAAATTAAACCTATGAAGATGTTGTTGCATTTGACGTTGCATGATTTTTTCTAGAACTTTTGACAGAGCAGGCAAAACACTAATAGGACGTATACCTCCTATATTGGAAATTAGATCCTTCTTTGGTAACGGAATTATGGACGCCACCTTCCATAGATCAGGAAACACAGGTTTTGTCAGACTTTGGTTAATAACAAAAGTTATAAGAGGGAGAAATAAATCGATTAAAAGTTTTAAGATTTTAAAATCTACCATATCATAAGCCAATGAATAGTATCAGATAGTGGCAAAACTCCCAAGGAATCACGAAATTTAGTGATTCCAACCAAAATTTCTTCTGCTGAAAAGTCAATTCTAGCATCACTAGTGACGCAAGAAACTCCCAATTTTTTTAAATTATTCCAAGTTATTTTGGAGTTTTTCAAATTTTTTTTTTTTATTGAAGCACACAGGCTTATCATTTATTTTCAGTACAATTTTTGCTCACATATAATATTAAAATACAAAATGAAAATGAATGAGTAGGGTAATCATCACCGATTTAACGGCAGTATTGATCTACCCTTTAACAAAGAACAATTTACGATAAATGGTTATGATAACATACGAAATAAAAACATAACAATAAAATATAAAAAATAAAAAGATAAATAGAATTAAAACTAAAATTAAACTTCATCAGACTAAAACTCTAAATATAAAATCGATATTAGGGTGCTCAAAAAGCCAAACTTTAAGTGCCTGTAGAAATGATTTCGAATTTATTTGTTGTCGAATGCTAAATGGAAGTTGGTTGAATAAGGAAGGGGCAGTTACCAGGAAATATTTTCTAAAATGTACACTAAAAAAATGTGGAACAACAAATAAGAAACGATCATTGTTCCTAATATTGTATCGCACATTTGCTCTCAATAATCGATGCCCACTACGCAAATAAAATAAACGTAAAACCTTATAAACATATAGATGTTGTATAAAAAATAAATGGCCAAAAATAATGGCCAAGCAGAGACCCGTGAAGACTTAAAACACATAATACGAATAGCATATTTCTGAACAATTATGAGAATTTTTAAAGTTGAATGATAGCAACCACCCCAACAGGATAACGCATATTCAAGCCTAGACTTAATGCAAGCATAGTAGAATTTTAACAATACCGATTTGGGTGCTACTGGTCTTAATAGATATAAAGTTCGTAACGCATTGCTAAGAGACTTTTTTATTTTATCGACATGTTGCTTCCAATTCAGATTACAATCAACAATAACTCCAAGGTACTTGAAGCTTTCAACAGTTTCAATGGAAATGCACGAGCTGGAGCAATTAACAGCATTACAAAAACTGGAATGATACGTTATCGGTGAATGTAAACTACTGCTACCCAAACTAAAATGCATAAACTTAGTTTTATCACTTAAAATTAGAAAATGGTGGTCAAACCATTTCCTTAAATTTCCAAAATAATATCTTTGTTTGGCTTGGTTGATGTACTCGTATATATTTGTTTTATTTCTAAAAAATCTAAAAGATTGTAAATCATTATATAGTCCAAACCTTTTATGTTTTTTAAAAGCTAAATCTCTACGTTTCATTAATTTAATAATATGAGAATTCAGCCATGGTGCAGTAGAGCATTTATTTATAAAAATTTTACGAGGCACACAAGTCTAGTCTAAATGTAAAAAGTTTGAGTTGAAATCGGCAACAATATCATCAACCTCAGAATAGTAATACATGGTTTACCAATCTAACAAAACGAAATTTTCAATAAAATGTAGTTAATTAATCGCCTTATAATCAGAAATAACAGTATACGATATCTTACTTCTGGTGTTACAAAACTTTTAACTTGCAAGTATTAAATTCTGTTCAGAAATAGCAAGAACTTCAATTTGCCCAAATCCAAACCAATAATCAAATCTAAAAGGTTGTTAATTCTAGTTGGACCAAACGGTAAATAATACAAGTTATTAATTTAAGTCTATTATTGCTCAACATGTTATAGTTAAAATCACCACAACAAATAATTTCTTTCAGCAAAAATATCTTGTATATTAACTATGTCACCTTAATAAACAGGAGAAGGGTTATAAATAATCAAAATAAGTATTTTTCAAAATGCTCCAACAAGCTCAGAAGATAACAACTCAACTTAACCTAAAGAATTAGAAGAAAGTTTGTAAATTTTAAAGAGGGAACGATAATAAATACAAACACCACCTCCACGGGAATCAGTACGATCAGCTCGCAGCAATTTGTAGTTGTTTATTTGGAATGACTTGTTTCTATTTTTCTTAGTAAGCTAAATCTCAGACAAAGCAAGAAAATCAAATAAATATGTAAAAGAATAGTTACATCATTAAAATGTTTCACCAAGATTCGAACATTTAAATGACTAAATGTGAAGCAAATTGTTTTCATCCAAAATTTTACTTTTGCAGGTCTAGTTTACCAAAAATTTGTGGTTTAATATATACACAAACAGGCCAGGTAGCAGGATCCAGAGCTTTCACTTTCAAATCATCTCTACACCCCAATTTAAAACATACGTATTCCAATTTCTGTATGTTAGAATACAGTACATCTTAGAAGCAGAAATAGTTTTAATATCAAAGCTCTCAACTGACTCATTAGTTCCATGAATAGGTTTGATAGGTGTAGGGACATTAAGAGCATTGCTAGAGTAAGGTACATCTAAACAATTAACTTCCGTAGAAACAGAATTAAATATTGCTTGTTTACATACTGCAGGTTAAGGTATAACAGAAGTAGAGCCTCTGGACATTAATTACCACTTCTGCAAATGTCTGTGAACTTCCAGGGTCCATTGCTGATAATGTAATAAATTTATCTCGAATGTAGGTTGAAGATAAAGATGTTGTTACATTCGTAGAATCAACATCTGACCGAATAGATAGAGTAGTAATTGCTTCTATAGAATTAAAGGCACCAAATATGTTACAAAAATTGTTCTTCATAAAATCCGTTAACACAGTGGATGAAACATCAGAGGTAGATGTAACTAGATTAAAATTGTCATTCGATACAATATTTGTTGTTAATGGCCTAATAGCACTCGGCAGAGCATGTAAAATAGCATCAGGAGTTCGTTTCTCCTTAATATTAAGTAGCTCCAACACATTCTCAATTAGAAGTCTATTTAATTTAATTCCGTCCAACAAGTTTTGATATAAAGAGTCTTGATTCAAATTGTCCCACGATTTGGCTTTTATATAAATATTCTTAAAAGTTCGGTTACTCACCAATTCTCTACAATCATCACAAAACCAAAGTATGATACCACATTTAACACATTTAAAACTTTGCCGGTGACATGCACGATCCACAGCAGCACAACTCAAATGGAAATTTTTGTCATAAAATCCGTCACATGCAATCTTGTCGACACTAACAGCCAAAGAGCATTTTCCACATTCCATTCTACAAGAACTAAAATAACATATAAATAGAATATAAGAATATAACTGATCGTCAAAAGATAAATGTCCACCATACTATTTATATATATATATATATATATATATATATATATATATATATATATATATATATATATATATATATATATATATATATATATATATATATATATATATATATATATATATATATATATATATATATATATATATATATATATACCGGGTGTTTCTTTTAAACTGAGACGATCAAATATCTCGAAAAATAGCCACTCTACGGAAAAAATTTCCATAACCAAAATTTAATCATACCGCGGGCGAAATACATTAGTGCAAAAAAATAGTCCCCCACTAAAAGTACGTATGAGTTGAATGAAATATTTTGTTCGGTGCATGATAGATGGCGTTGTAATCGACGAAATTCAATTTTTTCAATTTCTTCTTCTTAGCACACACGCATTCGATTCTGCAATACGTTTGAAATAAAAAACATCACGTTTTCATTGAAAATACTCGAAATTCGTCATCAAAACAATTTATTCAGTTTTCTAAATCACATTTAACGTTTGTGTTATTTCTTATCTTCAGGTTTATCGTAATTGCAAAATAAACGATAAAATACTTTAGAATGGAGCGTTTAACTGTGCCAGAGAAAATTGAAATGGTTCTGGTTTATGGAGAAGCTGGCATAAATCTTGAAAATGCTGTTGCTATTCACGCTCAACGTTTTCCGGATAGGATTCGTTCACGTGCTTCATTTGGCCGTACTATCAAACAATTTATTACTGATGGAAATGTTCAACCGAAAAAGAGGACCCGTATAGCAACAGTCACTGGAGAAAATAATCAAATTGCTGTATTGGCAGCAGTGGCTCATAATCCTCATGTTAGTACACGAGAAATAGTTCGCGATTCCGGATTGTCCCTCACCAGTGTTTGGAGAATTTTAAAACGGCACAAGTATCATCCATATCATGTGTCTTTACACCAAGATCTTCATGGCGCTGATTTCCAAAATCGGGTAACTTTTTGTCAATGGGCACGTGAACAAATATAACAAAACCCCAATATTTTTCGTTGCGTAATGTTCTCTGACGAATCGTCTTTTACAAACCATGGAACGGTTAATCGACACAACATGCATTATTGGAGTGTTACAAATCCGCACTGGCTTCGTCAAGTTGAACATCAGCGTCCTTGGACTGTCAACGTGTGGTGTGGAATAATTTTACAACAAACTCATAGGCCCCCACATTATTGAAGGCAACTTGAATGGTCAAATGTACCGAAACATTTTGGAAAATGAACTGCCAATATTACTTGAAAATTTGAGCTTAGAAGTGAGACGGAACATGTGGTTTCAACATGATGGTTGTCCTGCACACTATTCGGTGGTGGCACGTGAAATACTTGATCGTGATTTCAATGGTCGCTGGATTGGTAGAGCTGGTCTGGTAAATTGGCCTGCCAGATCACCAGATCTTACTTCGCCAGATTTCTTTTTGCGGGGCTATCTCAAAGACAAAGTTTACAAACAAGAACCAACAACACGTGAGAACATGATTGAGCGAATCAGAAATGCGTGTGCTGAAATTCAATCAGACACACTTCTCAGTTGTGTACAATCATTTGAAATGCATATTAGTAAGTGCATTGAAGTCGCAGGCCATCATTTTGAACACTTATTTTAAGCTAAAATTATTTATTCACCTGCCATTTACATTAATAAATTGTTTTGATGACGAATTCGAGTATTTCCAATGAAAACGTGATGTTTTTTATTTCAAACGTATTGCAGAATCGAATGCGTGTGTTCTAAGAAGGAGAAATTGAAAAAATTGAATTTCGTCGATTACAACGCCATCTATCATGAACCGAACAAAATCTTTCATTCAACTCATACGTACTTTTAGTCGCAGAATCCGTATCTACAATAAAAAATATGGCTTCCTATCTTAGTTTAAAAGCTACCCCCGCCCCACCTACAAAGCGGGGGGTGGGGGACTATTTTTTTTGCACTAATGTATTTCCGTAGAGTGGCTTTTTTTCGAGATATTTGATCGTCTCAGTTTAAAAGAAACACCCGGTATTATATTAATTATTAAATATTGAATTTTATTAACACAAACACTAAATATTATTATATACAATTAAAATTAAATTAATTTTTTTTAAATTGTTCGTTTAGAGAAAAAAATAAACAGCTGGTATTCGAACATTTTCATATTATTATTTCCATGATCGAATTTTATAGCTGGACTCTGCAGACAACACCTTGTAAAAAGTCGGAGATGTCGATGGAAAATCCGTACAGTTTCTATGTGAGAACTTCGAGGGATCACCTGTAATCCAACGGGAGCAAAAAATTTACAAAGAAGCACATTTATGAGGTATTTTAAAAAATTAACGTCATTTATCTGTTTTAATGTACCTCCCAAATTTCCAACCTACCGCATCGTCACATTTACTACGTTTTTTGATGATTTTTTAATCTTCCCAAAATATTCTCACATATTTACTCGTAATATCCTTTATCGTCTTATACATTTATCGCGTACGTACATATAAAAAATACATTAATATCAACTTATATATATTTTTATACGGGCAAGATTGGATTCATCACAGTTTTATCGTTTCCAAAGGAATTCTAATCTTCTGAGAAATAAAAAAAATTACCGCGAGTCTGAGTGAAAATATTTAATTTATCAAGAAATGATGTTTACGTAATCGGAATAAAATTTATTGCATAAAACGTAATATTGAAATGGCGGCAGTTCTGATTCTGTGGTTTATATATGAACTGAGGTACGAATTTTATTTACTCAACGAGGTAAAATTTTGTTAGGACGAATTTCATAAAAATAGCTACAATCGATTAAATGATCATTATTATACGGGGACCGGTTCAGCAAAGCACAAGGATGCGTAACTCTAAAAACTCAGTTTGCATACGTAATCCATACATGTATGTATATGCAACCCCCCGGAACGAACAATAAAAAACAAATTAATGTTTTTAAATTCCATAAATTTAATTTAATATTTTATTTAAGAATATAAATAATTTCCCTTTTGTGCTCCTTTTTCCGAATTTCTCCGAATGTTGTAGACTCTTTTTGTTTAATTTTTCCGAATTTAATACTTTTGTCTTGTGTTTTCAATTCGATTATTATTGAATTTAAATTGGAATCAACAAAAAATAAAAATCCTGAAAACATTTATATTTTTTGCTGTATCCTTTATATTGTGTATTATACGATTATATTCGAACAATTGGAAAATTTGTGTTGTTTTTCAATTTATTTTCTTCTCAATCGTAAATTTATGTTTTTTGTACTTTCGGTATCGAATATGCTCCAACCAAAAAATTAATCAAAAATACATAATAATTTAAAAGATTTTTATTTTTTATTATGTTTTTGCATAATTTATGAGCAGGCACATATAAAACCATATACATATACGGATGAACGTACGTAAGGGTAATAATATATCATGCATGTGTGTGTGTGTGACTGAACATATTTAAAAAATCCAATGTAAATCTCGTTTCGAAATATTAGGACATGTAACTGGATTATTGAACGCCAAGAACTGTACCAATTACTAACAACGATAATGATTTATGTTTATGTGAATATGCATGCAATGGTCGGTTAAAAATTTGTCCATCTCACTTACATAAATTTTACATTCCCGATTTGAATTTATGGCGAGTAACGTATTCATGTAAAAATGTACCTGCGGTGCAGCCGCAATTTATCATTATTTTTAGAAGTGAATTACTTTGTAACTAAATCATAATCACAACAGAATCACTTCATGTGGTGTATGCAGCACGAATGTGGGTGTCCGTTCACAACATGGCAAAAATTCCGTTGTCCGGCTGTAATGGAGAAATGTTAAAACCAAAAGGATTACCGACGATTTATAACAGATTTAACACCGCCTATTGTAACTTCAGTTAAACACAAAGATACTTACCCAATGCAGTATCAACTATTTATTAATTCCTAAATAAATGTTTTTAAATTTTTTTTAATTTAGTTTTCATTGTAATTAAATGAGCTCGGGTCTACTTAAGCAATAAGTATTTGTTGAGCGATAAAAGATCAGTACAATCACTGGTCATCGGTAAGTTCAGTAGTAAGTATTTCAAATTACTTCACCACAAAACTCTATAAAAAAATATTTATTCTACATTGCATACAATTTTAACTTAACAGCCGACCACTACTCAAGACCACCAGTTTTCGATTTAAACAAAAAATTTAAAAATATTCAAACATTTCAACAAAAATTTTTGCCAAGTAAAAAGTCATTTTGAACCGGAAAATCAACAAGAAAATATTTTCGTTTTTTTGCGAAAATCCCTGATGGTTAGCCTTACTTATTTTTACCGGATAAAATTTATTGTCACAGATTCTGTAATTTTTGGTCATTTTGGGTAATTATGAGAATATTAAGTAGATCTGCGTTTAAATTATTGCAATGAAATGCCTCGTTCGAATGCAATCAAGGTTTGATTACAAAATGTGACCGGATTCCAAAATACGAAACTTCCAATAACCGCACTTCCAGGATGTAAATTACCGGTTGTTTCTTGCTCAACGTGTCATTCTCATTACCGATAGTCATTTTGAACCGGAAAATCAACAATAAAATATTTTCGATTTTTTGCGAAAATCCCTGATGGTGCCTTACTTATTTTTACCGGATAAAATTTATTGTCCCAGATTCTGTAATTTTTGGTCATTTTGGGTAATTATGAGAATATTAAGTAGATCTGCGTTTAAATTATTGCAATGAAATGCCTCGTTCGAATGCAATCAAGGTTTGATTACAAAATGTGACTGGATTCCAAAATACGAAACTTCCAATAACTGCACTTCCAGGATGTAAATTACCGGTTGTTTCTTGCTCAACGTGTCATTCTCATTACCGATAGTCATTTGAACCGGAAAATCAACAATAAAATATTTTTGTTTTTTTGCGAAAATCCCTGATGGTTAAGCCTTACTTATTTTTACCGGATAAAATTTATTGTCACAGATTCTGTAATTTTTGGTCATTTTGGGTAATTATGAGAATATTAAGTAGATCTGCGTTTAAATTATTGCAATGAAATGCCTCGTTCGAATGCAATCAAGGTTTGATTACAAAATGTGACCGGATTCCAAAATACGAAACTTCCAATAACCGCACTTCCAGGATGTAAATTACCGGTTGTTTCTTGCTCAACGTGTCATTCTCATTACCGATAGTCATTTTGAACCGGAAAATCAACAATAAAATATTTTCGGTTTTTTGCGAAAATCCCTGATGGTTGTTAGCCTTACTTATTTTTACCGGATAAAATTTATTGTCACAGATTCTGTAATTTTTGGTCTTTTTGGGTAATTATGAGAATATTAAGTAGATCTGCGTTTAAATTATTGCAATGAAATGCCTCGTTCGAATGCAATCAAGGTTTGATTACAAAATGTGACCGGATTCCAAAATACGAAACTTCCAATAACCGCACTTCCAGGATGTAAATTACCGGTTGTTTCTTGCTCAACGTGTCATTCTCATTACCGATTGTCATTTTGAACCGGAAAATCAACAATAAAATATTTTCGATTTTTTGCGAAAATCCCTGATGGTGCCTTACTTATTTTTACCGGATAAAATTTATTGTCACAGATTCTGTAATTTTTGGTCATTTTGGGTAATTATGAGAATATTAAGTAGATCTGCGTTTAAATTATTGCAATGAAATGCCTCGTTCGAATGCAATCAAGGTTTGATTACAAAATGTGACCGGATTCCAAAATACGAAACTTCCAATAACCGCACTTCCAGGATGTAAATTACCGGTTGTTTCTTGCTCAACGTGTCATTCTCATTACCGATAGTCATTTTGAACCGGAAAATCAACAATAAAATATTTTCGTTTTTTGCGAAAATCCCTGATGGTTAGTTAGCCTTACTTATTTTTACCGGATAAAATTTATTGTCACAGATTCTGTAATTTTTGGTCATTTTGGGTAATTATGAGAATATTAAGTAGATCTGCGTTTAAATTATTGCAATGAAATGCCTCGTTCGAATGCAATCAAGGTTTGATTACAAAATGTGACCGGATTCCAAAATACGAAACTTCCAATAACCGCACTTCCAGGATGTAAATTACCGGTTGTTTCTTGCTCAACGTGTCATTCTCATTACCGATAGTCATTTTGAACCGGAAAATCAACAATAAAATATTTTCGTTTTTTTGCGAAAATCCCTGATGGTTAAATCCCTGATGGTTAGCCTTACTTATTTTTACCGGATAAAATTTATTGTCACAGATTCTGTAATTTTTGGTCATTTTGGGTAATTATGAGAATATTAAGTAGATCTGCGTTTAAATTATTGCAATGAAATGCCTCGTTCGAATGCAATCAAGGTTTGATTACAAAATGTGACCGGATTCCAAAATACGAAACTTCCAATAACCGCACTTCCAGGATGTAAATTACCCTTTGTTTCTTGCTCAACGTGTCATTCTCATTACCGATAGTCATTTTGAACCGGAAAATCAACAATAAAATATTTTCGTTTTTTTGCGAAAATCCCTGATGGTGCCTTACTTATTTTTACCGGATAAAATTTATTGTCACAGATTCTGTAATTTTTGGTCATTTTGGGTAATTATGAGAATATTAAGTAGATCTGCGTTTAAATTATTGCAATGAAATGCCTCGTTCGAATGCAATCAAGGTTTGATTACAAAATGTGACCGGATTCCAAAATACGAAACTTCCAATAACCGCACTTCCAGGATGTAAATTACCGGTTGTTTCTTGCTCAACGTGTCATTCTCATTACCGATAGTCATTTTGAATCGGAAAATCAACAATAAAATACTTTCGGTTTCTTGCGAAAATCCCTGATGGTTGTTAGCCTTACTTATTTTTACCGGATAAAATTTATTGTCACAGATTCTGTAATTTTTGGTCATTTTGGGTAATTATGAGAATATTAAGTAGATCTGCGTTTAAATTATTGCAATGAAATGCCTCGTTCGAATGCAATCAAGGTTTGATTACAAAATGTGACCGGATTCCAAAATACGAAACTTCCAATAACCGCACTTCCAGGATGTAAATTACCGGTTGTTTCTTGCTCAACGTGTCATTCTCATTACCGATAGTCATTTTGAACCGGAAAATCAACAATAAAATATTTTCGTTTTTTGCGAAAATCCCTGATGGTTAAGCCTTACTTATTTTACCGGATAAAATTTATTGTCACAGATTCTGTAATTTTTGGTCATTTTGGGTAATTATGAGAATATTAAGTAGATCTGCGTTTAAATTATTGCAATGAAATGCCTCGTTCGAATGCAATCAAGGTTTGATTACAAAATGTGACCGGATTCCAAAATACGAAACTTCCAATAACCGCACTTCCAGGATGTAAATTACCGGTTGTTTCTTGCTCAACGTGTCATTCTCATTACCGATAGTCATTTTGAACCGGAAAATCAACAATAAAATATTTTCGTTTTTTTGCGAAAATCCCTGATGGTTAAATCCCTGATGGTTAGCCTTACTTATTTTTACCGGATAAAATTTATTGTCACAGATTCTGTAATTTTTGGTCATTTTGGGTAATTATGAGAATATTAAGTAGATCTGCGTTTAAATTATTGCAATGAAATGCCTCGTTCGAATGCAATCAAGGTTTGATTACAAAATGTGACCGGATTCCAAAATACGAAACTTCCAATAACCGCACTTCCAGGATGTAAATTACCGGTTGTTTCTTGCTCAACGTGTCATTCTCATTACCGATAGTCATTTTGAACCGGAAAATCAACAATAAAATATTTTCAATTTTTTGCGATAATCCCTGATGGTTAGTTAGCCTTACTTATTTTTACCGGATAAAATTTATTGTCACAGATTCTGTAATTTTTGGTCATTTTGGGTAATTATGAGAATATTAAGTAGATCTGCGTTTAAATTATTGCAATGAAATGCCTCGTTCGAATGCAATCAAGGTTTGATTACAAAATGTGACCGGATTCCAAAATACGAAACTTCCAATAACCGCACTTCCAGGATGTAAATTACCGGTTGTTTCTTGCTCAACGTGTCATTCTCATTACCGATAGTCATTTTGAACCGGAAAATCAACAATAAAATATTTTCGTTTTTTTGCGAAAATCCCTGATGGTTAGCCTTACTTATTTTTACCGGATAAAATTTATTGTCACAGATTCTGTAATTTTTGGTCATTTTGGGTAATTATGAGAATATTAAGTAGATCTGCGTTTAAATTATTGCAATGAAATGCCTCGTTCGAATGCAATCAAGGTTTGATTACAAAATGTGACCGGATTCCAAAATACGAAACTTCCAATAACCGCACTTCCAGGATGTAAATTACCGGTTGTTTCTTGCTCAACGTGTCATTCTCATTACCGATAGTCATTTTGAACCGGAAAATCAACAATAAAATATTTTCGTTTTTTTGCGAAAATCCCTGATGGTTAGCCTTACTTATTTTTACCGGATAAAATTTATTGTCACAGATTTTGTAATTTTTGGTCATTTTGGGTAATTATGAGAATATTAAGTAGATCTGCGTTTAAATTATTGCAATGAAATGCCTCGTTCGAATGCAATCAAGGTTTGATTACAAAATGTGACCGGATTCCAAATTCCGAAACTTCCAATAACCGCACTTCCAGGATGTAAATTACCGGTTGTTTCTTGCACAACATGTCATTCTCATTACCGATAGTCATTTTGAATCGGAAAATCAACAATAAAATACTTTCGGTTTCTTGCGAAAATCCCTGATGGTTAGCCTTACTTATTTTTACCGGATAAAATTTATTGTCACAGATTCTGTAATTTTTGGTCATTTTGAGTAATTATGAGAATATTAAGTAGATCTGCGTTTAAATTATTGCAATGAAATGCCTCGTTCGAATGCAATCAAGGTTTGATTACAAAATGTGACCGGATTCCAAAATACGAAACTTCCAATAACCGCACTTCCAGGATGTAAATTACCGGTTGTTTCTTGCTCAACGTGTCATTCTCATTACCGATAGTCATTTTGAACCGGAAAATCAACAATAAAATATTTTCGTTTTTTTGCGAAAATCCCTGATGGTTAGCCTTACTTATTTTTACCGGATAAAATTTATTGTCACAGACTCTGTAATTTTTGGTCATTTTGTGTAATTATGAGAATATTAAGTAGATCTGCGTTTAAATTATTGCAATGAAATGCCTCGTTCGAATGCAATCAAGGTTTGATTACAAAATGTGACCGGATTCCAAAATACGAAACTTCCAATAACCGCACTTCCAGGATGTAAATTACCGGTTGTTTCTTGCTCAACGTGTCATTCTCATTACCGATAGTCATTTTGAACCGGAAAATCAACAATAAAATATTTTCGTTTTTTTGCGAAAATCCCTGATGGTTAGTTAGCCTTACTTATTTTTGCCGGATAAAATTTATTGTCACAGATTCTGTAATTTTTGGTCATTTTGGGTAATTATGAGAATATTAAGTAGATCTGCGTTTAAATTATTGCAATGAAATGCCTCGTTCGAATGCAATCAAGGTTTGATTACAAAATGTGACCGGATTCCAAAATACGAAACTTCCAATAACCGCACTTCCAGGATGTAAATTACCGGTTGTTTCTTGCTCAACGTGTCATTCTCATTACCGATAGTCATTTTGAACCGGAAAATCAACAATAAAATATTTTCGTTTTTTTGCGAAAATCCCTGATGGTTAGCCTTACTTATTTTTACCGGATAAAATTTATTGTCACAGATTCTGTAATTTTTGGTCATTTTGAGTAATTATGAGAATATTAAGTAGATCTGCGTTTAAATTATTGCAATGAAATGCCTCGTTCGAATGCAATCAAGGTTTGATTACAAAATGTGACCGGATTCCAAAATACGAAACTTCCAATAACCGCACTTCCAGGATGTAAATTACCGGTTGTTTCTTGCTCAACGTGTCATTCTCATTACCGATAGTCATTTTGAACCGGAAAATCAACAATAAAATATTTTCGTTTTTTTGCGAAAATCCCTGATGGTTAGTTAGCCTTACTTATTTTTACCGGATAAAATTTATTGTCACAGATTCTGTAATTTTTGGTCATTTTGGGTAATTATGAGAATATTAAGTAGATCTGCGTTTAAATTATTGCAATGAAATGCCTCGTTCGAATGCAATCAAGGTTTGATTACAAAATGTGACCGGATTCCAAAATACGAAACTTCCAATAACCGCACTTCCAGGATGTAAATTACCGGTTGTTTCTTGCTCAACGTGTCATTCTCATTACCGATAGTCATTTTGAATCGGAAAATCAACAATAAAATACTTTCGGTTTCTTGCGAAAATCCCTGATGGTTGTTAGCCTAACTTATTTTTACCGGATAAAATTTATTGTCACAGATTCTGTAATTTTTGGTCATTTTGGGTAATTATGAGAATATTAAGTAGATCTGCGTTTAAATTATTGCAATGAAATGCCTCGTTCGAATGCAATCAAGGTTTGATTACAAAATGTGACCGGATTCCAAAATACGAAACTTCCAATAACCGCACTTCCAGGATGTAAATTACCGGTTGTTTCTTGCTCAACGTGTCATTCTCATTACCGATAGTCATTTTGAACCGGAAAATCAACAATAAAATATTTTCGTTTTTTTGCGAAAATCCCTGATGGTTAGCCTTACTTATTTTTACCGGATAAAATTTATTGTCACAGATTCTGTAATTTTTGGTCATTTTGAGTAATTATGAGAATATTAAGTAGATCTGCGTTTAAATTATTGCAATGAAATGCCTCGTTCGAATGCAATCAAGGTTTGATTACAAAATGTGACCGGATTCCAAAATACGAAACTTCCAATAACCGCACTTCCAGGATGTAAATTACCGGTTGTTTCTTGCTCAACGTGTCATTCTCATTACCGATAGTCATTTTGAACCGGAAAATCAACAATAAAATATTTTCAATTTTTTGCGATAATCCCTGATGGTTAGTTAGCCTTACTTATTTTTACCGGATAAAATTTATTGTCACAGATTCTGTAATTTTTGGTCATTTTGGGTAATTATGAGAATATTAAGTAGATCTGCGTTTAAATTATTGCAATGAAATGCCTCGTTCGAATGCAATCAAGGTTTGATTACAAAATGTGACCGGATTCCAAAATACGAAACTTCCAATAACCGCACTTCCAGGATGTAAATTACCGGTTGTTTCTTGCTCAACGTGTCATTCTCATTACCGATAGTCATTTTGAATCGGAAAATCAACAATAAAATACTTTCGGTTTCTTGCGAAAATCCCTGATGGTTGTTAGCCTAACTTATTTTTACCGGATAAAATTTATTGTCACAGATTCTGTAATTTTTGGTCATTTTGGGTAATTATGAGAATATTAAGTAGATCTGCGTTTAAATTATTGCAATGAAATGCCTCGTTCGAATGCAATCAAGGTTTGATTACAAAATGTGACCGGATTCCAAAATACGAAACTTCCAATAACCGCACTTCCAGGATGTAAATTACCGGTTGTTTCTTGCTCAACGTGTCATTCTCATTACCGATAGTCATTTTGAACCGGAAAATCAACAATAAAATATTTTCGTTTTTTTGCGAAAATCCCTGATGGTTAGCCTTACTTATTTTTACCGGATAAAATTTATTGTCACAGATTCTGTAATTTTTGGTCATTTTGAGTAATTATGAGAATATTAAGTAGATCTGCGTTTAAATTATTGCAATGAAATGCCTCGTTCGAATGCAATCAAGGTTTGATTACAAAATGTGACCGGATTCCAAAATACGAAACTTCCAATAACCGCACTTCCAGGATGTAAATTACCGGTTGTTTCTTGCTCAACGTGTCATTCTCATTACCGATAGTCATTTTGAACCGGAAAATCAACAATAAAATATTTTCGTTTTTTTGCGAAAATCCCTGATGGTTAGCCTTACTTATTTTTACCGGATAAAATTTATTGTCACAGACTCTGTAATTTTTGGTCATTTTGTGTAATTATGAGAATATTAAGTAGATCTGCGTTTAAATTATTGCAATGAAATGCCTCGTTCGAATGCAATCAAGGTTTGATTACAAAATGTGACCGGATTCCAAAATACGAAACTTCCAATAACCGCACTTCCAGGATGTAAATTACCGGTTGTTTCTTGCTCAACGTGTCATTCTCATTACCGATAGTCATTTTGAATCGGAAAATCAACAATAAAATACTTTCGGTTTCTTGCGAAAATCCCTGATGGTTGTTAGCCTTACTTATTTCTACCGGATAAAATTTATTGTCACAGATTCTGTAATTTTTGGTCATTTTGGGTAATTATGAGAATATTAAGTAGATCTGCGTTTAAATTATTGCAATGAAATGCCTCGTTCGAATGCAATCAAGGTTTGATTACAAAATGTGACCGGATTCCAAAATACGAAACTTCCAATAACCGCACTTCCAGGATGTAAATTACCGGTTGTTTCTTGCTCAACGTGTCATTCTCATTACCGATAGTCATTTTGAACCGGAAAATCAACAATAAAATATTTTCGTTTTTTTGCGAAAATCCCTGATGGTTAGCCTTACTTATTTTTACCGGATAAAATTTATTGTCACAGATTCTGTAATTTTTGGTCATTTTGGGTAATTATGAGAATATTAAGTAGATCTGCGTTTAAATTATTGCAATGAAATGCCTCGTTCGAATGCAATCAAGGTTTGATTACAAAATGTGACCGGATTCCAAAATACGAAACTTCCAATAACCGCACTTCCAGGATGTAAATTACCGGTTGTTTCTTGCTCAACGTGTCATTCTCATTACCGATAGTCATTTTGAACCGGAAAATCAACAATAAAATATTTTCGTTTTTTTGCGAAAATCCCTGATGGTTAGCCTTACTTATTTTTACCGGATAAAATTTATTGTCACAGATTCTGTAATTTTTGGTCATTTTGGGTAATTATGAGAATATTAAGTAGATCTGCGTTTAAATTATTGCAATGAAATGCCTCGTTCGAATGCAATCAAGGTTTGATTACAAAATGTGACCGGATTCCAAAATACGAAACTTCTAATAACCGCACTTCCAGGATGTAAATTACCGGTTGTTTCTTGCTCAACGTGTCATTCTCATTACCGATAGTCATTTTGAACCGGAAAATCAACAATAAAATATTTTCGTTTTTTTGCGAAAATCCCTGATGGTTAGCCTTACTTATTTTTACCGGATAAAATTTATTGTCACAGATTCTGTAATTTTTGGTCATTTTGGGTAATTATGAGAATATTAAGTAGATCTGCGTTTAAATTATTGCAATGAAATGCCTCGTTCGAATGCAATCAAGGTTTGATTACAAAATGTGACCGGATTCCAAAATACGAAACTTCCAATAACCGCACTTCCAGGATGTAAATTACCGGTTGTTTCTTGCTCAACGTGTCATTCTCATTACCGATAGTCATTTTGAACCGGAAAATCAACAATAAAATATTTTCAATTTTTTGCGATAATCCCTGATGGTTAGTTAGCCTTACTTATTTTTACCGGATAAAATTTATTGTCACAGATTCTGTAATTTTTGGTCATTTTGGGTAATTATGAGAATATTAAGTAGATCTGCGTTTAAATTATTGCAATGAAATGCCTCGTTCGAATGCAATCAAGGTTTGATTACAAAATGTGACCGGATTCCAAAATACGAAACTTCCAATAACCGCACTTCCAGGATGTAAATTACCGGTTGTTTCTTGCTCAACGTGTCATTCTCATTACCGATAGTCATTTTGAACCGGAAAATCAACAATAAAATATTTTCGTTTTTTTGCGAAAATCCCTGATGGTTAGCCTTACTTATTTTTACCGGATAAAATTTATTGTCACAGATTCTGTAATTTTTGGTCATTTTGGGTAATTATGAGAATATTAAGTAGATCTGCGTTTAAATTATTGCAATGAAATGCCTCGTTCGAATGCAATCAAGGTTTGATTACAAAATGTGACCGGATTCCAAAATACGAAACTTCCAATAACCGCACTTCCAGGATGTAAATTACCGGTTGTTTCTTGCTCAACGTGTCATTCTCATTACCGATAGTCATTTTGAACCGGAAAATAAACAATAAAATATTTTCGTTTTTTTGCGAAAATCCCTGATGGTTAGCCTTACTTATTTTTACCGGATAAAATTTATTGTCACAGATTCTGTAATTTTTGGTCATTTTGGGTAATTATGAGAATATTAAGTAGATCTGCGTTTAAATTATTGCAATGAAATGCCTCGTTCGAATGCAATCAAGGTTTGATTACAAAATGTGACCGGATTCCAAAATACGAAACTTCCAATAACCGCACTTCCAGGATGTAAATTACCGGTTGTTTCTTGCTCAACGTGTCATTCTCATTACCGATAGTCATTTTGAACCGGAAAATCAACAATAAAATATTTTCGTTTTTTTGCGAAAATCCCTGATGGTTATCCTTACTTATTTTTACCGGATAAAATTTATTGTCACAGATTCTGTAATTTTTGGTCATTTTGGGTAATTATGAGAATATTAAGTAGATCTGCGTTTAAATTATTGCAATGAAATGCCTCGTTCGAATGCAATCAAGGTTTGATTACAAAATGTGACCGGATTCCAAATTCCGAAACTTCCAATAACCGCACTTCCAGGATGTAAATTACCGGTTGTTTCTTGCACAACATGTCATTCTCATTACCGATAGTCATTTTGAATCCGAAAATCAACAATAAAATACTTTCGGTTTCTTGCGAAAATCCCTGATGGTTAGCCTTACTTATTTTTACCGGATAAAATTTATTGTCACAGATTCTGTAATTTTTGGTCATTTTGGGTAATTATGAGAATATTAAGTAGATCTGCGTTTAAATTATTGCAATGAAATGCCTCGTTCGAATGCAATCAAGGTTTGATTACAAAATGTGACCGGATTCCAAAATACGAAACTTCCAATAACCGCACTTCCAGGATGTAAATTACCGGTTGTTTCTTGCTCAACGTGTCATTCTCATTACCGATAGTCATTTTGAACCGGAAAATCAACAATAAAATATTTTCAATTTTTTGCGATAATCCCTGATGGTTAGTTAGCCTTACTTATTTTTACCGGATAAAATTTATTGTCACAGATTCTGTAATTTTTGGTCATTTTGGGTAATTATGAGAATATTAAGTAGATCTGCGTTTAAATTATTGCAATGAAATGCCTCGTTCGAATGCAATCAAGGTTTGATTACAAAATGTGACCGGATTCCAAAATACGAAACTTCCAATAACCGCACTTCCAGGATGTAAATTACCGGTTGTTTCTTGCTCAACGTGTCATTCTCATTACCGATAGTCATTTTGAACCGGAAAATCAACAATAAAATATTTTCGTTTTTTTGCGAAAATCCCTGATGGTTAGCCTTACTTATTTTTACCGGATAAAATTTATTGTCACAGATTCTGTAATTTTTGGTCATTTTGGGTAATTATGAGAATATTAAGTAGATCTGCGTTTAAATTATTGCAATGAAATGCCTCGTTCGAATGCAATCAAGGTTTGATTACAAAATGTGACCGGATTCCAAAATACGAAACTTCCAATAACCGCACTTCCAGGATGTAAATTACCGGTTGTTTCTTGCTCAACGTGTCATTCTCATTACCGATAGTCATTTTGAACCGGAAAATAAACAATAAAATATTTTCGTTTTTTTGCGAAAATCCCTGATGGTTAGCCTTACTTATTTTTACCGGATAAAATTTATTGTCACAGATTCTGTAATTTTTGGTCATTTTGGGTAATTATGAGAATATTAAGTAGATCTGCGTTTAAATTATTGCAATGAAATGCCTCGTTCGAATGCAATCAAGGTTTGATTACAAAATGTGACCGGATTCCAAAATACGAAACTTCCAATAACCGCACTTCCAGGATGTAAATTACCGGTTGTTTCTTGCTCAACGTGTCATTCTCATTACCGATAGTCATTTTGAACCGGAAAATCAACAATAAAATATTTTCGTTTTTTTGCGAAAATCCCTGATGGTTATCCTTACTTATTTTTACCGGATAAAATTTATTGTCACAGATTCTGTAATTTTTGGTCATTTTGGGTAATTATGAGAATATTAAGTAGATCTGCGTTTAAATTATTGCAATGAAATGCCTCGTTCGAATGCAATCAAGGTTTGATTACAAAATGTGACCGGATTCCAAATTCCGAAACTTCCAATAACCGCACTTCCAGGATGTAAATTACCGGTTGTTTCTTGCACAACATGTCATTCTCATTACCGATAGTCATTTTGAATCCGAAAATCAACAATAAAATACTTTCGGTTTCTTGCGAAAATCCCTGATGGTTAGCCTTACTTATTTTTACCGGATAAAATTTATTGTCACAGATTCTGTAATTTTTGGTCATTTTGGGTAATTATGAGAATATTAAGTAGATCTGCGTTTAAATTATTGCAATGAAATGCCTCGTTCGAATGCAATCAAGGTTTGATTACAAAATGTGACCGGATTCCAAAATACGAAACTTCCAATAACCGCACTTCCAGGATGTAAATTACCGGTTGTTTCTTGCTCAACGTGTCATTCTCATTACCGATAGTCATTTTGAATCGGAAAATCAACAATAAAATACTTTCGGTTTCTTGCGAAAATCCCTGATGGTTGTTAGCCTTACTTATTTTTACCGGATAAAATTTATTGTCACAGATTCTGTAATTTTTGGGCATTTTGGGTAATTATGAGAATATTAAGTAGATCTGCGTTTAAATTATTGCAATGAAATGCCTCGTTCGAATGCAATCAAGGTTTGATTACAAAATGTGACCGGATTCCAAAATACGAAACTTCCAATAACCGCACTTCCAGGATGTAAATTACCGGTTGTTTCTTGCTCAACGTGTCATTCTCATTACCGATAGTCATTTTGAACCGGAAAATCAACAATAAAATATTTTCGTTTTTTTGCGAAAATCCCTGATGGTTAGCCTTACTTATTTTTACCGGATAAAATTTATTGTCACAGATTCTGTAATTTTTGGTCATTTTGGGTAATTATGAGAATATTAAGTAGATCTGCGTTTAAATTATTGCAATGAAATGCCTCGTTCGAATGCAATCAAGGTTTGATTACAAAATGTGACCGGATTCCAAAATACGAAACTTCCAATAACCGCACTTCCAGGATGTAAATTACCGGTTGTTTCTTGCTCAACGTGTCATTCTCATTACCGATAGTCATTTTGAACCGGAAAATCAACAATAAAATATTTTCGGTTTTTTGCGAAAATCCCTGATGGTTAGCCTTACTTATTTTTACCGGATAAAATTTATTGTCACAGATTCTGTAATTTTTGGTCTTTTTGGGTAATTATGAGAATATTAAGTAGATCTGCGTTTAAATTATTGCAATGAAATGCCTCGTTCGAATGCAATCAAGGTTTGATTACAAAATGTGACCGGATTCCAAATTCCGAAACTTCCAATAACCGCACTCCCAGGATGTAAATTACCGGTTGTTTCTTGCACAACATGTCATTCTCATTACCGATAGTCATTTTGAATCGGAAAATCAACAATAAAATACTTTCGGTTTCTTGCGAAAATCCCTGATGGTTGTTAGCCTTACTTATTTTTACCGGATAAAATTTATTGTCACAGATTCTGTAATTTTTGGTCATTTTGGGTAATTATGAGAATATTAAGTAGATCTGCGTTTAAATTATTGCAATGAAATGCCTCGTTCGAATGCAATCAAGGTTTGATTACAAAATGTGACCGGATTCCAAAATACGAAACTTCCAATAACCGCACTTCCAGGATGTAAATTACCGGTTGTTTCTTGCTCAACGTGTCATTCTCATTACCGATAGTCATTTTGAACCGGAAAATCAACAATAAAATATTTTCGTTTTTTTGCGAAAATCCCTGATGGTTAGCCTTACTTATTTTTACCGGATAAAATTTATTGTCACAGATTCTGTAATTTTTGGTCATTTTGGGTAATTATGAGAATATTAAGTAGATCTGCGTTTAAATTATTGCAATGAAATGCCTCGTTCGAATGCAATCAAGGTTTGATTACAAAATGTGACCGGATTCCAAAATACGAAACTTCCAATAACCGCACTTCCAGGATGTAAATTACCGGTTGTTTCTTGCTCAACGTGTCATTCTCATTACCGATAGTCATTTTGAACCGGAAAATCAACAATAAAATATTTTCGTTTTTTTGCGAAAATCCCTGATGGTTAGCCTTACTTATTTTTACCGGATAAAATTTATTGTCACAGATTCTGTAATTTTTGGTCATTTTGGGTAATTATGAGAATATTAAGTAGATCTGCGTTTAAATTATTGCAATGAAATGCCTCGTTCGAATGCAATCAAGGTTTGATTACAAAATGTGACCGGATTCCAAAATACGAAACTTCCAATAACCGCACTTCCAGGATGTAAATTACCGGTTGTTTCTTGCTCAACGTGTCATTCTCATTACCGATAGTCATTTTGAACCGGAAAATCAACAATAAAATATTTTCGTTTTTTTGCGAAAATCCCTGATGGTTAGCCTTACTTATTTTTACCGGATAAAATTTATTGTCACAGATTCTGTAATTTTTGGTCATTTTGGGTAATTATGAGAATATTAAGTAGATCTGCGTTTAAATTATTGCAATGAAATGCCTCGTTCGAATGCAATCAAGGTTTGATTACAAAATGTGACCGGATTCCAAAATACGAAACTTCCAATAACCGCACTTCCAGGATGTAAATTACCGGTTGTTTCTTGCTCAACGTGTCATTCTCATTACCGATAGTCATTTTGAACCGGAAAATAAACAATAAAATATTTTCGGTTTTTTGCGAAAATCCCTGATGGTTAGCCTTACTTATTTTTACCGGATAAAATTTATTGTCACAGATTCTGTAATTTTTGGTCATTTTGGGTAATTATGAGAATATTAAGTAGATCTGCGTTTAAATTATTGCAATGAAATGCCTCGTTCGAATGCAATCAAGGTTTGATTACAAAATGTGACCGGATTCCAAAATACGAAACTTCCAATAACCGCACTTCCAGGATGTAAATTACCGGTTGTTTCTTGCTCAACGTGTCATTCTCATTACCGATAGTCATTTTGAACCGGAAAATCAACAATAAAATATTTTCGTTTTTTTGCGAAAATCCCTGATGGTTAGCCTTACTTATTTTTACCGGATAAAATTTATTGTCACAGATTCTGTAATTTTTGGTCATTTTGGGTAATTATGAGAATATTAAGTAGATCTGCGTTTAAATTATTGCAATGAAATGCCTCGTTCGAATGCAATCAAGGTTTGATTACAAAATGTGACCGGATTCCAAAATACGAAACTTCCAATAACCGCACTTCCAGGATGTAAATTACCGGTTGTTTCTTGCTCAACGTGTTATTCTCATTACCGATAGTCATTTTGAACCGGAAAATCAACAATAAAATATTTTCGTTTTTTGCGAAAATCCCTGATGGTTAGCCTTACTTATTTTTACCGGATAAAATTTATTGTCACAGATTCTGTAATTTTTGGTCATTTTGGGTAATTATGAGAATATTAAGTAGATCTGCGTTTAAATTATTGCAATGAAATGCCTCGTTCGAATGCAATCAAGGTTTGATTACAAAATGTGACCGGATTCCAAAATACGAAACTTCCAATAACCGCACTTCCAGGATGTAAATTACCGGTTGTTTCTTGCTCAACGTGTCATTCTCATTACCGATAGTCATTTTGAACCGGAAAATCAACAATAAAATATTTTCGTTTTTTTGCGAAAATCCCTGATGGTTAGCCTTACTTATTTTTACCGGATAAAATTTATTGTCACAGATTCTGTAATTTTTGGTCATTTTGGGTAATTATGAGAATATTAAGTAGATCTGCGTTTAAATTATTGCAATGAAATGCCTCGTTCGAATGCAATCAAGGTTTGATTACAAAATGTGACCGGATTCCAAAATACGAAACTTCCAATAACCGCACTTCCAGGATGTAAATTACCGGTTGTTTCTTGCTCAACGTGTCATTCTCATTACCGATAGTCATTTTGAACCGGAAAATCAACAATAAAATATTTTCGTTTTTTTGCGAAAATCCCTGATGGTTAGCCTTACTTATTTTTACCGGATAAAATTTATTGTCACAGATTCTGTAATTTTTGGTCATTTTGGGTAATTATGAGAATATTAAGTAGATCTGCGTTTAAATTATTGCAATGAAATGCCTCGTTCGAATGCAATCAAGGTTTGATTACAAAATGTGACCGGATTCCAAAATACGAAACTTCCAATAACCGCACTTCCAGGATGTAAATTACCGGTTGTTTCTTGCTCAACGTGTCATTCTCATTACCGATAGTCATTTTGAACCGGAAAATCAACAATAAAATATTTTCGTTTTTTTGCGAAAATCCTTGATGGTTAGCCTTACTTATTTTTACCGGATAAAATTTATTGTCACAGATTCTGTAATTTTTGGTCATTTTGGGTAATTATGAGAATATTAAGTAGATCTGCGTTTAAATTATTGCAATGAAATGCCTCGTTCGAATGCAATCAAGGTTTGATTACAAAATGTGACCGGATTCCAAAATACGAAACTTCTAATAACCGCACTTCCAGGATGTAAATTACCGGTTGTTTCTTGCTCAACGTGTCATTCTCATTACCGATAGTCATTTTGAACCGGAAAATCAACAATAAAATATTTTCGTTTTTTTGCGAAAATCCCTGATGGTTAGCCTTACTTATTTTTACCGGATAAAATTTATTGTCACAGATTCTGTAATTTTTGGTCATTTTGGGTAATTATGAGAATATTAAGTAGATCTGCGTTTAAATTTGGTCATTTTGGGTAATTATGAGAATATTAAGTAGATCTGCGTTTAAATTATTGCAATGAAATGCCTCGTTCGAATGCAATCAAGGTTTGATTACAAAATGTGACCGGATTCCAAAATACGAAACTTCCAATAACCGCACTTCCAGGATGTAAATTACCGGTTGTTTCTTGCTCAACGTGTCATTCTCATTACCGATAGTCATTTTGAACCGGAAAATCAACAATAAAATATTTTCGTTTTTTTGCGAAAATCCCTGATGGTTATCCTTACTTATTTTTACCGGATAAAATTTCTTGTCACAGATTCTGTAATTTTTGGTCATTTTGGGTTATTATGAGAATATTAAGTAGATCTGCGTTTAAATTATTGCAATGAAATGCCTCGTTCGAATGCAATCAAGGTTTGATTACAAAATGTGACCGGATTCCAAAATACGAAACTTCCAATAACCGCACTTCCAGGATGTAAATTACCGGTTGTTTCTTGCTCAACGTGTCATTCTCATTACCGATAGTCATTTTGAACCGGAAAATCAACAATAAAATATTTTCGTTTTTTTGCGAAAATCCCTGATGGTTAGCCTTACTTATTTTTACCGGATAAAATTTATTGTCACAGATTCTGTAATTTTTGGTCATTTTGGGTAATTATGAGAATATTAAGTAGATCTGCGTTTAAATTATTGCAATGAAATGCCTCGTTCGAATGCAATCAAGGTTTGATTACAAAATGTGACCGGATTCCAAAATACGAAACTTCCAATAACCGCACTTCCAGGATGTAAATTACCGGTTGTTTCTTGCTCAACGTGTCATTCTCATTACCGATAGTCATTTTGAACCGGAAAATCAACAATAAAATATTTTCGTTTTTTTGCGAAAATCCCTGATGGTTAGCCTTACTTATTTTTACCGGATAAAATTTATTGTCACAGATTCTGTAATTTTTGGTCATTTTGGGTAATTATGAGAATATTAAGTAGATCTGCGTTTAAATTATTGCAATGAAATGCCTCGTTCGAATGCAATCAAGGTTTGATAACAAAATGTGACCGGATTCCAAAATACGAAACTTCCAATAACCGCACTTCCAGGATGTAAATTACCGGTTGTTTCTTGCTCAACGTGTCATTCTCATTACCGATAGTCATTTTGAACCGGAAAATCAACAATAAAATATTTTCGTTTTTTTGCGAAAATCCCTGATGGTTAGCCTTACTTATTTTTACCGGATAAAATTTATTGTCACAGATTCTGTAATTTTTGGTCATTTTGGGTAATTATGAGAATATTAAGTAGATCTGCGTTTAAATTATTGCAATGAAATGCCTCGTTCGAATGCAATCAAGGTTTGATTACAAAATGTGACCGGATTCCAAAATACGAAACTTCCAATAACCGCACTTCCAGGATGTAAATTACCGGTTGTTTCTTGCTCAACGTGTCATTCTCATTACCGATAGTCATTTTGAACCGGAAAATCAACAATAAAATATTTTCGTTTTTTTGCGAAAATCCCTGATGGTTAGCCTTACTTATTTTTACCGGATAAAATTTATTGTCACAGATTCTGTAATTTTTGGTCATTTTGGGTAATTATGAGAATATTAAGTAGATCTGCGTTTAAATTATTGCAATGAAATGCCTCGTTCGAATGCAATCAAGGTTTGATTACAAAATGTGACCGGATTCCAAAATACGAAACTTCCAATAACCGCACTTCCAGGATGTAAATTACCGGTTGTTTCCTCAACGTGTCATTCTCATTACCGATAGTCATTTTGAACCGGAAAATCAACAATAAAATATTTTCGTTTTTTTGCGAAAATCCCTGATGGTTAGCCTTACTTATTTTTACCGGATAAAATTTATTGTCACAGATTCTGTAATTTTTGGTCATTTTGGGTAATTATGAGAATATTAAGTAGATCTGCGTTTAAATTATTGCAATGAAATGCCTCGTTCGAATGCAATCAAGGTTTGATTACAAAATGTGACCGGATTCCAAAATACGAAACTTCCAATAACCGCACTTCCAGGATGTAAATTACCGGTTGTTTCTTGCTCAACGTGTCATTCTCATTACCGATAGTCATTTTGAACCGGAAAATCAACAATAAAATATTTTCGTTTTTTTGCGAAAATCCCTGATGGTTAGCCTTACTTATTTTTACCGGATAAAATTTATTGTCACAGATTCTGTAATTTTTGGTCATTTTGGGTAATTATGAGAATATTAAGTAGATCTGCGTTTAAATTATTGCAATGAAATGCCTCGTTCGAATGCAATCAAGGTTTGATTACAAAATGTGACCGGATTCCAAAATACGAAACTTCCAATAACCGCACTTCCAGGATGTAAATTACCGGTTGTTTCTTGCTCAACGTGTCATTCTCATTACCGATAGTCATTTTGAACCGGAAAATCAACAATAAAATATTTTCGGTTTTTTGCGAAAATCCCTGATGGTTAGCCTTACTTATTTTTACCGGATAAAATTTATTGTCACAGATTCTGTAATTTTTGGTCATTTTGGGTAATTATGAGAATATTAAGTAGATCTGCGTTTAAATTATTGCAATGAAATGCCTCGTTCGAATGCAATCAAGGTTTGATTACAAAGTGTGACCGGATTCCAAAATACGAAACTTCCAATAACCGCACTTCCAGGATGTAAATTACCGGTTGTTTCTTGCTCAACGTGTCATTCTCATTACCGATAGTCATTTTGAACCGGAAAATCAACAATAAAATATTTTCGTTTTTTTGCGAAAATCCCTGATGGTTAGCCTTACTTATTTTTACCGGATAAAATTTATTGTCACAGATTCTGTAATTTTTGGTCATTTTGGGTAATTATGAGAATATTAAGTAGATCTGCGTTTAAATTATTGCAATGAAATGCCTCGTTCGAATGCAATCAAGGTTTGATTACAAAATGTGACCGGATTCCAAAATACGAAACTTCCAATAACCGCACTTCCAGGATGTAAATTACCGGTTGTTTCTTGCTCAACGTGTCATTCTCATTACCGATAGTCATTTTGAACCGGAAAATCAACAATAAAATATTTTCGTTTTTTTGCGAAAATCCTTGATGGTTAGCCTTACTTATTTTTACCGGATAAAATTTATTGTCACAGATTCTGTAATTTTTGGTCATTTTGGGTAATTATGAGAATATTAAGTAGATCTGCGTTTAAATTATTGCAATGAAATGCCTCGTTCGAATGCAATCAAGGTTTGATTACAAAATGTGACCGGATTCCAAAATACGAAACTTCTAATAACCGCACTTCCAGGATGTAAATTACCGGTTGTTTCTTGCTCAACGTGTCATTCTCATTACCGATAGTCATTTTGAACCGGAAAATCAACAATAAAATATTTTCGTTTTTTTGCGAAAATCCCTGATGGTTAGCCTTACTTATTTTTACCGGATAAAATTTATTGTCACATGTTCTGTAATTTTTGGTCATTTTGGGTAATTATGAGAATATTAAGTAGATCTGCGTTTAAATTATTGCAATGAAATGCCTCGTTCGAATGCAATCAAGGTTTGATTACAAAATGTGACCGGATTCCAAAATACGAAACTTCCAATAACCGCACTTCCAGGATGTAAATTACCGGTTGTTTCTTGCTCAACGTGTCATTCTCATTACCGATAGTCATTTTGAACCGGAAAATCAACAATAAAATATTTTCGTTTTTTTGCGAAAATCCCTGATGGTTATCCTTACTTATTTTTACCGGATAAAATTTATTGTCACAGATTCTGTAATTTTTGGTCATTTTGGGTAATTATGAGAATATTAAGTAGATCTGCGTTTAAATTATTGCAATGAAATGCCTCGTTCGAATGCAATCAAGGTTTGATTACAAAATGTGACCGGATTCCAAAATTCGAAACTTCCAATAACCGCACTTCCAGGATGTAAATTACCGGTTGTTTCTTGCTCAACGTGTCATTCTCATTACCGATAGTCATTTTGAACCGGAAAATCAACAATAAAATATTTTCGTTTTTTTGCGAAAATCCCTGAAGGTTAACCTTACTTATTTTTACCGGATAAAATTTATTGTCACAGATTCTGTAATTTTTGGTCATTTTGGGTAATTATGAGAATATTAAGTAGATCTGCGTTTAAATTATTGCAATGAAATGCCTCGTTCGAATGCAATCAAGGTTTGATTACAAAATGTGACCGGATTCCAAAATACGAAACTTCCAATAACCGCACTTCCAGGATGTAAATTACCGGTTGTTTCTTGCTCAACGTGTCATTCTCATTACCGATAGTCATTTTGAACCGGAAAATCAACAATAAAATATTTTCGTTTTTTTGCGAAAATCCCTGATGGTTAGCCTTACTTATTTTTACCGGATAAAATTTATTGTCACAGATTCTGTAATTTTTGGTCATTTTGGGTAATTATGAGAATATTAAGTAGATCTGCGTTTAAATTATTGCAATGAAATGCCTCGTTCGAATGCAATCAAGGTTTGATTACAAAATGTGACCGGATTCCAAAATACGAAACTTCCAATAACCGCACTTCCAGGATGTAAATTACCGGTTGTTTCTTGCTCAACGTGTCATTCTCATTACCGATAGTCATTTTGAACCGGAAAATCAACAATAAAATATTTTCGTTTTTTTGCGAGAATCCCTGATGGTTAGCCTTACTTATTTTTACCGGATAAAATTTATTGTCACAGATTCTGTAATTTTTGGTCATTTTGGGTAATTATGAGAATATTAAGTAGATCTGCGTTTAAATAAATCCGTGACCGGATTCCAAAATACGAAACTTCCAATAACCGCACTTCCAGGATGTAAATTACCGGTTGTTTCTTGCTCAACGTGTCATTCTCATTACCGATAGTCATTTTGAACCGGAAAATCAACAATAAAATATTTTCGTTTTTTTGCGAAAATCCCTGATGGTTAGCCTTACTTATTTTTACCGGATAAAATTTATTGTCACAGATTCTGTAATTTTTGGTCATTTTGGGTAATTATGAGAATATTAAGTAGATCTGCGTTTAAATTATTGCAATGAAATGCCTCGTTCGAATGCAATCAAGGTTTGATTACAAAATGTGACCGGATTCCAAAATACGAAACTTCCAATAACCGCACTTCCAGGATGTAAATTACCGGTTGTTTCTTGCTCAACGTGTCATTCTCATTACCGATAGTCATTTTGAACCGGAAAATCAACAATAAAATATTTTCGTTTTTTTGCGAAAATCCCTGATGGTTAGCCTTACTTATTTTTACCGGATAAAATTTATTGTCACAGATTCTGTAATTTTTGGTCTTTTTGGGTAATTATGAGAATATTAAGTAGATCTGCGTTTAAATTATTGCAATGAAATGCCTCGTTCGAATGCAATCAAGGTTTGATTACAAAATGTGACCGGATTCCAAAATACGAAACTTCCAATAACCGCACTTCCAGGATGTAAATTACCGGTTGTTTCTTGCTCAACGTGTCATTCTCATTACCGATAGTCATTTTGAACCGGAAAATCAACAATAAAATATTTTCGGTTTTTTGCGAAAATCCCTGATGGTTAGCCTTACTTATTTTTACCGGATAAAATTTATTGTCACAGATTCTGTAATTTTTGTCATTTTGGGTAATTATGAGAATATTAAGTAGATCTGCGTTTAAATTATTGCAATGAAATGCCTCGTTCGAATGCAATCAAGGTTTGATTACAAAATGTGACCGGATTCCAAAATACGAAACTTCCAATAACCGCACTTCCAGGATGTAAATTACCGGTTGTTTCTTGCTCAACGTGTCATTCTCATTACCGATAGTCATTTTGAACCGGAAAATCAACAATAAAATATTTTCAATTTTTTGCGATAATCCCTGATGGTTAGTTAGCCTTACTTATTTTTACCGGATAAAATTTATTGTCACAGATTCTGTAATTTTTGGTCATTTTGGGTAATTATGAGAATATTAAGTAGATCTGCGTTTAAATTATTGCAATGAAATGCCTCGTTCGAATGCAATCAAGGTTTGATTACAAAATGTGACCGGATTCCAAAATACGAAACTTCCAATAACCGCACTTCCAGGATGTAAATTACCGGTTGTTTCTTGCTCAACGTGTCATTCTCATTACCGATAGTCATTTTGAACCGGAAAATCAACAATAAAATATTTTCGTTTTTTTGCGAAAATCCCTGATGGTTAGCCTTACTTATTTTTACCGGATAAAATTTATTGTCACAGATTCTGTAATTTTTGGTCATTTTGGGTAATTATGAGAATATTAAGTAGATCTGCGTTTAAATTATTGCAATGAAATGCCTCGTTCGAATGCAATCAAGGTTTGATTACAAAATGTGACCGGATTCCAAAATACGAAACTTCCAATAACCGCACTTCCAGGATGTAAATTACCGGTTGTTTCTTGCTCAACGTGTCATTCTCATTACCGATAGTCATTTTGAATCGGAAAATCAACAATAAAATACTTTCGGTTTCTTGCGAAAATCCCTGATGGTTGTTAGCCTTACTTATTTTTACCGGATAAAATTTATTGTCACAGATTCTGTAATTTTTGGTCATTTTGGGTAATTATGAGAATATTAAGTAGATCTGCGTTTAAATTATTGCAATGAAATGCCTCGTTCGAATGCAATCAAGGTTTGATTACAAAATGTGACCGGATTCCAAAATACGAAACTTCCAATAACCGCACTTCCAGGATGTAAATTACCGGTTGTTTCTTGCTCAACGTGTCATTCTCATTACCGATAGTCATTTTGAACCGGAAAATCAACAATAAAATATTTTCGTTTTTTTGCGAAAATCCCTGATGGTTAGCCTTACTTATTTTTACCGGATAAAATTTATTGTCACAGATTCTGTAATTTTTGGTCATTTTGGGTAATTATGAGAATATTAAGTAGATCTGCGTTTAAATTATTGCAATGAAATGCCTCGTTCGAATGCAATCAAGGTTTGATTACAAAATGTGACCGGATTCCAAAATACGAAACTTCCAATAACCGCACTTCCAGGATGTAAATTACCGGTTGTTTCTTGCTCAACGTGTCATTCTCATTACCGATAGTCATTTTGAATCGGAAAATCAACAATAAAATACTTTCGGTTTCTTGCGAAAATCCCTGATGGTTGTTAGCCTTACTTATTTTTACCGGATAAAATTTATTGTCACAGATTCTGTAATTTTTGGTCATTTTGGGTAATTATGAGAATATTAAGTAGATCTGCGTTTAAATTATTGCAATGAAATGCCTCGTTCGAATGCAATCAAGGTTTGATTACAAAATGTGACCGGATTCCAAAATACGAAACTTCCAATAACCGCACTTCCAGGATGTAAATTACCGGTTGTTTCTTGCTCAACGTGTCATTCTCATTACCGATAGTCATTTTGAACCGGAAAATCAACAATAAAATATTTTCATTTTTTTGCGATAATCCCTGATGGTTAGTTAGCCTTACTTATTTTTACCGGATAAAATTTATTGTCACAGATTCTGTAATTTTTGGTCATTTTGGGTAATTATGAGAATATTAAGTAGATCTGCGTTTAAATTATTGCAATGAAATGCCTCGTTCGAATGCAATCAAGGTTTGATTACAAAATGTGACCGGATTCCAAAATACGAAACTTCCAATAACCGCACTTCCAGGATGTAAATTACCGGTTGTTTCTTGCTCAACGTGTCATTCTCATTACCGATAGTCATTTTGAACCGGAAAATCAACAATAAAATATTTTCGTTTTTTGCGAAAATCCCTGATGGTTAGCCTTACTTATTTTTACCGGATAAAATTTATTGTCACAGATTCTGTAATTTTTGGTCATTTTGGGTAATTATGAGAATATTAAGTAGATCTGCGTTTAAATTATTGCAATGAAATGCCTCGTTCGAATGCAATCAAGGTTTGATTACAAAATGTGACCGGATTCCAAAATACGAAACTTCCAATAACCGCACTTCCAGGATGTAAATTACCGGTTGTTTCTTGCTCAACGTGTCATTCTCATTACCGATAGTCATTTTGAACCGGAAAATCAACAATAAAATATTTTCGTTTTTTTGCGAAAATCCCTGATGGTTAGCCTTACTTATTTTTACCGGATAAAATTTATTGTCACAGATTCTGTAATTTTTGGTCATTTTGGGTAATTATGAGAATATTAAGTAGATCTGCGTTTAAATTATTGCAATGAAATGCCTCGTTCGAATGCAATCAAGGTTTGATTACAAAATGTGACCGGATTCCAAAATACGAAACTTCCAATAACCGCACTTCCAGGATGTAAATTACCGGTTGTTTCTTGCTCAACGTGTCATTCTCATTACCGATAGTCATTTTGAACCGGAAAATCAACAATAAAATATTTTCGTTTTTTTGCGAAAATCCCTGATGGTTAGCCTTACTTATTTTTACCGGATAAAATTTATTGTCACAGATTCTGTAATTTTTGGTCATTTTGGGTAATTATGAGAATATTAAGTAGATCTGCGTTTAAATTATTGCAATGAAATGCCTCGTTCGAATGCAATCAAGGTTTGATTACAAAATGTGACCGGATTCCAAAATACGAAACTTCCAATAACCGCACTTCCAGGATGTAAATTACCGGTTGTTTCTTGCTCAACGTGTCATTCTCATTACCGATAGTCATTTTGAACCGGAAAATCAACAATAAAATATTTTCAATTTTTTGCGATAATCCCTGATGGTTAGTTAGCCTTACTTATTTTTACCGGATAAAATTTATTGTCACAGATTCTGTAATTTTTGGTCATTTTGGGTAATTATGAGAATATTAAGTAGATCTGCGTTTAAATTATTGCAATGAAATGCCTCGTTCGAATGCAATCAAGGTTTGATTACAAAATGTGACCGGATTCCAAAATACGAAACTTCCAATAACCGCACTTCCAGGATGTAAATTACCGGTTGTTTCTTGCTCAACGTGTCATTCTCATTACCGATAGTCATTTTGAACCGGAAAATCAACAATAAAATATTTTCGTTTTTTTGCGAAAATCCCTGATGGTTAGCCTTACTTATTTTTACCGGATAAAATTTATTGTCACAGATTCTGTAATTTTTGGTCATTTTGGGTAATTATGAGAATATTAAGTAGATCTGCGTTTAAATTATTGCAATGAAATGCCTCGTTCGAATGCAATCAAGGTTTGATTACAAAATGTGACCGGATTCCAAAATACGAAACTTCCAATAACCGCACTTCCAGGATGTAAATTACCGGTTGTTTCTTGCTCAACGTGTCATTCTCATTACCGATAGTCATTTTGAACCGGAAAATCAACAATAAAATATTTTCGTTTTTTTTGCGAAAATCCCTGATGGTTAGCCTTACTTATTTTTACCGGATAAAATTTATTGTCACAGATTCTGTAATTTTTGGTCATTTTGGGGTAATTATGAGAATATTAAGTAGATCTGCGTTTAAATTATTGCAATGAAATGCCTCGTTCGAATGCAATCAAGGTTTGATTACAAAATGTGACCGGATTCCAAAATACGAAACTTCCAATAACCGCACTTCCAGGATGTAAATTACCGGTTGTTTCTTGCTCAACGTGTCATTCTCATTACCGATAGTCATTTTGAACCGGAAAATCAACAATAAAATATTTTCGTTTTTTTGCGAAAATCCCTGATGGTTAGCCTTACTTATTTTTACCGGATAAAATTTATTGTCACAGATTCTGTAATTTTTGGTCATTTTGGGTAATTATGAGAATATTAAGTAGATCTGCGTTTAAATTATTGCAATGAAATGCCTCGTTCGAATGCAATCAAGGTTTGATTACAAAATGTGACCGGATTCCAAAATACGAAACTTCCAATAACCGCACTTCCAGGATGTAAATTACCGGTTGTTTCTTGCTCAACGTGTCATTCTCATTACCGATAGTCATTTTGAACCGGAAAATCAACAATAAAATATTTTCGTTTTTTTGCGAAAATCCCTGATGGTTAGCCTTACTTATTTTTACCGGATAAAATTTATTGTCACAGATTCTGTAATTTTTTGGTCATTTTGGGTAATTATGAGAATATTAAGTAGATCTGCGTTTAAATTATTGCAATGAAATGCCTCGTTCGAATGCAATCAAGGTTTGATTACAAAATGTGACCGGATTCCAAAATACCGAAACTTCCAATAACCGCACTTC
This sequence comes from Nephrotoma guestfalica, assembly GCA_963691935.1. NCBI lineage: Eukaryota > Metazoa > Arthropoda > Insecta > Diptera > Tipulidae > Nephrotoma > Nephrotoma guestfalica. Next base: position 305,284,998 of record OY829913.1, on the reverse strand, counting down.
CAGGATGTAAATTACCGGTTGTTTCTTGCACAACATGTCATTCTCATTACCGATAGTCATTTTGAATCCGGAAAATCAACAATAAAATACTTTCGGTTTCTTGCGAAAATCCCTGATGGTTAGCCTTACTTATTTTTACCGGATAAAATTTATTGTCACAGATTCTGTAATTTTTGGTCATTTTGGGTAATTATGAGAATATTAAGTAGATCTGCGTTTAAATTATTGCAATGAAATGCCTCGTTCGAATGCAATCAAGGTTTGATTACAAAATGTGACCGGATTCCAAAATACGAAACTTCCAATAACCGCACTTCCAGGATGTAAATTTCCGGTTGTTTCTTGCTCAACGTGTCATTCTCATTACCGATAGTCATTTTGAACCGGAAAATCAACAATAAAATATTTTCGTTTTTTTGCGAAAATCCCTGATGGTTAGCCTTACTTATTTTTACCGGCTAAAATTTATTGTCACAGATTCTGTAATTTTTGGGCATTTTGGGTAATTATGAGAATATTAAGTAGATCTGCGTTTAAATTATTGCAATGAAATGCCTCGTTCGAATGCAATCAAGGTTTGATTACAAAATGTGACCGGATTCCAAAATACGAAACTTCCAATAACCGCACTTCCAGGATGTAAATTACCGGTTGTTTCTTGCTCAACGTGTCATTCTCATTACCGATAGTCATTTTGAACCGGAAAATCAACAATAAAATATTTTCGTTTTTTTGCGAAAATCCCTGATGGTTAGCCTTACTTATTTTTACCGGATAAAATTTATTGTCACAGATTCTGTAATTTTTGGTCATTTTGGGTAATTATGAGAATATTAAGTAGATCTGCGTTTAAATTATTGCAATGAAATGCCTCGTTCGAATGCAATCAAGGTTTGATTACAAAATGTGACCGGATTCCAAAATACGAAACTTCCAATAACCGCACTTCCAGGATGTAAATTACCGGTTGTTTCTTGCTCAACGTGTCATTCTCATTACCGATAGTCATTTTGAACCGGAAAATCAACAATAAAATATTTTCGGTTTTATTGCGAAAATCCCTGAGGTAGCCTTACTTATTTTTACCGGATAAAATTTATTGTCACAGATTCTGTAATTTTTGGTCATTTTGGGTAATTATGAGAATATTAAGTAGATCTGCGTTTAAATTATTGCAATGAAATGCCTCGTTCGAATGCAATCAAGGTTTGATTACAAAATGTGACCGGATTCCAAATTACGAAACTTCCAATAACCGCACTTCCAGGATGTAAATTACCGGTTGTTTCTTGCTCAACGTGTCATTCTCATTACCGATAGTCATTTTGAACCGGAAAATCAACAATAAAATATTTTCGTTTTCTTGCGAAAATCCCTGATGGTTTAGCCTTACTTATTTTTACCGGATAAAATTTATTGTCACAGATTCTGTAATTTTTGGTCATTTTGGGTAATTATGAGAATATTAAGTAGATCTGCGTTTAAATTATTGCAATGAAATGCCTCGTTCGAATGCAATCAAGGTTTGATTACAAAATGTGACCGGATTCCAAAATACGAAACTTCCAATAACCGCACTTCCAGGATGTAAATTACCGGTTGTTTCTTGCTCAACGTGTCATTCTCATTACCGATAGTCATTTTGAACCGGAAAATCAACAATAAAATATTTTCGTTTTTTGCGAAAATCCCTGATGGTTAGCCTTACTTATTTTTACCGGATAAAATTTATTGTCACAGATTCTGTAATTTTTGGTCATTTTGGGTAATTATGAGAATATTAAGTAGATCTGCGTTTAAATTATTGCAATGAAATGCCTCGTTCGAATGCAATCAAGGTTTGATTACAAAATGTGACCGGATTCCAAAATACGAAACTTCCAATAACCGCACTTCCAGGATGTAAATTACCGGTTGTTTCTTGCTCAACGTGTCATTCTCATTACCGATAGTCATTTTGAACCGGAAAATCAACAATAAAATATTTTCGTTTTTTGCGAAAATCCCTGATGGTTAGCCTTACTTATTTTTACCGGATAAAATTTATTGTCACAGATTCTGTAATTTTTGGTCATTTTGGGTAATTATGAGAATATTAAGTAGATCTGCGTTTAAATTATTGCAATGAAATGCCTCGTTCGAATGCAATCAAGGTTTGATTACAAAATGTGACCGGATTCCAAAATACGAAACTTCCAATAACCGCACTTCCAGGATGTAAATTACCGGTTGTTTCTTGCTCAACGTGTCATTCTCATTACCGATAGTCATTTTGAACCGGAAAATCAACAATAAAATATTTTCGTTTTTTTGCGAAAATCCCTGATGGTTAGCCTTACTTATTTTTACCGGATAAAATTTATTGTCACAGATTCTGTAATTTTTGGTCATTTTGGGTAATTATGAGAATATTAAGTAGATCTGCGTTTAAATTATTGCAATGAAATGCCTCGTTCGAATGCAATCAAGGTTTGATTACAAAATGTGAACGGATTCCAAAATACGAAACTTCCAATAACCGCACTTCCAGGATGTAAATTACCGGTTGTTTCTTGCTCAACGTGTCATTCTCATTACCGATAGTCATTTTGAACCGGAAAATCAACAATAAAATATTTTCGTTTTTTTGCGAAAATCCCTGATGGTTAGCCTTACTTATTTTTACCGGATAAAATTTATTGTCACAGATTCTGTAATTTTTGGTCATTTTGGGTAATTATGAGAATATTAAGTAGATCTGCGTTTAAATTATTGCAATGAAATGCCTCGTTCGAATGCAATCAAGGTTTGATTACAAAATGTGACCGGATTCCAAAATACGAAACTTCCAATAACCGCACTTCCAGGATGTAAATTACCGGTTGTTTCTTGCTCAACGTGTCATTCTCATTACCGATAGTCATTTTGAACCGGAAAATCAACAATAAAATATTTTCGTTTTTTTGCGAAAATCCCTGATGGTTAGCCTTACTTATTTTTACCGGATAAAATTTATTGTCACAGATTCTGTAATTTTTGGTCATTTTGGGTAATTATGAGAATATTAAGTAGATCTGCGTTTAAATTATTGCAATGAAATGCCTCGTTCGAATGCAATCAAGGTTTGATTACAAAATGTGACCGGATTCCAAAATACGAAACTTCCAATAACCGCACTTCCAGGATGTAAATTACCGGTCGTTTCTTGCTCAACGTGTCATTCTCATTACCGATAGTCATTTTGAACCGGAAAATCAACAATAAAATATTTTCGGTTTTTTGCGAAAATCCCTGATGGTTAGCCTTACTTATTTTTACCGGATAAA